>OU015499.1:35126010-35782260 GCA_907164885.2 Dolomedes plantarius | reverse complement strand
CGCCACGAGTTTGTAGGCCTGTTTTTCAATTTTTTTTTCAAAAATTTTAATATTTTACAAAATTCTCCATGCGCATTTCATATCATTTGAAAAATTTAAGATTTTTTAATATATGTTTGCTATATATATATATATATATATATATATATATATATAAACATAATTATGTACTGAATTTTTTTCCTTTATGAATCTAAAGTCTTAAATATTTTTTATTTTGCTCTGCCAGTTATTTTTTTATGTTTTTCCATGTTTTTAATTTATCTCATGTTGAATAAATTTGAAAATATTTGTGTTTTCAAAGAACTATACATGGTTTTATGACAAATACTTCAATTGACAATCCTAAGAAACTTGAAAGAAATCGGAAAATAATTACAAGATACCATATTTTTTTACGTACCATATTTTTAAATTTTCTGTTGAATCATATAAACTTGACAATTCTATGTATTAATAAATACCTTTTAAAAAATTTTTGATGAATTATCCCGTCAACTTGAAAGTAAAGGAAGTTAATTGGAAGTTAACTTGCGCTTAACTTTTCGTTCCCGTCCCGGTCGATAGATGGCTGCACCAGGCTACAAAACAAAATTAATTGAAAGTAACTGAAGGTTAATTCAATTCTGCTTAAAGATGGCTAAAAGTATCAAAAAAATGCATTGTCATCGTGTTCTGAGCTATTCTAAAAATTTCAAATGTCTAACTAGTTGGGAAATTAGTTAAAAATCGATTGCAACATTTGTACTGGACAAACACACAAAAAACAAGAAAGCGAGTTAATAAAAACATGGTAATAATAATCGAACACAATAATGTAGTGTATGTTGGTATTTAAAAAAAATTCTTGGAGATTTAAATCGCTTTTTGCCAGAATTCTCTTTTCAGCGTTGCAAAAATGGTAAAATTACAAAAAAAAGTATATGACTATTTACTACAAGTGTAGGTGAAAGAAATTCGCGCTTTTTTGTTCCCTCTTTCAGACTGACGGCATATCCGAGAATATTGTTTCCGCAAACAAGCAATAAACAAGTCTAATTCTTCCAGAAAATACTTATTTGTGAATTCTAAGTGACTTACAGGTAGTAAAAAAGAGTATTAACAATACGCTTGTGGTATGTAAAGTAAATTATTGAAAACTGATAAGAAAACGGTATTGAAGGTCCCTTATCCCCTTAAATGATATGGAATGCACAAGGGACATTTTGAAATCTGCTACATTTTTTAAATATTTTTTTGAAACACAGGCGTTATTCTGCCAGAAAATCTTTATTCTAAATTCTAAGCGTCTTCAATACCATGAAAAAGAATACAAACAATTTCAAAATATAAATAGAGTAAAAACAGAAAATTAAAAAATTTGAGGTTGAAGGTTCCCTGTCCCCTTAAACTAGATGTGGCAGATCAAGAAATAAATGGAATCCTCCGGAAAAAATAGGCACTTTTATTATCATTTTCTTGAAAATTATGCGATCGTTTAGGGGTTAAGTATAATATGTTAACGTGTCGTCACGTGACGCATGGGCTGACCATACGTATCGTTTTGAAAAGGGACAGTACAAATTTTTTCCTCACATTTTCGACCGCCCCGTCGTTTAAAAAAAATTCAGTTTTGTCCCGTTTTTAATTAAAACTTAAAATGTACATATTTTAACATTAGTCAATCACACATTGTTAACCAAAATCTATAATCGTATATCAATAGCATGAATACCAGTGATTTGTAAAACCATTTGTATGTACAGTATGAGTACATACACCCTAGACCAGGGATGGCGAACCTGTGACCCACGAAGCAATTTTAGACTACACGTGAGACGATCACATTGTTTTAACATCAGTTTAATTTAACTTTTCAAACTTTTATTTTCATTCGTCGGAACTGAGAGATCTATAATCTAATTTATACTAGAAATAATTTTTAAAAAATAATTGTGTGAAATTAATTTTTTCCTCTTTTTGCCAAACAGAAGTCTTAAAACACTCTTTTTGAGTACTAGCGAACGCAAAAGAAATATTTGACGAAAGATTCTCCCAATTTCGTGAAATGGAGAAAACTTAATTATCCTCTTTCGATTGGCTTCAAATTGATAACTTAGTAACGGAAATGGTTGAATTTCAAAACAGTGTTGTACGGAGGAATAAATTTGCAGAACTAAACGTAAAAAAAATACAAGATCTGGAAAATTGTGACGAATATATTTTAACAACAAGCACTGATATTATTATTTTAACTGAATGCAACTAGTTGCCTAATTCACTAATGTCTATGAAAAACTTAACAAGAGATCCTTTGACAATGTTTGGATCAACCTACGTTTGCGAGCAGTTGTTTTCGACAATGAATTTTATTAAAAGTAAGAATAGAAATCGTCTCGGCATCGACTTCTCCGCTGCTTGAGTACGATTAAAAGTTACAAATATCGAACCACGTATAAATAAATTATCGTCCGAAAGACAACAAGTGTCACATTAAGTTCGATAATTTTTGTACTTATTTTTTCCTGATATTGATAGTTTTAAACAAACATAATAAAAAGTTAAATTTGTTTTTGTTTTAAATATATATCTTATAATTTTTTGAATATCCGAAGGTCTTCCAAAGACCGATTTTTTTTTTTTTTTTAAGTGACACGAGGTTTTAATATCTACGGTTTCAAGACATTTTTTGACACGCGTTAGAAAAAGATTCGCCATCCCTGCCCTAGACTTTCAAGACTTGAAATTCAAAGTGGTCTTCCAGAACATGTTGAGGGAATATTTTCGGTTATGAACAGTGTGTGGCCATAGGAGAAATCTAAATTAAGGCTGCTGTGTAACAGAACTCTGAATCGAAGCTCTACAGACTGTCGGAAGTGGTTTCACAAAACATTTTCTCCAGCTATTACGAGTCACAGCGGTGCCTCATGAATGCGCGCGCATTCATGAGCCACCGCTGTGATGAGCCACCGCAATAAACACTCCTAATGTCCAGGCTATCTGAAAATATCATTTTTGTTGGATTACACTGGTCGGCATGAATACTGGCCCTGACACCATTCCTGCTGATTCTTATGTAAAATGACCTCCTGAATCTGAATATGACCCCCGTTTTCCCCCATCACCCACCGTTTTCGGGGGAGGACCCCCCACCTATTTTTTTCACTTTTCGATAATTTTGGAGGGATGAAAAAGATTATTTTAGCCTTCTCATTTCTTCTGAGGGGCTAGAGAGGTGAAAAGTTCGCAAATATGAACATTTGTAGCAAAGAGGTAGATTTGGGGGGGATTTGCCCCCTTAAATTGTAAAAAAATCATTGAAAATGATCGATTTTTCCGTTTTTTCGCATTCCCCCCCTTTTTTTCTTCATATTCCAGCTTTCAGCCCCCCTCATCCTCCCCCAAACACCCCGAAATAGTAAAAATATATATAGCAACAATATATAGCAGCAATAATAAAAATATATAGCAACAGTTCGGAAGATTATTTGTACCACGGCAGCGTTTATGTAGCTGTCAATAGTAGCTGTAAATAGTGAGCGAATCCAATAGGGTTAGTACACAGCAGCCTTAACACTTCGCACTTTCGTCATTGAATACCTATAACTGATTGTGTACAAGTTATAACTGTAACTTTATTCTCCATTTAAGGAAAAAAAAACGTTTTATTTTGAGGCAGATCTCATGGTTATGAAACAGCTAACAATTTACTAACTCACGTAATCCTTTGGTGGACGAAATTTATAAAATAAATCCTGTTGCCAGGAGCAGAAAAGTTCAGGCTATCTGAAAATACCATTTGTGTTGGATTATTATCAACATTTATGTAGCTGTCAATAGTAGACATATTTTCTCCATAGGTTAATATTGAGGGGAGCGAATCCAATATGGTTAGTACAAAACAGCGTTTCATGGGTCGCAAACGTTTGACAGAGGAAAAAGTTTTAAAATCGAGACAATATCGATTAAAATTTATAAGAGAATGCATTAAGAAAAAACGAAGTGGATCAGATTATAAATCGAAAGAAATTGCATTTAAAAAAGGTATTTCGGAAACGAAAACTTTCAGAAAGCATTTGAAAAGAAGCACTTGAAAAGAAAAAAATTATTTAAACAATACAGTTTGAGATCCTAAAAAGCAAACAAGTGCTGCCAATTTTTTTAAAAGTATTTGAGAAGTACTTTTAAATAAAAACGGAAAGGAACACTGTCGATTCAAAATGAAATCTTTCAGATGTACAAAAGTAGGATAATTATACCATTTGAAGAAGGAAAATTAACGAATCCAAAACATAATACAACGAGAGTAAAATCGACGATCGATGCGATATCCTCCAACCACAGTCTACAAATGATTATCAGATCGTTTATAGTTACCACCAACCTCTTTATAGTAGAACTGATTAAAAATCTGAGTGTGTAATCATTTCATTAAGTAGGGTGGGAATATTGAGAAGTTTTAACAGCATCATGGTGTGTAGTTAAAATTTAAAGCCAATAATTTTTTTTCAGAGAGTTAGTTAAATTCATGCATCTTTTAAAATTTAATTCTTTTACCACTCTTTTCCACTATATATTTCTCGCTTGTTCTTACATGTCAAATATATGCCTATTATTTTACTTTTAATTGTTTCAGAACTCCTTCTCATCACCTAATTGTGCATGAAGAGGGACATGATATGTCATCTGTAATTAACCATAGATATACGGTAAGTAATGCATGACAGCAGATATTTGATGTCAATTTTAATATACAGTATTTCCAAAAAAGAATAGTGGGGCCACGCACACGGCGCAACTGGTTACAAACCGGTCGGACGGGTTTGTAACCAGTTGCGCCGTGTGCGTGGCTCCATTCAATTACATAGGTTACGACTCATGACGGACTGGTTTGTGATTTGAGTCAGTTATCAGTTTCTTTTGAGTTGCCCCGTGAGCAGACGGCCAAAGGAGTATCTGTTCCTTCTTGACTTCAAATAAAGCATGCGACGTGACGTATTTTACACGGAGTATGCGATATTCGCTCTATAATTTAAATTTATAAATAAATTATATATAACTATCCTATTTTCTGTGAAGATTTACTTTGAAAAAGGGTTGCAAATTTTCACTAAATTTCTCTTACTAGCCGCTGCGCGACCAGCATGATCGCTTTTACTTTTATATTTTCTTTTGCAAAACAACTCAGCTGAAAGTAACATATGTAAGGAATGTTACCATTACTTGTCCTCCTAAATATACATTGTTAAGGGGTACGGGGGAAATCAACCAAAAAATTTATAATCATTGCTAAATTCACTATAAGGTTGTTTCTAAAACATCGTGATTAAAAACTGTGAATTTTCATTACTTCAGAACAGAGTTAAAGATAAGACTGAGATATCCAACACCAATGATTTTTAAAATTACATCCCTCTCTGCATGTACAATTTTTCAAAATTAAGATATCTACACTTTATCATTACATCAAATAAGAAATTGTTGGGGAAAATGTTTTCACTTAAAAAATGGAGCAAAAATTCAGCAAGTACTAAAATATGGTGTGGATTACATCACTCTCTGTATATATTATTATTTACAATTCAGATATTTCCACCTATACATATCAAATAATAAATTGCTGGAAAAATTTCTTCACTTTTAAAATGGAGTAAAAATTCAGCAAGTACTAAAATATAATGTGGATTACAACTGTGATATTCATAAAACTTCTTGATATACACAGTTGAGTATTTCAGAAGTAGGAGATACTACGGTGACAGAATCAAAAGAACGGACTCTAGATAAACCTACATACAACTGTCCAGGACTAAACACTGGATTTGATAGGTCTAAGCATATTTTGTCAAAAGATCAGCGGTTGTAACAAATGTCGCCATTACACACAGTTTTAAACTGCATAGGTCGCTAATGTTTACATCCGGTAGTTGCAGCTGTTGCCATTCAGAGTGTAGAAATATCGTTGATTTTTCTGCCGCATACCTACGCGTTATATATATGTATATATATATATTTTTTTTTTAAGGAAACAAACGTTTTCTTCCCTCCAATGTGGCAGACGGTACTCTTGGACATTATCCTTACCGTCATATGACACTGTAGTTTTGCTGGCCACTTTTCTGGGAGCACCGTATAGGTGGACCAGCATTACCTCCCTACGGGCCGGTCTCGTAATTTTGAACCGAGTCAAGTGACGAGAGCGGAACACTTGACTCCGTACCTCCAGAGGTAAATTTGAGAACTTGGAGGACATTGCAGCCACGACAGATTTTACGTGCACCAGCCGCCATTAGTGTACACTGCGGTGAATTTTGTCAGCGACCGGCATCGAACCCTCAACCCTCAGATCACTGGCTCGACGCCTTTGCCAACCGGGCCACTAAAAAGACTTATAAATTCAAAAATTTTACCTAAATATTTAGAGCTTGAGATCTTACTGACATATATTGTAGTTTTGAAATTTTCTTTTCCTTTCTTCGGTTTTTTTCTGAAAATAGTTAAAATAAAATCTCCAAAAATCATTGGATTCTTCAAAAGAAAATTTTGAAGAATCCAATTCCGTACTGTGAGTATTTTAAAAACAAAATATAAAGCCAAAAAGCATTTCCATGGGTAAGAAGAAAATTATAAAGTGTTTCATTCTATACCATGTGTAGAATTTGATATAAAATAAAAATTCAAAGTGAGGGACAGACCAGTTAAAAAATTCATTCCTCCCAGCAGGCCAATAATTTTGGTATGGTAGCAGAAATAGCTGAAGAACTGAACCAAAAATCTTCACAGCCGAAAACAAGTGAAAAGTATTTTTTCCCAAAATTTTTAGCTGGGAATTTTAAATTAAAATCTAAGAAAATTTAAGCTGAAATAAAGCATTTTGCCATGTAAAATTGCATATAGGTTCGAAAGGATTTAGCTTTCCTTGACTGTTGTGTCGTTGTCAGAATGCTAATTTAGCGCCTATGAGAAGTAAGTGCCGTAGGAGGCCTGATCAAGATTTTCATGTGATAACTCTCTCTATAACATTTTTTTCACAGGTAAGGAATTATGGGCCAAGTCCTCTTCAGGCTATTGATATAGTCTTGCAAGTGCCAAAAGCAGTTTTGAACTCTGGTGAACGGAAACAGTTCCTCTACTTCACTGGCTTAAAGGTGATGTTTTCCTTATTTTATTGCGAGTTAAATTACATCTTCACGTATGTGTTCTATAGAAGTTCCAGTAAAACCTAATTTATCCGACCCTCATTTATTCGGATCAGATTTGTAGACATTTATTTAATGTTCACATTAGATTTTATGTTCACACTAGCGGCCCGTCCCGACTTTGTCCGGGTTGAACAAAATATTATACCAATAAATTTCCAGTTGATAGCCAATAAATTGTAAATCTTTTTTTACCTTAATAATAACCTTAATAATACCTTAAATTAATATTACGTTAGTTAATAATTAAAGTTAATTTTTTAAAAGAAAAAGGCCGTGCCGGAGAACGGCTAGGTTCGAACCACTATTGTAAGAACAGAAGCCCACCGCGATAGCATCACGCTAAGGATCGTTGAAGTCTTCGGCACAAAAAGTGGTAGAGGACAGTAGCGGTAACAATAGAGATTGTTAGGATTAAGCCCCTAACTTTATTTCTACTGATCAGATATACATAATATATAGCCTATGTCCATCTGGAATAATGTACCTTTCAAACAGTGAAGGAATTTTTCAAATAGGTGCAGTGATTCTGGAGATTACCCTCCACGTACAAAATCGCTCTCTCTTTATATATAAGTATAGATTAGATTTATTGACATTTATTTAATGTTCACATTAGATAATAATTTTTAACTATGATAGCGAGAAAGTAACTACAAGTACGCCAAATATTCGCGTTTTAGTTTGAGTCAATGTACATTTCCTGCACAGATTGTACAATAAATTATGGCAATAAAATGCTTTATGTTGAGCTTAAGAAAGCTTTACTAGACTAATCAATTCTTTGTTAAGAAATGATGTGAAAAGTTATTTTTAAATTTTTTAATGTCTTAAACAATACAGGGTGTTTCAAAAAGAATCACCCGATTTAAAATGAGTATATTATGAAAAATATTGAACATGGAAATTTAAAATTTATTTTATATTGCATGGATAATCATAAAGTTTTTTTCAAACCAAATTAAAGGTGTTCAATATGCCCACCTTTGGATGCACGACATATGTTTATATGGTAGACAAATTCGTCCCACACTTTTGCGAGCATGTCTGCATACATTGCTTCCACAGCTGATATGCGTACACAGACATATCGTGTCTTGGAATTGTTTATACCATCGTCTAATGCTTTGAGAGGTAGGAACTTCAGTGTACCAGGGTTTTGTCGACGAAAATCACGCTGAACAATTGTTACGGACTCATACTTCGCAAAGCGTTCAACACAAAATGATTTTTGTTGTGCAGTCACCATCTTTACAAACACTGAAGTGGCGGGC
Source organism: Dolomedes plantarius (assembly GCA_907164885.2). Taxonomy (NCBI): domain Eukaryota; kingdom Metazoa; phylum Arthropoda; class Arachnida; order Araneae; family Dolomedidae; genus Dolomedes; species Dolomedes plantarius. Next base: position 35,773,808 of record OU015499.1, on the reverse strand, counting down.
GAAAGAAGAGCGTTAGCGCTACTTGTTAGCAACTGAGTGAAACTCGAGATTTTCCTCTTTCTGCATATACATAATTCGGTCAAAACGGATTAAAAGATGAATGATTATGATTTTTTGAAATCGGATGATTCTTTTTGAAACACCCTGTATTATGTAATTTTCTTACAAAGCATAGTTTTTTATCATAATAAACGGTAAGTCTGCTTAGTTAAGGATTTTGTTTTGCTTATTATTCATATTACCTGGACTATCCGGACTACCTATGGTCCCAGTTAGTCTGGATAAATGAGGTTTTACTGTACTTTGATTTTTGCATGACACAAATTTTAATTTCTTTCCCCGAGTTTACATAAATATAACTATCCAATTTCTTTTACCCTTAGGCCGTCTGCACACGGAGCAACTCAAAAGAAACTGATAACTGACTCAAATCACAAACCAGACCGTGATGAGTCGCAACCTATGTAATCGAATGGAGCCACGCACACGGCGCAACTGGTTACAAACCGGTCGGACGGGTTTGTAACCAGTTGCGCCGTGTGCGTGGCTCCATTCGATTACATAGGTTGCGACTCATCACGGTCTGGTTTGTGATTTGAGTCAGTTATCAGTTTCTTTTGAGTTGCTCCGTGTGCAGACGGTCTTACACTTTTTCAATACATTAGTTCCCGATGCGATCCTCGAAGTTGGAAATAAAAATTTAATCTGTAATCCTCATGAAAGTTTTTACAGAAGTTATGTCTAGTTCAATGTTCCCTAATAGTATGTATGAACTATAGACACTCCATAAGATGTCAGCCATTTTTATGATTAGCCATTGATACTCAGGTATTAATTAACTCACCTCTAATAAATTAACCTTTGGGATCTTATCGATGCAAATGAGGCTTAAGGCGGTATTAACCCTCTTGGATTCCCTACCTCAATGTTAACCTATGGAGAAGATGTATCCAAGGATTGCCGACTTAGATTGAAAGATTTTTTTAAAAAATTGTACTCCGTAATAGAGGAAGAAATTTGACATATTGGAGCATTTGTCATTTTTTAAAAAATGCGAATAATATTTTAAAATTTTTATTATTCTGGGAAAAAAATGTGGAATGATGCGTTTTAAACGCTCATCAATTCCTTTGGTGGACGAAATTTATAAAATGAATCCTATTGCAAGTTGCAGGAAAGATCGGGCTATCTGAAAATACCATTTTTGTTGGATTATCAACATTTATGTAGCTGTTAATAGTAGATACATTTCCTCCATAGGTTAACACTGAGGTTAACGATTTCAAGAGAGTAAGTACAAAGCACCCTTAAGGGTCTTTAAAAGAAATTTGCATAAAAATTCTCAGTTACTGAGAAAATTGTAACATCGAACTCATTTTAAAAATAATTACAAGATAAAAATAACTTTTTATATACCACGTTTTTAAATTTTCTGTTGAATCATATAAACTTGACAATTCTATGTATTGATAAATACTTTTTTAAAATTTTTTTGATGGATTTTCCCATCAACTTGAAAGAAAATGATTCAATGCGTAATAAAGAGAGCAATTATAAGAAATTTTCAAACAACAAAATTAGCTGAATTCAATTCTGCTTAAAGATGGCTAAAAGTATTAAAAGAATGCATTGTCATCGTGTTCTGAGCTATTCTAAAAGTTTCAAATGTCTAGATAGTCGGGAAGTTTGTTAAAAATCGATTGCAAGATTTGTACTGGACAAACATACAAACAAGAAAGCGAATTAATAAAAACATGGTAATAATAATCGAACACAATAATGTAGTGTATGTTGGTATTTAAAAAAAATTCTTGGAGATTTAAATCGCTTTTTGCCAGAATTCTCTTTTCAGCGTTGCAAAAATGGTAAAATTACAAAAAAAAGTATATGACTATTTACTACAAGTGTAGGTGAAAGAAATTCGCGCTTTTTTGTTCCCTCTTTCAGACTGACGGCATATCCGAGAATATTGTTTCCGCCGTTTGCAATGATACTTCATTGGACACCGACAAGTTCCTAATTCCAGTGATCGACCCAGAAGAAGATGCGTGGGGAAATGGCTCAATATATCACAATGGATCTTCTTCGCCACCTCATTCCGGTGATCGCATTACGAAACGCAGTAACACGCACAAGATCACCGATGGACACGTGATAAGCTCTCACTCAGGGAAGAGTGAAATTGCTCCCACGAAAAGCAATAGTAATTTTGAGATAGTAAGTATAGTTCCGGTAGTTTACATTTCTGGGTTTTCCGGTTGAATGTAAGTAGGGGAGACCTGTGTACCTAGGGCCACCTTTTTTCAGTGAACGAAAACAGACCCACTGACCTGTTTAAAATTGTGAAACTGATATGCACACATTGTTATGCTAATTACCATCCCATTGGGATTAATATAAACACTCAAAATAATAAATTCTGTGAAATAGAATGTTTTTTAAGAAACTTCACAAATGGCCCTAGGTACAAGACAGCATTGTACCTAGGGCCAGTAGCTGGTGTACCTAGGGCCATTCCCTAAAAGTTAGGTTTCACTCCATAATGAATAGAATACAAACATATACGCATGAATTTTATAACAGAAACAATATCAGGTAATACATTGATTTATCATATAGTAACTATTTAAATTTCAACGTGCCAAATTATCGGTGAATTACAAGTATTTTCATAATGATTCATCATTTTTCAGATGAATCATTCTTTAGATGCAGTTGCCTCTATTTGAAACACGGGATTTTTCAAAATTTTTCTTTTTCTTTTGGTCATTCTAATTGCATGTTGTTCTTCAATTTCTTTCTTTTCTGGAGTGTTTGTCAGGATCCTACATCTCATTGGTTCTCGGCTGCCTCTTTTGGATATATGAAGTTTTGCTTTTGGAAAAGGTCGTGCCTGTTCAGACGTTACAAATGAACTAGTATGTGCTGTTACCACGGTTCCTGAAGGTGCACCTTCCAGCATGTGTTTTTTTTTAGTTCACTCTTGGAAATATCATCATAGGGGGGGGGGGGGAACAGAATTTCCTATGGCATTTACATTGCAAATAATGGTTATATTAGTTCCCCATTCACCAGAAGTCATGCTGCCAACCTGTTTTTTGTTTTTGGGGGCTATAACTTTGGCCAGTGTGTGCACTGTCGTAATGCCCGTTTCGTCCGCATTATAGATGGATTCAGGCAAAAACTTATAGTTTGCTAATACCTCCTGATACTTCTAAAAAAATTAACATTTGTTTTATTGTAGCTCTTGATAAAATTGTGACTTGAGCTTTCTTAGTGACAGAACCTTATTTCTTTTGATAAAATCATAGTACTACTGATCACCAGCTTCACCATTTGCATCCCAGTACTTTGGATATTTTTTATTTGCTTTTGCATACTCAAAAGCAAGCTTTTTAACCTGTTTTTTTTTGACAACCCGTAATGCTTAATGCATGCAACGACAAGGTACTGAACAAGGACACTCTCTTCATCGTTAAAGAATACCATCCAAACAGCACATCGGTTAGAATATGCACAATTTAATTCTGTATTTTTAGCATTAGTCTTCTTGCAAAATTCAAAGTGGCTTTCTAGTGTTGTTCTGCTTACTCCAAACTGTTGTGCTGCAGTCTGAACTGGAACTTCATCAATCAAAACTGCTTCTGCAGCTGCAGTTATATTATATGTATTAGGCTTTGACCGATTTATTCCATCAGGATTCTAGGCATCTAAAGAAATAATTAGGAATTTGTAATTTCCCTACTGGTAAATTAGGAATTTGTGGTTATGAAAATAGGATAAAGGTTGAAAATTTAATTAAAATATCACATAAATATTATTTAGAATTATAGTTTTGCTTTTATAAATATAATTTTTAAAAATAGATTCTGATGTTTATATAAACAAATTAATAATCCTGAATAATAATAATACTAGCAATCATATTCTTTGTAATTCAAGCACATTGAGAGTTCCAGAGCAAAATGTATAGTGTCCCTTCTATTTAAATAACATCCAATTTTAAAAAAAGCTAAATCAAAATTGTTCAGATTTTTCCTCCATTTATTATAAAAACTGCTTCAATTAAAAAACAGCATACAAAATATGTTACAGATGTACCTAGGGCCATGGACCTAGGTACAAGGAAACTCTGTGGCCCAAGGTACAAGACTAGGTAATTTCATACAAAATGTCTTCTACTGAAAAACCCACATGGGGAAGCGACTTATTTAATACCTCATTTAGTACTTAATGTTACAAACAAAATTATGTACTAGAATTCAAAAAAAAATATTTGACTTACCTTTGTAAAGCAATAAAAGAGATGAGCTGCAAGATTTTACTTCAGCCATGAAAAAACGTTTTTCACTTATAACTTGCCACAGTTTTCTCCTCCAAGATTTCTAATCGGCTTCTAAAATAGCAATTAATGTTGCCATTAACCCAACTGAGTAATAAAACCTAGAACTAAATATTATTCAAATAAAGTGGGATAGCCCTAGGTACATGATTTCCCTAGGTACACAGGTCTCCCCTATGTATATATATATATATATATATATATATATATATATATATATATACTAGCTGAAAGCCCGCACTTCGCTACGGAGTACATTCAAATTAATACAACGGTCAATGTATGCAATTAATGCCAAAAGAATATATATATATATATATATATATATTTATAATAAATACGACGATAAATGTATACAATTGATGTAACATATATATATATATATATATATATATATATATATATATATATATTTATAAAAAAAATCGTAAGGGATATTTTTATAGACAAAATAATGTAGAAGAAAATATTCAAATTAAATCTATTAGGACATACTAAAGAATATAGTACAGTTAATATAGTACAGTTTGAGGGACATAAAATACAATAAAAGATATATATTAATATTTTTTGTATAATGTCCAATCGTCTGCCGCATTAGCAAGAAAAAAATATTTTTGTTTGTCTATTTAGTTGTTATGCACGTGACGATAAATTTATTTAAAGTACCAAAAAAAGAAATCACGTGATTTAATAAATAAACCGCCTAACTCACCGGATCTCAATCCGATAGAACACATTTGGGATGTCATGGGACGGCAGCTCAGAGTTCAAAGACCACCAATTCGCAATATCTCGGATTTGCGTGACCGTTGCTTAAACATCTGGTACAATCTGTCTCCGGCCATCTACCAAGGACTTGTGGCATCCATGCCAAGGCGGGTTGAAGCTGTGTTGCGCGCCAAAGGTGGGCCAACTCGTTATTGACAGGTGGTCATAATGTTTTGGCTCTTGAGTGTATTTCGTAGCTGGGGGCTGATGTCATAACTCAACTCCCTTGTTTTTGCGAAACAGCTGATCATTTTCGCATCAAAATTTGGATTTTTCTCTTTTAAGTACATAAATACCGTCAACTGGGGTAACGTTGGCCTTTGCGGGCAACTTGGACCCAACAAACGAAAAATTATTGTGTATGTATATATATATATATATATATATATATATACAGGGTGTCCATAATTGAACTTCCCTACTTTAAAGTTGTCCACAGTCGAAACTATCGTTCAGAAAGTTATGAAATTTTGTGTAGGACTTATTAAAGGGATGGGAATTTGTTTGAGCGAATAAAAAAATTAATTCAAAATTTCACCCCCAGAGGACGTTTTTTGATGAATTGCGCATTTAGCCAAAATTTACTATAGTTAAAAAAATTACTACAACAAGACATGTTCAACATGACGGCCATCATTTTCAGCTACCATTTGAAATCGTAAGATAGCATGTTCTACAGTTGACAGCAGTGTGTCCGGGAAATGCTGAGAACATGTCGTGAAATGCTGTCTTTCAGATCAGGTATAGTTTTTGGTTTATCAAGACTGACTAGATGTTTCCCATGCCCCCAAAGCCAAAGGTCTCATGGGTTTAGGTCTGGGAATCAGGGAGGCCACACATTAGGAAAATGGGGGCTGATAACACGTTCTTCTGTAAAGTGATTTTTGAAAACGTTCTTAACACGAAGGCTAATGTGCGGATGAGCTTCATCTTGCATAAAAATTGTGCGTGAAAGGCACTGACGTCATTGCAGATCCGTAACAATTTTATTCAGTAACAAGAATGCATATCACTCCCCGGTGACCAAGCATGTTATTGGACCTCTATGACTTCATTCCTCGAAGAAATACGGGCCGAGAATTAAAAATGCAGAAAATCCACACCACACGATTACATTCGGTGAATGCAACGGAACATCTAAGATTAGACACTGATTTTCTGGTTCCCTAATCTGGCAGTTTTGAGTATTCACCGAACCGTCCAAATAAAAGTGTGCTTCGTCTGTCCAGAGGATATTCCAAGGCCATTCTGCATCAACCTCAAAGCGAGCAAGAAACTGAAGTGAGAACCGCTGTCGAGTCTCGAAATCAGCTGACAGGTCGCACCCGCGTTTCGTGAAGCTCCTTCTACAGCGAAGACGATTGCTTTTAGAACTTCTGACTGATGACCAGAGCCTTGCGATAGTCGAATGGCTAGGGCGCTGGCCTTCGGTACCAGAGTCTGTGGATTCGAGTCCCATAATTGGCATGGATGTTTGTAGCCGTTTGTAATCAGCTTTAAGCAGTAGGTCCCGGTGTAATTATCCCTCGTGTAGCAAAATCTGACTTTATTGCTCCAAAACCAAAAACTGACTGATGGTGAATGACGGTGATGATCATGAAATATCTGCATTGGGTTAAAAACATCAACAGATATCGAATTCAGCAAGGTGCTGACGAAAAACTATCCGCCACCGATCGAGCGCCACAATCTTTCTATCCTGATTGGTTATCGAGTATGGCGACAAGGACAGAAGTTGGACTGTTTCCAAGACTTGAAAGCCCAGAGAAAATGGATGAACACAAACTGGATGAGACAATATTGTTTGTTATACGCATACGCAAAACGGAGAGACATGTTTTTTTTTGTCTTTGTCGCCGTTTGTGTGGAGTCGGCATTTGTAATATTTTCTTCGCTTTACCGACAGCATCCAGTGGGTGATGCAACGAGGCTTCTTTCTATAAGGGGACAGGAAAGAAGTATCCTTGCTTTAGCCGGGAATCGAATTCAGGTACGCGCAGTCGCAGCGTGTGGCTCTAGCCTCAATACATCTCGGGCCGAACGGCAGTACAGTACAGTAAACGGTATTCTGTTAAGTGATGTAGAAGCAATGTTTACACATAAATGTAAACAAGACCTTCGGTTGGAACTTCTGCTACCCTCTCTTATATCGTCTATGTAGATGGAGCCTGGTTTCAGGCTGCAATGATGCATTTGAAACGTAACGCCTGACAATCTAATTTGCTTTTTTATAGATAAGAAAGGAACTTAAGAAACATAAAAAATTTGTATTATTTTAAAAAAAATGAAGTATGGTAAGAAAAGTAGGCATACTAAGAGCTGCAAGTGTTTAATAAAGCCATACTCGGGCAATCGAATTGAACTACTAACTAAGTTTGCTTATTGAACTAAGTTTGCTTAATTTTCCCCAAAGCAACTTCGGAAGGGGTGCTACCCCTTTTGTTGTCGATGTTTCTAATGCCCCCCCCGGTCGGAATCAATTCCAGACCAGGTCCATATAGGCTAGCGGGCTGAGGGTTGCGACTCCAGTTTAAACGGCACCATAAGGTTGGAGTCCGATTTATCCAGATGCCACCTCAATTTTGATCGAGCGCCCCCAGGAACGCGACATCTGGGGGAGGTCGTACCCTCTCCCACCCTGCCTGACATCATAGAGGGACTTTTCCATCTAATGATTTTGGGTGCCCATATCCGGCCTAGAGCGCAGGTATTTAATGGCGTTTGTCGGGATTCAATACTAGCACCCTCGGCACCGAAAGCCGATGCGCTACCACTTGGCTCCGATGTGCGGTCTCGATGTGATGTCTCGAGGTAGCCGATGCGCTACCTCGAGTCCATCTGACGCATATATTTCATGAAAGGCTATCTACGAAAAAATGCCTGACGTCGAGTGGCACATTGAAGAAAAAATGCGAAGAACCTTATAGATACAACTCGAGTAAGAACAAAAACAAGCAGCCACCTAATCTAAATTTCTTACTTCTTGTTTGTATACCTGATCCACTGATTTTACGTGCCCATATCCGTCCTAGACACGCAGGTATTTAATTGCGTTTGTCGGGATTCGATCCTAGCATCCTCGGCACCGAAAGCCAATGCACTATCACTAGGCTATATCGAGCCCACTACTCCTTTTGGTGTCCCTAATCCATACGTCAAATAGTATATTGCTACTAATAGTGTCATACTATTTATGCTTTGCATTTGTGCTTGTTTCAGAGTTGTGAGAAAGAAGATTTTGAATGTGTTACACTCCACTGCTCTGCGACTTCATTCTCTGATGACAGAAAATTCGCTGAAATCTCAATTGCTTTTGAGATAGACTATACAGTTCTGAGTGATTATTTGGTAAGTAAGCGTTATTAAAGATATTTTAATGTTTTACGGATAGCTATACGGGGTTCCCACTTATACCCCTTAACTTCTAAACGGCGACAGCTTAGGCCATAAAGTTGGTGTCTAGCTATGGTAAAAAGGCTATGCGCTACTCGATGATCCAACTTGCAACGGCATCTATCGCAAATTTTGGAATTAGCGTTTTTACCTCAAAAACGCTACGAGATACGGGAAAAAAGTCTATTACAAAGTTGTTCAGCATCATCAATTTAGTAAGAAAAGACACCTTAGGGGGCGTCCATTAATTAAGCGAGGCTTTTAGGGGGGGGGAGGGAGTCAAGTCGAATCTCACCCAGTCTCACGTGGGGGAGAGGGGGTCTCGCCAAATATCACGTAATTTTTTTTCCGCAAGAAACAGTGTAAAATTGCGAGAAAACTGGGTTATATTAAGTAAAACATGTTTCTACACTAAAATATGGCTAAATCCTACACAATAGTTCCAGTAGTCACTCTTGAGACCACACATGAGTCCCCGTGGACTGAATTAGAAAGAATATTCTTTTACGAATTTTAGTAGTTCCTATTTAAGTATTTTATTGTTCGATTTTCTCACTGTGATTCTAGACTACGTTCTTAGTAGTCTTAAATACTAGTCTTAACTAGTCTTAAATAAAAATAATTAAGCAAATTATGTTTTTTTAATTAAATCCAACGCAATCAAGCACAGATTAACGTATTTACACTAAAAATACGCATTTTGAAAAATCTCACGTGAGATTAGGGGGGGGGGAGCCAAATTTCACGGAATCTCACCAAGGGGGAAGGGGGTGGAAAAATCGCCAAAATCGCCTCACATAATTAATGGACGCCCGCTTATGTACATTAATACTCAAAACAAAATGTTAAAGACACACGCTGTGTCTTTTAATTAACAATAAAATTCTGATGTGTAATAAGTGTCAAACAAGCTAGGGTAGTTTGATATGTATGGTAAATTTCTTTGAGATTGAACCACGATTCATTTAGGGCCGTTACTGCTGGCAAGTGTCACTCTTCAAATTAATTGAGGTCAAATTTCCGGTAAAAGCGACGCGTTATTCAAGTTCAACAAACGTTTGAGACGGGCATTATGACAGTTGTTACAAAGAATGGAAAAAAAAAGAGTTTCGTGCAGTTATATAAACATTTTTATCTAAAGAAGTGGACTACAGCCAAGAGCTGTGGGCTATATTTTATTCTAGACAGAAGGGATAACATATTTAACTAAGAAGATGAATGCCATCAAACTGGTCCGTTCAGGATTACCAGTTAAAACAATGATTTTCGCTTGAAAAAACTATTTACATTATGCTTTATTGCATTTACATAACGTTTTGAATAAAAAAAAATCAAAGTTTATATGCAGCAAAATATCAGAGATTATAGACTGAAACTGTGGAACTTATTCTAGGCTGGGTGGAAAACTTACATTTAACGAGATGATGGATGTCGTCAGATTGGTCCATTCCGGATTACCACCTAAAACAATGATTTTCGCTAGAAAAAGCTGTTAAAATTGTAGCTTATTAGATTTATATTATATTTTGAGTCAAAAAGTTCAAAGTTCATATGCAGAAAAATATTAGACCTTATAGACTGAACTGTGGAACTTTTTCTAGGCAGGAGGGAAAACTTACATTCAACGAGAATTTCGATGTCATCAGATTGGTCTATTATGGGTTGCCAACTAAAACTAGGAAATCAGCTAGAAACCTTATTCACTATTCAGATTTATATAATTTACTGAGTTTTAAAAATTTGAGAGTTAAAATTTTGCAAAAAATTGAAGCTTATAGCTTGCATTAGGAGGTAGATAAAATTTAACTTAGAAATAGTCAAAGAATATGTAGGATTTCCCTGATTAGCCTAAGGCCTAAGGTTTTAGTATATTTTTTAGGACAAGGCACAGCCGATGTAGAAATTAGGTGATCCGGTTTGTATGGAAGACGCAAGTTGTTTAGTACCCTATTTACCTAATCCTATAATATTTTATTTGATAATAATATTTTTATTTTCAGGGTTCATGGTACCAGATTGAATTCCAAACTACAGGTTCTATCTCGGTTCCAGATACTGATGTTTCCCTCTTGCCTCATCATTCGAAAGTTACTCGGGTATGTAACTTATAGGCATATAAAATGGAGAACACTCTAATTCTGGGCTCAATCTAATTAACACAGTTATCTAATGATAATTAATGCCCTCTTACACTAAAATCCTATATTCTGTTCTTTTTCTTTCATTTTGCACTTCCAAACATTCTATTTTTTTAAAGTTTCTTAATAATTTTTTTTTAAATTATAAATGAAAGCTTTTATTAAATTGTGGTTAAGTAAAATTACTTAATCCAACTAATTAACTACATTAATTGAAGGTATTACTGATTTTATTAATTTATAAAATTGTTAACCTTTCAAGCAATAACGTATTTCATTTTGTACGCTCAAATATTCCTTTTTAAATTACTTTAAAATTAAGAAAAATTAGATTTTGTAATCGAAAATGTGCATTAAATTAGTTAATGAACTACACTGCTGGCCACTGTAAATGCAACACCCTGAAGGAAACATGCAAGTAACATGAAATTTACAACATGCATTAGCGGAGATGAGATATGCAAATGATTAGAATTTTAGCGCAGACGCACATCACGCGCGCCTGTGGCGCAACTTCAAAGCGCTATTTAAGGCTTGGAGATTTCGACGATTTCAAGTTCGGCAATTGTGTTTTTTTTGTGGTTTTTTCAAAAAAACGATCAATTATGCCTCTTCGAAAACAGCGATCATCTTTTGATCAAGTATCCGAGTTCGACAGAGGAAGGATAGCGGCCTACCGAGATTGTGGATTATCTTTCAGGGAAATCGGTAGTCGTGTTGGACGAAACCCAACAACTGTAATGCGGATATGTGATCGTTGGATGCAGGAGGGTACGACGGACCGGCGTGTTCGATCGCATCCGCCTCAGCGCACCACTTTACGTGATGACAGGCAAATTGTGCGCATGGCAGTGACGGATCGCTCAGTCACATCATGAACCATAGCACAGCACATGCAGTCTGTAACGCATCATCCAGTGTCTGCGCGTACCATTCGACGCCGCTTACAGCAGAGTGGTCTGTCCGCAAGACATCCATTGTTTTGTCTACCCTTGACGCAGAACCACAGACGTCTCCGCCGCCAATGGTGCGATGACAGAAGGATGTGGACGGCAGAATGGAATGAAATTGTCTTTACTGACGAGTCACGCTTCTGTCTGCAATACCACGATGGTCGCATTCGAGTCTGGAGACACCGTGAAGAGAGGATGCTGAACAGCTGCGTTATGTGCCGCCACACTGGTCCTGCACCGGGTATTATGGTATGGGGTGGTATTGGATATCACTCTCGCACACCTCTAGTACGCATTGCCGGTACTTTAAACAGCCAGCGCTACATCTCCGAGGTGTTGGAGCCAGTTGTCCTTCCTTACCTTCAGGGCTTGCCCACAGCCATATTTCAACAGGATAATGCGCGACCACACGTGGCACGCATTGTCCAACGGTTCTTCGTCAATCGCCAGATTGAATTGCTTCCCTGGCCGCCTCGCTCTCCGGATCTTTCGCCGATAGAAAACATGTGGTCCATGGTTGCTCTACGATTGACCCAGATTCCATCCCCAGCTGCCACAGCAGATCAACTTTGGCAACGTGTGGAAGTTGCTTGGTCTGCTGTACCCCAAGAACTCATCCAAAGTCTCTTTGAATCAATGCCGAGGCGTGTGGCAGCGGTGATCTCCAACAATGGCGGCTACTCTGGCTACTGATTTTGGTAGGAACCACACTTCACAGAAGTCTATAAATTTAATCATTTGATACTTGGTCAACATGTTATCTATAAAATAAGTTTTGTTGTGATATCTATTGTCTTTCTTGGTGTTGCAATTTGGGTGGCCAGCAGTGTATTTTAGTAAAATTATTTAATTATGTTTATTTACCATATATATTATTCTACTGAATATCCATTTACTATATTTCTTTAATTTGTTAATTATTAAGTTAAATATCAATTTATTACAAATAAAAATTATTAAATTGGCTTAGTTTAATTTAATTTATTTATCCAAGTTGTTTAATTACATGATTTAATGAAATTACGTTAATATAATAATTTAATCTAATTTATTTTATTAGTTCAATAAATTAAAACTTAATTAATTACTAAATTGTTAAATTAATAAGTTCATAGCAATTAACTTATAACCATTACTAAATTATTAAATTCCATTTATTTTAGGTGATAACCGTCCTTCATCACGGAGATGAGTCGCCTAAGAAAGTACCCTATTGGTTGTTTTCTGCCAGTGCCTTCTTTGGCTCTATGGTGCTGTTTCAGATCGTAATCATTTTAATTAAAGTAAGTTCCTAAAGTTATATTCTCACTCCCTCGTTTTATTATGTACGTATTTGCTTGCAAGAAAACGTATTTGAAATGAGATATTTCTATATTCTCCATGCCTCTTTATAAAGAATAAGTACATCTATTACAGAAGATAATGTACTCAGAAAATTGTGTGTGTAAGGAAAAACATTATGGTATAAGTAATTGTCTTCCTAATTTATGTAAACATTTGGTGTTAGACTTTAATTACTAAATGAGTATAGCGGAAAACAAGATTTGTGAAATCACAGTAACATTACTAATCCTTTAAAAATTTTCTTAGAGCAATGTTGGTGATAGTATGCATTCATTTATCCAACTTCAGTTAAAACTTTTTGGTCAGTTTTAATCCATTTGAACCCACGTACATCCACCGAAATATTTTAGATCTTAATCTCTATCAGTCGGAATAAGTTTAAAACGTTTCTCTTAGCAGCGTTGGTGGTAGAACGAATTCGTTTCTCCATCTTTATTTAATATTTAATATCCAGACTAATCTATTGGGATGTATGCACACGCACGGTAATACTTGAGAGCTTAATCTCTTTCAGTCAGAATAATTTTCAAATTTTTCTTACTCGTTTATCCATCTTTAGTTAATACTTAACATCCAATCAAATCCATTTGGATACACGTACACACACGATAACATCTGAGATCTTAATCTCTATCAGTCGGAATACGTTATAGAGCAATGTTGGTGGTAGTAAGAATACGTATATCCATCTTTAGATAATGCTTAACATCCAATCTAATCCATTTGGATACACATACACACACAATAATATCTGAGAGTCTAATCTCTATCAGTCGGAATACGTTATAGAGCAATGTTGGTGGTAGTAAGAATACGTATATCCCTCTTTAGGTAATGCTTAACATCCAATCTAATCCATTTGGATACACATACACACACAATAATATCTGAGAGCTTAATCTCTATCAATCGGAATACGTTATAGAGCAATGTTGGTGGTAGTAAGAATACGTATATCCAATCTAATCCATTTGGATACACATACACACACAATAATATCTGAGAGCCTAATCTCTATCAGTCGGAATACATTATAGAGCAATGTTGGTGGTAGGCCGTATTCTTTTGTCCATATTTAGTTAATGCTTAACATCCAGTCTAATCTATTTGGATACACATACACACAGGATTATATCTGAGAGCCTAATCTCTATCAGTCGAAATACGTTATATAGCAGTAATGGTGATAGTACGAATTAGTTTATCCACGTTTAGTTAATGATGAACATCCATTCTAATACATTTGGATACACATACACGCACGATAAGATCCTAAAGCTTAATCTCTATCAGTCTGAATACAATTCACCCAGTTTTTTATTATGGAAGCAGATAAGCTAACATTTTTCTCAACAACTGGTTTGGTTTTATACGACTACTACTACTACACTGAAGTGCCACTGAATTAGGGATACCTACCTAGTAACGAGTTGGGCCTCCTCTGGCCTTGATAACGGCTGCCACACGACGAGGCATAGATTCAACAAGTTTCTGGAAACGTTTCAAGGGAATGGCTTGCCAAATATTGGCTAAAGCTGTCCATAATTCAGTAAGGTTCTTTGGTGCTGTGTGATGGCCTTTCACGCCTTGTTCCAAAACATCCCAAAGATGCTCAATAGGATTTAAGTCTGGGCTTCTAGGTGGCCAATTCATGACAGAGAAGTCAGAGGAATGCTCATCCAACCAGCCAGTAGCCAACCGAGACTTGTGAGAGGTACAGTTGTCTTGCTGGAAAACTCCATTACCGTGCGGATAACAGAACATCATAAACGGATGGAGGTGATCACCCAGCAACTCTACGTACCGAATTGCATTGAGGGAGGTTGGTACACGCACCAAAGATCCCAAACTGTGCCACGAAAAAACACCCCAGACCATGATTGAGCCACCATGCCCTTGTACAGTTCTTGCCAGGCATGCAGGATCCATGACTTCATGAGCCGGAGGCCATATTCTCAGCCTTCCGCCGGCGTTAAGTAGTCGAAATCGAGACTCATCACGCTATGCTACTCGTTTCCAGTCCTCTACACTCCAGTCTCTGTGCTCTCTTGCCCAGGCAAGACGTGCAGCCCGATGGCGAGTATAGAGCAATGGTACTCTCGTAGGTCGATGGCTCCCGAAACCCATACGGTGAAGCGAGAGTTGCACAGTCCGTTTACTGACTGTACGACTGGCACCGTCAGCTACATTATAGGGTGCGTCAGCTACATATATATTAAACTGGGTGGTAATTCGAGCTAATGTTTGGCTTCGCTGGCTACGTACAATACGCCTGAGCCGTCTCTTACCACGCACTGTCAAGGCTAATTGTCCTTTGCAGTTTGCCCGATCGATAGTTTTTTTTCCACTATCCATGTATTCTTGGTATACTCTTGACACTGTCGACCTTGAAAATCCTAGCTGTCTGACGATTTCGGAAATTGAATGGCCCATGCGTCGCGCACCTACGATTTGTCCGCGATCGAAGGAGTCTAAATCAGGCAATTTACCCATACTGGCAATTCCAACAACTAATTCAGAACAACCACAGTACGCGCTATATATGCAGTTACCACAGCGCCCTCACTTGCTCATACATGATGCGCAGCGCTACACAATTTGCATAGGCTTTGCTCGATTATTTGGGTTAATGGAGGGAAAGAATTGCATGATTAACACTAGAAAGACGGCTGCCGTCATTTTGACGGTTTCGGACACATTATTGAGCGCTATGTCTGTATTTATGTCCTCAGGCTTCTGAAACTTTATGACTTATTCTAATTTTACGCGAAATATGCGCACACATTTACAAAATTATATACGATAGTAAAGAGGGGGAGAAAATGTGTTGTATACCTGCTAAGACTGAAAGCCGTCAATTTTACGGCAATATTGAATACAGGCAAAAATCTGTAAAATAATACCGGAAAAATCTTAGTTACTTTTCGTCTGTTTCCCCTTTTGCGAATAACAGAAATATCGAGAATATTGGTGTTGAAAAATAAGAATCCCTAAAAATACATGCAAACCATGCATGTATTTTTAGGGATAAACCATACCAGGTTGTCAGCTAGGTATACCTGCATAAAAATATATCTAAATATATACTAATTTATTATATGAGGCGGTGAAAGGCAAAGTGGTGTAAGTCACATTTTAAACTTTTTTTTATTTGAGGGCAAAAATGTAATATCCGTGTTCAATTTATAGTGGAATTGCAAATAATTATTATTTGCAATATTATAATAATTATTATGAATTTTAATTTGTTCAATTTATAGTGGAATTTTTTGTAGTTTCTGAAATAAAACCCTTTGGACTTACATCACTTGACTTACTGACTTCAAAATTTAAAGTACTAGTTCGAAATTTAAAGTATTTAACCTTTTTTAAAAAAACATGAATTATTTGAAATTCTTGATTTTATTTTTAACCGTCAAAATGACGGAGTTCAGTCGTTTTAGTAAGAAAAGAATTCTCATCTTTCTAGTGTTAACCGAAAAACACTGATAATCAAATTTCTGATTAATTTTATTGTATTTTGAAAATATAACAGTAAACTTGCTTATCAACTTAATGTATGTAAACCGTAATTTTTTTTTATTTTATCGAATCTGCAACACGTGTTTTTAAGATCACTACGGGTTTTGCTAACAGCTATGATATCACTGTATGTATAATTCCATTGATCCCTATAATGTAGCAAAGTGTTGACACACGGTAGCGCTGTGCTGTGGTTCATCAGATCACCAGGGTCTTATTCACTCTTTTCATCTTCAACTTTCTTTTTGAGATTGTTGAACCGTATCAGGGTTCAATGATATAATGACACATGTTCAAACCCTGGTTCACGTAAATCTCTTTCTAACCAATCTAGAAAAGGTTCTTTTATAAATATTTTATCTATATATATAAAACAGTTCCGTTACTGACTCACTGACTGACTGACTCACTGACATACAACGCACAGACCAAACCGCTGGACCTAAAGGGCTGAAATTTTGCATGGCGGTTCTTCTTATGGTGTAGGGGTGCACTAAGAAAGATTTTTGAAAAATTCATCTTAGATTTTTTTAAATTAAATTTTTAAGCTGTTTTTGTAATATTCTTTAAAGTTTGCATTTAAAATAATAATTTGAGGGTTATAATATTTATATCATGAGAAAGATCATAAAAAGTCCTTTAAAATGAAATATTTTTCGAACCTTTACCTCGATATTCTGATTTTTGATAAATTTTTAAAGATTAATTTTTAAAATTTAATTTATTGAATGCTGATCACGTGATTTCTTTTTCTGGTATTTTAAATAAATTTATCATCACGTGCATAACAACTAAATAGACAAAAAATATTTTTTTTCTTTCTAATGCAGCAGACGATTAGATATCCAAAAAAAAATAAATATCCCTTACGATTTTTTTATAAATATATATATATATATATATATATATATATATATATATATATATATATTACATCAATTGTATACATTGATCGTCGCATTTATTATAAATATATATATATATATATATTTTTGGCATTAATTGCATACATTGACCGTTGTATTTAATTTGAATGTACTCCGTAGCGAAGCGCGGGTTTTCAGCTAGTTTATTTATAAAATGCCCACCAGTTGACTATTAGGTAATAAGGTAATTAGGTGCTCTCCAATATTTTTCTACAACACAATTACAGTAAGATAATGCAGGGAATTCGTCTATGTGCGCAGCCGTCATATCTTGTCCGGTTGACAATAAAATACATACAGGTGAGTTGACACTATTAAAACGAAAGAGATGGGCACTGAGGCAGTCGTACCCAGTCAAAAGTCTATAGATGTTTAGTCAAAAGTTTTATAGATGTACGAATTCTAAAAGTGGCAGTTGCAGCTGCACGAGGAGCATCAGGAACATAATGGGAACTGGTGCTGAGAACACTCCAGAACTTAGCTCGAGAAGAGTGAGCAGCCACTGTAAAGAAGGAATGTATAACGACTCTTATTTATTTCTAGTTTCGATGAATGAAAGGGCAAATTTCGGTTTAATCTCTGAATTATATTGCACCCTCTCTTTGCCAAAAAGTCTTTTTTACAATTAAAAATATTCTCAATAAATAGAAAACTGTCATTTTAAAAATCTCATTTTTTATAGATGTACGAAGTTTATTCGGAAAGTAAGTTCAGTTACTGTATAAAAGATAAAGGAGACAGATGTGGACAAAGATTTACATTCAATGACGATTTACAAACATTACACTATTTTACGACATGGTCACCCAGCACATCAAGGCATTTATAGTATCGAAATACAAGGTTTTGTAAGCATCACAGAAGATGGCCGTCTGTGAGGTTATCCAGGATGTTACGGCATTTTTCACTTCTTCATCGACATCGAAACGCTGTCCACTCAAGAACCGCTCCATGTGCAACAATAGTTGAAAGTCACTTGGCGCCAGGTCAGGAATATGCGGAGGTTCATTCATTTGTTCCCAACCGTAGAACTCGATGAAATCACACGAGCGGCATGTGGCCTGGC
Source organism: Dolomedes plantarius (assembly GCA_907164885.2). Taxonomy (NCBI): domain Eukaryota; kingdom Metazoa; phylum Arthropoda; class Arachnida; order Araneae; family Dolomedidae; genus Dolomedes; species Dolomedes plantarius. The sequence goes on along the minus strand of OU015499.1, from coordinate 35,755,353 downwards.
ATTATCGTGCAACAAAATGACACCATCAGTAAGAAAGCCGCGTCTCTTGTTTTGAATGGATCATCGCAGCTTTTTCATCGCTGCACCTATGGTACCGATGAAAAAGGGAAAGATACGTTGACATCCTGGCTAAACTCTTGGATGGCCACCTTCTATGAAGCTGGTACACAAAACCTTGTATCTCGATACGATAAATGCTTAAATGGGCTGGGTGACTATGCCGATAAAAAGTGTAATGTTTGTAAATCGTTATTAAATATATATATTTGTGAACATCTGTATCCTTTTTCTTTTATGCAGTAATGGAACTTACTTTTCAAACAACCGTCGTATATCGGAAGAAATTAACATGGAGTTTATAATAAAGCTGGTATTATTTTGTAATAATACCAGCTTTGAGTAAGCTGGTATTATTTTGGATAAAGATTTCAGATTTTTTCCGCACGGATAATCAAGAGTGTACTGAATATATATATATATATATATATATATATATATATATATATATATATATATATATATATATATATATATATATATATATTTTATGTGTACATAAATGAATATCCCAACTTTGCAGGGATATTGAAAGAAAACTAAACAAAGTACAAACTTTTTTTTCTGGGGATACATCAAACATCAGGTGTTTATTCCACCGCTACCAAATGACGTTGACGAACTTAAGACACGCATATCTGTAGCCTTTCAATGCTGGAAAGAGTGTGGGATGAGTTATCGTACCACCTCGATATCTTCCGTTTTACTAAAGGAGCTCACATTGAACACTTACTGTGTCGAATTTAAACTTTCAACAGTTATTTTTGATTCCCGGGGAACAGGAAGTTTGTACTTTGTTTAGTTTTCTTTCAATAGCCCTGCAAAGTCGGGATATTCATTTATGTAAACACACACACACACTATATATATATATATATATATATAACATATAAAACCCCAAAACTCTTTCTAAATTCTTTTAAATTTCCTTGGGCCAATTAATTAAGCATTTCGATTCCAAGAACAAAGGAATTGACTTTCAGGCATCTTTTACATGACCCCTGTAACCTCCTATACAATCCTTGTTGTTTACTATTTTGTCAGAACCCAGATATCAAGGTGCTATCCAATGGCTGCAAGACTTTGAGCGTCAAGTGACTACCCCTCTATTAGATTATAAATAGGCGTGCTTCAATGTATATGCGGAGATTCTGGGATTTGCAATTGCCCCATTATGATGTAACAGTTGAGAGAAATAAAGTTGTGCCGAGAGTTGCTGCGTGTTTCTGTGTGTCCGTGGCTTGAGAGGCCAAAAGCGACAGAAAACTTCACCGGCCAAACGACTACGCTTATGCGGGAGCTGAAGTACGATATATAGACTTCAGGGACGCCTCGCACGGCCGGCTAGCACCCCTCCTCCCACGCAGCCGCCGCCTGTGCTGATGTCACACACACACACACATATATATATATATATATATACAGAATATGATATTGTTAAATTACCAATTATCGATACAATATTTATTGACTTTTAATGAATTAAACCAAATCTGAAAGAGATGCAAAGGGGTAATTCGTGTAGGTCGTAATTCAATCGAAGAATGAAATTAAATCCGACTGTTAAGTTAGGGCTAATATTACATTCGTCTCTTGCCAGTGTGTGATTATTAATGTTTTTAAACATCTGGATATCAGTAAACTCTTTCTTCTATCTTTATGTAGGTTGGTTTCTTCAGACGAAAGGAACAAGAGATGTTGCAGCGGCTGGAACAATCATTGTTAGTTGGAAGTACAGACGAAGAATTTTTAATAGATCCGTTTGAAGAAAAATGTCCTTTAGATGAATGAAAAATTGTATAGAGGAATAATGTTTACCTTCCAATTAAACTTTAATTATATGTACGACATTTAGCCTGTTATTTCAGTATCAGGCTCTAGTGATACAATTTAACTGTGGATTGTTTTCAAATGAAATAATCCTCATTAATAGGTTAATACAATACTAGCCACGTTCGTTCAAGACATAAAGCAGATTCTCCGACGCAAATCTAGAGAAATTCTCCCACTGGATATTTGACCACTGGTAGAAGAAGATTAACTCGTTTTCCATAAGTTAAATAGGTTTTTAATATGATATAGAAAGCGGTCCTTCGGTATGTATCGTAGATATCATTCCAGGACTAAGATTATGTGTCGCTGCAAGTTCAAGCAACGAATATCAAGGAGTTTTTGCGTAGTACAAGCATGTTAACAACCGTTAACAACCATATTGAGAAATCATGAGAGACGTTGCCGTTGTTACCAGAGAAAGGTTGATAATAATTTTATATATTCATTCGACATGTGGATATAAATAGTGAGATTTTAAAAATTTAGAAAATATAATCAAATTACTTTGTTTTAGATATGGGAATTACGTTTGATGTTAACACAAACTACGAAAATAGAGTTTCCGTACTGAAATTGTAAGCCCGTCTGCACACTGAGCAACTCAAAAGAAACTGATAACCGAATCAAATCACAAACCAGGCCGTGATGAGTCGCAACCTATGTAATTGAATGGAGCCACGCACACAGCGAAACTGGTTACAAACCCGTCCGACGGGTTTGTAACCATTCAATTACATAGGTTGCGACTCATCCCGGACTGGTTTGTGATTTGAGTCGGTTATCAGTTTCTTTTGAGTTACCCCGTGTGCAGACGGCCTTAAGAGCATGCAAGGTACATTTACGACTTCCGATAACGGCATTAAACCAAAGTCGAAAAAAACATTCAATGATTGAGCACAAAACTATCGAAATGATACTTTATGTTCCAGTGTTTTTGTTTTGAAATACATACCAGGTGTAGTGGAGTTTGGTGGAAAAGCAAATACAATGACATACTAAGGTATTTTTCTTTTCTTCTCGCCAAATAAAAGTCATATTTTCACATTACTTTGTAACAATACATGCATTGCTTGTCAAAATTCGGACATTTTCAAATGATGAACAAGAAATAACACATATCGCACCCTGGAAGAAAAGTGACACAACTCAAAAATGCAGCATTTGAGAAAAATCAACTTAATAATACGATACAGCTCGAACTAGCATTACAGCAAAACTGACACAACTGCCCGTCCGACGGGTTTGTAACCAGTTGCGCCGTGTGCGTGGCTCCATTCAATTACATAGGTTGCGACTCATCACGGCCTGGTTTGTGATTTGATTCGGTTATCAGTTTCTTTTGAGTTGCTCCGTGTGCAGACGGCCTTACAGTTTCAAGGTTTTGATTTTGCAATAACTGACGATCTAAATCTCTTACCATTAGATAACCTCTTCCAAACGTATTAGCCGAAAGCTTTTCAAAACCCATTCGCCCAGGCGTTCACGTAATCAAATGAAGTTCATCTGATTAAATACGTGAAGAGCGTGACTGATCACTCCATAGACAAACTTTTCAGCTATCTAATATATAAAAAAACACTATGGAGGTTTGTACCCGTGGACGGAAATCGGGAGATATGTCAACGTGAGATATCCAAACGGTGTGTAGTAGACATGGTACGAGTATGTGGCTTTTAAGCAGTCAAAAATGTTAAAATATACGAGTGCCTTCATGGACGGAAGACGTGAAATACGCCAATCTAAACGGTGTTTTATAGACAGGGTAAGGATGTATGCTTTGTAGACAGACATCTACAAAAATGTTAAAATATAGTGTCTTAGTGGGCAGAAGACGTGAGACACATTCTAAAAGTTGCTTGATGGTACGGATGCTGGGATTGCAAGAAGTAAAGTAAGTTGGTGTAACTGGGCCATCCCCTCCCAGATTTTTCTTTTATATATTAGTTGAGAATTCCACTCTGTTGTGGCAACACTGGTCTATCTTACAACAATCTATTTTACTACATTGGTAATTGCTTTAAAAAATTATTTTTAAATGGCGGTAGAAATTTTTTTTTTCTAGATATACAAGCATTGGACCCAGTTACCCAGTCAAAGATTCTGTTGTTTCTTATGAAAAATAGACCTGGGTGGTCCATTTACCCCATTTATCACGGAAACTGGGTCCACCCGCATTTAAAAAGGTATAATATATATATATATATATATATATATAAATAAAAATCAATATCATAGATAAATCCTTCAGCGGGCTTGCCAATTTTTGGAAAAGCAGCAGGCGCACGTGGCGCAAAGTGCAGTGTCTCTTTCAACCTTCATTATTCCTTTTGTAATAAACTTCTTTTTTTCAGACTGAAAACAATATTTCTGCGTTTTATGACAAGATATAAAATGTTGATAATATTGAGATACATTTATAATTAAAGGCCAAAGAATGCAGATACAATCGATTTATTTCAAAACTGTCCGGTTTATTGGATCAAAGGACAACTTGCGGATTGATTCCCATTATGTCTAAAAACCTAAAAAAACAATGAGATTGTCCATATTCGCGATATGAGGTACACCGTATAATAGCTGCACATTTAATAGGCTACATCAACTCCGACTTTTGTCGTATTGTATTCCAGTAAAATCGGTGTTTTACCACGTTTAAATCCCGACTAACAAGGAATGGAAAGGAATACATGGCTCAGAAAATCAGACCTGCACTAGAAAGGGTGTAGCTATAAATAGAAACTGCATAGAGCATTTAAACCTTACGGCCGTCTGCACACGGAGCAACTCAAAAGAAACTGATAACTGACTCAAATCACAAACCAGTCCGTGATGAGTCGTAACCTATGTAATTGAATGGAGCCACGCACACGGCGCAACTGGTTACAAACCCGTTGGACGGGTTTGTAACCAGTTGCGCCGTGTGCGTGGCTCCATTCAATTACATAGGTTACGACTCATCACGGACTGGTTTGTGATTTGAGTCAGTTATCAGTTTCTTTTGAGTTGCTCCGTGTGCAGACGGTCTACATGTAAAAACAAACTATTCAAAATTACGAAAATGTTGCACTTTGTACAAGGGCACGGCCGCTGGAGGGTTAAACAGACTCCCTGACTTACTAAAATGCATGTAATACAAAGATTTTTGAAAATTATACCTGTTAGTATAATTTTAATGTGTTAAAAGAATAGTATATAAAAAGTTGAAAATCTATGGCCCAGTTACCCCAACTTACCTTATCTGTTTAAAAACTCAAACTGACAACTCACTGATATATTATACTAAGTTATATCAAACAAAACGGAGTAGGAATAAGCAATTTTTAGCAAGGGACTTTAAGTTCCGTTTTGTCTGTGTTCCTTAATGTTTTTACCACCTGTTGCACGATTCCGCTTCCATCACTCGCAACCTATTTTGATGCGTTTGCGTTTAGCTGCGATTCTTTGCTTGTAAACGACATCCTTTAAAAAACAGCTCATGTTAAAATACTGAAAGTTCTATACTGCGTCGTATAATTGTTAATAAAAACGTGAGTAATTTAGCTTTGAGTACATACCTCCTCACAAACAGTGAAACTTTCTACAGGATATTTTCTTAGTCCTTCAGAAAAATGTTAGTAGAGTTTGATTTTTTAAACCATATAGAGTACATTTACACATTTGAACGGGTTCAAACAAAAAATTCTAAAAGAAAGTTAATTTTTGTTTTCTTGGCAAAATACGTGCAATATAGATTTTAAAATGAAGCAACACCAGCTGTATGTTTCTACGACGATTAGGTTACCGATACAACATTTTTATGCAGCACTGTCTATACATATATTATTGTATATTTATACTAAAATATTTATTTCGAATAAAATTTTTTGTGATTCGCCATCTTTAAAAGAAATTATCTAAAATTCCTAGCTAGTTGTATCTAAGAGATTTTGTAGAGCCTTTTTTCGTAATTTCAACAAAATGTTTTAACCATTTTTGATTTAGAGTAAAAATTCCAAATATGATTTTCTTGAAGCAAAATCTAAATAAAAAATGATAAAAGGATTTAAAATTATTTATTAATCCCAAAGACAAATTGTTCCAAAAGTCCCCACCTTTGCATAATGTCAATTTTACAATCGCTCGACAACCTGGGGTGAATTGTCAAACCATTGAAACGTACTCTAGGACAATACTGACCATTATTTTTCAGTTTTGATATTTCACCACACTATCCACCTACATCTAGGCCTATCTGTTGATCGACTATCAGTTTATCTTCCCTTAAACATTCTCTTCGGAATTCCTTTTTTATACAGTCTTATAACATGACCAACCCATTTTATTCTCCTAATTTTAATATACTCGATGACGTTTGGTTACTTAAAAGTGCGGTGATTTCAATTTTAAGGCTGCTGTTACTAACGTTATTGGATTCTCTCACCTCAATGTTAACTTATGGAGAAAATGTGTCTTCTATTTACAAGTACATAAATGCTCATAAACAAATAAAAATGGTATTTTCAGATCGTCCGCCAAAGGAATTTATGAGACTGTGAAACATACAATATCAGATTTTTCCCCAAATAATTTAAATTTTAAAATAATATTTGCATTTAAAAAAAGGAAAATGTCCCAATGTGTAAAATTTCTTTATTACTGAGTATAATTTTTAAAAGATCCTTAAATCGAAGTCGGTATTCCTAGGAAACATTTTCTCCATAGGTTAACACTGAGGTGAGCGAATCTAATAGGGTTACTACATAACAGTTTTAAGGACACTTGGCATTATAACACAGCGACATAGTTCCAGATTTTATCTTGTTGTTGAAGTTTATGTCCCTAGGGCCTCTAGATGAGGTCATTAGTCCAGATTACATACCAAGAGACAGAAGAAGATGTATAGAAAAAAATAAACAGATACGGAGTCAATTTTTTTTATACACAGATGATGACCCTATTGATAAACAGTAGTGTTTTCACAGCTTTCCTGAAGCCGCACTGAACTAACTGAAGAAAAACACCTTTTGAGGGGAGCATTCAAAACGAGGATTTGAAAAGAAATATGGATGTACTTGTAATGTAAAGCTGGCCGCAACCATTACATTATATTAAGTTCTTATCCAATGACCGTACGAATAAGAGTAAAGAAGTTTCAGAATCCTAAAAGATTGGCCTTTGAAATACAGCAATCAAAAGAAATTTAAAAATTTTGCACCAAAACAGCCATTTCAACTTAGGCAATCACCTCAAAGTTTTGAACATGATTACCCACTACCTCCTTAAGCTCACACAAATATTCTCACAAACCTTGAAATTTAACTCAGTTAGTACTATGTCAAATTAAAAGTTCTAAGGAATACTTAAACATTAACTTGTTAAAAGGAAATTTACTAATAACTGTACTCGAAGAGTTTATCATAGAATATAAGATACAATTCAATACATATATATAATCTAATACATTTGTTGTCGTCTGATCTATCATCGGGCGTCACATTAAATATCACCTCAAAATTTTGAACATAACCATCCACTACCTCCTTGAGCATACACAAATATTCAATCAAACCTTGATATTGACTCGGTTAGTACTATGTAAAATAATGAGTTCAAAACAAAACATTAACTACTAAAAAATCAACCTTTTAAAATAAAATTTAATAACCACTGTACTCGAAGAGTTTATCATAGAAAATAATTTACAATTCAAAGTATATATATTTTTTATCTAATACAATTGCTCTCATATGATCTGTTAACAGGCATCACATAACTCTCACCTTAAATTTTTAAACAGAACTACAAACAAACTCCTGAAGCATTACCCAAATGTTCATTCAAACCTTGAAATTGAATCCGTTTAGTGCTATGTCAAATAAGGAATATAAAAAATAATTAAAAATTATCTTGTTAACATAAAAGAATCGAGCAATCAGTGTACTCAATGAGTTTATCATAGAAAATTAGCTTAAATTTAATATATATACAGTGAAAATTCTCTATGGCGGGGAGTAATGATTCAGAAAAAAGGAGGTCGTTTTGAGGGGTGGCCATCGAAAAGAGGTTTTTCCATAAAATTGGCTCTATAGTGTGTCTAATCGAATCTGAACAAAAGCCGTTTAGAGGGGTAGCCGGCTAGACAAGTTTTACTAATACATATTTTTTTTTAAAAGCATACTGTGACATACCTTATGGTAAGTATATACTATTCTGGGATTAAAAAGTATATACAATAAAAATCCAGTCGCATGTGAAAGAAACTAAAAATTACAGACGTGAGAAATTTATTTTCATTAAAAAGTATTATGCTTGAAAAAATGATTCCAATGGTATATGAAAAGCAATACAAGTAGTATATCAAAATGGTATCAATTGAAAATTTTACAAGATAATGACCATAAACTTTATTTCATGGATTGAAATTCGGTATTCCATTGACAATGGAGCTAGATATATAATATTCAAATTTCTACATGTAATTTAAAGGAATGAAAAGCTCAATAGACATAATGAAAGCTGACTTAAAATGGTCAAATGATATTTATATATACACAAATGGGTTCCGAATGAAATGATGTATAAAGATAATGATCATGAATGTTATAAGATGAGAACTTTACAAAAAAAGATCGTTTTAACAGTCTTAGACTAAATATTATACCTTTAAATTTTTCCATTTAGAATGAAAACAGAAGTGTAAATATTCTAGATTCAAATGGAGTCGGCTGGTCGAAAAGTTAAAAAATGTAACTGCCATGTATTTCTGAATGATAAATAATGACTACGTATACTTACAAGGCTAAACATTGCTTTCTAGTATTTGCAACATGATTGCGAATTGGAGATGTTTTATCTTGAGATCGGCCAGCATTACATTCGGAAACTGGCGAGGAAGTATTTGATTCTTTTTTAGAAGCAGGAATAGATAGGAAAGTCAAACTGGTCAAATTTTCTGTTCATCTTCCTTTTCCTTATCATAATTACATTCTTTAGTGATTGCAGCATCGGAATCCGAAGAATCCGAACAATCGTCCAAAGAGCTTGCGTACTCGGGGTCATATTCTGAGTCAGAATCTGACGTATTATAAAAGACTACATATTTTCGTATACGGGCGTAATTTTCGGCTGCAACGTTTACACCGTCCCACCCGCCTACAAACATGTCGTAATCTTCAAGGATATGTATAATGCGTTGCACAGCAAGTGCAGGTCCTTCGATAAACCCGCTGGAATAAAATCTTGCAGCCATCGTAGCTGTCTTAACACAGAAGTGTAGCAATTTTTCAGCATCAAAACCCGCGTACAGGTACTCAAGTTCCAGAGACGTCGCGTAACTCATGAAGGCATCTCTATTTAATGGTTGAGCAGTAAGTATATTTTCAAATTCTTCCAAGTTTTCTTGCTCCATTAGCCTGTAAAGAACATCAGCAGCGGCCCATAAGGTCGAGTGAAAAGCAATGTATATAAAATCCCGATAGTCCGCGATACCTGATGACAAACGAGGCAACATGAATTGAAGCAAGATAAAATTCATGAAGTCTTCTGCAAATAAAGCTTTATCTGCATTCTTGGGTATTTTGGGAATAATCTGATCTTTCGGTCTGCACATCTTCAGTTTATCAAAAACACAGGAAAGTTTTTAAACAAACAAACAATTTGAATTTCGATTTCAATTCATCCTGCCTTGTAGTTTCCTAAGTCGCATGCTGTGTATTTCCCTGTATGTCTAAGGTGCTGTTATGAGAAAATGTGTAAATGACAGATATCTATCTTGCCGTTGCCACATACGAAGAGTAACCATTTGTATTCAAGGAGTATGTTCTGAAACATGATATGGGCAAGTGACGTCAGGAATTTGTAAATATAAAAGCGTCTAGATTCTATTACTTGATACCTTATGTTAAATGTAGTATATCATAAACATTGAATTTCAACTTAGTTGCTCTGTGGCTTAAATTCTATTGAGATTCATGTTTTGAATTAAAAATGTAACTGAAGAACGTAATTATTTTGTTTTTTCTGCTTTGACGTCATTTTATAATATTAATTAGAGAATCGGTGTTTTTTCTGCCAAATATTGTTTTAACCACCTTTTCATTGACCATCTGCAAAAATGTGCAGGCCATTTGTACAGTAGGGTGGAACGAAAAAAACTTTTTTTTGAATTTCAATATGCTCTAGTTTTCAAAAGTTGCCTTTTAACAAAATAAAGACGGAAATTAAATATTAGCGTAATTGGTGCATGTTTTCAGTTAGCGCAAGAAGGGCAAACTTCTGGTTTTTATTAAATTTTTGACAAATTTCGCAATTATTTTGAAATTGAATACATTTGTAGTACAAAAAAGTAGCAAAATATGTAATTTAAACATTCTTTTTAGTCAGGAGACCTGCTAAACTGATTATATAATACGTTTTACTTCATAAAAATAATACACTTAAAGGCACTTACGGACGAGGCACTTAAAAGACACTCGGACATCACGGTGGAACGAAATTGTTTTTTCGGAATTTCAATATGCTCTAGTTTTCAAAATTTGTATTTTAAAATTAAAATTAAGAATAGAGAATCTTTTTGCTCTACTAAAATATTTTCAAGTGCCGCAAAGGGCTTCAAAATGGATATTTTTATGAAGAAGTGATTATATTTGTATATTAAAATAATGTATATTTCCTGTAAATAAAATATTCAAAATATGATATTTTGACAGAAAACTCGCATATTCTAAGCATTTCTAATTTTTAGATGCCATAACAGAACAACTGATTTTGTGGAATTTCGCGATTTTCATCATATTAATTTTACAATAGCATATTCTTATAATACACATTGGAATGAAAGAAAAACAATTTTTAATTGACCGAGCTTTGTTAAAATAAGCAAATCACACTTATTTTGAAAAATATTAATGTAATGTCTATAAAGGCAAAACGTTACTTTGAAAAAAATATTCATGCTTTTCAAAAGTCCATAGTAATCACACATGGTTTCAATTACTTATTTCATTGACACATTGATTTGTTTTATTGTTTCAAATTTTGGCATTATCTTTTGAGAATGAATTTTTGTTTTTATCAATTTTTGTTTTTATCAATGCATCTCTTGCAGAAGTACCACAAAAGGACAAGGATGACCCGGTAACTAATTTAACAATCCTTTCTACTACTTGTGTGTGACATGGAATGTTGTTGAAGTCAATAATTTGTTTCTCGTGATCAGATTCTTTTGATTCCTTTATAAACTGTTTTAGTTTGTCATCAGAAACATGCCTTGTCATAGGAGGTTCTATTACTTTAATATCATTCCATTCAATCATATCAATATAATCTTTGGCATCAAAATTTATACGTGGAACTAAATTCTTTCTGATGCCTCTTTCATTTTCCGCCCTTGCTTTTAGAATCCGGCGTAATCCAAGCTTTCTTATTTGACTGCGATCGTCTAATATCATACAAAGGAGGAGATTTTCAGAAGCGGCAAAGTATGCATTTCTTTGAATGACAGGGTCAATTACATTTTTAAGTGTCTGATTGAGGTAACGTGATAGCTTACAAGTTTCCACAAGTGCTTCGATCCACGGATAAAAGATGGTTTCAGCTTTATGTTAAATCAAATTGGTGCATAAACTTTCAAAATGTAATCAGTATTCGGAGATTTTTTGCAGGAAATTCTGTTCCCACATACAAGCGAAGTATTCGGTTTGCTAATGTAAGCCTTCGTGAATGACAAAATTTTCCTGGTTTTCTCATGGACAAATCAGAAGAGCACTTTCCAAAAGAGATGGCATTATGCGTTTCTAACAAATATTTTGGGTCCACACTTAAATCATCCTTAATTTCTAGTAATGGAATGTTATTTTCAATAGGAGAAAATTCAATCACTGGAAGGTCATAGCAGTTTTCTAGTTGTTTACCTATTTCTCCTCCAAATGCATTTGGACCTTTAGTTTTTCCATCTAGGAAACAAAATAGGTGACGTAGGGACAGTTAATTTAAATTATTGACTTCAACAACATTCCATGTCACACACAAGTAGTAGAAAGGATTGTTAAATTAGATACCGGGTCATCCTTGTCTGTTCGTGGTACTTCTGCAAGCGATGCATTGTTAAAAACAAAAATACATTCTCAAAAGATAATGCCAAAATTTGAAACAATAAAACAATTCAATGTGTCAGTAAAATGAGTAAAGGAAACCATGTGTGATTACTTTGGACTTTTGAAAAGCATGAATATTTTTTTCAAAGTAACGTTTTGCCTTTATAAACATTACATTAATATTTTTCTAAATAAGTGTGATTTGCTTATTTTAACTAAGCTCGGTCAATTAAAAATTGTTTTTCTTTCATTCCAATGTGTATTATAAGAATATGGTACTGGAAAATTAATATGATGAAAATCGCGAAATTCCACAAAATCAGTTGTTCTGTTATGGCATCTAAAAATTAGAAATACTTAGAATATGCCAGTTTTCTGTCAATATATCATATTTTGAATATTTTATTTACAGGAAATATACATTATTTTAATATACTATAAAAGAAATTAATAAAAAATGCAAATATAATCACTTTTTCATAAAAATATCCATTTTGAAGCCCTTTGTGGCAATTAAAAATATTTTAGTAGAGCAAAAAGATTCTCTATTCTTAATTTTAATTTTAAAATACAAATTTTGAAAATTAGAGCATATTGAAATTCCGAAAAAAAAATTTCGTTCCACCGTGATGTCCAAGTGTCTTTTAAGTGCCTCGTCCTTAAGTGCATTTATGTGTACTATTTTTATGAAGTAAAACGTATTATATAATCAGTTTAGCAGGTCTCCTGACTAAAAAGAATGTTTAAATTACATATTTTGTTACTTTTTTGTATTACAAGTGTATTCAATTTCAAAATAATTGCGAAATTTGTCAAAAATTTAATAAAAACCAAAAGTTTGCCCTTCTTGCGCTAACTGAAAGCATGCACCAATTACGATAATATTTAATTTCCGTCTTTATTTTGTTAAAAGGCAACTTTTGAAAACTAGAGCATATTAAAATTCAAAAAAAAGTTTTTTTCGTTCCACCCTAATGTACAGTCTTTCTTTACAATTATGCCCATGACTTTTTACACTGCTTTAGTAGTCTTTTGAGTTGTTAAAATTTTTAAGACATACAACTGATTTTATAGAACTTTAAAAATTTCTATGTATTTTCAAAACAATAACTATTAATTAATATTAACGGTATAATTAGTCCTTGAGAATCGAAAATTTGTCCGTAGCGCAGGAAACCAACAACTCATTAAAAGCCCTTTCTAAGGACCTTATAAAGATCTAAAAATGTTTTGATAAAACTTAAGAATACGCTGATTCACTGAACCATTTGATTTTAGGACTCCACATATAATATTTTACGGAACGATTGATAAATATACAAAAGAAACGAATGTATATTTTAGCAAATGAATGACTGTACCAGTAACCAATTACATGCGATTTGGATCTTCAACTTACCCTCTAATACTGAAAAGAACGATCACGCCTTCTACTGATCCCTTTTAACAGCAAAGCAAATGATTAGTATAAATGTCGTGAATTGTATGGATGAAATTTAATATGGATATTCGTAATTAAATACGGTTGTGGTATGACTAGCAATATGTAAAATATGTAATTATATGAATTGATAAATTTACCAAAGAAACGTACGTAATTTTTCGGCATAGGAATGACTGCACCAGTAACTAATTACATGTGATCAGGATTTTCAACTTACTATCTAATATAGAAAAGAACGAACGCATCTTATAATAATCACTTTTAAAGGCAAAGCAAACGATTACAATTAATGTCAAAATTTTGCAATGTGTATCGTACTGTATACTAAAAATTTTATTCCGAATAAAATTTTTTGGGATTTGCCATCTTTAAACGAATTTACTTAAAATTTCTTGCTAATTGTATCAAAGAATTTTGTAGAGCCCTTTTTTCCCGTAATTTCAACAAAATGATGTAGGGATTTTTGTTTTCAAGTAAAAATTCCAAATAGAATTGTCTTGAACAAAAAAATAAATCGGAAAAAAAAAAACGAATTTTTGCCCACTTAAAAGGATTTAAAATTATTTATCCCTAAGACAAATGTTCGAAAACCTCCAACCCTGTGCATAATGTCTTTTTCAATAGATCGACAACCCGGGGGGATTGTCAAGCCATTGAAACGTAATCTAGGACAACCTGTTACTGAAAGTTGTCTTCCAGTTTTAATATTTTGCCACACTCTCCACTAGGCTTATCTGTTGATCGACTAAGTTTATCTTCCCTTAAACGTTCTCTTCGGAATATTTTATTGTACGGTCTTATAACATGGTCAACCCATTATATTCGCTTAATTTTAATATATTCGATGAAGTTTGACTTCTCAAAAGTGCGGTGATTTCGCTTTTAAGGCTGCTGTGTACTAACGTTATTGGATTCACTCGCCTCAATGTTAACTTATGGAGAAAATGTGTCTACTATTTAGAGGTACATAAATGCTGGTAATCTAATAAAAATGGTATTTTGAGATTGTCCGCCAATGGAATTTATGAGCCTTTGAAACATACTATATCAGATTTTCCCCCAAATAATTTAAATTTTAAAATAATATTTGCATTTAAAAAAAAAGAAAAATACCCCAATTATTAAAATTTCTTTATTACGGAGTACAATTAGAAAAAAAATCTTTCAAGCCATGTCGGCATTCCTAGGACACATTTTCTCCATAGGTTAACATTGAGGTGAGCGAATCCAATAGGGTTAGTACATAACAGCTTTAAGGACGCTTGGCATTATAACAGAGCGATATAGTTCCAGATTTTATCTTGTTGTAGTTTATGTCCCTAAGGCCTCTAGACAAGGTCATTAGTCCGGAGTACATAGCAAGAGACAGAAGACGATGTATAGAAAAAAAATAAACAGATACAGAGATTATTTATACACAGATGATGACCCCATTGATAAACAGTATTTTCACAGCTTTCCTGAAGCCACACTGAACTAACTGAAGGAAAACACCTTTTGAGGGGAGCATTCAAAACAAGCATTCGAAAAGAAATATGGATGTACTTGTAATGTAATGCTGGCCGCGAGCATTACATTATATTAAGTTCTTATGCAATGACCGTACGAATAAGAGTAAAGAAGTTTCAGAATCCTAAAAGATTGGCCTTTGAAATACAGCAATAAAAAAAATTTAATAATTTTGCACCAAAACAGCCATTTCAACTTAGGCAATCACCTCAAAATTTTGAACATGATTACCCACTACCACCTTATGCTCACACAAATATTCTCTCAAACCTCGAAATTTAACTCAGTTCGTACTATGTCAAATTAAAAGTTCTAAAGAATACTTAAAAATTAACTTGTTAAAAGGAAATTTAACAATAACTGCACTCAGAGTTTATCATAGAAAATAAGATACAATTCAATATATAATCTGATACATTTGTTGTCTGCTATTTTGTCATCGAGCGTCACATAACTATCACCTCAAAATTTTAAACAGAACTACCCACTACCTCCTTAAGCTCACAAATATTCCCTCAAACCTTGAAATTTAACTCAGTTAGTACTATGTCAAATTAGGAGTTCTAAAGAATACTTAAAAATTAACATCTTAAAAGGAAATTTAATAATCACTATACTCGAAGAGTTTATCATAGAGTATAACATACAATTCAACACATATATATAATCTGATACTTTTTTGTCTGCTGATCTGGCATCGGGCGTCACATAACTATCACCTCAAAATATTGAACACATCAATTCACTACCTCCTTGAGTATACACAAATATTCACTCAAACCTTGAAATTGACTAGGTTAGTACTATGAAAAATAATGAGTTCAAAACAAAAAATTAACTACTAAAAAATCAACTTGTTAAAATCAAATTTAATAACCGTACTCTAAGAGTTTATCATAGAAAATAATTTACTATTCAAAGTATATAAATTTGTTATCCGATACATTTTCTCTCTAATGATCTGTTATCAGACATCACATAACTATCACCTTAAAGATTTAAACAGAAGTAGTCACTAACTCCTGAAGCATTAACCAAATATTCATCAAAACCTTGAAACTGAATTCGGTTAGTGCTATGTCAAATAAGAAATTCTCAAGAATACTTAAAAGTTAACTTGTTAAAATAAAAGAATTCAGTAATCACTAAACTCAGAGAGGTTATAATAGAAAAATATCTTAAATTTAATATATATACAGTGAAAATTCTCTATGGTGGCGAGTAAGGGTTTTAAAAAAAAGTGGCTTTTTGAGAGGTGGCCGTCGAAAAGAGATTTTTCCATAAAATTGGATCTATACTGTTTTTAATCGATTCTGAACAAAAGCTATTTAGAGGGGTGGCCGGCTAGAGAAGTTTCATTAATATATATAAAAAGGCATACTCTGGCATAGCTTATGCTCTGATGAGGATATTCTATTCTGGGATTAAAAATAAGTACAATAAAAATCCGGTCGCATATGAAAGAAACAGAAAATTACACACGTGAAAAAATTTTTCATTAAAAAGGATTATGCTCGAAAAAATGATTACAATGGTATATAAAAAGGAATAGAAATGATACATCAAAATGGTATCAACTGAAAATTTTAGAAGATGATTAATGATTTTAAATTTGATTTTATGGATTGAAATTCGGTACTCCATTGGCAGTGGAGCTAGATATATAATATTCAAATTTCTACATGTAATTTAAAGGAATGAAAAGCTCAATAGACATAATGAAAATGGACTGAAAATGGTAAAATGATATTTATATATACAAATGGGTTCAGAATGAAATTATGTATAAATATAGTGATCATGACATAAATTGACATGTTATAAGATGGGAACTTTACAAGAAAAGATAGTTTTAACAGTCTTTGACTAAGTATTATGTCTTTCATATCCACTGATAATGGATCCAAAGTTGTAAATTATTCCAGATTCACGGGAAATCAGCTGGGGTGAAAGTTAAGAAATGTAACTATCATGTATTTCTGAATGATAAATATTGACTATGGATGGTTCGAAGAGTCAACAATGCTTTCTAGTCTTTGAAACATGTTTGCGAATTGGAGATGTTTTAATATATGAGGTGCCAGTGCTGCATTTGGGAACTGGCGAAGATGCATTGAAATCTTTTTTAGAAGCTGAAAAATATAAGGAACTCAAACCGGTGTCAGGCTGCACCGCTGAACTAGGCATGGGAAATCCACATGTAGGCGAGCTTGGACTAGCTGGGCGTTTCTTCGCTAATTGTCGCCCAAACTGATCACAAGGCGTAATTACATCAGCTCTTTCCAGGAAAACGTCAGAATCGTATCCTCCATCAGTACCACTGAGATAAACAAAACTAGATGTCTCGCTGCCTTGCTCTTGAACTTCATATTTTGATTCATCTCCACTTGACGTTTTTGCATCTGTGTTAAGTGAACAAGAATCATTAGTATCATCTGAAAGGACTTGTTTACCCTCTGAATTTGAATCAGAAGGAAACTTCCCTTGTACATATTCATGTCTGCTTCTCTCATCTTCCCCTGTTTCACCGACAGCCGTGCTTCCAGAGCATAACTCATCTGAGTATTCCTCCTCCAAGTCTGAAGACACGGAATCTGATTCGGATTCAGAAATTTTCTGCTCATCTTCCTCTTCCGTATCATCATCTGATTCTTCAGCGGTTGATGTCTCTGAATCCGAAGAATCCGTCCACTCGTCCAAAGAGCTATCATACTCGAAATCATAATCCGAGTCAGAATCTGCAGGATCATTCAAGCCTAACAAAATGCGGGCGCAATTTTCGGCTTTAACGTTTACACCTTCCCACCCGCCTACAGACATGTCGTAATTTTCAAGGATATGTTTAATGCGTTGCACAGCTAGTGCAGGTCCTTCGTTAAACCCATTGGTATAAAATTTTACAGCCATGGTGGCTGTCTTAACGCAGAAGTGTAGCAACTTTTTAGCATCAAAGTCCGTGGACAGATATTCAAGCTCCAGAATCGTCACGTAACTCATGAAGGCATCTCTATTTAATGGGCGCGTCGTAAGTATAATTTCAAATTCTTCCAAGATTTCTTGCTTCCGTCGCCTGTAAATTATATGAGCAGCAACTTTCACGGTCTGGTTGAAAGCATTGTATATAAAATCCCGGTAGTCATCAATACCTGATGTAAAGCTAGGCAACATGAATTGAAGCAAGATGAAATTCATGAAGTCTTCAGCAAATAAAGCTTTATCTGCATTCTTGGGTATTTTGGGAATAATCTGATCTTTCGGTCTGCACATCTTCAGTTTATCAAAACACAGGAAAGTTTTTAAACAAACAATTTGAATTTCGATTTCAGTTCATCCTGCCATGTAGTTTCTTAAGTCGCATACAGTGTATTTCCCTGTATGTCTAAGGTGCTGTTATGAGAAAATTTGTAAATGACAGATATCTATCTTGCCGTTGCCACATACAAATTGTAACCATTTGTATTTAAGGAGTATGTTCTGAAATATGACATGGCCAAGTGACGTCAGGAAGTTGAAAATTTTACTTCGTCTAGATTCTATTATTTGATACCTCATGTTTTAAATGTATATCACGGACAAAAACATTGAATTTCTACTTAGTTGCTCTGTGGTTTAAGTTCTATTGACAATCATGATTTGAACTAAAAATGTAACTGAAGAACATAATCATTTTGCTTTGTCTGCTTTGACGTAATTTTAAAATATTTATTGTAGAATCAGTGTTTCATGCTAAATATTGTTTTAACCATCCTTTCCATTTGCCATCTGCAAGAATGTGCAGGCCATATGCACAGTCGCTTTCTTTGCAATTATGACCATGACATTTTTACATTGCTTTTATAGTCTTTTGAGTTGTCAGAATTGTTAATACACACAACTGATTTTAGAGAACATGAAAAAATTTCCTTGGTATTTTCAAAGTAATAACTATTAACTAATTAAAACGGTATAATTAACCCTTGAGTATCGTAGAGTTGTCCGTAGCGTTAGAAACCAACCACCCATTATGCCCGTCTGCACACGGAGCAATTCAAAAGAACTGATAACTGACGCAAATCACAAACCAGTCCGTGATGAGTCGCAACCTATGTAATTGAATGGAGCCACGCACACGGCGCAACTGGTTACAAACCCGTCCGACGTGTTTGTAACCATTCAATTACATAGGTTGCGACTCATCACGGACTGGTTTGTGATTTGAGTCAGTTATCAGTTCTTTTGAGTTGCTCCGTGTGCAGACGGCCTAAAACCAATTTCTTATGGCGGTATAAAGATCTAAAAATGCTCTGATAAAACTTAAGAATACGCTAATTCACTGAACCATTTGATTTTAGGACTCCATTTATAATATTTTATGGGACGATTGATAAATATACAAAAGAAACGAATGTAATTTTTAGCAAAACAAGGACTGCACCAGTAACCAAGTACATCTGATCAGAATCTTCAGCTTACCCTCTAATATAGAAAAGAACGATCACGTCTTCTACTGATCACTTTTAAGGGCAAAGCAAATGATTAGTATAAATGTCTGAATTTTATGGATGAAATTTAATATGGATTTTCGTAAGTAAATATGGATTTGGTATATTTATCAATTCGTAAAATATGGAATTATATGAATTGATAAATGTACCAAAGAAACGAATGTAAGTTTTAGGCATAGGAATGACTGTACCAGTAACTAATTACATGTGATCAGGAGTTTCAAGTTACCCTCTAATATAGATTCTAATCATCATTTTTAAGGGCAAAACTAATGATTACCATAATATCTGAAATTTGTAATGCGTATCGTAATGTATATTTGTACTAAAAATTTTATTCCGAATAAAATTTTTCATGATTTGCCATCTTCAAAAGAATTTATATAAAATTCCATGCTAGCTGTATCAAAGAAATTTTGTAGAGCCTTTTTTTCGTAATTTCAACAAAATTTTTTAGGGATTTTTGATTTGTAATAAGAAATCCAAATATTATTTTCTTGAAGCAGAAACTAAATCGAAAAAAATTTTTGCCCCTTAAAGGGATTTAAAATTATTTATTAATCCGAAGACAAATTGTTCGAAATCTCCCCACTCTGTGCATTATGTCTCTTTGTCAATCGCTCGACAACCTGGGGTGGATTGTCAAGCCATTCAACCGTTTTCCAGGATAACCTGTAAGGTACTGAACGACGTTTGGCTTCTTAAAAGTCTGGCGATTTCGCTTTTAAAGCTGCTGGGTACTAACGTTATTGGATTCACTGACCTCAATCTTACCGTATGCAGAAAATGTGTCTACTATTTACAAGTACATAAATGCTGATAATCCAATAAAAATACTATTTTCATATCGTCCACCAAGAAAATTTATGACCTTTTAATACACACTATATCATATTTGTCCTCAATGTTATCCTGTGAAGAAAATGTGTCTAATATTTACAGGTACATAAATGCTGATAATCCAATAAAAATGGTAGTTTCAGATCGTTCTCAAAAGGAATTTAGGAGCCTTTAAAACATGCTATATCAGATTTTTCCTCAATGTTAAGTTATGGAGAAAATGTGTCTACTATATACAGGTACATAAATGCTGATAATCCAATAAAAATGGTATTTTCAGATCTCCTCAAAAGGAATTTATGAGCCTTTAAAACACACTATATAAGATATTTCCTCAATGTTAACCTATGGAGAAAATGTGTCTACTATTTACATGTACATAAATTCTGATAATCCAATAAAAATGGCATTTTCAGATCGTCCTCAAAAGAAATTTATGAGCCTTTAAAACGCACTATAACAGATTTTTCCCCGAATAATTTAAATTTTAAAATACTATTTGCATTTTTTAAAAAAATGTTCAAATGTGTATAATTTCTTTCTCTATTACGGAGTACAATTAAAATATCTTTCAATCCAAGTCCTTGGACACATTTTCTCCATAAGTTAACATTTAGGTGAGCGAAACCAATAGGGTTTGAACACAAGAGCCTTAAGGTTGCTTGGCATTATGACAAGGCGATATCTTTCCAGATTTTATCTTGTTCTTGTTGTTTATGTTACTGGTGCCTCTAGACAAGGTCTTCAATCTGGAGTACATATGTAGATGACAATATACAGAAAGAAATACACAGGCACGGAGATAGTTTCTTTTTACACAGTTGATGACCGCGGCGATAGACAGTGGTATTTTCAAATTCTTCCCCGAAGCCGCACTGAACTGAGTGAAGAAGAGCACCTTTTGAGCCGAGCATTGAAAACGAGCATTCGAGAAGAAAAATTGGTGCACTTTTAATCTACTGGTCTTGCCGAGTATTACAATACAACGTTACGTTCTAGTCAGTCACCAGCTGGTCCACTTCAGTCAGTTCAGTGTGACCTGCACTGACTTGTACTGTGACGATCAAACGGACTCGCTAATGAAACCGACTGTCCAGTGGTGCACAAATGCTCGACTTGAAGGGCTCGGTTTATCGCTCGGTTTCAGGTACTGAATACGGAATTCTCGTGTTAAATTACATTACAGTACATTATAGAGCTTTGTTACGAGTCAATCACCGTCTTAAAGGGATCTGCCAACTTTCGGAGCACATATTTTACAAAATTATACAGTACTGAATAAATACATATATATTTAGTTCAAATAGTATAGATTATTGTGAAAATAAATATAATTTTGGCAAAAATTCCATAACATACTAAAACAGACGGAATTTTTTACACATTTTTAGTACACTTGAGTGCTTACGTCAAAGACCGTACACTCCATTCAACTGAATATATTTTATTTTCCTTTATACTATATTCTAATGTCACAATTACCTGTGTTTTGAAGTAAAAGTTTTACAATATTTCCTAAAATCACCGAAATACACCCAAAAAGTGAAAAATAGACTTATTTTTTAAGTTATATTTTTATAAGGACAGGTACCTGTAGAATGATTGAGTTAACATATATTTCTTATATTTTAGGTTAAATCATATTTAGTAATATGTAATACCCCTATCGCAAAATTTCATTGAAACGTATTGAAAAATTTTCAATTATTAGCTTTCTCGTTTACTAAAGTAACTACAAAATGAGTTTTCTAGAAAATGCATTTAAAGATGCTACTTCCGGTCTTTTAATACCGCTTTCGGTTTATTAAATTGGCCGTAAGTTCTCATCCAATGATCGTATGAATAAAAGTAAGTCATATTACTTTAATAAACAGGAAATCCAACGTAAATAAAGCACAAATAGCAGTAAGGTGCAATTTTGCATACGGCCGTTTCGAAGCTGCAAAGGGGCTTCTTAATCAGTGCAAAGAACTTAGTGGCAGCTCAAAAAGCCGAAAACTAAGCCTAGGATTAGTTTTCGGCTTTTTGAGCTGCCACTAAGTTCTTTGCACTGATTAAGAAGCCCCTTTGCAGCTTCGAAACGGCTGTACACAAAATTGCACCTTACTGCTATTTGTTCTTTATTTACGTTGGATTTCCTGTTTATTCCTCGAGCACAAAGGTTTTGTCTTTTCTTTTCATATTACTTTGTTTACGAGTACGTTGACATTTTATTGGCAAATTTGAATTTTATTTTAAAGTTTTTTTTAACTCAGATAATACAGAAAGCTGGAAATCCCTCACAGATGATCGTGGGTTCACCGTAGTTACACAATCGGTAAGTATTAGCCCTTCTGCACACGAAGCAACTCAAAAGAAACTGATTACCGACTCAAATCACTAACCAGTCCGTAATGAGTCGCAACCTATGTAATTGAATGGAGCCACGCACACGGCGCAACTGGTTACAAACCCGTCTCAGTTTCTTTTGAGTTGCTCCGTGTGCAGACGGGCTAAGTATAAGACTAAATTACGCGTTACACCTAATATATACAACATTCTATGTAAATGCCAGAGAGATTTTCTTTGTATAGTAAAATTACAATTCTTTGGTCATTTTTCCTACAAAAAAGTTTTCATTTCATGTAAAATATTATTAACAAATGTTATTATACAGCAAAAATGCTTATTGCGTACTTATTACTACAAAAAACCTCATCAAAAAGAGATCGGATCGGATCCGACCTAACCATACTATCTACTATTTCGTCTCAAACCACTGTACCGTTGTAGGGTTAATAGGTTAAGGATTTACAAATGTATCCAAGCCCCTTTATTCTAGGAAAGAACCTTTCTTTTCATTTTCTACAGTTCAATGTGTGTTATAACATGAATATGATATTTGAAATTCAGCAATAACAAATCGCGTAATAATTCAAAGGTTTACAGTTTTTAGACACAAAAAGTTGAAACAAATCCGAAAATTAAAGCACATTACAACTGAAGTAAGTTTGTTTTCGATGAGCCAAAAGAATTTAGAATTCCATGTTTTTTCGTCAACGATTTTTTCTTGTTTAGAAGGAATTGCTTTGGCAAATTTTCAATACATGTAATTCGAAGTCTTTTCGAGTAAGTATAAGGCAACACGCACACATCATTGACATACTTAACATCTGAGTTTATATGTTGTAGAATACAAGGGATATTATCAAATCATTTAGAAGCAAAGGGAAAATTATCATTTCTTGAAATAAGACGCAACAATTTTGTATCATTCTATGATCACTCAAAAGCCGGTGACGATCGTGTTAGACTTCAAAGTTTTCCGTGTTAAGTCACTCTTTGGCTGTCTTAGATCCTACAGAAACGGGGAAGCTACTGATGCAACAGTATATTTTGCTTGCAAGTGCAAAACAGGGATTCCGCGAATTTTTCTGTATATATATATATATATATATATATTATGAGATTCATTTGTTGCCCTCCTGGTTGGGGCAAAAGTCATGGCAACTATTTTTTTTCTTGAAGATACCAGTCCGGTTGGAAAATGTGACATATACAGACGAAAGGACGAGGTCTTAACTACATTTGTGGACAATGAATAGCACTGAAATATCGTAACACACTAATATATTACGGTAGTATACAGGGCAATATGGCCTTCACCGTGCAAAAGAATGATAACACAGTACACATAAAGTTGACATGACAAACCTGGGCCTAAAGACCCTCAATGTAGTCCCCTGCTAGTGTCACCACACGCTGCCAACGATGTGGGAGGCGCTGAATACCATCAGCCTCAGCATTTGCCGCACCATGTGGGAATCGGGTCATCTGTTGGCACACAGCATTAGCAATGTCCTCTCGTGTTGCAAACCGCCTACCACGTATTGGTTCCTTAATTTTGGGAATGAGATCAAAGTCACAGGGCGAAAGGTCAGGAGAGTACGGTGGATGCTCCAATTCTTCCCATCCCCAACGTCGGAGTAGCTGCCGTACACACCCTGCTTTATGTAGTCTTGCATTGTCGTGCAGGATTATTGCACTGTCCACAAGATCCGGACGTTTATCCAGAACGACAAGTCGTACCTGTCGCACCAGGAAGTCCCTGTAGTACGGTCTTGTGGACAACTGGACCTGTTGTCCACGGACCGTACTACAGGGACAGTGTGGACGGATCCGTGCGGTCACTGTTCTGCCATGAGGAACAAAGTGGCAAACAATGACACCCCTGACATCAAACGCGACGATCACCATCAATTTGACTGGGGAAGGATTCTGACGGAACTTCTGCTGCCTTGGTGATCCAGGATGTCGCCACTCCGCGGACTGACGTTTCAGTTCTGGTTCGTATGTCCTGGCCCAAAATTCATCGATGGCGATTATTCGTGACAAGAATTGATCGCCTTCCTGTTGTCAGCGTACAAAGTGGTCGGAGCATATTGCATAGCGCACCCACCTTTGAACTTCCATCAGTGCATGCGGTACCCACCGCGAAGCGATTTTGCGTAGCTGTAGCTCATTACGCAATATCCCGTGGACGGTGCGTTTCTCGATGCCACTTGCCTTCTCTAACCCCAGTAACGTCCATCGTCTGTCTTCATCCATGAGCTGCACGATGACGGCACGTGCCAAGTCGGTCCGCACACTCACCGGTCGTCCCGAACGTTGTTCATCACTGGTTGACACACGTCCTTGCTGAAACTTTCCTACACACCGTGCTACTGTACGATATGGTAGGGCATTATTCCCAAGGGCTTCTACTAATTCACTGTGACATTCCATCTCATTTCTCCCTCGGAGAACGGCTATTTTGATGTAAGCGCGCTGCTCAACACGGGTTACTTTCATCTCGCACGACACTCACCAACTGACTGATTTCAGAGCATTCGCTGCGCTACTACCAGTCTATCACAGAGCCATCTGTTGTTCTGCATACACACTATGCCTGAAGAACTTCCACACGACACACATATACGTTTGTGATCCGTTCACATATCTACAAGAAATAAATAGTTGCCATGACTTATTCCCCAACCCTCGTATTATATATACATATACATACACACACATATATATATATATATATATATATATATATATATATATATTATGAGATTCATTTGTCCCTCCTTTTTGCCCTCCTTAAGCATACACAAATATTTACTCAAACCTTCAAATTGAACTCCGTTAGTACTATGTCAAATTAGAAGTTCTGACGAATACTTAAAAACTAACTTATTAAAAGGAAAATTAACAATTGCTTTACTCGAAAAGTTTTTATAGAAAATTAGATACAATTTTATATTATATATATATATATATATATATATAAAATCTGGTACATTTGTTGTCTACTGATCTGTCATCGATCGTGACATAGCTGTCCCCTCAAAATTTTGAACTTTACTACCTACTACCTTAAGGCTGCTATGTACTAACCCCATTGGATTCGCTCACCTCAATGTTAACCTATGGGCGAAATTTGTCCATGGATTGCCGACTTGGATTCAAAGATTTTTCTTAAAAAATTGTACTCCGTCACAGAGAAATTTTTCTTGTGTACATTTTTCGTTTTTTTTAAATGCAATTAATATTTTAAAATTTAAATTATTCGGGGAAAAATCTGGTATAGTGTGTTTTAAACGCTTTTAAATCCCTTCGGTGGACGAAATTTATAAAATGAATCCTGTAGAGCTTTGCAGAAAAGTTCAGGCTATCTGGCAATACCAATTTTATTTGGTTATCAGCATTTATGTACCTGTAAATAGTTGACAAAAATATATTTTAAATAAAAAATTTGGGGGCAGTGCTTAACCCCCTATAGAGAGTGAGCCATTACAATCCCTCAACATGTGAATCCTAAGGGGGTTAGAATTCTCAAACCGTCAACTGGACTCCTCCCACCACAAGAGTCTGCAAGAAATACGATTTTTTTCTTAGTACATAGCAGACTTAAGCTTGCACAAATATTCATTCAAACCTTGAAACTGATTCGCTTAGTACTATGCCAATTGAGGAGATCCAAACAAAAAACTAACGTCTAAACAGAGGACTTGTTAAAATAAAATTTAATATCACTGTACTCGAAGAGTTTATCATAGAAAATAATCTACAATTCACAGTATACATGTTTGTAATCTGAATTTTTTGCTCTCTAATGATCTGTTATCAGGCATCACATAACTCTCACCTTAATTTTTTAAACAGAACTACAAACTAACTCCTGAAGTATTACCCAAATGTTCATTCAAGCCTTGAAATTGAATCCGTTTAGTGCTATGTCAAATAAGGAATACTAAAAAAAAATTAAAAGTTATCTTGTTAACATAAAAGAATTGAGAAATCACTATAATCAAAGAGTTTATCATAGAAAATTAGCTACAACTCAAAGTATATATATATTTGTTATCCGATACATTTGTTTTCTAATGATGTGTTTTCAGGCGTCACATAACTCTCACCTTAAATTTTTACACAGAACTCCTGAAGCAATACCCAAATGTTCACTCAAACCTTGAAATGGAATCCAGTTAGTGCTATGCCAAATAAAGAATACTAAAAAATAATTAAAAATTAACTTGTTAACATAAAAGAATTGAGTAATTACTGTACTCAAAGAGTTTATCATAGAAAATTAGCTTAAGTTTAATATATATATATATATATATATATATATATATATATATATATATATATATATATATAGGTGAAACTTCTCTATGGCAAGCAGTAATGGTTCCGAAAAAATGGTCGTATTAAGGGGTGGCCGCCGAAAAGAGGTTTTTTTCATAACATCGACTCTATAGAGTCTTTAATCGGTTCTGAACAAAAACCGTTTAGAGTTGTGACAATCTACATAAGTTTCATTATGTACATATACATATATATATATACATATATATATATATATATATATATATATATATATATATATATATATATATATATATATATATATATATATATATATACGTATGTAAAGGCATAATCTGGTATAGCTTATGCTCTTGTAAATATATTATGTTATATTCAGGGATTAAAATTAAGTACAATAAAATTCCTGTAGTATATGAAAAAGACAAAATTGCATCGATGAAAAAATTTATTTTTGTTAAAAAGATTATCCTCGGGTTTTTTTTTATGAGAAAATGATTACAATGATATATGAAAACGAATACAAATGGTATATCAAAAAGATATCATATGAAAGTTTTACAGGATAATTTAAAATTTTAAACTTCATTTCATGAATTAAAATTCGGTATTCCATTGGTAATGGAGGTAGATATATAATTATTCAAATACTTACATATACTTTACAGGAGTGAAACACTCAATAGCCTTAATGAAAATGGACTGAAAATGGTAATATGATATTTATATATGAAAATGGTTTCGGAAGGAAATTATGTAAAACAGTTGATGACATAAATTTACATGATATAAGATTAGAACTTCACAAGAAACGATCGTTTTAACAGTCTTAGACTAAATATTATATCTTTAAATGTCCATTTAGAATGGAATCAAAAGTGTAAATATTCTATATTAAAGGGAGAAAGTTAAAAAAATGTAACTATCATGACTTTTTCAATGATAAATAATGACTATGGACAGTTACAAGTGTCAACATTGCTTTCTAGTCTTTGCGACATGTTTTCGAATTGGGGATGTTTTCACTTGAGAGGGGCCAGCACTACATTCGGAAACTGGCGAGGAAGTATTTAATTCTTTTTTAGAGGCAAGAATAGATAGAGAATTCAAACCGGTACCAGGTTGTTCCGCTGAACAAGGCATGTTAATTCCACATGTAGACGAGCTTGAACTAGCTGGGCGTTTCTTCGCTGTTTGTCGCCCAAACTGATCACACGGCGTTATTACAGCAGCTCTTTCCAGGAAAACGTCAGAATCATATTCTTCATCAGTATCACTGAGATAAACAGAACTAGATGTCTCGCTGCTTTGCTCTTGAACATCTTCATATTTTGATTCATCGTCACTTGACGTTTCTGCATCTGCGTTTAGTGAACGAGAAGCATTAGTATTAACTGAAGGCCCTTGTTTACCTTCTGGATTTGAATCACAAGGAAACTCCCCTTGTACATTTTCATGTCTGCTTCTGTCATCTTCCCCTGTTTCATCGACAGACGTGATTCCAGAGCATGACGCCTCTGAATATTCCTCCTCAGAGTCTGAAGACACGAAATCTGATACGGATTCAGGACTTTTCTGTTCATCTTCCTTTTCTGGGAGATCATCTGATTCTTGAGTGGTTGCAGAAACTGAATCCGAAGCCTCCGAATAATCGTCCAAAGAGCTTGAAGAGTCGGTCTCATACTCGGAGTCATAATCTGCAGGATCATTTAAGTCGGCATATATAAGTAAGTAACTTTCGGCTGTGGCATTTACACTGTCCCAACCGCCTGCAGACATCTCGAAATCTTCAAGGATATTTGTAATGCGTTGCACAGCTAGTGCAGGTCCTTCGTTAAACCCACTTGTATAAAATTTTACAGCCATGGCGGTTATCTTCACGCAGAAGTGTAGAAACTTTTGAGGATTAAAGCCCGTGGACAGGTATTCATGCTCCAGAGATGTCACGTAGCTCATGAAGGCATTTCTATTTAATGGGTGCGTCCTAAATATATTTTGAAATTCACCCAAGTTTTCTTGCTCCAGTCGCCTGTAAAGAAGATTAGCAGCAGTTCTCACGGTCACGTTGAACGCATTATATACAAAAGCCCGGTAGTCAGCAATACCTGATGACAAGCAAGGCAACAGGAATCGAAGCATGTTGGAATTCATAAAGTCTTCAGCAAATAAAGCTTTATCCGCATTCTTGGGTATGTTGGAATTAGTCTGATTTTTCTCTTTGCACATCTTCAGTTTATAAAAAAAAAGTCTTCAATCAAAGAATTTGTATTTCGAATTCAATTCATTCTGTCCTGTAGTTTTTTAACTCGCATACGGTATATTTCCCTGTATGTTCAAGTTGCTGTTATGAGAAAATTTGTAAATAACAGATATCTATCTTGTAGTTGCCACATAGAAATTGTAACCATTTGTATTCAAGGAATATGTTCTGATATATGACATGGGCAAGTGACGTCAGGAAATTGAAACTATTACAGCGTCTAGATTCTGTTACTTGATACCTCATGTTAAATATATAACATGGAAGAAACATTGAATTTCAACTTAGTTGCTATGTGGTTCAAATTCTATTTAGATTCATGATTTGAACTAAAAAGTAGCTGAAGAACATAATCATTTTGCTTTGTCTGTTTTGACGTCATTTTAAAATATCAATTAGAGAATCAGTGCTTTATGCCAATGTTTTATGTAATTTTTAGGCAAATGAATGACTGCAACCAGTAACCAAATATATCTGACCAAGATTTTAAACTTACCCTCTAATACAGAAAAGAACGATCACATCCTCTAATGATCACTTTTAAAGGCAAAGCAAATGATTATCATTAATATCTTAATTTTAAACACAGGAACTTTAATAATGCATAGGCAGAGCTGTAAACAAGCAGTCTTTGCAGATTTACAAGTGGTAAATGAGATCTGAGTTTAGGATTTGCTTTCGATATGAAATATTGACTCTCTAATAGGATTTTCAAAATGATGTCAAAGCAGACAAGTAAAAGGATTTTTTCTAGTTTTCGTTGATTTTTATTGTTTTTAAAAATACCATACTTAATTGTTGTTAAATCCTCTGGAAACAGGGCTCAACTTCTTATCCTAAAGAAGATTCACCATACGACTGCCAGTGAAAGAATAATAACAGCAGTGCAATTATAAATTTCATACCCATTCTCCAGTCAGTAGCTCATGTGTAGTAGAATAATCCAAGATTTCGTTTTCTTCTGTACTGACAATTTTCAGTAACTCTCAAGGTTGGGTTGGAAGCATTCTGTGACAAAACCTAAGGGTCTCCAACACCAAATGACAGGTCAAGTAACAATGCATTGACTCAAGACGTAATTGATAAAGTCTTCAGTACTAGATGCAGTTGTGCATAGGTAAGGATAGCTAATATAAGCCTAAACAGAGACACATTTTTTGGGGGGGAAGGACGAATATTTAAATAGAATGTGCTGAATTTTATCAGGGGTTATTCCAAAATATATTTAGGGATGAGCAACTTTATTTTCAACTATACCTGACTTGCTTAGATTGAAATCATGATATGGTTTACTGGCTGAGTACTCTACAGTCATATTTTGCTATTCGAGGGCTAACAAGACCTAAGATATACAGTTTAAAGCCGATTCTGCTAAAAAGAACCATTCCAGCAGCGAGATTTGACTCTGGCACCAAATACCAGCGCTCTAGCCATGAAATCAGAAACAGGAATAACTCAAGCTATAATTTTATATGCATAAAAAACCTGACACTTAAAATTTAGTGCTGAGAAAGAAGAAAGTGCTAAATTTGGAAACATGCAAGGAAAAAATTGAATCTCACTGTGCCATACTCTGTATTTGATTAAAAATATTGAATACGATTCTTAACTATTTAGTTTGTTATAGCAATGACCCTGTTAAAATAAGGTGTGAATCATTTGTGATTTTATTGCCAGTTTTATTAATCAACAAATTAATGCAGGCTAATTAAACAATAAAAATATCAATACGAAAATCAGACAAAAAAGAAATGAATGAAAATTCCGCCTCTCTACCTCACAGTTTTGAAACCTTTTGATGGGCCAATCAGCGAATGAGTTCATTTCGACCAGTCGCAGGATTTAGCCACATGTCACTTTTTAATATATAGATATGCTTCATAACAGTCTGTTAGTTTCTTTTGGTAATATCTTGTCATTAATCTCAGAAATTTTGACGCGAGCGTGGTCTGTAATCCAGACACCATTGTCTCAAAAGAAAGAAGTACTCTGTAACCAACAAACTGCTTGCAAAGCCCGGAAGACTTACTTCAGATTTTAAATTTATTTTATAGACAAGCTGTTTCACTTGCCTTTTCACTCACATGGATAATCAAGACGCAAATGTACCTGATAATGCCGATAAACTGCTATTCGCTGAAGATTTGGTCAGTTATGCTTTGACTAATGTATTCAGACAACCTTATGAGGGAACCAGGGCTACACCGTACCGAGCATTTATTCGCAACACCTTCAACGAAAGTGTGAAGGTATCGGTAAGCCATCTCATCGCTCGCTTGAAATCGCATGACACTCATTACTACAGCAGAATAGATGCTGTAATCGAACCAAATGAAAGCGACTTTCGGGCAGTAGTTGCAGACGTTCAATTTGCTTATTCAACAGACGGGTTTGATGCGCAACGCTTTCTTTTATTCTGTTCCGATTTAACAATCATAACATCGATTTTCAGAAAAAATGGTGTGGAGGGGGCGCCGGACATAGCCGTGTCCGCTATAGTTGAGGTTTTGGGAGATTACGATATGCTGGGTACTGGATGGAGCACCTTGAATGTTTTATCAGCAAAGTTGGAGCAATTTTGCAAGGACATCAGCGATGTTCTGAGCCCAGACACTTCATCCTCAGACAGCGGACAAGAACAGGAGTTGCCGAACAATCCCGATAGGAAAGATTCCCCACTGCAGAGCGAAGATGATAGTAGAATTGCGGCAAGCGATAAAAAAGATGAATTTCGAATAAACATGGCTGATTCAACGGATGAATTCTTTGTAAATCAAAGCTCACATACTGAAAAGTTAGAATCACCTTGTCTTTCAACACATCCTTCTGATGTGTTTCAAGCAGTAACACAATATGAAAAGAAATCTGCAATGAAAGGGGAAGAGAAAATGCATATAATTGATTCAATAGATGGCTCGTTTGTAAAGGACGGCATAGAAGCAGAGAAACTTCATAACTCTTTGATATCAGGTGAGGATGAAATTTCACAAAATGTTAACACTTTTCATGGAGTTCCTGAAATATTAGGAGCCACAGCAACTTGTTCAAAAAGTGAAACCGAAATGCGCTTTCTTGATGAAAAAGGCCCTTCCACTTCGAATGAAAAGATAAACACTGTAACACCTCGAAAGTCTCTTCTATTGAAGGAAGATTGTAAGGTACAGGTACTCGATACATCTGATTAACATAAAAAGGTTAGAGATGTCTGAAGACAACTGTAAGCCAGTAACGCTTCTGGAAGACACAGAATCACACAAATCACACCAGTTACCTGGCCCATCTTAAGAATCAACTTTTCGCAATAAAGCAATAATGTTTAGCAATTTATTTCCCATAGGCTCTACAACCTCTACAAAACCACTTGGCGAGAAAAGGTCTTCAGTTCCACCCTCACCATAAAATACAGAAAAGAAATTGAAACAGTAAGAAGTTTTATAAAATGTATTGTCAATAAGGAATACAAAATAATTCGTTAACTCAGATTTAAAAACTTTAGACATGAAATTTTTAATCCTCCTGCATTGTGGTGTTTGAAGCAAGGAGTTTTACTTGATCCTGCGTGATATCGTGAAATCTTAAAGCACTGAGCCTTTCGTCGGTTTTAACCTTTTCATTGTAATTTTAGCACATTTAAATCCTTCTAGAAGTTTGACAATCTTTTCATTCATTAAAATTTTATCTCTTTTCGCACTCATTTCAAAATTCTTTTATGCTTGTACTCATTTAGATATAGTATCCTTTAGAACTGATAAAACAGACTACTTTGTAAAGATTTAAAGGTCATATCGCAAATTTAAACATTTCGTAAGTTTTATATCTCCTCAGACTTATAAACATGTTCATTTCCTAAAGATATTTTAAGTTACTTCCAAAAATGGTTTTAACTCAAAGCAAGTGTGTCGTTTTTTAAATATATCGCAATTTCATGCTTAAGGGGACCTTGGACATTTATTTGAGCAATCTTTTTAATTGTAATATTGATTGTGTTATTGTAAAAAGAAATCTATATTTCTGTAGGATAATAGTACCAAAATAGTTTTTTTCAACTGAAAAATCATTTATGAAGCTTCTACGAAGTATGTAAAAAAAAGTAAGTGTAGTAAAAAACTTTAAATCTGTTTTTCTTAAAACAGATTTTTCAAGGTTTTTAGATCTTTTAAATGCTTCATGCGACTTAATTTTTGTTCAAATTCGTGAATTTGATATGGGAGAATCCCGATACTGTTTACAAAGAAACTGGGTAAGCGTTTTACAATTAGACTTCATTAAGGTAATTAAAATTTGATTTATAACTTATTAAAATGCAAAATTTTGAAAATCGGGATGGAATTCAGAAAAAACTCAAATCTATAATCCCTTGAGTTAATTTTTCTTTTCATTTTTATATATGACATATTTAAAGATATGTACTTCATACTTATAAAGAATTTCTTTTTTATATATAATATTATTTGAGTTTTTGTGGTTAGAATTAGACGATATTTATAGTCATTTCGTCGAGGTTCAAGGTCCTGTCCCCCTTTAAACGGAGCTCTTAGCAACAATCGCAAGTCCCGCATTAACCTTTAGCTTACGGGGCCCATTTTTGCGATTCCCTCTTTAGAACGGGAAAATTCCATATCCCCTTTGTAAGAACGGCCATTAAAGGGTTTATATATATATATTATATATATATATATTTGGGATATATGCTATCCCACCCCGTAAGGAAAAAGTTAATAAAACAAAACCAATTTTACAGATTTCTGTTGTAGTCCTCTAGAATAATACTATGCAGAAACCCACGGTTATTTTTAAACTGTATTAATATATCCATCTCTAGTGTTTGCTACTGACATCTTTTAATAAATTAATAAAATCAGCAATGCAGTAAGTATTTATTTGAACTGAAATTTAACATGTTCCTGAAGTATATTACACTTTAAGGCTCGGTGCACACGAGCGATCCGGTGTCGTTGCGGCACCGCAGTTGCGATCAAGCAGTACATAGAGTTGAATTAACCGACTCACACTTACGACGCCGTCCATGTGAGTCGGTTAGTTCAACTCTATGTACTGCTTGACCGCAACTGCGGTGCGCAACGACACCGGATCGCTCGTGTGCACCGAGTCTAATGTATTGAAAAAAATCGAGAAGAACTAAAATTTTAACAAGGGTGTCTGAAGTTTCTAATCTAATTCCCACACGTGCCTCAAACATATAAATTAGCCAAAATGACCCAATGTTATGGAATACACCTATTTTCAACGACCACCCCTCAAAACGGCCAGTTTTTCTGAACCATTACTGGCCATCACAGAATGTTTCACTATAATTAAATTATAGCTAATTCTCTATGATAAACTCTTTGAGTACAGTTATTGTTGAATTCTTTTATCTTAATAAGTTAATTTTTAAGCATTCTTTAGAATTCCTTATTTGACATAGCACTGACGGAATTTAGTTTCAAGGTTTGATTGAATATTTGGGTAATGCTACAGGAATTAGTGGCTAGTTCTGTCTAAAAATTTAAGGGGAGAGGTTACTTTAACGTACCTTTAAAATTATCATTTTTAGACCTATGTTCGATTGTATGTATTACTCATGATTTTTGCTTGATTTACATGAAATTTTTTGAGTAACTGTCTATAACACTATTTATTATATATGCAATATTTCAAGGTAATTAAAAAAATAAAAATATTTTTTATGCATAAAATGTGAATATTTTTTTTTTAAATCGAACATTTTGCAGTCAACTACTGTGCGTATTCTGTCAAAATAAATTAAGTTACAGTAATAACTGTTTACTATATGTAATTACGATACTTTAGCCAACAAAATGCA
The DNA here is from genome assembly GCA_907164885.2 of Dolomedes plantarius. Taxonomy (NCBI): domain Eukaryota; kingdom Metazoa; phylum Arthropoda; class Arachnida; order Araneae; family Dolomedidae; genus Dolomedes; species Dolomedes plantarius. Next base: position 35,720,390 of record OU015499.1, on the reverse strand, counting down.
CTAACATTTTTTAACTTTAACATATTTTAATTTTTAAAGAATTTTTTTATAAGCTTTTACTCAGTCATTTTTGAAATTTCTAATTAAAAATAGCACGTACTAAATTTTAATATATTTTTATTATAATGTTGGTGGATATTGTTCACTGAAGTATTGTGATCACATATAGTAAACAATTATTACTGTACATTAATAATTTATTTTGACAGAATGCTCACAGTAGTTGACTGCAAAATGTTCGATTTTTAAAAAAATATTCACTTTTTACGCATAAAAAGTAATTTTTTTAATTACCTTGAAATATTGCATATATAATAAATAGTATTATTATAGGCAGTTACTCAAAAAAATTCATGTAAGTCAAGCAAAAATCATGAGTAGTACATACAATCGAACATGGGTCTAAAAATGATACTTTTAAAGGTACGTAAAAGTGACCACTCCCCTTAAAATGAGTTATGTGACGCCTGGTACTATATCATCAGAGGGCTGTGTGTGTTTGCAATGTAAAAAGTGTCAAGTCCAAAATTGTAGTTTTGAGAAAAAAGGGATTGAAAAAAAAAGGCTTTTGTAAAATCAGTTTTTTAAGTTTAATTAAAAAAAAATTTAAGTAAATTTTTCCAATTTTATTTTTGTTGAGTAAAGAGTGTTAAGTCCTCGATTGGGACATAACCCTTTTAACACCAATATGTTTGTGTTTTGTTTCCCATACCACACATTTTCCCCGATGAATAAAAATATTTAGGACTGGAATTGGACTTAGCTTTCCGTACCCTGCAGTTGCCCTTGATTTTTCCAACATGCCTGGTTTGATAACTCATTTTAGCTCATTTTGGACTTGACACCCTTTGCTCAGCAAACACAGATATATATTTTACACCCATACCTCGCTTTACAGCCAAGATACGTTCCGGAAAATTTGGCCGTAAAGCGAAAAGTATAACGAATCAATTATTTTGATACAAACCCATACAAATTTAATTGGATCTGTTCCAATTTTTTATAAATAATATAGTTTTTAGTTCATAAAGCATTTTATTCTTTATTTCCTATAAAATTGCTTACATAAAAATAAAAGTACAAAACAATGTAATAATAAACAAATTCAAAAAATAAACATATAAACAAAAACGAAAGAAATCATATGGACATATGTATACACATAATAAAAAAACGTAAAATAAAATATTTAAAAACTGTTTTAATGTGGTGACAAACATTAACATGAAGAATCACTCAGCTATAATATGCTGTCATCTTCACTTTCCACTGTTGTGGCCGTATAACGAGATATTGTGGGCCGTAAATCGAAAAAGTGCCATAATTAACAAAAGGCTGTTATAGCGAAATGCCGTATAAAGAGCGGCCGTATAGCAAGGTATAGGTGTAGCTTACTTTCTATGATAAACTCCTGGAGTACAGTGGCTATTAAATTTTATTTTATCAAGTTAAATTTTAAGTATTCTTTGGAACGCCTTATTTAACAATTCCTGGCCTGTATAGCCCTACCAACGACTTAAGGCTGCTATGCACTAAGAAGAAAAATCGTATTTCCCTTTACCTCTTCTTGCAGACTCTTGTGGTGGGAGGAGTTCAGTTGACAGTTCGAGAATTCCACACCCCATAGGATTGACATTTTGAGGGATTGTAATGGCTCTCTCTCTATAGGGGGGTTAAGCGCTGCCCCCAAATTGTTTATTTAAAATATATTTTTGTCAACAATTTACAGGTACATAAATGCTGATAATCAAATAAAATTGGTATTGTCAGATAGCCTGAACTTTTCTGCAAAGCGCTACAGGATTCATTTTATAAATTTCGTCCACCGAAGGAATTTATGAGCGTTTAAAACACACTATACTGGATTTTTCCCCGAATAATTTAAATTTTAAAATATTAATTGCATTTTAAAAAAAACGAAAAATGTACTCAAATGTAAAATTTCTTTCTCTATGACGGAGTACAATTTAAAAAAAAAAAAATCTTTGAATCCAAGTCGGCAATCCGTAGATAAATTTTCTCCATAGATTGACATTGAGGTGAGCGAATCCAATGGGGTTAGTACATAGCAGCCTTAACATTTGGATAAACATCTAGTTTACAGTTAAAGTCAATTCCAGTGAGAAAAAAAACGGAAGAAAGCTAAGTGTCACCGAATCAAACTTCGCACTTTTAGCAGAATCAAACCCGTGGTTGTTTCCATTCCATTTCGATAAGCATACACTGTCTTCCTTGGAAGTTTGCTAATCTGCTCCTTGTGAGAATAATATTAAAATATCGTTGTCCTAATTAAGAAACCACGTAACTCGCATTTCCAACTTTTTACAGGATAAACAAAAAAAAACCGATTACTTCGACAGTGAAGAGAGACACTATTATCGTTTATTCTTAAACATAAATGTTAAAGTGTTCTGAAAGAGATATATAAGCCACATTGATATGGAATAAAACATCTTCATAATTAAAGTGGAATTAAAATGTTAGTAAAAGTTCAGGAGTTACGTAGTACATGTTATTTTTACTTTCTTTTTTGTCTTTTTCCGGACGTACGCGTCGTCCGTGTGAGTCGGTTAGTTCAACTCTACGTACTGCCTGATCGCAACTGCGGTGCCGCAACGACACCGGATCGCTCGTGTGAACCGAGCGTTAAAAAAATCTTCTTTCTCTAGGAAACAAGCAATAAACATTGACAGTGAATTCGTAACATGATTTTGAGGTCCGTCATAATAATATGCTTCATTGCATTGGTTGTTATTTCAAGTTATACACTGGAACATAATATTGCACTTACAGTTACTGTTTTGCCGAATATTAACGTAGCATAGGTTTCAATGAATACTGGGGTAGTAACAATTTAAATTTTTTTGCCATTTATTTGTCATTCCTATTTTTATTTCTTCTGCTCAGCTCTCAATTCGGTTTCAATTTTTTCTTGTTTGATTTTTATTTGCTCCATCATTTAAAAAATAAGGGAATATTTAAACAATGTCTTATCATGGCTACTGGATAGCATTTTGATGTAATTTATTTGTCATGATTTCTTTGCCATTCCGCATTATTTTTCTTTCTGCTCAGCTCTCAGTTAGACTTCCCTTTCATCTTGTGAATTTTTCATTTGATTCGTCATTTAAAACATTAGCAAACTTTTAAACTATGGTTTATCTTACTGCAGGATTTCCCTAATTTATCCTATTTCTGACATGGAACGTTACGTAGTACAAAAGGTTTTCGTAGATGATATTATTAAAGAGAATTTTTGACGATAAAATGGCCTTATTACAACATTAGAAATAGTACAGTTAAAATACTGATAATTGTAGCTCACTGAATTGAAGTACCTTTACAATGATCAATCACAAGTGAAGCTCATGCATCTTGAAAATCTTCTTTCTCTGGGAAACAAGCAATAGACAGTGAATTCGTAATATGACTTTGAGGTCCATCATAAAAATGTACCTCATTGCATTGGCTGGTATTTCAAGTTATATACTGGGACATATATTGCACTTAAAGTTATTGCTTTGCGTATGCTATTATAGTTATTACTTTTTTGTAGCATAGGTTTCAATGTATGCTGGGGTAGAAAGAAAGTAAATCTTTTCGATTTTGGGCATTTCGTTTAATAAGTATTTTATAATAATTATTAGTAGTTTATTTAGATACTTTTTACTCGTGGTTACAGCTATCAAATATTTTAAATTGTAATAAAATTATTTAACCTATAATTATTTTTTGTTTACTGCTATCTCTGATGGCCCCTTATTGGGCGCTTACTTATCTTACTGCAGGATTTCACTCATTTATCCCATTTCTGACATGAAACGTTACATCGTAGGAAAAGGTTTTCCCAGAGGATATCATTAAAGACAATTTTTTACGAGAAAATGCCCTTATTACAACATTGAAAATTGCGCAGAAAAAATGCTGATAATTGTATCTCACTGAATTGAAGTGCCTTTACAATCATCAATCACAACTGAAGCTCATGCTTCTTAAAAATCTTCTTTCTCTGAGAAACAAGCAGTAGACAGTGGATTCGTAACATGCCTTTGACGTCCGTCATAATAATATACTTCATTGCATTGGTTGTTATTTCATGTTATATACTGGAACATAATATTGCAGTTATAGTTATTGCTTTGCGGAATATTAACGTAGCATAGGTTTCAATGTATACTGGTGTAGAAGCAATGTAAAACTTTTGAGCTTTTCGTTTAACAAGTACTTTATGATAATTATTAGTAGTTAATTTTCATTCTTTTTACTCGTCGTTACAGCTATAAAATATTTAAAATAATAAAAACTATTTAAACTATAATTATTTTTTGTTTACTGCTATTTCTGATGGCTTCTTATCAGCCGATTTTTCAAGCCCCCTTCTAGTTTATATAGCGTCATTCTCGAGCACATTCTAAAGTATACTGATTGAAGGTAAGCTAAGGTACAGCTGTTAGCCCTTTTAGTCCAGTCAATTTGTGCTCAAAAGGGGCCCTCGAGGGAAAATTTTGGGGTAGTTTTGATTTCTTCCATTTTATATGTTTTTTTGGGTGCTGAATCCGAATCTGAGGTTTGTTAACAAGATTTCGTGACGCAACATTGAAGAAAATGCAAAAAAATGGTAAAAATTTTAATTTTTTGGCGGTTTTTTGCTTATAACTTTGAAACTATCAACTTTTCGTATATAACCCCATTTATCAAAATTAAAGTACATAAAATTTCCTACAAATTTCACAACTTAGGTTTTTTTGTCCGACGGACCGTTTGGGCTCAAGCGCTATTTGAAAATTGGCGTATTTCGGCTGGCTGCTCAAAAACCCACTTTTTACACTCCGAAACTTATCATTAAAGGCTGTCATTTAATTCCTTCTTCCAATACAATGTAGGATTTTCAAAATCACATTGCATTTAAATTCTGTGCAAATATAATTCCGTCTTGTACATCTTTTCATGCTATTTATTCACGGCAAGCCTCACCAAATGATTTTATAACAACCCCATTTGGTTTAAAAGCCCTCTTTCCTTCCATTCGATTCCTTCACAGACGATTCAAGGCCAACTACGTCACCGTGTACATGCGTACCCAATCAACACCCCCTATATCCGATATAGGGGGTGTTGACCCAGTCTCAAGTCCCTTCATATTGTTCACGAGGTTTCCTCCCCTCCCCCCCCCAAAAAATAAATAAAAACACCGGCCATCCGATTCCTACCAGTGGCAGTGCGAAGGAAGTAAGTAGTTCAGTGTTAGAATCCAACGACAACACGATTCAAAAGTTATATTTACGCGTAGTGTTAAAAATGGCTTCAAATGTGTGTTTTATTTGTGATGAAGTGCTGGATAATAACGTAGAGAAGGTGATAACAGTGCGGCAAAGAGGTTTGAAAACGTTTATCGAGTCAAGCAAGAAGAGGAAAGATGGTGAGCATGTTCAGCTACTTGAAAAATCTGCAGTTGATGTTCATGAGCGATGTCGTACAAACTACATTAATAAAAGAATGATTGCAGCTCATTTGAAGAAGGCGGAGCAGGGTAGAGAGCAAGTCAAAAGACGTTCTATTGAAGCGCATTTCAATTTCAAAACTCATTGTTTTATGGTTGGCCTCGTCATAACACCTGACTTTATAGAACAACAAAGAAAAAAGAAAACCAATCGTAATATTGTGTATCAGGTTCGAATTTTGAAAGTCAAGGAAACTATCATAAAAAGGGCAGAAGAACGTGGTGATGAGTATGGACAAGCCATAATCAAACGTCTTTTGCCTGTCTCAGACTTGGTGGTTTCTGATTGTCAGTATCATAGTTTATGCATGAGAAAATTGTGCAATCGCCCAAAAATTCAAGAGAAGAGAAAAAGGGGTTCATTCGCCAATCATGTTGAAGCAGCAATGGAATATGTCTACACTTATCTTGAGAATAGTGATGGAGAATGTCAGTTTACGCTAGACGAGTTGGTGGACCAAATCAAGGGTGATTATCGTCCTGACATAAAGACAGTTAAAGCTCATCTACTCAAAAAATATGGAAGCGATATAATAATGACCTTTTCTCCAAACAAGAAGCAAAAACCCAGGGTATAAAATTTTAAATGATGCTTGGTACCAGCAGGCGTTAAAAAATGAACAAGAGGAAAGACTCCGGATTATTAAGACGGCTGCTGCAATTGTTGTTGAGGATATCCGGAGCCAGGTTTATAAGACAGAACAGTACCCCTCACCTGATAAATTTTTGGAAGGAAATGAGGAACTCATTCCTGAAAGTCTCCGTACATTTATGGAAACAGCTGTACTAAACAAAAAACGTGGGGACCATGATATGTGGAAGAAGAAGAACACAGCACTGGCTCATAGTCTTGTAGCAGCAGTGAGGCCCAGATCATTCGTTTCACCAGTCCTCGTAGGGTTGGCAGCATTTCTGTACAAGAAGTACGGCTCAAGGAAATTAGTCGATGTGGTTTCCTCATTGGGATTTTGTTCGACTTACACAGAGGCTGTCCGCCTGGAAGCATCAGCTGTCAGCAGCGATCCGCTGAAAGTTAACCAGCCGTGCTTTTCACATCAGGTGTACGATAATGCTGATTTTAATGTACATACAATCGACGGATACAGCACCTTTCACGTCATGGGTACAGACTGAAGAACAGACTGGAGAAATACGCTTACATGATGTGGAAGGTATGTCTAATCTCACAATCTATTTCGTAATCACTCATCTCTCCTTAAGATATGATCATAAGTTGTTGTTTTCTCACCACCTCTTTCATTTTACAGATGAACAAGCCCCGACTCTGACGACAGAACAACCCGAACCTGTGCCAGGACTCGCCGCCTTCGAAGAACAGGACCCTCTAAACAACAACGTCTCATATAATAATGTAATATATGATCATATGTATTGTAATACAATATAATAAAATGTAATAATTTTTCAAGATTTTTCTTTGGAATTTCAACTTTTTTGTAACAATTACAACTAATTTGTACAATTTCGGACTTCTTTAAATAACTTGAACATTATTTTATTTTTGAAAAAATTACCTGTACCTCTACATATATGATCTAAATAAGGTATATGCAGAGAACTGGGAGGAATTCACTAATTGACAGCCATTAATAATAAATTAGAATTTTGGAGTGGAAAAAGTGGGTTTTTGTGGAGACAGCCGAAATACACCAATTTTCAAATAGCGCTTGAGCCCAAACGGTCCATCGGAGAAAAAAACCTAAATAGTGAAATTTGTAGGAAATTGTATGTACTTTAATAAATAGGGTTATATACGAAAAGTTGATAGTTTCAGAGTTATAAGCAAAAAACCGTCAAAAAAGGAAAATTTTTACCTTTTTTTGCATTTTCTTCAATGTTGCGTCACGAAATTTTGTTAACAAACCTCAGATTCGGATGCAGCACCCCAAAAAACATATAAAATGGAAGAAATCAAAACTACCCCAAAATTTTCCTCTGAAAAACACAATTTAACTGGACTATTTGGGCTGTTAGCATTACGGTGGGTTTCCCCTGGCTCTGAAGAGGGGAAACATCTCTTGCAAAGACATTTTCTTTGCTAATTGCCGTTCGCCTCAAAAATTATGTTTTGGCTCAGCTAAATTTAGCTTCGAAATTACCATTTTCGATTAATTTCCCCTGGCTCTGAAGAGGGGAAACATCTCTAGCAAAGACATTTTCTTTGCTAATTGCCGTTCGCCTCAAAAAAAAAGTTTTGGCTCAGCTAAATTTAGCTTCGAAATTACCATTTTCGATTAATTTCTTTTCGATTGGAGGTTAAAGTGAGACACGTTGCGTCCCACGAGATACTCCTTAAACCCATAACCTTACCTTACATTACTTTTTTTGATGAATTAAATTTTTGGGGGTTGTGGAGGTTTGACAGAGTTGTACAGAGACCATAAGCCAATGTAATTGTAGGAAAATCCCAATATCGTATTTTTTGGAGCTACGTGGTTTGTTAATTATGTCAAGGATATATCGCACGCCGGCAAGAAAAGTGACAAGCAAAAGACAGCGAATTTTTAACATGTCTTTGACGTCCGTCATAATAATGTACTTCATTGCATTGGTTGTTATTTCAAGTTATATACTGGAACATAATATTTCACTTACAGTTATTGTTTTGCCGTATATTAACGTAGCATAGGTTTCAATGAATACTGGGGTAGAAACATTGTAAAATATTTTGCCATTTATTTGGCATTCCAATTTTTATTTCTTCTGCTCGGCTTCAATTTCTTCTTGTTTGTTTTTTATTTGCTCCGTCATTTAAAAAATAGGGGAATATTTAAACAATGTTTTATCTGGGCTACTGGATAGCATTTTGATGTCATTTATTTGTCATGTGTTCTTTGCCATTCCGATTTATTTTTCTTTCTGCTCAGCTCTCAGTTAGACTTCCATTTCATCTTGTCCGATTTTAATTTGTTTTGTCGTTTGAAAAATTAGCAAACTTTTAAACTATGGTTTATCTTACTGCAGGATTTCACTCATTTATCCTATTTATCCAAGTCAAAAAATAGCAATTTCGAGTTTATTGAAAAATATGTATGAAGTGCCCCATCGTGCACGAAAAGCGACACATCTCTATCTCGCAATTTGTCCACCTGAGGGCAGTTGTGTCAGTTTTGCTGTAATGCTAGTTCGAGCTGTATCGTATTATTATGTTGATTTTTCTCAAATGCTGCATTTTTGAGTTGTGTCACTTTTCTTCCAGGGTGCGATATGTGTTATTTCTTGTTCATCATTTGAAAATGTCCGAATTTTGACAAGCAATGCATGTATTGTTACAAAGTAATGTGAAAATATGACTTTTATTTGGCGAGAAGAAAAGAAAAATACCTTAGTATGTCATTGTATTTGCTTTTCCACCAAACTCCACTACACCTGGTATGTATTTCAAAACAAAAACACTGGAACATAAAGTATCATTTCGATAGTTTTGTGCTCAATCATTGAATGTTTTTTTCGACTTTGATTTAATGCCGTTATCGGAAGTCGTAAATGTACCTTGCATGCTCTTAAGGCCGTCTGCACACGGGGCAACTCAAAAGAAACTGATAACCGACTCAAATCACAAACCAGTCCGGGATGAGTCGCAACCTATGTAATTGAATAGAGCCACGCACACGGCGCAACTGGTTACAAACCCGTCGGACGGGTAGTATTACAAATCCAAACAATTGTAAATCCCAAACAATGGTAAACATGAGTATTCCAAAACGATCAATATGTAACTTTCGCAAAATCGAAATGTGTATTAAGGTAGCATGCTATAGCCGTTCGAGCGGATTGAAATGTATGTGCGCCGTGCGGTTGATTGCATCCGTTAAGGCTGTTGTGTACTAATCCTATAGAATTCACTCACCTCAATGTTAATCTATGGAGCAAATGTGTCTAAAGAATGCCGACTGAGACTGAAAGATTTTTTTTAATGTACTCCGTAATAGAGAAGGAAATTTTACACCTTGGTGAATTTTTCGTTTAACCCCTTCCTTCTCTCTCCCATGAAAATCACGGGATGAGTTTTCTCCTTCTATTTCTCGTGCCCGTGATATTGCCGGGCTGGAGTGTCCAAAAGTAACGCACCAAAAAGATTAAAACAATACATTTCATGTAGCCTGAAAAAATTTTATTTCTTATTTTGCATACCAGATGGCAACACCAGACTATTTATAATGTAATTGGGGATGGTTTATTTTAAACTAGATATGACAGATCAAGAAATAAATGGAATCCTCCGAAAAAAATAGACACTTTTATTACCGTTTTATTGAAAATTATGCGATCGTTAAGGGGTTAAGAAAATGTGAAGAATATTTTGAAATTTAAATTATTCGGGGGGGGGGGGGAGAATCTGGTCTGGTGTGTTTTAAACGCTCTTAAATTCCTTTGGTAGATGCAATTTATAAAACGAATCCTGTTGCAAGGTGCTGAAAAGTTCAAGCTATCTGAAAATACCATTTTTATTGTATTATCAGCATTTATGTAGTTGTAAATGGTAGACTAATTTTCTCCATACGTTAACATTGAGATGAGCGAATCCAATAGGTTTAGTATACAGTAGCCTTAAAGATTCGTGTACTTTCTTAAATTAAATAGTGATACATCATACACTACATTACTATACATTATAAACTGGAGGTGCTGTGTTTCGGGGACTGGAGGATCAAGATCATATGCAATCTATAATGATTTTAAAATGCACTTTTTGAATAAGACAGAGAAATGAGAGTTCCTGTTAAGGTGTTTCGTAAATTTTTAAACCTTAAAAAATCGATGTCTCTAAAGCAGATATTTTAATTCGTTATAAAATTGAAACAGATGAAACAAATAAAACATTTGTTACAGAACCAAAGCTACACAAAATAACCTAACAGTTTTAAAATTTCAAACAAACATTATCTTCATGGCCCGAAAACAACTTTATTTTGCGTAATATTCAACTGTTCTTATGTTTTAATTTCCAGATATAATTCTGTGGCGATATGGCAAATGTTGATATATCGTTTGTTCATGTTTTCAGCAAATTAAAAAAGTAACATTTGTTGTGAAATATAAAATCGCTCAATTAAGTTTTTCAATCCAAATATTCTTTAGTTAATACTCCTATTCAACCTCAAGCATATGGCTGGTCTTCAATGAAAATGTTCAATTAGGGACTAAAATTTTGGGGAGGGTAGAGAAAAAAAGAAATTATATCAACTTTTGTCGAATTACGAATAACTTAGCTTATATGTGAAATTATTTCATAATTCCACATATGAGTTTTTGCCACATGAAAGAACCAATTTTACGTGTGACATATCAACTTAAAACAAAAAATTTAATTTTATGGGCATATCAACATCTGCCATAACACCACAGAATTTAGCCCTAACCCATCAGTCTATTGGACCAAAAGAGAAATTGTTACGTCTCAAACTGAGCATACTTGCACTTCCAAAAACCCCAGAAATAAGCGTTGACCATTGACATGACCCAAAACACCGATAGCTAGCAAATCCTTCATCCAACTTCGTAAACATTTTAAAATTGAAATAACAACCCTTTCTCATTGAGTGATTTTCGTTAATCATTCATACACTGCTTAAAACAATTAGGGGAGCACATGGTTTTAATGAAATTACGCAAATACTTACACCGATAAGTAACAAAAAATAAATCATCCATAATTTAAAGCTTAGCAGGAAACAGAAGAAGAAAACTTCATATGCAAATCAAAGTTCATGACGTCAAAAACCAGAAAAAGAACATAAGGGCGAAAATCGGGATGTTGCAGAAACGTCTGTTTCACTGCCTTACCTGTGAAATTCGATTGCTCAGTTATTCTTTTTGAGAAAAGGTGACTTGAAAATGTCTCAACAACGTGATTTACCGGAATCCATGGCATGGCGTATTATAGGTAGACTTGAATCCGGGCAAACACAACGTAGTGTCGCGGACGCTGTTGGAGTCGCCAGAAGTGTCGTTGCAAAGGCTGTGGAATCGATTCCAAGAAACAGGGAATGTTAGACGTCGACCAGGGCAAGGTCGGCCACGCGCCACTACAGTAACTGATGACCGGTATATACTGTTAACAGCTCGTCGAAACAGAACAGACAATGCTACTCAGTTGCAAAGACAGTTGCTCTTGGCAACAGGACGAAGGGTGTCCACACGCCATATTAAAAATCTTGCATCATTTCTAAAAAATACCTTTTTTTGATCGTTTACATGTAACCAAATTATTGCCCTAAATCATCTTTTCATGCTTTTTCCATATTTTCAAAGAATTAAAGCTTAATCACAAATTTTTTTACGTCTTTTTTTCTGTATTGCGCATTGATACGCGTGTACTATCCATTTTATGACAATACGTGGCTGTCTCGCACGGTTTTCTTAACTTCTTTCCTTGCTCCCCTAATTTTTTTAGCAGTGTATATATATATATATATATATATATATATATATATATATATATATATATATATATATATATATATATATATATATATATAAGAAAAAGATGAAAGAGAATACCAGTAATAGCACTAAAGCTACTTGCAGCAAGGAACAAATAACATGAAAAGAAAAGTATGAAAGAGGTTTTAGACAGTATCTCTTCATCAGTGGTGTCAATACTGTCTAAAAACCAATGGATTGTTTCCGATGAGTATATATATATATATATATATATATATATATATATAAAGCTTAATTACAAATTTTTTACGTCTTTTTTTCTGTATTTCGCATTGATACGCGTGTACTATCCATTTTAAGCCAATACGTGGCTGTCTCGTACGATTTTCTTAACTTCTTTGCTTGCTCCCCTAATTTTTTTGAGCAGTGTATTTACCGAAAATAAACTTCTGAGTTCTTAAAAACGTTGCCCCCCCCCAATCATTTATTTTGGTTGATCAGTTGTTGCAGTTCCGTTCAGATGACAAACTGTCACTCTCTGAAGGCTCTCGAAAGTCTCTCGAAAGCATCTAATTCTAATCTGAGGCAACATTACAATTCTCCTTTGGTGTGTTGCATCACACTCGAAGAAAGGCCAGTTTGTATTTTTACTGACTTCTTGTTGGCCTTCCAATGTCTGAGTGAGCATAAACCAAACGAATACTCCTTTCGCATCAACGAAATTTGGGATTTCCTTTCTAAACTGTGGTTTAAAGATATTACCTTACAATGGGTCCCTGCTCATTGTGGCTTTCATGGCAATCGAGTTGCCGACACATTGGCCAAATTATCCTCAAACAGGGGCCCGATTCACCCTTCTGCGTGTACGTTTTCCAAGTGTACATCTGCAGGACGCAAAGGGAGATTAAATCCAACTGATCTTCAGAGAGAAACGCTGGTAGTCAGAGGCATCTTTCTAATTTCCTGAAAGAACCTAATAATCCTCTTTATTTTAAAAGGGTCCCAAACTGTTCATATTGCTGAATTCGCTGCCAATGCCAGAATTGCCCATGTTATCACGAATTCCTACTTCCACCGCTTCCACCTTACAGCTACAGATACTTGTCCAGTATGCTCTAAAGATCGTAAGATTCTGGAAGATATTCTGCTTTTTTGTTCCAGAAAGAACTGTTTTAATAATTTACTGACTGGTCTCAGTAACTCTAAAGCTCTCTTTACTACTTTTTTTCAGATCTTTTTTACATGTTTGTTGTTTTTATTTTTTACAGTAAACATCGTGTGATCAGCTCTTTTGCGCCGGACTGATGAGTTAAAATGTATTGTAAGCTTCTCGATAGTACATGAAATTGAGGTAAATGACTATATGCCATGTCCATATGTCCTCACGTCCGTGGACAAGATCTATGATCAAACGTACCGAAGACTAATCTTGATCATTTAAGGCAGCTCTCTATAACCCCTATTGGATTCGCGCACCTCTGTGTCACCCTATGGAGAAAATTTGTCTATTCTATACAGCTACATAAATGTTGACAATTCCCCAAAAATGGTGTTTTCAGATAGCCTAACTTTTCTGCACCTTGCAACAGGATTCATTTTATTAATTTCGTCCAACAAAGGAACTGATGAGCGTTTAAAACTCACTATAGCAGATTTTTCCCCGAATATTTAAATTTAAAAATATTAGTTGCACATTTTTTAAAATGAAAAATGCCCTAAGAGGAAAAACTTCTTTCTCTATTACGGAGTACAATTTCAAAAAATCTTTAAATCTAAGGGCCTGTTCACATAAGAGTGCGTTGCGTCGCGTTAAGGAAAAGATGACGTTGAGACGAAAATAAACCAATCATAGGCGTTAAAAATTTCATTGCTAATCGTTTGGAGGCATATGATTGGTTTATTTTCGTCTCAACGTCATCTTTTCCTTAACGCAACGCAACGGACTCCTATCTGAACAGGCCCTAAGTCGGCAATCCTTGGACGCATTTTCTCCATAGGTCAACTTTGAGGTGAGCGAATCCAATAGGGTTAGTACACAGCAGGCTTAAGGCGACAATGGACCATGAAAAACTTTTTTTTATTTATTAACCAATCGCTATGAAATTTTGTATACTTATATAGTGTTGTTTAGAGATGGAAATTCTAAGTTTAAAAAAAATCAGAATGTAATTAGTTAAGATATTAATTAAAATCTGTTTGTTAATTTCTCTATTTAAAAATGCTCCATGAGCCCTAATTTTTGCCTCAGATATTTAATTTTCTCTCATAAGCTAGCTTTATATAGTTATAATAAAAGTTAGTATCAATATTGGATTTACAGTCATATTTATAAAAACTAGAAAAGAAATCGATAAGAAAAAGTCGTTTTATGCAAAATTTTATCAAAAAATTTTTATTTCTTGTAAAAATTTTAATTTGTTTTAAAATAGTATAATGAATTAATTACTAAGTTTTATTCTAACATACATAAATAATCATTTTATGAAATTTTATGAAATTCAAGAAAAATTATGACGCATGGAACATTTTGAACTTACCGAAACGACATGAAAACTTGTTTGGAGAAAATGGCATTTAAAGTTTTAATTTGACTAACATTTCCATTGTTTACGTTTGAAAAAATACTTATAACTCGGTTAATAATAATCGGATCAACATACTTTTTTTAAAATTTAAAGCTGATGAGTTGCAGAATCATTTTCTGGAAGAAAAAAAATCGTTTTGGGAATATCATTTTGTCAATCTGAAGGTCCATTGTCGCCTTAAGAATAGTGTATTAAATAAGTGTGTATGGTTCACCCTTCAAATCAGCTTCATAAAAGGCTATGTAACATCACGTGAAAAGTTTTTATGCTACCGGCGTTGATTCTGATATCAAAACTACGACGTAGCTTCTCCTTTCCAAGACATGAAGTGTATGGATGTTTTTATCTACTGATAATTATCACTAACGGTATTGACGTCTCAGAAATTGATCCAACCAATGGTGATCACTCAGAAGCATTAATTCTCACGTTATATACGTCATTATATACATCAATTCCACAAGTGACAATTTTCGGCAGTAACAGACTCGAATCCAAACCATGGAAAGTTGATGCTACCCGGTTATGTGACTGTAACCGGGCAGATATAGAGGCAACTTATTCTGTATGTCATTAAAAATTACTTGCATATGATTAGCCAATCGGTAGATACCATTGATGTATGCCATTATGTCTAAGTGGTGGTTTACGACGTCACTTCTTTTCCACCGAAAAACTTCTAAACGAAGCATAGACGTTTCCTCATATTAAAAGATAAGGTAACATGGTAAATACACTCATGTCCATAAATTAAGGATAATGCCAGCTCCGGCAAATAAAGGTTTGAAACAAAACAAACGTGACTTATTCATAAAGCCCATTTATTGAACAAAAGATTAGAAACAAAAAAAGATGGTATGTATGATACCATTCATTAAAACTAAGATTTTTGCTCCCTAGAGCAATTGTAAAATATATCTCCTTTACATAAACTTAATATTGCATGGTTGGTATGATGGTTAATACATTGTAAGTCTCCCATGCGATGAAATACAATCCGTACAACGCCTAGGCATGCTGAGTATCAAATTATCGAACTGATCTTGGAGAAGATTACACCACTCAGCAAGCAATGTTCTCCCAAGTTGTGGTACATATGTAGGAGATGGTTGACGGGCTGCAACTCGTCGGCCAAGCATGTCCCACTCATGCTCTATCGGATTCAAGTCAGGTGAGAATGCCGGCCATTCCATACGGGTGATATCCTCAGATTGAAGGCATTCGTTTACGATGTTTACTCGGTGAGGACGGGTGTTGCCATCCATAAACACAAGGTATGCGCCCATGGTACCCCTAAACAAACATACATGTTGTTTCAGAATGATGTCCCAATAAATGTGGCTGTTCATGGTTCCGATTTGAACATGCAGCTCTGTTCTGGAGCCCAGTATAATTCCACCCCAAACGAGCAATCCTGCACCACCGTAACGGTGTCGTCATGTTGTCTTGGTGGTAACGGGTACCTGGCGTTCTCCATATGAAAGTCCGACGTGGAATCAGACTGCAATCTAAACCTGGACTCGTCGGAAAACATCAAGCCCACTGTGACGATGTCCATATTGAATGTTCTCTACTCCGCTAATCACTGCCGACAGTGAGTTGCCGTGAGCGGAACACATCTGACAGGCCTGCGAACTTATAGACCAATATTTACCAAACGTCTGTACACGGTTTGCCTTGAAACTGTGGCACCCGTGGCTGCAGATAGCTGACGAGACAGGTTGGATGCTGTGCTCCGTCTGCTTCTTTTGGCAGTTACTGCCAAATACCGGTCTTCATTCAGCGTTGTAACTCGGGGTCGACCTGTACTGTAACGTCTACTGACATCTCCATCATCATGGAATCGTTGCCAAAGCTTAGGTTGAAATTATTTTATGTTAACTATGTAATGTTATGAATTGTAATAAAACAGCTTCCTTGTTGGGGGTCAAGTCGATCTATTTGGCAGTGTGGTGGTTACCCTGATTAGGGCAGCTAAAATGGGGAAAGAAGGAATTTGGATTGGTTCCTGGATGGTCTGATTTGTAAAGTTTGAGTGAATGGTATTAAGTGGCATAGCGACTATGATATTGGAGGTAGTGAAGAGTCTCACGGTAGCGAGATTGGGGGATGTACCGGGTGACCGGTAATATGGAATTAGCATGAATTGGCTTACCGTCGTGTCGACGGTTATCAGTAGCAGCCAATTGCTGCATACGCGAAAGCGGGGGACGGCGTGATTTTTGAATCCTTATCAATTTTTGTGCAGTTTAGAGACTATAAACAGAATCAACCTTAAAAATACAGAAAAACCTTAAAAATACGATCTGAGCAAAGGTACTGCGCATACGCAAAAGTTTGTTGACAATCTACTCATGTTTTCTTTTCTTTAAAAATGTCTTCCCTGGATCTCTATGATTTTAAAAGCAATAAATTAGTACAGTTGAACCTCGATATATCGAACCTCAAGGAGAACGAGAGAACTTCGAACTATCGAGTATTTTGATACACCGAGGTTCGATTTAATAATAACAATGGGAGTGTTAGGCAGGTTCAAGGGGAATGTAAAAACTTCGATTTATCAAGGAATTCGATTACATTGAGGTTCCATTGTATTTAGTTGATTTAAGAGTTTAAAAAAATTAATTAAAAAAATTCAGTTTGATTCTCTGAAGTAAACAACTGACAAAAAAAGCTTTTGGCATTTATTCGAAAACTCAATTAGGGAAAAGCGGTTTTTTAACCAAGACTTTCTTTGAACCACTCGTTTGCCCGTTCAAAAATGCACATCCACCTAAGCACGTTGTTCGCATGCAGGTCTGTCCACGCTTTACTCTACTCTTTACGTAGATCGGGAAATGAGATAACATCATAATAAAGTCGGAACAACACCGAAGTAATATCTTGTTCCATTCACACACAAGCGTCAACAAAGCAACAATGGAAGATTTGCCTGTCACGAAGCGAAACGAATGGTATTAGGATAAGTTCTATCAAATCTAACGTTATGGTGACGCAGACCCCTTGACACGTACAGTGCCGGATTTCTGCCTAGGCCTACAAGGCCCCGGCCTACGGGCCCAGCCAGCCTAGGGGCCCCGGTGGCTTTACATTAGCTCAAAAGCCTGGCTTGCTTTATAAAAAAGCTTTATCGAAAATAATATTATAATAAATATTTTTACTGCATTTTGCCAAAACAGGGTGCTCATAATACACTGAAGTGCCACTGAATTACGGATACCTACCTAGTAACGAGTTGGGCCTCCTCTGGCCTTGATAACGGCTGCCACACGACGAGGCATAGATTCAACAAGTTTCTGGAAACGTTCCACGGGAATGGCTTGCCAAATATTGGCTAAAGCTGTCCATAATTCAGTAAGGTTCTTTGGTGTTGTGTGATGGCCTTTCACGCCTTGTTCCAAAACATCCAAAAGATGCTCAATAGGATTTAATTCTGGGATTCTAGGAGGCCAATTCATGACAGAGAAGTCAGAGGAATACTCATCCAACCAGCCAGTAGCCAACCGGGACTTGTGAGAGGTACAGTTGTCTTGCTGGAAAACTCCATTACCGTGCGGCTAATAGAACAGCATAAACGGATGGAGGTGATCACCCAGCAACTCTACGTACCGAATTGCATTGAGGGAGGTTGGTACACGCACCAAAGATCCCAAACTGTGCCACGAAAAAACACCCCAGACCATGATTGAGCCACCATGCCCTTGTACAGTTCCAGCCAGGCATGCAGGATCCATGGCATCATGAGCCTGACGCCATATTCTCAGCCTCTCGTCGGCGTTAAGTAGTCGGAATCGAGACTCATCACTCCATGCTACTCGTTTCCAGTCCTCTACACTCCAGTCTCTGTGCTCTCTTGCCCAGGCAAGACGTGCAGCCCGATGGCGAGTATAGACCTCTCGTAGGTCGACGGCTCCCGAAACCCATACGGTGAAGCGAGCGTTTCACAGTCCGTTTAGTGACTGTACGACTGGCACCGTCATTAAACTGGGTGGTAATTTGAGCTAATGTTTGGCATCGCTGGCTACGTACAATACGCCTGAGCCGTCTCTCACCACGCACTGTCAAGGCTAATTGTCCTTTGCAGTTTGCCCGATCGCTAGTTTTTTTCCACCATCCATATATTCTTGGTATACTCTTGACACTGTCGACCTTGAAAATCCTAGCTGTCTGACGATTTCGGAAATTGAATGGCCCATGCGTCACGCACCTACGATTTGTCCGCGATCGAAGGCGTCTAAATCAGGCAGTTCACCCATACTGGCAATTCCAACAACTAATTCAGAACAACCACAGTACGCGCTATATATGCAGTTACCACAGCGCCCTCACTTACGCATACATGATGCGCAGCGCTACACAATTTGCATAGGCTTTGCTATCCCTAATTCAGTGGCACTTCAGTGTATAACTTACAGCCCTGCGCGCAACAAAGCTAGAATTAGGCTCTTTGTTTCCCCTCTCTCTCGCCTGCAGTATCCACGCTTAGCATTGCCAGGTAACGCGCAGGCAGTCCATTCTATATGTCGATGCAAGAAGACTAGAGACAGGAGAGTAAACTCGGGTGGAGGGGGTAAGATAAAATGGACCAAAATATACGTGCTTAAGTGGACGGCTCTCGCATTCCGTACACAGCGTAAAGTTCAGTTCGACGAAGTAAAAGGAAACGAGCCCGAACTCTCTGGCAGGGACAGATTCAGAGATACCATTTTTAACGTCATTATAGATAGACTAATTGCAGAACTACGAAGACTCTTCTTATGAGGAGTTAAGTAAAAAGTTTGACTTTCTTACGAAACTACATCGTTTGGAATCTAAAGACATCCGTGAAGGAGACAAAAACCTTATAAATTTTTATCCGGAGGATTTGGATAGGACTTTGGAAAACGAGTGTCTGCACCTGCAAGCTAATTTGTCGTCGAATGATGAAGTTATGGAGTTATCGTCACTGAATCTATACAAATACATATCGGAAAAAGGCTTTTTGGACATTTATCCAAACGCAGGAATTACGCTCCGAATGCTGTTGTGTACACCAGCGTCAAACTGCTCAGCAGAACGGTCGTTTTCAGTGCTAAAAAGAGTAAAGAATTACTTAAGATCTAACATAGGAGAGACACAGGCTGAATTCACTCTCTGTAATGTACATAGAGTCAGAAATAATGCAGTCAATTGATTATGATGACGTCATTCGTTCTTTTGCACAGAAGAAAGTTCGTCGTATGATTCTGTAAATTTTATAGAATAACGTAACTATACTAACATAGACTGTATTATTCTGATGTTTATTAAAGTAATTAAAGTCGATTAAAAATTATATGTTCTCTACTAGTGCATTTAATTTGCTAACTTTCCAAAATAGCTTCGAGATGGTGGGGGGGGGGCCCAAATGTCAAGTGCCTAGGGGCCCTGGGTCTCTAAGTCCGGGCCTGGACACGTACAGATAATCATTGTTCGAAACAAGAGTAATAGTGTGCCTTTGTAAGTCAATAAAAATGCACTCAAATACCTTTAAGGATGATATTTATTGACCTTATTGGATTCGCTCACCTCAATGTTATCCTATGGAGAAAATGTGTCCAAGGATTGCCAACTTGGATTTCAAGATTTGTTTTAATTGTACTCCGCAATAGAGGAAGAAATTTTACACCTTGGGACATTTTTGTAAGAAAAAATATGCAAATAAAATTTTAAAATTCAAGTTATTCTGGGGGGGGGGGGGGATCTGGTTTAGAGTGTTTTAAATGCTCCTCAATTCCGTTGGTGGACGAAATTTCTATACTGAATCGTGTTGCAAGGTGCATAAAAGTTCGGGCTATCTGAAAATACCATTTTTATTGGATTATCAGCATTTATGTAGCTGTCAATAGTAGACACATTTTCTCCATAGCGTAACATTGAGATGACCGAATCCAATGGGGTTAGTACACAGCAGTCTTAATTCAAAATGTGTTAACAGTCATTCTTTCTTGTTAATAAATATTGTTGTGGCCGTGATTATAAAAGATCAGCACAGTGCATTAAAAATAAAAGAATAAAACTAGAATTCACTTTCCACTCTTTATTTAAGACTTAAGCTAGGAAAGCACAAAAATTATTTGCACGTGGACATCACAATTCTTAGCACAAAAATTATTTGCATGTGGACATCACAATTCTTACTCAAAAGACCAAGAAACATTAGGATGTCTTGAATCCATTACATTGGTCAATTCCGCATGTCTACAAATCTGTCTACCACATGCTCAGGAACTTGGCTTACATAAGCTCGATTCACTTCTTCGTAAAACCGTTCGTAGATTAATTATATTTCCTTTATGCTACAGGGTCAACCACGTGCTTCAGAAATCCTTCTCTATAAGAACATCGATGGACACTCTCGCCTAAGAAAATTCGAAGACTGACTTCACATAACGTTCTTCAGCCGTAAAATTCAAAAATCGCCAGCCCTTTTTTGTTGCCAACGTTTTTTGAAAACTTTGTAAGAAGTTCTGGAGAATGTCCATGCGCGCGCATTCATTGCCGCGACACCGCTTTTAATTGGGCGAGCAGTAGCAAAGCAAACCAGTTCCGTCTAGTTTTAAATCGGATGTTCCGGAACTAGTTTTTAGTTGATGTTTTCATAGCATTTCTTCATCTCAATTACCGGAGGCAGAAGCTTACACCTTCCAATAAATGGGAATACGGTCTTCTTCTTAGTGAGTTTCACTGTTAGCTATATTCCCTCACAAGAGTTGATTACTCACAACTAGTTTATAATGCATCTGCCTACATCAGATATTCATACTGATTCGTATCTGCCTAATTTGAAATGGCTGTTTTGGTGCAAAATTTCGAAATTTATTATATTGCCCTATTTCATTTAGTATTCTAAAACTACCTTATGTGTATTCCTACGATCATCGGATGAAATTTTTTGGCCCATTTAATAAACTGAAAGCGATATTAAAAGACCGGAAGTAGCATCTTTAATTGCATTTTCTAGAAAACTCATTTTTCAGTTACTTTTGTAAACGAGAAAGCTAATCATTTAAAAGTATTTTCAATATATTTCAATGCAATTTTGTAATAGTGTTTTACATATTACTACCTATGTTGTGAATTAAAAGCTAAGCTACAGGTGCTTCTACAGGTGCCTTCACTTAAAAAAAAAGATAAGTTTTTAAAAAAATTAGTGTTTTTCACTTTTGTTTGTATATTTCAGTGATTTTTGGAAATATTGTAAAGCTGTTACTTCAGAACATAGGTAAGTGTCACATTAATATGTGTAAAAGAATTGAAAATATATTTAGTTGAATGGAGTGTAGAGTCTCTGGGGCAAGCACTAAATTGTACTAAAAATTTATATAAAATTAACCTCTTTTTAAAATGTTATGAAATTTTCACCAAAATTATATTTTTTTCTATGATTTTATATCACATTTGAACTAAAATGATATGTATTTAAACAATACTGTATATTTTTGGGAAAAAAAGTGCTCCGTTGGCAGATAGCTTACGGGCACCGTGGACTTTTATTTGAGCAAATCTTTCTTAGTGTAATACTGATTGCGTTATCTCTCTATTCTAAAAAAAATTAACTCCCGCTGCCGCTGTCAAAAGCTTGTCACGCTATCTCCTCCGAAACCGCTGGGGGTATGGGGGTCGAGAGTGATATCAATGGATGCAGAAAAATAGGGGGACCAAAGTAAGACATGTCTCATCTTCGTCAGACTTTAAGTTTTTTTTATTTTATGTTTTGTGGGGAAAACATTGACATTTTCATCTTCAGATTCGATAAC
Source organism: Dolomedes plantarius (assembly GCA_907164885.2). Lineage (NCBI taxonomy): Eukaryota > Metazoa > Arthropoda > Arachnida > Araneae > Dolomedidae > Dolomedes > Dolomedes plantarius. The sequence continues at coordinate 35,698,119 of OU015499.1, read as the reverse complement.
TCGCCAAAAAAAGATCGTAGAATTTTGATCTTTTTACAATCTAAGACTACAGACATTTTTCTTTCAAACTAGACCTCATTTGTTTAAAAATACTTTAAAACAGACTAATATTTTCATCAAAAAATGAAACACAGTTTTTCAAGAATTATTGACTTTTTCATCTTTAGATTACAATAACTCGCCAAAAATGTTCGTAGAATTTTGATCTTTTTACAGTCTAAGACTACAGACATTTCTCTTTCAAACTAGACCTCATTTGTATAAAAAATATTTTAAAAAGACTATTTTCATCAAAAAATGAAACTCAGTTTTTCAAGAAATATCTTCCCTTATGTGGATGTAATATCGATGTTCCTGGAATTTTTATCTTACAAAGAAACTATTTACATCATCTGGATGCTGAAAACTTTCTTATTCATATAAACCTCATTTCAAGACTCATCTTAAATTTTCGATTTTTAATTGAATTTTAAAGCTGATAATTCAACAGTGATGAAACACCCTTCCCATTAAGGGTGACAGCAGTAAATGGATGGAAGCTGTTACATTGCCCGAGAATCACCCCTATGTATCTCGCTATTAGCCATAACAGAGGAGCGACCGTAGCGAGCCTAGGAGCGAAGCCCCTAGTTGTAAAAAAAAATATATATATATTTCTGAGTGAAAATAGTACCAAAATAGATTTTTTCAAGTAAAAAATCCTTTATGTAGCTTCTACGAAATACGTAATATAATAAAGTTAAGTGTAGTAATAAAATTTAAATCTGTTTTTCTCAAAACAGATTTTTTAAGGTTTTTGGATTTGTTAAATGCTCCATGCGACTTAATTTTTGTTCAAAATCCATGAAATTAATAAGGAAGAATCCTGATACTTTTTATTAAAAAACTGGGCATGCTTTTTACAGTTAGACTTCCTTAATGTAATTGAATTTGATTTATAACTTATTAAAAGGCAAAATTTTTATGAAAATCGGGATGGAATTAAGAAAAAAAATCTCAAAAGTTAATTATTGAAGGAATTAACCAATTGATACCCAGATTTGTTTGAAATATAGTTTTAAAATGATTAAAATGCAAAATCGAGGAAATTAAGGCCGTCTGCACACGGGGCAACTCAAAAGAAACTGATAACTGACTCGAATCACAAACCAGTCCGTGTTGAGTCGTAACCTATGTAATTGAATGGAACCACGCACACGGCGCAACTGGTTACAAACCCGTCGACCGGGTTCAGACGGCCTAAGTCTAAAAAATTGAGTCGCAAGGAGCATTTTGAAATTTATGAATTTAAAATGTTTTGAAAAATCTTAAAATTATAATAACAATGGAAATTAGTTTTAAGGTATTCTACATACTTATGGTGAAATGTACATATATACAAAATTTCATATCTCGATGGTAAAAGGTAAAAAATATATGTTTTAACGTCCACAGTTCCCTTAAACCAATCAGAGAAATCAACACGATTAGCCATGTAATTGTTGAGCTCTGTGATTAGCTAAAAAAATTTCAATGCAATTAAGGTGACTGCCTACGTTGAAAATGTCATTTTTTTTACTATTTTGGTCAATTTCCTTTTTTACAAGAATCGTGTAATTCCATCTTTTCTCTTTTAAAAACCGTTTTGATTTTCATTCTACATCAATTAGCTATTTTTAAAAAATCGTTTGCTACAAAATTGAAGTGACAAACAACTTTAAATGCGTTTTTCTCAGAATTAAGATTTTAGCACAAATCTCTACTTTTATCATGATATCTCACGTAATAATGCATATAATTTGATAAAATTTTTCAGGAAATGTTTTATATGTTGTTGTTAATGAAATGACTTACATTGATTGATGTAAAACAAATAATTTTTTATTTGGGGTAGTTTTTATAAGGAAAGGAATGACGAATCGGGAAAAATTTGCATATTGGAACATAAAATTGTCTGTATTATTTTTACAGTTTAAAATTTCTCTTAGATTGTAGGTCATTTTGAAGATAACTGTCATATGTATCATGTGTGAGAAGGAATTTAAATAGTAGCATTAGAATTTTGTGCAGAGTTATAGGCATTTTAGCTAAATTTCATCAAAAATTACTTCAAAATCAATTTATAATAAGTATGGTATTTACAGGTACGTTTTTGTTCATGTTTTAATTTTTAATTGATATTTTACCATAAAAGACCAAAAAATCCTTAAAAAATTTATATTTTTTAAAAATTGGTTCCGAACGTAGACAGTCACCTTAACGCTGACGTAGACGAATGTGATACCAGTTACTCGTTACTTGATTTGCCATACAGAAATTAGTTGTCAAAACGAACCCAAGCGGAATGTTTTAGAATATGAACAATATTTTTTTAAGAACAGGTGTCACTGATAAATAAAATTTACCTTTATATTTTAATTACTCCAAGCGATTAAAAATATCTGAACATGTTTCTTGTTAACTGCGTAATAACTGTAATGTATTAATTTAAAGAAACGATAAGAGCGAAGAAGAAAAGCATTCACTTCAACTTGTAGTGAAAGGTATGTAGTACTTGGTGAAGTAGGTCTTCCTTTTTACGGTATGCAAGTAAAGTTCATAATTCTGTACTGTTAAATAGACATTTACATGCTTTTTCGTAAAGAAAATACTACAACTGTGAGTTTTTGATTTAATTGATACAAATTTCTCAGCAATAGTACTGTACGGAAAGTTTTTCATTTGACCGAATGGACAGAGATATTGACAACATCCCACCAAATGCTTCCCAAATATTATTCGCTGAAGATTTGATAGACAGGGTTCTGTACCGTCACAACGGTACGCACTATGAAGCCCGGAGAGCCGGACCATACAGAGAGTTCATTTTTGATGGTTTCAGTGATGAAATCAAAGTAGCTGTGGATTTTATCGGTACGTCTATGGAATGGGAGATAGACGAAGAGTTTGCAACATTCATGGATATGCGGGAAGTGAATGAAAAGTCTCTTATTGATTACGCCGCTCATCACGGGCAACTAGCCTTTACAAAAGGCTTCGTCCCTGACGAATTCCTCCGTTACTGCGTGCGTCTGGTAAGCATGGCTGCATATTTCGCCCGGCACAACGTACCACGGGCACCAGATTTAGCCCTGTACTTTATTTTGCAGGCGTTTCAGGGCTGTGATATGTTTAAAGGGGGCTGGGATACTCTGAACACAGTGGCCAACGATTATGTGAGAATAAACGAGGATTTGATGAATGTGACTACACCTGAAACTACGGATTATGAATCTACGGATGACGAATCTCAGTCAGATAGTTCAGATGAAGACATGCAACAGGACGAATTAAAGGAAGTCGATGGCCATATCTTGAATATAGATGAATTAGTTACTAATCAGGTGCAAACGCCAAAAGAACCTTTGTTAGAGGTAGATGATCCTTTAACTCCGGAGGAAGACGTCGCGGTAGAAATATCTTTGGAATCGGCATCCACGACAGATTCCAATTATAGTAACGCTTTAGAAAAGCGAATACCTTCATCTGAACAATTTTTGAATACGTTAGAGGTATGTGAGTTAGCTCTCCCGTCTGATCGCCATATCTTGAATATAGATGAATCAGCTACTAATCAGGTGCAAACGCCAAAAGAACCTTTGTTAGAGGTAGATGATCAGTCAGCTCTGGAGGAAGACGTTGCGATAGAAATATCTTTGGAATCGGCATCCACGACAGATTCCAATTATAGTAACGCTTTAGAAAAGCGAATACCTTCATCTGAACAGTTTTTGAATACGTTAGAGGTATGTCAGTTAGCTCTCCCGTCTGATCGCCATACCTTGAATATAGATGAATCAGCTACTAATCAGGTGCAAACGCCAAAAGAACCTTTGTTGGAGGTAGATGATCCGTCAGCTCTGGAGGAAGGCGTCGAGGCAGAAATATCTTTGGAATCGGCCTCCACGACAGATCCCAACTGTAGTAACGCTTTAGAAAAGCTAATATCTTCAACTAAACAGTTTTTGAATACGTTAGAAGTATGTGAGTTAGCAATTTCCGGATAACAAAGCCATCCGTTTCAAATGGTCACTTGCTCCAGGAAATTCCCTGTGCAGTTGACAATAAGCATGTCTAATTACAGAGGGCATTGTACCAAGTACTACTTCTGCAGTTCTGATAAAAACTTATTGAAGTAATTGTGGAATATAAATTCAAATAAACTCTAAAATTTTAACTTTAGTGCTTGGATGATTTTTCTAAAAATATTGTTCTCTATAAGTAATCATGTTACCTAAGCTGGCGTTGAATGCGATTTTAGAAGTTAGATCGCGAAGCTTAACCTAAAGCTTATGATCGGTTGATAAAATCAAGCCTAATGAAGCTTTAGTCTCAAATCTTAATGGTTTCACTCATATTATTACGAGTCATTTTCAACTGAATATCTTGCATTTTGGTCTAAAAGACGACAAAATTTGTAAATATGACTATTTGCATCATATATTATTTCATGTTTTAATGGTTCTCGTATTTCACATATTTTCATGATTTTTAGAAATTCATTTTTCATAAATTTGAAAGGTACCATACATTTGAATTAAGGGTTTCCTATTATGGTACAGCCTAAAGCTGTCTGATGGAATATCTTATGAAATCAAGCTTAATGAAGCTTTAAGTTTTAAATCTCTCATTTCCATAATACCTTTCTCATAACATAGCCTAACGCTTAAGACCTCCTGATGAAATCAAACTCAAAGAAGCTTTAGTCTAAAGCGTTATGGTTCCATTTCCATCATGATGTTTCACATCCATATGAATCTTTCATTTTCGTCTGAAAGGCATTTTAACTTTTCATCCTAACTTAACCATCTGTAATTACATTGTAGTCATTCTCATTGTATGTATTCATGTTTTTAAGATTTCATTTTCTTTTAAAAATAGAAATGAATAAAGTGTGCATTACAGCATTTTTACTTTGTAGTTGTCGTTTGAATCAAAACTTAGTGACTCCCAGAAATGTAAGTACACTTGTTTTATTTGAATTTCAGATGTTAAGGGTCAAATTTATGCATACAAATAAAGGAATGATTATCTAATTTAGTGCCACTAATGGACAAATATTTTGGTATTAAACTTCCTAAAAATTTAGAACTGGCAATTTATTAAAATTGAGACGCAACAGAGCTACAACAGTTGAGACAAAATTAAGGGTACACCTTTTTAAATGGCTTGTTTTAACTACTTTTAAGTATAATTAATATTATACTATAAATATTTACAGTTCAGTAACTATGCAAAAAGGTCTTTATATTTCAAAACTTGTGTTTAACTTTTAATTGTATAAAACTGGGGAATCGAAGGGGGAAAAACGATACAGGAAAGAAAATTATTCATTAATCTGTCAAATGAATGTAAATCTTTGAGAAAAATAGCTAAAATAATTGGTCGAAGTGTGAATTTCATTCCAAAAACTCGTTTAAAGGTTTAAAAAGGAGGGCACATTAGAAAATAAAGTAGGAAGAGGCCGAAAAAGAATACTAAGATCAACAGTAGAGTGAAAATTTTACATCAAATAACGGTTGATTCTAAAATAAGGCCTCCAGAAATTGCTTAAAGTACTTCTAGAACAAAATTAAGGGTACACCTTTTTCTTGTTTAACTAACTTTAAGTATAATAAATATTATACTATAAATATTTAGTTCAGTAGTTATGCAAAAATGTCTTTATATTTCAAAATTAGTGTTAACTTTTAATTAAATAAAATTGGGGAATTACACAAGTTTAAAATAGATATCTCAAACTAAAGATGAATTTCAGATTTGTTCAGAGGTTGTCATCTCAAAACTGAGTAATCCAGTATTCAAGGCTTTATGGAAATGGTTCACTAAAGTCAGAAAGGGGCTGCTTTGTAAAAGTCGCTTCATTGCGTTAGTCCTGTTTTGTTTTTTTAATCTGTCCCCAGAAGAGGTAGCTATCCTGTCAGGAAAGCTTAGAAAAGGCTCTTAATTAGTAAAAGGAATAGGGATAATCGATTAGTTTGCAAAGGATCACATTTTAGAACCCAAACTGTTTTGGAATGAAGTTACTTTTAGTGATGAAAGCAAGTGCATTGTTTTTGGCGGTGACGGCCGTAGTATGGTGTGGCGCAAGACAAACATTTCTAACGATCCAAAAAATTCCTTTCCAACCGTTAAGAATGGAGATTGGTTTGGGGGTGCATGGCAGTAGCAGGTGTGCGGAAGATTATAGATGGAATCATAGACAAGTTGGCATACCTTGATATACTGAAGAAACATTTGAAGTATAGTGCTGTTAAATTGGGATTGGCATCAAAATTTCCGTTTCTCCAAGGTAATGATCCAAAAACACAGCATACATGTGTCCTTGATTATGAAAGAGGTTTAAGTTATTATGCAGGCGATTACGAAAGTGGTGTAAATCAAGGATCTAAAGAGTTATTAACCTTTCCACGTAGCATTCTTTTACATTACCGTAATCTGAAGCAGTCTTTGCAAAAATAAAAAAATTGAACCGCAAATATTTTCTGAAATATTTTTTTATAAAGCATAAAAATGTTTTTAGTTTGTTCAAACTCATACCTTTTTAAATATCTCGAAGCGAAAAATATTAACCACTTTTGTAATCACCGGTACAAGCACTTAGACCACTTCCATAAACAAGGGAACATATAGCAAACCAATGGCTATTGTATCACTCTCCATAACAGTTTAAAACACCACCACAGTCTTCTGAATTTAATATTAGATAGAATTTGTGGTCCAGTCTTGAAAAAGCTGTACAAAGACCCACATCACCAGAAAAATACATTTGAGACTTATATTGCAAGAAGAATGGAAGAAAATATCTGCCGAAACAACTTAAAAATCTAGTAGATTCAATGCTACGATGATTGGAGGCAGTCATTAAAGCAAAATGATATGCTACTAAGTATTGATCCTCCGTTTTCTTTTGTATGTAAGAAAACTCTTGCACGTACTCTCAATTTTGTGAGGAAGTATATGCACATTTCCTTTATGAATTGGTATTTATGTATAATTTGACATAATTGTTTTTACTTACGAGGAACGATGAACATTAAATATCTTAACGTGTCTATGCTAATAAAGTCTGACCGTTTTCCCTATTTCCTGACTTTTTCTCCATTCAAACATGACTTTTCATATCAAAAGTAATTGTACCCTCAATTTTGGGAGTCGCTGTATATTAGTTTTTTCAACTCTAATAAAGACCTTTTTGTGGAAGTTTTTAATTAAACATGTTTAAAATAGATTTCTAATACAAGAGAGGAATTTCAGACTTGCTCGGAGGTTGTCAAAATTGTACCGAGTATTCAAGGTTTTATGGAAATGGTTCACTAAAACCAGAAAGGGGATTATACTTTGTAAAAGTCGCTTCTTTTATACAACAACAACAACAATAACAAATTACATGACTGTAAACTTCATTGTAAACATCGCTGTTTCGTGTTTAGCTTTATTCCGGCTTCGAAATTCTACGACCTAAAATGCATCTCCTAGCACGTTGAAAAATGACAAAAATATTTTGAAAATATTTTGATAAGTTACAACTTTTGCACAAAAGGCAAATTACCTTCCTTTATAAAGAATGCATGTGAATGCTGACACGCATTTTAAAGCTCTTATAATGGGTACATTTGAAAAACTAATTAAATCACTTCATATTCTTGACCATTAATTTCAAGGCATAAACTTGGCCGTTTTCCTTTAGATTTAGTTTATAGAGGCAATGCTTCACAAAAACATAGAATGAAAATTATTCGCGTTTTGTTTGACATTCAAACTCATAACTGTATAATACACCAGCAGAAAAAAAGTTTTATTTTTTTTAGCATTAAAATCGACCCTGAATCAATTTCAATGTCATCGGTAACTATTTGAATTTGGCTTAGGAAAATTTTATAATGAACAGATACATAGATATGTGTATATGAGATAGAAAAATATTAATGCACCTGTAAAACAAACAGTTCCTTTAATATTACAGATCTTAATTTTCTGTGAAGTTATACAGAAGGTCGTTCGCACTTTATGGAAATGATTTTGAAATTTATTTTTGTCGATTGCATTTTAAGATCAAAATTTGGCAATTTCAGAATAATTGTATGCTACTGTTTTGGTTTGATTGGAATGTAAAATAGGATTTATTTAGAAAATGGATCCTAAAATTGACACATAGCTCGAAGGTTACGTAACTGCGCTTTCCGAGGAGAAATATTCGTCTCAACAAATTATGAAGTGCTGTAAAAATCGCTGTTATGTCATTTCAAAAAAAGGTATTTATAATATATTAAATTTGAATGGAAAAAAAGTCTAACTGAAAGTAAAAATGACAACATGACCGCTAAACCTCATCCTAAGATTGTTCGAACGCAGGTAAATATCAAGAAAGTAAAGTCTCTGATCCTAAAAGAAAATCCGCCGACTCAAAGACCATTTGCATCGAAACTAGGAATATCTCCCGGCACTGTAAGTAAAATCATTCATAAAGATTTGAAGTTAAAAAAGATGTTTAAATCTAAAGTTCATCTGCTTTTTGCCAAAGCATATTGCTGAAATAAAAACAAATCGTAGGAAATTATATAAAAAAAACACCTAGCTGCTGACAAATGAAAATTTTTGGTAACACTCGATGAGGCATGGGTGTATTTAAGTGACTGTAATAAAAAAAGATCAATTTTCTATTGCTGAAGTGACGGGAATGACCGTGAGAAATGGCTTCGTCGGTGTACATAAAAGTTCCCAAAGGGATTCATGACAGTTGTAGGATTTTGTTACAGCGGCAAATTAAAAATTTTAAAAAATCTCAAAACCAAAATTAATTCACACTACTATCAGCAAAATATTTTAGAACTAATTTTTGAAGAAGAAATTCCAACCTTATATAGAAAGGACATTGATAAAGTTCAGCTTCATATAGACAAAGTCTCTAGTCACACGTTTAAATCAACTGCCGCTTATTTAGCAAAGAAAGAATCAGAAACAGGAATAAAGTGTATCCTATTTAATAAAATACCTGTAAAATTACCTGACGGTTCTCCAAGGGACATTTGCGCTTCCAGTTTATTAAAGCGAGCCTTACGAAAACTGCATCCAAGAATACTGAACGGACTTTGGAAAACGGTAGAGGAACGGTTTGGAAAGAGTAATAGTGTAAAATTGACATGACAGTGCTAAGAAAAAGTTTACTTTCATGGGAAAATTCGAGCTAGAGCTATTGTCAAAAACCATGGCTATCAGATAGAAGCTAATCGCCGCAAAAATATGGCATTTATACATAAAACGTAACTATCAAAATCGTTTCCATAAAGGGCAAACGACCTTCTGTATTTAGTTCATGAAGTAGGATAAGATTTCGACGAATATTACGAGATGTTATATCTGTTATAAAAAATTCAAAACTTCTGTATAACGTATTTTTTAAATGTTTTAATAATTGATAACTTGTTTTAACAACTGATATGGAAAATCTCTGCTAAAGACAGAATTAGTTTTCTTAATTCAGTTCATAATCACGAAGTAGAAATAAAAGATATCTTAACAAGACTATAACGCCTTCCTTTATTATGTAGTTCTTTTCGGCTTTCATTGCTTTTGCTCTCGCTTTCATTTTGACTCTCATATCTGTACCTGTGCAACTTATATTTCAACTTTCACCCTTCTTGCAATTCGATTTGCAATTCCGATTTTACTTTTTTCCTGCTCGGCTCTCGATTCGGCTTACATTTCTTCTTCTCCGAATTCTATTTGTTTCATCATTTGAAAAATGCGTAAACTTTTGAACTACGGATTATCTTTCTACAGTATGCCATTTTGATGCTTTTTTTTTCTTTACCATTCCGATTTTTATTTCTTCCTGCTCGGCTCTCAATTCGGCTTCCATTTATTCTTGTCGATTTTTATTTGTTTCATCATTTGAAAAATTAGTACTCTTTTAAACTACGGATTATCTTTCTACAGTATGCCATTTTGATGCCTTTTTTTTCTTTGCCATTCCGATTTTTATTTCTTCCTGCTCGGTTCTCAATTCGGCTTCCATTTCTTCTTGTCCGATTTTTATTTGTTTCATCATTTGAAAAATTAGTACAATTTTACCCTTCAGCGGTCACGCCCGGGTATAGAGTGCAATATTTTCGTAAATTTGAATGATTTTGTTTATACATGTAAGGGTTGAATGCTATAAACAGTTTCTATTTATCGCTACACCCTTTCTAATGCAGTTATGATTTTGCGACCCTTCTATTCCTTGCCCTTCATTGTTTGTCATGATTTTACCGTGATAAACCAGTGATTATTCTGGATTACAATACGACAAAAGCAGGAGTTGATGTAGTCGATCAAATGGGCAGCTATTACACGGCATCCCTCATATCGCAAAGATGGACTCTCTCATTGCCTTTTAGGTTTTTGGACATAATAGGAATCCATTCGCAAGTTGTCCTTGGATACAATAAAACGGACAGTTTTGAAATAAGGAGATTGTATCTGCATTCTGTTCTTTAATTATAAATATATCTCAATATTATCAACATTTTATATCTTGTCATAAAAAGCAAAATTATTTTCAATTTGAAAAAAAAAGTTTATTACAAAAGGAATAATCAAGGTTGAAAGAGACGTTGCACTTTGTGCGACATGCGCCTGTTGGTGTTCCAAAAATTGGCGCCCCTGCTGAAGGGTTTTAAAACTACAGATTATCTTGCTGCAGTACGCAATTTTGATGGCTTTTTATCTTAGCCATACCGATTTTTTATTCTTCTTGCTCTGCTCTTAGTTTGACTTCCATTTTATCTTGTCCAATTTTCATCTGTTTTGTCATTTAAAAAATTAGCAATCTTTTAAAGTATGGCTTATCTTACTGCAGGATTTCACTCATTTATTACCATGATTTTATTAACTTGCTTTCTTGTTTTTGTGTTTGTTTGCGTGTGTGTTTGCCCAGTACAAATCTTGCAATCGATTTTTTACTAACTTCCCGACTAGCTAGACATTTGAAACTTTCAGAATAGCTCAGAACATGATGACAATGCATTTTTTAAATAATTTTAGCCATCTTTATGCAGAATTAAATTATTTTCAGTTATTTTCAGTTAATTTTGTTTTGTAGACTGGTGCAGCCATCTATTGGCCGGAACGGGAACGGAAAGTTAAATGCAAGTTAACTTCCAATTAACTTCATTTTCTTTCAAGTTGATGGGATAATTCATCAAAAAAAATTTTAAAAAGTATTTATTAATACTTAGAATTGTCAACTTTATATGATTCAACTGAAAATTTAAAAACATCGTATATAAAAAGTTCTTTTTATCTTGTAATTATCCTGTTTCTGACATGAAACTTTACGTCGTGCACAAAGTGATTTCACAGATGATATTATTAAAGGCAATTTCTTACGAGAAAATGCCCTTATTGCAACAATTCAAAATAGTACAGAGAAAATACTGATAATTGTAGCTCACTAAGTTGAAATACCGTTACAATCATCAATCACAACTGAAGCTCATGCTTCTTAAAAATCTTCTTGCTGGGAAACTAACAATAGACGGTGAATTCGTAACATGTCTTTGAGGTCTATCATAACAATGTACTTCATTACATTGGTTGCTATTTTAAGTTATATACTGGAACATAATATTGCACTTATAATTTTTGCTTTTTCTAATATTAACGTGGCATAGGTTTCAATGCATACTGGGGTAGAAACAATGTAAATGTTTTCAACTTTTCGTTTAATAAGTATTTTATTACAATTATTAGTAGTTTTTTAGATGCATTTTACTCGTTACAGCTATGAAGCATTTTAAGGTATCTGCCTACATTGAAATGGCTGTTTTGAGGTAAAATTTTTGCTCTATTTCAAAGGTCAATCTTTTAGGATTCTAAAACTGCTTTACTTTTATTAATACGATCAATGGATGAGAATTTATGGCCAATTTAATAAACCGAAAGCTATATCTATGGTGCCCGGTAAAAAAGGGCTAAAGTCAAAAACAGTGATTTAAGGAGACAATGAACCTTCAGATTGACAAAAATATGTCCCCAAAACGATTTTTTTTTCTTTCAGAAAATGATTCTGCAACTCGTCAGCTTTAAATTTAAAAAAAAATTATGCTGATCCGATCATTATTAACCGAGTTATAAGTATTTTTTTCAATCGTAAACAATGGAAATGTTAGTCAAATTAAAACTTTAAATGCCATTTTCTCAAAACAAGTTTTCATGTCGTTTCGGTAAGTTCAAAATGTTCCATGCGTCATAATTTTTCTTGAATTTTCATAAAATTTCATAAAATGATTATTTATATATGCTAGAATAAAACTTAGTAATCAATACATTATACTATTTTAAAACAACTTAAAATTTTTACAAAAAATAATTTTTTTTGATAAAATTTTGCATAAAATGACCTATTTTTATCGATTTCTTTTCTAGTTTTTATAAATAGGACTGTAAATCAAATATAGCTACTAACTTTTATTATAACTGTATAAAGCTAGCTTAAGAGAGAAAATTAGATATCTGAGACAAAAATTAATGCGCATGGAGTATTTTTACATAAAGTAATTAACAAACTGATTTTAATTCATATATTAATTAATTACATTCTGATTTTTTTAAAATTTAGAATTTCCATCTCTAAACAACATTGTATAAGTATACAGAATTTCATAGCAATTTATTAATAAATAAATAAAAAGTTTTTCATGGTCCATTGTCGCCTTAAATATACCAAGTTATTGACTTTTATACTGTAACGTCCTCGGTGGAAAAAGAAGACACACGAGAGACAATTTTGTAACACAGAGCTTGTATTAAACCAATAAAAAACTGTACACTATGTACAAAACAGAGAGTCTAGGCTCCTCTGCATATGAGAGGTTCTATAGGAACCACAATATCTCCTACAAGTTTCTCAACAGAGATGTAACTCTCCACTCGTAAAATCGGGAGCCGAGAGAGGAAATTTTCAGGCACTCGGTCCGCAACGGCGCATTCCCGCACCGTATTCGACGGACAAATTCGAGGCTCAATATACAGCCACCTTCTCTCCTTGCTTCCCAAAAACCTCTGCGTCTCTTTTTCAGCCAGCTGGCCGGCGTGAGGGGGGATCAGGAGCCACCCCCGATCGTTTCTTGGAAACGGGAAGAATTCGCAAAGGGATGGGCTTTTGCTTGGGTGGCCTTTTTCCCCCGAAAAGGGCCAAGACGTAACAGTCTTTCCTTCCCCCTCCAATAAGTTTTCTTGCAGGGCTGGAAGAAAACTGCCCATGAAGATATTCACGGTAAAAGCACTTAGCATTAAACAAAAGGCAAGTGACCCACTAAAACATAATGGTACTAGTACTTTTACTATGCGAAACACATTATTAAGAAATTAAATTATATATTTATACACTCCACTTAACCTGCAGTTAACTTACTCCACTCTATATATATATTCAAGAACAATATTTTTTTTCTCTTTTAAACATAAAAAAAAACACAGTACACATTATTATTACAATTAATTCCTAAATTAATTTGTACATTAATAGGCATAAATTTAAAATCAAGAGCATGGTTCGTCAATTGATATTGTCAAGAGCCTAATAAATTGCCGACAGCTCAGACTGTCCGCGTTTGAAGGACCACATAAATGGATTGTGGGCTGTCACGATTGTAAGTTTTTGCCTATCTAGAAAATAATATAACCCTTTCAAGGCAACAAATAACACGGCAACCGCTTTTCCCGTAATGCCATAAAGGTTACGAACATCGTACAACCCTTGGTTCAGCCTGGAATACTCTACTGGCTCTAAAATTCCACTTGATAAATTTTTCCCTTTAGGTGCCTGATAATCCAAAATTCTATTCTTTTTAACCAGACCAAACTGCCAAAAATTTAAATTTCTCCTACTACCAGGGACCATTTATCGGTTTCGCAATTTTCCCGGAGGCACAAACCATTTCTTTTCTGGAACCTTACGTCGTGTCCGACTCCCTTTCAATATTCCCCTTTCTACAATGTACTTCCGTAATCCAACAGAATAATTTCGTGGTTTATCCCTTCCGCAGCTATTCTCCGCAAACTTTAAATTTCTGCCACTACAGGGGCTCACCATTCGGCTCCGTAACTTTCCCGGTGGTACAATCCACTTCTTAGTTATGTCCGTGAGTCGTTTCCGACTCCTCAGTAAAAATCCCTTTTTTCCAGAGTACATATTCGTTAAGGCACGAGTCGGGAAACCCTTCTCTTTAAGCACCTGTACTCTAAATTTCTCAATCGCAAGCGGACAATTCTGGGTCGTAAAAGACGTTACTTTCCCCAATTTTTCGCTTCCGCTAAACTCCCTTTCGTTGAAATTATTCTGAACCAACAAATGTTGAAGTTTAACTACACTCTGCTTTCCACACTGGTCCCTAATTGAGTGGGGCACCCATTTCTCGTCACTGCTTTCGATTTTCCTGCGGAGTTTGCACGAGACGACTCCTACAGATAAGAAAACCTCATCCCCGGACTCAACACAATAGCCGTTGGTCTTTAATTGACTCGCGTCCCCTGTCTCCGCACAATATCCCGTGGTCATTATCTGACCCTCGTTTTCCCCCTTCTCTGGACACAACAATCCAGTTTTCACCTCTTGCAAATGAGCGAGCGAAAAACCCTCTATGCTCCGGGGCAAAGTGGATCCTGAACCATTAAGGCCTCCGGTTTCGGGGTTACTTTCAGGAAAACTAACCGCAAGGTCCCCTTTGTTGTTGTTGCAAACGGAAAAGTTCGCCCCTTCGACCAATGGAGATTCACTCTCCTCAGGAAAAATCAATTTAGCGTTTTCGCCTAACGGGGAATCATTTCCCTTTCCCTCCATAATTTTACAGGGTAACTCAGCTTGCTGATTTACGGTTTTGATTTTTTCGGTCATGTCCGTAAAAGACAACTTATCGTGTCCGTCGCTAATATTAGCCGAAACGGTTTTTAAGCAACTACTATTATTTGTCTGCTCCTCACTAGAAGAAGACTTCATGTGTGTTTCCCGGAACTTTCGCAAGTGCATTCTCAAAAACATCAATTCTTCCGTTTTCTGCTTCCGAACCGAATCACAAACAGAGTATTTGGACTCATATTCCAGGTCATGCTCAACTCTTTTTAGCACCCACTTATAGCTTAATCTGAACGATCCGGGGTCCGATTCAAATTGCTCAAACATTTTAGAGATTACCTCTTTAAAACTAGGCTCCGAGGAATTTTCTACCCCTATCCTCAATTTTGCCAGTTCAAAATCTCTGTCCTCCTGACGTTGTTTTTCTAACAATTCCTCCTGACGTTTTTGCTCTAATTGGTCCCGAAAAGCTTCCAGACGTCCCTGAATTATTTCTTCATCAAATTCGGGGCTTTTTTTAATGAGCGAAATTAATTGAATAGATCTTTTACTTTCCGATTCAATCCCTAATTCTTGCGCGAGATGCGCCAATTCGTGGTGCCGTGCTTTATTTAAGAAAGCCATCTCAAATTTAAAAATACCCAGAAACCAAACAAAACTTGCTCTTTAACATTCACAAATTAATTTAAAAGACCGAACTGTGTTACACAACATACCCTCAAAATATACTTAATAGTAATTTGATAAAACAGATTTTAGAAAAACCACAAGAGTAACTCAGTTAAAAATTAAAGCATAACTTTTAAACATAACTTTCAAAATAACTTTAAAACTCTTAAACTAGCAGTTAAAACACAATCAAATATCCTATTCTTAACATTTCACACAATAAAAAAAAATAAAAAGAACTATCAGGTTTTAAATTTTCAAATGGCCTAAAACACTTAAACATAGCTTTCAATTTTGAACTGCAATAAGTTTAGAACACAAACAAAACATAAAATTTCCTATCCAAAATTTTAAAAAAATGGTCACTGCCTTAATGATTAGCTAAGCACTTACCCCGTTTTGCAGAACACATCAGCAGGACAGGCACCACACTTCTACTGAACAAGGAGACAGTTCTTGTAAATTCAAATAGCACCAAATTTTTTTTACACGTTCAGGGCACGCACAGTTTTTTTCTTTGTTGTTGAAGATACTTCGATGACACACAGGAACCAGGACTGGTGGCGTCCTCACACCTTTTCACGTAATATGGAAGTCGAAGAGTCGAAGATAGCACGAGAGATAAGACTCTCAAACAGGACAGCGTCCTAAACACGTTCGAACTGAACACAAAATGAGATCTTGGCGTGATTTGCACGTATCTCGCCGTGGCGCCTCCAATTATAACTCTGTAACGTCCTCGGTGGAAAAAGAAGACACACGAGAGACAATTTTGTAACACAGAGCTTGTATTAAACCAATAAAAACTGTACACTATGTACAAAACAGAGAGTCTAGGCTCCTCTGCATATGAGAGGTTCTATAGGAACCACAATATCTCCTACAAGTTTCTCAACAGAGATGTAACTCTCCACTCGTAAAATCGGGAGCCGAGAGAGGAAATTTTCAGGCACTCGGTCCGCAACGGCGCATTCCCGCACCGTATTCGACGGACAAATTCGAGGCTC
Source organism: Dolomedes plantarius (assembly GCA_907164885.2). Lineage (NCBI taxonomy): Eukaryota > Metazoa > Arthropoda > Arachnida > Araneae > Dolomedidae > Dolomedes > Dolomedes plantarius. Next base: position 35,681,586 of record OU015499.1, on the reverse strand, counting down.
AATATACAGCCACCTTCTCTCCTTGCTTCCCAAAAACCTCTGCGTCTCTTTTTCAGCCAGCTGGCCGGCGTGAGGGGGGGATCAGGAGCCACCCCCGATCGTTTCTTGGAAACGGGAAGAATTCGCAAAGGGATGGGCTTTTGCTTGGGTGGCCTTTTTCCCCCGAAAAGGGCCAAGACGTAACAATACCAATCGCAGAACAATAATTTCGACTTGAGTCTTTTGTACAGAGAAATGTACTTTTGTATACAAAATTGATAGACTTAAGCCTTTTGTAGAAGTCAAAAGTTTTTTTTTATCAATACTAACAAATATAAAAAAATCCCTTCTTTTTAAAGTTAAGCTCTTTATAGAGGGCACCATAGATATTAAAAGACAGGAAGTAGCATGTTTAAATCCATTTTCTTGAACACTAGTTTTTCAGTTACTTTTGTAAACGAGAAAGCTAATAATTTAAAAAAAGTTCTGTTGTTGTATTATTGTAAAAGTTGAACTATGTTTTGAACTAAAAGCTAAGCTATATGTGATAATTTAATAATTCTACAGGTACCTATACATATAAAAGAATAATTTTTATTTAAAAAAATCAGTGTTTTTTTCATTTTTTTGATATATTTCAGTGATTTTTTATAGATTTGGTATTTTTCATTGTTTTACATATTACTAACTATATTTAGAGTTAAAAGATAAGCTATGTGTTGATTGAATAATTCTACAGGTAACTGTAGTTATAAAAAGATAATTTTTTTATCAGTGTTTTTTCACTTTTTTGGTATATTTCAGTGATTTTGAAAAAAATCCCTGTTTTTTTTCACTTTTTTGATATATTTCAGTGACTTTTGGTAGATTGGGTATTTTTCAGTGTTTTACATATTACTAATTATATATTGAGTTAAAAGCTAAACTATGTGTTGATTGAATAATTCTACAGGTACCTGTATTTATAAAGAGATAATTTTTTTAATTCGTGTTTTTTTCACTTTTTTGGCATATTTCAGTGATTTTTTTAAAAAAATCAGTGTTTTTTTTTCATTTATTTATATATTTCAGTGATTTTTGGTAGATTTGGTATTTTCCAGTGTTTTACATATTACTAACTATATATTGAGTAAGAAGCTAAGCTATGTGTTGATTGAATAATTCTACAGGTACCTGTATTTATAAAAAGATAATTTTCTTAATCAGTGTTTTTCACTTTTTTGGTATATTTCAGTGATTTTGGAAAGCTTGTAAAACTTTTACTCCAAAACGAGTAAGTGTCACAGTAGTACATTGTATAAAAGAAATTAAAATATATTGAGTTGAACTGAGTGTAGGGTCTCTGGCACTCAATTGTACTAAAGATTTATATAACAAACCTATTTTTAAATGGTATGAAATTGTCACCAAAATTATATTTGTTTTCATGATTTTATATCCCATTTGAACTAAAAATATCTATATATTTAAGTTGGTAAGCCGACTTTTGGGGCAGTCCGTGAGAGAAAACTACTGCATCAATTTACTTCATTTTGGTCTTAAACGAAGGATTGTAATCTGTAGATTTGTCAAATTTGGTTTTTGTAACCGCAATTTCTATTCATTAGTGATAATTTAGAATTAAAAATTGATTTCTGCGCATGCTCAGTGGTATGTTTAAATCTGTCTTTAGAAACTCACTGTTTCTGCGCATGCTCAGTGACACGTTTTAATCATAAACACGTTTATTTCGAGGAGTCTTTCTAGATCTCTCTATGCCATTTTCATTTTTATGATAATTATGTTTGTGAAATATAAGATTAAACCTCATGGAAATTGTTTATTTCGTGCTGTTTAATTAGCGATCATTAACAATTAAAAAAATTGTTTTCCGCGCATGCTCAGTGACATTTTTAAATCTGGCTTTAGATTCTCACTAAACACGATGCCGCTTAAAAACATTCATTTGTTTCTGCGCATTATTATGATTTTCAACATTTGACAATGATGTGTTGAGTATAATTTGTGTATTAGTACATTTATTTACTATCTAGCCGTCATGTTTTGACGGGTATCAACTAGTATGTATTTAATCAGTACTGTATACTTTTGAAAACAAGTGCTCCGTAGGCAGGCAGACACCTTAAAATTATAATAACGATGCATTTTGAGGGTTACATTTGGGCATATTGGCCGAAAATGATTCTAATACTGTTACCCTACATTAATGTATTGTTCACTGGCTTACATTTTCCAGCAGTTTGTTTACTAGCATGAACCAAACAGTCAGATAAAGCCCATCATGCAAATGACTATATTTACGTGAGTGTCCTTCTTTACCTAATTTCATATGTTTTTAATTCATTTTAAGTGACAATTTATGAAAGCATCGCGTGATTCTGTCCATTACTTCCTGCTGGCATGATTTTCATCATTCTTTATTTCGAGAGTAGAGATCCTTCACATCTTCTGTGGCGTGCAAATTACTTGTGTACTTTTTGTCATTCAAACCTTTCAAAAGTTATGCGAGTAGAATTTTGATGACGGTAGTCTCTTTGATGTCAGTCTATAGTCAAAAGATTCATTAGCTCTTACTCTGTTTCTTAATGTCAAAGAATTTTATAGATAAACTAGCTGAATACCCGTACTTCGCTACGGAATACGTTCAAATTAAATACAACGATCAATGTATGCAATTGGTGTTTAAAAAAAATTTTTTTTAATCATAACGGTTATTTTTATAGCCAAAATAATGTAGAAGAAAATATTAAAATTAAATCTAATAGAACATACTAAAGAATATAGTACAGTTAATATAGTACAGTTTGAGGAACATTCCTTTTACTGTATTTTAATATTTTTTTGGATAATGTCCAATCGTCTGCCTCATTAGCAAGAAAACAAAATTTTTTTGTCTATTTCGTTGTTGTGCACGTGACGATAAATTAATTTAAAGTACCAGAAAAAGAAATCACGTGATCAGCATTAAATAATTTAAATTCTAAAAATTAATCTCTAAAAATTCACCAAAAATCAGAAAATGGAGGTAAAGAAGATTCGAAAAATATTTCATTTTAAAGGAATTTTTATGATCTTTCTCGTGATTTAAACTTTATAACTCTCAGATTATTATTTTTAATGCAAACTTATAAAATGTTGCAAAAACAGCTTAAAGATTTAATTTTAAAAAATCTAAGAAGGATTTTTCAAAAATCTTTCTTAGTGCAGCCTTATACTATAAGAAGAATCGCCATGCAAAATTTCAGCCCTTTAGGTTCAGCGGTTTGGTCTACGCGTTGTCTGTCTGTTAGTCAGGCAGTTACGGATGTGTTTTATGGATGTGATTGTACTCCGTAGCGAAGTGCGGGTTTTCAGCTAGTATATATATATATATATATATATATATATATATATTATAAATATATCCATTAGGGTTAGTACGCAGCAGCCTTAAATAAGTGTGCATGGTTCGCCCTTTAAATCAGCTTCATAAAAAGTTATGTAACATCACGTGAAAAAAACTTTTCTACGTTGAGATCTGATCACCTCCATTAAAATTTATGGTTTCACCGTAAGTTAACGGTTAAGGCTACTGTGTACAAACTCTATTCAATTCACTCACCCCAATGTTAACCTATAGAGAAAATTTGTCTGCTATTTACAGCTCCATAAATGCTGAAAATCCAATGAAAATGGCATTTTCAGATAGCCTGAACGGAACTTTTCCGTTAGACGGGCGCAAGTTATTTATCGCCAAATATTGCTCTTAAGTCACAATTTGTTTAATTAACTGTAACTCCCGTGATGCGTGTATGAGAAAAAACAAAATGTATAAGAAAACATTCATTTTTTTCTTTAAGTAAATAATTAGTTAGGAGGCCAAAAATCTTTAATGTCCTTCAAGGTGTCTTCAAAAGGACCCTCTTTTGTCGTCGCCTAAGAAATTCAGGCAGTACGATTGCAAATGGTGGCGTGCCGTTCCTCAGTATTTTTCCATGTTGCCATACGGTGCTTCATCGCAACTGCTCAATCTTTTGTGCGATTATGAAGAAAGCTAATAAATTTGTGGTTAATTTCTTTCCAATTTTTATTCATGTTAATTTCGGGGTTATATACCTGGGTCTCTGAACTTAATCGTGTTCTCTCACTTGATTCATACCCGTTGATCTATCATTTTCTTACAACGTTTCGTGTGTGTCAAGACTTCTTCAAAATTTAGTCCATGTATTACCTATTAAACTGATTTCCTAGGGATGTTATATTGGCGACTTTTCATACTTGCCAATGGCGATACTTAATAGGACGAACGCCAAATGCACCCGGCTAACGGAAAAGTACCGCCTAAACTTTTCTGCACCTTGCAACAGGATTCATTTCATAAATTTTGTCTACCAAAGGAATTAATGAGAGTTTAAAACACACATACCAGATTTCCCCCCGAATAATTTAAATTTTAAAATATCATTTGCATTTTGTTAAAAAAGAAAAATGCCCCAAGGTATAAAATATTTTTCACTATTACAGAGTACATTTAAAAAAAAATCTTTCAATCCAAGTCGGCAATCATTCGACACATATTCTCCATAGGTTAACATTAAGGTGAGCGAATCCAATAGAGTTAGTACACAGCAGCCTTAAGTTAGAATTAAATCGTTCGAAATGTCAGCTCTTTACTGTTAACAGTGAAGAGTTGTGACGTTATTTTGCCATGTATTTCAGAATTCCTACTTTTTAAAAAATATGATATAACGATGTTGAATTAACAGAGAAAAATTAAGTTTTAAAAATATTGTTTTGGGAACGCTAACGGTAGAAAACTGTAGATGACGCGTTTTATTTTTACCACGTTTTTATTAACTCGCTTTCTTGTTTCTGTGTTTGTCCAGTACAAATCTTTCAATCGATTTTTAACTAACTTCCCGACTAGCTAGACATTTGAAAGTTTTAGAACAGCTCCGAACACGATGACAATGCATTCTTTTAATACTTTTAGCCATATTTAATCAGAATTGAATTCATTTTCAGTTAATTTTGTTTTGCATGGAAAGTTAGTTCGGAAAAAATCCTCAAGGTGGCGCTTCGATCGAATTCAATGGTTGCACTTTTGCGTAACGGCGTTTGGCGAGTTTGAAAACAGAATACATGTGAATTTAGTTTGTTTGCAAAAATATTGCTCGAAAATTTTTTTAAAAAATTATAAAAGTTAGCAGTTTATAAAGTCTGTGGATAATGGAAACGACTAAAAAGTGATTAAAATTAAATAAAAGAAAGTGAAAAAAAATAATTAAGTGAAGATTTGTTCAAATAGTTTATATGATTCAACAGAAAATTTAAAAACGTGGTATATAAAAAGTTATTTTTATCTTGTAATTATTCTTTTTAAAGTGTTCTTGTTCGTTGACTGGTTGGAGAGAATATTAATGCCATTTTTTTTGAAAAACGAAAAGGGTGTACAGACCTCGCCTTTCCACTAGTTATTTAAAGTGTAAAATACAAATCCGTAAATAGTATCATTACAAGTCAATCACCCCTTAGAGAGACTGTACGTTAAGGGAACAGGGGAGCTTCAATCTCGAATTTTTTAACCCCTTACCGGTGACATTTATTTGAGAAAAATGCACCCAAAATGGAATTTTTTTGCATTATATCAATAAAAAGGTTAGAAAATGGTTATTCTTAAAAAATACAAAATTTTAAATGAAATAACTACTCTTATTTTACACACGTGAAATATTAATGGATATTTTATTCAAAAATTTTCAATTATAGCAAAATAAATCAAATGGCATGGTAATTTTAAAGCTATATATTATAAACTAATGTTAACTTATACATTGTAAATAATTCAACACAAAATAAGAAATTCAAAAACATAAAGAAGGCATATACAGCCAAAAGAATTTCACTGAAAAACTGCATTAGCGTGGAATAAGTTTTAAAGTTTTTAATAAAAGATTGCGCAGTTGCAACAAAACCTCATACTGAAAAAACAGGTAATTATAATTAGTAAAATGTAAATTATTCAACAGGAAAAGGTATTTAATAACAGGAAGAATGTAAACGAAATAAACGTGGTTTAGTTTTTATACTGCTATAGAATCTTGCATTTATGGTGCGTTTCGCTCTAAATACAGGATTTCTGTTTATTTTTTTACATTCTCCGTGCTATTTAATACTTTTTTCTGTTGAATAATTTACATTTTACTAGTTATAATTAAACTAATGTTAAACAATACACGATTTTGAAAATGCGAATTCGACAAATCCTTTACAGTATGATATATACAAAAACATGGCACTGCAGACAAGCCCACATCACACTCTTTACAATAAACTCGGTATCTCAGCCTGAAGAACCTAAAAGGTATTCTTCATAGGAGTCTGAATCAGACATTGCAAATCATACTTCTGCAAAAACAAAATTTTGTTATAAATTTCAATAAGAAGGTTCTTAAAAATTCCGACTAACAATGCGAAACACTCATTCGAGCATTTAGAACTCACCACATCCCGCAAGTGAAATAGTACGCGGAATTCTCACCAATCCGTGTACCTTTCCCACGGAATACATTCAAATTAAATACAACGATCAATGTATGCAATTGGTGTAAAAAAAATAAAAAAATAATATTTATAAAAAAATCGTAACGGATATTTTTATAGACAAAATAATGTAGAAGAAAATATTCAAATTAAATATAATAGAACATATTAAACAATATAATACAATTAATATAGTACAGTTTGAGGAAGATTTCTTTTACTGCATTTTTATATTTTTTTTGATAATGTCCAATCGTCTGCCGCAGCAAGAAATAATTTTTTTTGTCTATTTCGTTGTTATGCACGTGACGATAAATTTATTTAAAGAACCAGAAAAAGAAATCACGTGATCAGCATTTAATAAATTAAATTCTAAAAATTAATCTTTAAGAATTCACCAAAACTCAGAAAGTGGAGGTAAATATTCGAAAAAGATTTCATCATAAAGGAACTTTTAGGATCTTTCTCGTGATATAAATTTTATAACTGTCAGATTATTATCTTAAATGCAAACTTGAAAAAAGTTACAAAAACAGCTTAGAAATTGAATTTTAAAAAATCTAAGAAGAATTTTTCAAAAATCTTTCTTAGTGCATCCCTACACTACAAGAAGAATCCCCATGCAAAATTTCAGCTTTTTAGGTTCAGCGGTTTGGTCTGTGCGTTGTCTGTCTGTCAGTCAGTCAGTCAGTCAGTCAGTTACGGACGTGTTTTATATAAATAGATAATTGAGTATAAAGTCTCTGGCATAACCATTCAATTGTACTAAAAAATTATAAGAAAAATGCCTCTATTTTAAAATGTTATGAAATTTTTACCAAAATTATATTTGTTTTCATAATTTTATATCAAATTTGAACTAAAATTATATGTATTTAATCAGTACTGTATATTTTTGTAAAAAAGTGGTCCAAACGTAAGCAGACACTTTAAATTTCCGAAATTTTCTTGTTCTCAATTAAGGTACGTTTAAAACATATATTTTGACGAAAATTCCGAAATTGTTTTTAATTTCTTTTTTTTAAAGATTGTAAATTTCTGTTTCTAAATCTGCTTTTATTTTTTCGATACGATCGTTAGAAACGAAATCAGAGCGATTTAAATATCACAAGCAGCTATGAATTTCAGTACAAGTTGAAAACTTTAATCGTGCTATCTGAAGAACTTATTTTTCATCAATACTGTAAAGGTCTCTTGCGATAACTCAAAATCTTATCATGATATGTCTATGAAATTTTTCACGAATGTTTTTCATACTACTAAAAATGTAATTGACTACAAATTTGGTTCTAGGTATATTATTTGTTGATTTATAGCTGCATTTATAAAAAAAATCATGGAAAATTGCTAAAATTTTACATATAATTGCATACAATGACCTGTATGTTTTTTAGATTTTGAGATATTGATTAGCTCGTAGGTCATTACACTTAGAAGGTACTTACGTCCATACAATTAAAAAAAGTTAAGGGGGTCCGGGACACATTTTTAAAAAAATTTTATTTATTGAGTTAAAATTTTTAATTTTTTTGTGATGGTCAACCATATAATTGGTAAACAAAATCACATCATAAAATTTCTGAAAGCTTTTAATAAAATTTACAATTTTTAATAAAAGTGGGATAATTTAAAATCTTTATAACTCTAAAAATATTATTTGTCGAATTTCAAATTTTTTTCATTTAATTAAACAGAAGTATATAAGTTTTAATTTTGAATCAGCATTTTTTGAAATATTAATTTTGAAAGAAATTTAAAATATTTAGATTAAAAATTACAAAGAAATTTATGTAACTTATTTTTAAAAAAATCATATTTTCAAAAGTAATTATTTTTTTCAAATTTTCTGAATCAAAATTAAAGCAAAATAGTTGAAAAAGACATGTCCAAGTTTCAACAATTTATCTTTAATGGTTCTTGACTTATAACAATTTAAAGATGAGAAATGGGGAAAAAACTCATCATGCTGAAAAAAACACAGGTTTAAACAACGATTGGCTAGTATTAGAATGTTGAAAAAAATAATAATAATTTCTCCTGTTTTAAATAAGATAGAAACATGATTTAAACGTTATTTTAAGCGTAAAAGAACAAAAAAAATTTTAATGCAATAAAATAATTTTCGAAAATTTGAACAATTTTGTGTCTTGGACCCCCTTAATGCGTAAATTTTACCATGCATATTTTATTATGCATAATTTTTACCATGTTTTTATTAACTTGATTTCTTGTGTGTTTGTGTGTTTGCGCGTCTGTTTGTCCAGTACAAATATTGCAATCGATTTTTTACTAACTTCCCGACTAGCTAGACATTTGAAACTTTTAGAATAGCTCAGAACACGATGACAATGCATTTTTTAATACTTTTAGAAATCTTTAAGCAGAATTAAATTATTTTTCAGTTATTTTCAGTTAATTTTGTTTTGTAGACTGGTGCAGCCATCTATCGACCAAAGGGAACGAAATGTTAAATGCAAGTTAACTCCCAATTAACTTTATTTTCTTTCACGTTGATGGAAGAATTCATCAAAAAAATTTTTAAAAATTATTTATTAATACATAGAATTGTCAAGTTTATATGATTCAACAGAAAATTTAAAAACATGGTATATAAAAAGTTCTTTTTATTTTGAAATTATTCTTTTTAGCGCTAGAGCCATTTTTGTGAAAAATTGCTAAATTGTGACCCAATTTCCTCCATTTTGTCAAACCTTGCATAGTTAATGTCTATTTTTTTAAATCATTTTCGAGTTTTGGTGTTATATTCCATCGAAAAATAAGATAGAAATTTTCGCAAGTACAGTTTTTCAAAAAAAGAGCCCCCAACGTAGTCGGATACCTTAACTTTAATTTTTCAATTTGACCCACTGCCGAAATAAGTTTGCCCATTCCTGCTATTTAGACATTTACTAAAAGAAAGTCAAGGCTTCCGTAATTTATGAGAGTTCTTTTGCCCATGATAAAACGAGTCTCTTAAAAAACGCATTTAAATAATACACACATTAATTGTTTTCCATGGTATGTACTTTGGATCTCAAACGTGTCGCGAATAAAAAACTCTAGACTAATTTTTAATGCTCGAGAGTATTAAAAAATTTAAATGAATGTCCATTAATAAACTGCTTACTACATCCCTCGAGGAAAATTTTCTGCATCATTTATAACAATGAAAACTTCAGAAAAAACGCATTTTAAAACAACGTTTCTCTGGTGATACAAAGAAAATATAAATGCATGTGGCATACACTCAAAATTTCTGTAATCTTTCTCTGGATTTCCATCATGATGCATTAAAGTCTTTGAAACAGAACCAGTGAATTGTGTCTCCAGTATTCAAAGACGTATGAATATAAATTTCGGGAATAAAGTTTATCTATTAAGCTATAGAGAAGTTTCAGTATATATTTATGAAACAATAACCTTTCACTTTCATTAAATAAAACGCCTTTTCGAAATTCTATCATTTTATCTCAATAAAGTATCGCCCCTTAATTCAAAGTTTGATCTAGAGATAATCTAAGTAATCGATTATATTTCCCCCCCTAATCCACGTGTAGAGAGAAATGCTTATATAACAGAGTTCGTCTCGAATGTTCCAGGCGTCTTATGCAATATCAACTCATATGACGTGTGAGGTCAGATGTCTTGAACTGGCCAATTACGAGTTTAGCGCACCCGTACTTCGGCCGAAAATGACCGTCCTTTGGGGCTTTTGTATGTTCTGTGCCTGACCTGTCAAGTTGTGTTTTAGCGCACTACACAACTTGACATTTATATGTACTTGTCATTTATATGTACGACTCCGGTCGTTTCCAGATAAGCTATTGTGAACGGAAGAATTTAAACATTGACTATGTGTAAGCCAGTGTAAAGAATTTTAATTGCCCAGTGATTATGCCATCAATAAATAATCTTTATGGCCGGACGAGCAGTGTTTGCTTTGACCTGGACTCGCTTTGTATTGATTCTTCATTTCTCCTGCCCCCCTCCCCCCCCTCCCCCCCCAGTGACACGTCTACAACTGTCTGAGACCCCACGATTATTTCTACCTGATGGATTCGAGATCTCCCTCCTGTCATCCAACATCTTGTATGAAAAATATTACATACATACATACACACACAAACAAACACACACACACACACACACACATATATATATATATATATATATATATATCACCGCTCAAAACAATTAGGGAAGCACATGGTTTTAACGAAATTACGCAAATACTTACAACGATAAGTAACACAAAATCAATCATCCATAATTTAAAGCTGAGCAGAAAAAAGAAGAAGAAAACTCCATATGCAAATCAAAGTTCATGACTTCAAAAACCAGAAAAAGAATACAAGGGCGGAACTCGGGATGCTGCAGAAACGTCTGTTTCACTGTCTTATCTGTGAAATTCGATTGCTCAGTTATTCTTTTTGAGAAATGGTGACTTGAAAATGTCTCAACAACGTGATTTACCGGAATCCATGGCATGGCGTATTATAAGCAGACTTGAATCAATACAAACGCAACGTAGTGTCGCGGACGATGTTGGAGTCGCCAGAACTGTCGTTGCAAGGCTGTGGAATCGATTCCAAGAAACAGGGAATGTTAGACGTCGACCAGGGCAAGGTCGGCCACGCGCCACTACAGTAACTGATGACCGGTATATACTGTTAACAGCTCGTCGAAACAGAACAGACAATGCTACTCAGCTGCAAAGACAGTTGCTCTTGGCAACAGGATGAAGAGTGTCCAGCCAAACAGTACGTAATAGGCTTCATGTTGGAGGTCTTTATGCACGTAGGCCAATGGTCTGCATTCCGTTGACCTCACGCCCCCGTGCGGCCCGAAGAAGATGGGCTGCTGAACATCGAGATTGGGAGCAACATGATTGGAGCCAAGTGCTGTTTACAAACGAGTCCCTATTCAGTCTGGAGTGTGACACCCGACGTGTTTTGGTATGGAGGGAAAGGGGCACTCGAAATAACCCCACATTCGTTCGTGAAAGGTCACAATACAGACGAGATGGTTTTACGGTTTGGGGTGGAATCAGCATAGGTGGACGTACGGACCTGCATATCATTCGGAATGGTACTTTGACGGCCCGAAGGTATGCAGACCAGATACTGAGACCTCATGTCATACCTTACGCTGCAGCCATTGGAGATTCCTTTGTTTTCCAGCATGATAATGCCAGACCGCATACAGCTCGTCTTGTGGAGAACATGCTTGAAGCTGAAACAATACAGCGTATGGAATGGCCAGCGTGCTGAATCCAGTCGAGCATGTTTGGGACATGCTCGGACGACGCATTGCTGCGAGACAAAGGCCTCCTTTTACTCTCCGAGACTTGGAGATTGCACTTCTTGAGGAGTGGAACATTTTTCCTCAAAGTCTTATCTATAACATCATCGCATCCATGGAAAACAGGTGTGCAGCAGTCTTAGCTGTTCGAGGATACAACACGCCATATTAAAAATCTTCCATCATTTCTAAACAATACTTTTTTTTATCGTTTACATGTAACCAAATTGTTGCCCTAAATCATCTTTTCATGTTTTTTCCATATTTTCAAAGAATAAAAGCTTAATTACAAATTTTTTTACGTTTTTTTCTGTATTACGCAATGATACGCGTGTACTATCCATTTTATGACAATACTTGGCTGTCTCGCACGGTTTTCTTAACTTCTTTGCTTGCTCCCTTAATGTTTTTGAGCAGTGTATATATATATATATATATATATATATATATATATAATCCAACAGATATAGATAGAAAAATTATACTAAAATAGACAAAATACAAACAGAAATCAAGCACTCTGGGCATCCACGCACCAACGACAAGATTCTGTATAAGTGCCGAAACTGAACCATAAAACGACAGAGGTAATCGACAGGTCTTCGTCATCAGGGAGCCTAACCATGTCCTCAAGGGGAACTTTCTGAATAGGATGCAGGTAAGCCCAAAAGACATCCCAAGGCCCCGAGTCCCCCAAAGAAGCAATTAGTCAAGAAGAAAATGAAAAGACAAACACAACTTACTGTATGGGCTCAACGCACCTTACAAGCAAGCACACAAAAATCCTAATGCCAAGTAATCGGTGCCTACACACCCCAATTCCGTAAGTGACGGTTATGGCGAAACAGCAGCCAGTTCTATCCTAAAGGTTACGTAATTGTAACCTTACTATAGCTCCACCCCCCATTACAACTTAACCAAATGAAAACACAAATACTATTCTAAACATCTTTAAAAATTCCTGAGTCTAAATGCCATTTTTTTTAAACTTTTAAATTACCGAAATTTTTAGGGAAATCGTTTTTTCTTAAGTTTTCCTCGAAAATGCTACATGCCTCCAAAAAATGCCCAGCGTTGTTACATATGTTTTTTATTCTGTAAAGTTGTGAGTAAAAAATATTATAATAAATTTTATAGTTTAAGTTGCTATGGAAATTGGTAAAAGTAATAACCTCGAAGTTAAAATCTAACCTTTTATCATAAATCCCTATTTTTATTTCCCTATTTTGAATTTTAATTTTTAAATCCAGATAAGTCGCACAAAGATTATTTTCGTTAGTCCGGTTTAAAGTAAGTTCCTTTGGGTAGATTTGATTAAGAAACTCCAAATCGTTATAGTTAAAAATTATGAGGTCATCAATATATCTAAATCCGGTAATATTATTTGAGTTAAGAAATTTAGTTTCGTAAAAATGTAAAAATAGGTTGGCAAATGCATTAGAGTAGCTATTTCCCATAGGTATACCCTTTATCGTTAAAGAGATAGTTTTCAAAAATATTAAATTTACATAAATCAATCCAGTCACATTTTAAGATTAAAGTACTATCTAAATAAGCATCATAGATTTCTGAACATATAATCATTAAATTATCATGCGGAATACTTTTAAACAGGTTTTCAAAATCAAACGTGTATATGCTATCTATATTCTTACTTTTTAAAAATTGTAGAATATCCTGGTTATTATTTATAATAAAGCCATTTTCGGTAACCTTAATTTTATTTAGAATAATTTTTAAATAGCTAAAGAACTTTTTACTGAACAAAGTGTTATAACAATTTGTACTACATGTAACAAACCTAAATTTAGTAGGTACTTTATGGAATTTTATTGTAGGAAACAGGTAAGGGTATTTTATGCTATTAATCTTAAACTTGAATTTTTGGCTAAAAACTAAAATCCTATTATCTATTTCTTTTTTGGTAAGGTTAATTTTTTATAGGTATTATTTGAGTTGTATTCCCTATAAATTAACTGCTTAAAATAATCTTTACACATAAAACCAAAGTTATTTGCCGCCTTATCAACAACCGTAATAATAAACTTATTTTTTAAACCTTTAATATTACTGTATAGAACTTTGTTTAAAAAGAAACCCTTCTTGTTCTCCACACCAAACTCTTCATAATTCCTTTTTATATCCTGTAAAATATGTACCTTCCACTCCATAAAACCTTCGATAGGCCAATTGTACTTCCTTGCTAATTTTATAATAAAGTAGTCTAAATCTTTAGTGATAGAACTTAAAATTTGCTTTAAATTTACCTTATTTCTTACCCTAAATTTTGAGCCCTTACGTAGAACTTCCCTCAACCTAACATCTTTAACAATATTAAGATCCCCTGTTACGATATGCCCCAAAGTTGGATTTACAAAGTTTTTAAACTCCTCAATATGACAATTATATATATATATATATATATATATATATATATATATATATATATATATATATATATATATATATATATATTTGTATATATATACACTGAAGTGCCACGGAATTAGGGATAGCAAAGCCTATGCAAATTGTGTAGCGCTGCGCATCATGTATGCGCAAGTGAGGGGCTGTGGTAACTGCATATATAGCGCGTACTGTGGTTGTTCTGAATTAGTTGGTGGAATTGCCAGTATGGGTAAACTGCCTGATTTAGACGCCTTCGATTGCGGACAAATCGTAGGTGCGCGACGCATGGGCCATTCAATTTCCGAAATCGTCAGACAGCTAGGATTTTCAAGGTCGACTGTGTCAAGAGTATACCAAGAATACATGGATGGTGGAACAAAAACTAGCGATCGGGCAAACTGCAAAGGACAATTAGCCTTGACAGTGCGTGGTGAGAGACGGCTCAGGCGTATTGTACGTAGCCAGCGATGCCAAACATTAGCTCAAATTACCACCCAGTTTAATGACGGTGCCAGTCGTACAGTCAGTAAACGGATTGAAACGCTCGCTTCACCGTATGGGTTTCGGGAGCCGTCGACCTACGAGAGGTCTATACTCGCCATCGGGCTGCACGTCTTGCCTGGGCAAGAGAGCACAGAGACTGGAGTGTAGAGGACTGGAAACGAGTAGCATGGAGTGATGAGTCTCGATTCCGACTACTTAACGCCGACGGGAGGCTAAGAATATGGCGTCAGGCTCATGAAGCCATGGATCCTGCATGCCTGGCTGGAACTGTACAAGGCCATGGTGGCTCAATCATGGTCTGGGGTGTTTTTTCGTGGCACAGTTTGGGATCTTTGGTGCGTGTACCAACCTCCCTCAATGCAATTCGGTACGTAGAGTTGCTGGGTGATCACCTCCATCCGTTTATGCTGTTCTGTTATCCGCACGGTAATGGAGTTTTCCAGCAAGACAACTGTACCTCTCACAAGTCCCGGTTGGCTACTGGCTGGTTGGATGAGCATTTCTCTGACTTCTCTGTCATGAATTGGCCACCTAGAAGCCCAGACTTGAATCCTATTGAGCATCTTTGGGATGTTTTGGAACAAGGCGTGAAAGCCATCACACAACACCAAAGAACCTTACTGAATTAATATATATATATATATATATAAATATATATATATATATATATATATATATATATATATATATATATATATATACACTCTTAGACAAAAAAGTAACGGCATACCAACTAGGAGTTATCCGAATGGGACTAAAATCGGTAGATGTGATGTATATGTACAGAAAAACAAATAATCATAATTTGAGAAAAATTGAATGATTTCTTCAAGAGAAAGAGCTGCACAAAGTGAAATAGTGAATAACTTGTTGGTCCACCTCTGGACCTTATGCAAGCAGTTATTCGGCTTGGCATTGATTGATAGTGTTGGAGGATGTCCCCCTGGGGGATATCGTGCCAAATTCTTTCCAATTGCCGTGTTAGATCGTCTAAATCCTGAGATGGTCGAAGATCCCTGTTCATAATACTCCAAACGTGCTCAATTGGGGAGAGATCCGGTGACCTTGCTGGCCAAGGTAGAGTTGGGCAAGTACGAAGACAAGCAGCAGAAACACTCGCCTTGTGCGGGTGGGCATTATCTTGCTGAAATGAAAGCCCATGATGGAGGGATATGAAAAGAAACACAACGGAACGTAGAATAAAGTCGAAGTAAAGCTGTGCTGTAAGGGTGTCTCGGATGACAACCAAAGGGGTTCTGCTACGAAATGAAATGGTACTGCAGACCATCACTGCTGGTTGTATGGCGGAAGACAGTCTGGTTGGTATACCACCGTTGTCCGGGCGTCTCCAGACACGTATTCGCTGGCCATCAGGGCTCAGTTCGAAGCGGGTCTCATCACTGAAGACAATTCTACTCCGGTTAGTGGCATTCCAGGTCGAGTGTGCCCTACACCACTGCAAACAGGCTTGTCGGTGTACAGAAGTAAATGGTAGTCGGCGCAAGGGGCGCCGTGAGCTCAGTCCCCTTTCTCTGAGCCGCCTATGAATGGTCCTTGCAGTCACTGAAGCACCAGTTGCACGTGCGATCGATGATAATGATGAATCTGAGGCTGTGAGTGCCGCTCTATTGCTCGGTCCTCACGTTCTGTCGTTTCTCCAGGCCGACCGCTTTGTTAGCGTACATGTAAAACATGTACGTCAACAATTCTTATAATTCTTCTATTATATATATTTAAATAGCAGAGTAAAAACTGTGCAGTAAAACCTATGGTTGTTAAAAAAAGGTATACGTTAAAACCATTAAAGATGCTCAAAATAATGTATAGACGACAAGCCTTTTAACAATAACATAAAAGTATTTATTCATTTGAAAAATTAGTTAAAATTAGTTAAAAACCACAATGTCAATATCTTCATTTTTCACTAGTAACACTTGGTAATGTATGCCGGGTTTTCACATTGAATCGATTTCTTAAAAAAACAGTCTATTTCTCATACTGTGGTGGACTATCAAAAAGGATTTAAATGTCGAAGTAATACAAAAATATCTTACTCTCAGCAGGCTTGATACAGCATCTTGTTATCTTATCAGATCAGACACAAACTTCTTGATAAACGCATTGATGACAGAGCAGCTTGATACTTGTTAATCGATCCTTGATAATACTCGATCATTGCTACTACATCCTTGATACTAGATCCTTGATACTACCTGATACTCACCTGATACTCACCCACTATTTCACCGATACTCACTACTGAAAGTGTTCACGGCTTAT
Organism: Dolomedes plantarius; assembly: GCA_907164885.2. Taxonomy (NCBI): domain Eukaryota; kingdom Metazoa; phylum Arthropoda; class Arachnida; order Araneae; family Dolomedidae; genus Dolomedes; species Dolomedes plantarius. Next base: position 35,664,591 of record OU015499.1, on the reverse strand, counting down.
ATACACGTTTCAAAAGCTGATATTCTAATATCGGGTTGTAACTTCAACGAAATACGCCATCTACTAGAGATTTTTATGTTTAATTATATGACGTACGGCAGTTTGCCAAACATGACGTAATCAAAAGAAACTTGCGTCAGTGATTCGGCTTAGTTATGAATTGAATCGCTTTAACTTGAACCAGCTTAAAATGGAAATGCAAAATATGACGTCAAACTTCGGAAAGGCAAGTAATTAATGGACCTTTAAAGTAATTCTTAGTTCATATTGCTAATACGCTTCCTTCTTGATGCTGTGTTCGGCCATTGTTCACTTATTATTGCAAACATCGTCTAATAGTGGCATCACTCCTATCTAAATGTCGAGCGATTCGCCGATTAGACCAACCTGCTTCTTTGAGCCCGACTACACTTCGTCTCTCAAATGCTGACATCTGCGCATATTGGTCGCGCACCTGTATGATAGGCATAGTTACTGGCTACCTGAGTACACGGAATGTAATTCGCAAAGAATGTATGACCTGGAATCGAAATTTCTACTCTTTAATATCCTGCCAGTTACGCAGTTAAGAAGCGCTTCAGCATCACATGTTCATTCATTGGTCACCAAACTTTAAAATTTTGCTTCCTTCGAAACCTTATGCATATCAATTTGTGTCCAATTTGCATTACCCATTCTTGGTGCGTCGGTTTTTTTGTTTAAGAGTGTATATAAATAATATATATATAATATATTATTTATATAAATAAATACATTTTTAAAAAAATAAAATTTTAAAACAAATAAATTTTTAAAAAACTCTTGACTGGAATGAAAATTTGATTATGAAACAAGAAATGTAATTTTGGGTACAAAATTTATAAACCTGAGCCTTTTATACCAGTCAAAATATTTTTGGTTTTTTTTTATCAATACTAACAAGTATCTAATAATCACTGTTTTTGACTTAAATCCTTTAAACCGGACATCATAGATATATTGATAGAATATATTGTTGAATTAAGTATTCTTAAAAATTTTTCAGGTGATTGATAGCATTAAGTTCGAATTGAATTAAAACGGCTGTACACTCCCACTGGGTTCATCCGAGCGTGTAATAGAAATATGTTAGTAATAGATAAATGTTTATACATAGATAAATAAATAATAGATAAATGTTTATACATATGAAAGTTATGGAATCGGGGAATTTTGTCTGACGTATGCATTTTCAGGTCAAAAATGTTCGTTTTTTTTAATTATTACGGTACTACTAATTTATAGCTAGAAACTATAATTTTAATAAATATGCTACGAAAATATCAGGTGATAGCTCATTGTTAAACTATTATTGAATTAAATTTGACTAGAATACTAATACATATAAGAACCTGCACACTTTGTGTCTGACTCATTGAAACACATGCTCAGATCAAGCTCAAAATTTTCGAGCGTGAGCTTCTATTAAGATGCTGTATTATAGTTATAAGCTTTGTCAAGTCATGGCCGACAACAAGCCAACACAATCTCACACGAGATCAAATAAATCAGACTCATAATTGAGATAAGCAGAGGCACGAATTAAAATTAAAATTAAGTTCCTTTATTAGAACTCACTATATACAAAATATTTACAGTTAGCCGTTAGGCTATTACTATTCATTAGATTTACTAGCCACTGGTCTCAAAAAACCAATCTTATCAGCTTCACAACGCTGACCAACCTCTAGCCTTCGCCTCTGCCGTCTGACTCCTCAAGTCCCCTCCACCTGGATTCTACCCCCTTCCGCGGGGATCGGATTTCACTTCCGCCACCTGGCGACTTCGGGCTCTTGTCTTTTCCGCCCTGGCCCCCTTCCATTCAGTCCAGCCTCGGAAAGAAACTTTTTCATAAAGAGCATCGACTAGTTCTCTGCCGACCTTTGACCTGTGGTATTTCCGGCCAAGGTCCGTCCGCCCCATGGCGAACCGAAATTAATGATGCAAACCTAGAATAACAAAAACTATTATCTGGGTTTTTCTATGGGTAGTCCCCTTGAACCTTTGGAATGCTGGCTTCCACGTCTCAGCTTCAGTCTTCTTTGTACACAATTGTCCTGTGACGTTGTGAGGAAAAGTGGGATGTTGCACGACCTCACAGCTTTAATTAAACATGCTAAACTTCGAAAATTTCAGATGTTTAAAACTTAAGTCAAACCGATATTAAATGCCGTATGACTTGAGCATGCTAACTCATATAAAGAGCATTATACTTTCACTAGATCCATGGCAGAGTGTGTTACCTGATGATAGCCTTTGATACGGAATCTCTTATCTATACATGTTACATCTAAAAGGTGTTTCATTTTGTTTCATCCCTTTTCTCCCATCATATTTAACAAAAATCGATGAATAAGGATACATTTTAAAGATTAAGATCTCCGATTCGTGTGAATTGTTAATTTAGAATTACACATCCTATTATTTGTTGAAAAATCGAAGTATAAAGATTATAAACAATTTTTCATTCCCTAGATGAGGCGTGCGCCAGCTTTTTTTATTTTACCATTATCAATCGCTCTGAACATTTAAATTTAAAAATCGTACACTTTTATTATCATTATGTGATTTCATTAAGGAGTTTCTTTATTGGCAACATCCGCGTAGGTATACATTATTCTTTTTGCATGGAAAAACCATATATATTATTTCTAGAAGATGATTTTTTGTGACGATCCCTTTCTCTCCTTTTATACTTAGCCAAAACTGATAAATGAGGTATCATTTTAAAGATTGAGTTCTCCGCTTCTGGTGAATTGTTAATTCAGAATGACACATTGTATTATTTGTTTAAAAATCGAAGTGAAAAATTGACTTTTGGCCCTAAAGTTCTTTCCCTGGATGCGTCGAAACAGCACAGTCAATAGTGTGTATAAAGAGGTTTTGTAATGTGAATATCCCTTTTTTCACGAGTTTGTGTCATATTTAACTTCTAATATTGTCTACAAATGGGTTTTGACGAGTCCATATCTCATGTTCCCCTGTTTTGTCAAATGCTTTGCCTCCAATATTGTGGCGTTTTGTAATTGGTTTTGTATTATATTTACGCACTATTGTTATTTGACAAATAAACAATTGCTACAAACGAACCGGTTCTTTTTTCATCCCACTACAAACCACCAATCTCGCTATAAAATTTATCGTATTTTAATTGCATTCGAAAAGGTCGCACCGTCCACCTAGTTAGAATTAAATTTTCTAACCGGGCTCAAGGTAGTCTACTGATATCGCGTCGTCTTTTGGTACTAAGGTTGCTCGGATCGAATCCCGACAAGTGCTATTAAATACCTTCGTGTCAAGCCGGATATGGGCATGTAAAATCTGTAGATCGGCAAGTTCTTCTATGAGTTCAGTGAATGGGGAAGGTACGATCCCCTAGATGTCGCGTCTGGGGGATTCTCGGTCGAAATTGTGGTGGCACCTAGCCAAGTCGGACTCCAACCCTTGTGGTGCTATTATAAACCGAAGCCGCACATCTCGTCTCGTAAAGCCTATAAGGACCTGCTCAGGAATTTCCAGCCAGAGGGCATTACGAACAACGACAACAAACTTCTAACCAACATGCAATAATATTTTGGCCGGATTTAGAGGTAGGTGTGTATCAACAGATGTCTAAGTTAACGATTTAACTTAGACATCTGTTGATGTCTAAGTTAAATCGTTTATCACTATGGCTCGACACCCAATTCCAACGTCGGATGTCTTGAAGGGTACCCAATCATTTAGCATAAATTTTGAGTTTTCCCGAAGACTAATTCCATGCCCTTCCAGTTAATACCAAGACACGAGATCATCTGCGTAAATTAACATTTACCCAAATACCAAACTTTTGCTTTGCCTCTGAACTTACATGCTTTACAAGAAGTTTGTTAGTTAGGTTGTTTCAGAAATAGGTTGGAACTCCCTGTTAAAGCCACATTTAACATAAATTTCGAGTTATCCTGAAGTCTACTTCGATGTCCTTCCAGTGAATAACAAGACACAAGACCATCTGCGTAAATTAACATTTTCCCAAATGCCAAATTAATGCGTTTCCTCTGAACCTACATGCTTTACAAAAAGTTTGCTAGTTAGCTTGATTTAGAAATAGGTTGGAACTCCCTGTTAGAGCCACATTTAACATAAATTTCGAGTTATCCTGAAGTCTACTTCGATGTCCTTCCAGTGAATAACAAGACACAAGACCATCTGCGTAAATTAACGTTTACCCAAATACCAAACTTTTGCTTTGCCTCTGAACTTACATGCTTTACAAGAAGTTTGTTAGTTAGGTTGTTTTAGAAATAGGTTGGAACTCCTTGTTAGAGCCAAATTTAATAATAAATCTACCACTCCAATAAATCTTGTGTGAGTGCAGTGGGGTAGGTGAGTTAAAAAATCACTTTCTTTAAAATATTGAAACTTTTATGATCAGTCCGAAGTTTCTCATCAGAAAGTTGCACAGAGCAGAACTAAAGATTGTTTAGTTCAAAATGTAGAGGGAATGAGAAATATATTTTATCATATTTGACACCTTTGAAGTTTTATCATTGCAAGTTTTATTTTACTTGTGGCATTTATTTTTCTCTGTTTCTTTTGTTTTATCCTGAATTTTTAAGCTATACATATACGTGCATTTTACAATGTCGCTTTTCTTTCGACGATAGTTGGCAATGACGACTCAAGATAACAGCGACACGAGTTTTTTTCTTATTTAAAGCTTTAAAAAGGTCACAAATATTAAAAAAATGTCGTTCAGGAATATAGTGAAGTTCTGTAAAAGAATTCAGATTTAAAACAATACACATAAGTACAATAACAGGCTTAAAATTCACACAGATCGGCCGAGATTCAAATTAGAAATGAATTAATCAAATACTTTAGAAACCGAGTTCGAGATGCTTATATACCCTAGGCGGCATTCTCGATTGTTCTAGAAATGAAAATTTCCAGAGCTCGATAAGTACGCCTTCTAGGCGAAATCTCATTGGATCTGGCCACCCTCCAAACGTTGCCGAATCTCGCCACAATTGTCGCCAAATTCGCCAAAATCCGCGAAAATATCGCCAAATGTCACATATTGAAATCTAACACATAGTGAGAGAAAATAGTCGATATTTAACCGAAAATATACATAAATTGAGTTGAAACAAAGAAAACTTGCAACTGTTTAGAAATATTTACAACTGTTTATAATACACTTAGTTTTGTGCATAAATACCTATAATTTAATCAGTTTTGTTCATCTTCGTTTATGCAAGATGAATTTACTTGAATAATTCATGGTTCTTTTTACAATAAATATGAGAATAAAAAATTGTCTTCAAATGTGTCGTTTTACTAGATTGCATTTCAACTGCTTGATTTCTAATTGGAGATAAACGAAGTTTTTGTGTGGACTGATAGGATTGAGTTAAATAAAAACTAGATATTTTATTAATATTAAACATAAATAATTTACACATGATGATTTTCGTCTAATGATAACCGAAGCCTCCGAAATTCGTGACGGGAATGCATGTGGGACTTCTAACCATGAAATCCTGCGTCTGAGTTAAATTCAATTCTAAGATAAATGGGATTATTTTCTAAACACCATGTTCCCACAACGTCAAACGTGCGCAGAATTCGTGAATCCTGAATTGATGCTTTTGAATTCTCGACACTAATGCCATAACTTTGGGCACTAAAATAGACACCCATTAAAAACCGCTAACAATTTACTTCATGGAAAATTTCTTGCATTATCTATACTAATAAAAGCCATATAAAAACGCGACTTACAAACAACTATCTCTGCCATACTGAGAGAGAAAAAAAATGGTGAACTTGCATCTAGCATACTAAAATTCAAAACAGCTGCATGCTTTCACATGAATTCCATCACGACATTTGGTAACACGTGATTGTGAAGTTGAGACGTTTAATTGGAACTGACGCGTTTCCTGGACAAGCTTCCTGCACAAGTTTGAGAACGTATTAACACTGTTTTCGCATTTATATCTTAAGGTATCCGACTACGTTGAAAAGTTTAATTTGGAACAAAAATAACAATTTTTTTTATTCTTTAATTGGACATATCAGTTATTTAGCTTTACAAAACAGGTTCATTTTTGTCTGTACATTAATTAGAAGCCGAGATAAAGATTTTATAATGACCAGGAAACCGGAATTGGTCGTATATTAAAGGACCAGAAACCTGTTAACAATAGTACAAACAGAATTTCATTTTTTAATATAATTTTAGAAAACTTTCAATGAAATAATTAAAGTAAGAACACTTTTGCAAACTGTGTGGCAACGTTAAATTACTTCCTATAGCTTGTAATTCTAAGGACATGTAAAACTTAAAATGCATTTTCTCAAAATTGAGATATGACCATTTTTTGCTGACTTCAAAAGTGATAACTCAAAATGTCATCATTGAAATTTTGTGAAATTTTGCGTGCCTAGTCTATATATTGATTTCTAGACGATGTATTAAAATAATTTTGATTGAATGAATATTTTCCAATTTATAACCTATTATATCAATAATAACGTTGTAAAATTAGAAAAAAAATTCATAATAAATATTCGATTAGTTGTAAAATATTCATTTCTTAATATAACTTCAAACTTTTAGTAGATTGTCTAGATAAAAGCATGTAGTTTATTTTGGTATAACTTTTATTCAGATGAGACTGACTGTTTTTAATGTAGCAGTTTGAAGTTTTTAAAAATGTCCTTAATATTTTGCATATATTTAACGATTTTGAAAAAAAACATAGAAGTTTATTTTTAAAATTGACACTCTCTAATTAATCTTTATTGAAATTAAATCCTAAAATCAATTTAAAGTGTGCCTACACCATGTGTTTCTAAAAAATGCTCCGAACGTAGTCAGATACCTTAAATTGTGAGATTCTAAAAACAATTTGAGTTTGTGTTTCATATTTTTTCATTTTTTATTTACTTTTATAAAAGAAATAGCTTTTAAATTAAGTTTTTTTTTTTTACAAAAATCCATACCTTCCGTGATATTCGAGCCTAAAGACTCTAGTTCCCAACACAGGTACCCTAACTGTTTGGATTTTGACCTCTTTCAATCCCTACATATATACTTTAAAGAAGAAAATTTGGTTAATTATTTTATACATGATCCTAAATAGCAAATTGTAACACAAAATATCTTTTATCCTTAATGAATTTGTTGAATTTGTAGCACTAAAAAGGAAAAATTTTAAGCGCGGCATTTGAAAGGATGGTTTTGTACTGAAGAACAGAGTCATTAGACACTGATAGTGCATGCTTTCTTACATTTTTTTTAATATTTATTAAATCTTAGTTCAAGTATTCAAGATTTTAAAGAGCGAACTCACATGACATCTGCTTAGTTTTAAACTAAAATATGTATCTCATACATAAGAATAAAACAAGGTAATTTTAAAATTAAAAATTGAAAATCAGTTTTTCGTTTACTAAAATTTGTTTGTTCTACTTAAGTCTGCTGTGTACTAATGGATTCTCTCATCTCAATGTTAACCTTTGGGGAAAATGTGTCCAAGGATTGCAGATTTGGATTTAAAGATTTTTTTTATAAACATTGTACTCCTTAATGGAAAAATAAATTTTAGTCCTTGGGGAATTTTTTGATTTAAAAAAAAATGCAAATAATATTTTAAAATTTGAATTTTTCTGGGGAGGGGGATCTGGTATAGCATGTTTTAAACGCTCATTAATTCCTTTGGTGGACGAAACGTATAAAATGAATCCTATTCCAAGGTGCTGAAAAGTTCAGGCTATCTGAAAATAATGTTTTATTGGATTATCAGCATTTATGTAGCTGTAAATTTGAGACAAATCTTCTCCATAGGTTAGCATTGAGGTGAGCGAATTCAATAGGGTTAATACACAACAGCCGTAAGGTGACAAATTATTTGATCTCGTAAATGTTCTATCCCGATGTTGAAGTACGAAGAATTTTCCACATAGTAGTACGCAGTATCTATATATATATTAATTCTAAAATGTATGTTTCTTTTGTTTTATCCTTTTCTCTCCCTTCATGCTTAACCAAAATCGATAAATTAGGTACCATTTTAAAGATTAAGATTTCCGCTTCGTGCGAATTGCTAATTTAGAATTGCACATCTTATTGTTTGTTTGAAAATCGAAGTATAAACATTATAAACAATTTTCTTCCCCTAGATGGCGCACGCGCTAGCTTTTTTTATTTTACCATTATCAACCGCACTGAACTTTTAAATTTAAAAATCGTTTTCTTTTATTATCATTCTGTGATATCATTAAGGAGTTTCTTTATGGACAACATCCGCGTAGGTGAACATTATTATTTTTGCATGGAAGAACCATATATATTAATTCTAGAAGGTGATTTTTGTGACGATCCCTTTCTCTCCCTTTATACTTTACCAAAATCGATAAATGAGATACCATTTTTAAGATTGAGTTCTCCGCTTCTGTCGAATTGTTAATTCAAAATGACACAGTGTATCGATAGTTTAAAAATCGAAGTGAAAAATTGACTTTTGGCCTAAAAGTTCTTTCCCTGGATGCGTCGAAACGGCACTGTGAAATAGTGGACACAAAGAGGGTTTGTAATGTAAATGTCATATTTTCCACGAGTTTGTGTCATATTTAACTTTTAATATTGTTTAGAAATGTGTTTTGACGTGTTCATATCTTATGTTCCCCTGTTTTGTCTTATGCTTCACCTCCAATATTGTGGCGTTTTGTAATTGGTTTTGTATTATCCTTACGCATCATTGTTATTTCACAAATAAACAATTGCTATAAATGAATCGGTTCTTCTTTCATCCTACTACAAACCACAAACCTCGCTATAGAATTTATCATATTTTAATCGCATGCGGAAGGGTCGCACGGGTAGGGATGTGACATCGATGTCGATGTTTTTAAAACATCGATGCTTTGATAAAAACATCAATGTTCTAAACATCGATTTATTGGAGCCGATTTTTTTAAACATCGATGTTTTGTGTTTTAAAACATTGATAAGTAAATATATGTAATTTTCTTTCGTATTATTTAATTTAAAACAAACAGATTTGTTAAAAATTGTTCTTATTAATATTTTTGATATTAAACTCTGTTGAACCAAACTCAAAATTTCTTTAAATGATTTTGCCTTATACTCTACTGATATGAAACCAATCCTTTTGTCTTGTGTTACAGTCATGAACTTCAGAATTTTTTTTTCCCTAAATTATTTAAACCTAAAAGAAGTAAATTAATCTTCAACTTGTAAATAAATATGACATATTTACAATAATTTTTTCACATTCAACCAATTTAAATTAGAAAACATCACGGATTTTTCTTTATGGTTTTGGTCCAATCAATAGTTTTGATAGCAAAAATATCTTCCTCAATTATCTGGTAAAAGTAATAAAATATATCATGAAAAATCTGTAATATGCGCTGACTCTAGCAACGAAGTTTTTGTCATTTGTGTCAGCCCAATCAAAGAGTAAAATTAAATCCCCCTCCCACAACGACTAAACAAAGTAACATTAAAGTTAGAGGTTACTAAAGCAGTTTTAAAATATGGATGTTCAAAAACATCGATGTTTAAAAACAGCGATGGATTTTGGGCGATGTTTTATTATCATCGATGTTTTAATATTGAATATCGATGTTTCAAATATCGATGTTTTGTTGTCGATGTCGCATCCCTACTCACAGGCCACCTAGTTATATATAAATAGCAAATTATCTAACGATTATTTTGCTTAGGAGGGTAGACGTTTAATCAAAAACCAAGCCAATTTTAGCAATAAGGTGCTACAAATACTTGCACCTTGAAAATCCTTCTACACGCTACAAAAACCCATACCTGTCGTAATATCAGAGCCTAAAGATTCTAGTTCCAAACACAAGCACCCTAGCTGTTTGAATTTTAATCTCTTTCAATCCCCACATAAACATTTTAAAGGAGACAATTTGGTTAATTCTTTTATATACGATCCTAAATACACTGCTGGCCACCCAAATTGCGACACCAAGAAAGACAAGAGATATCACAACAAAATTTATTTTGTAGATAACATGTTGACCAAGTATCAAATGATTAAATTTATAGGCTTCTGTGAAGTGTGGTTCCTGCCAAAATCAGTAGCCAGAGTAGCCGCCATTGTTGGAGATCACCGGTGCCACACGCCTCGGCATTGATTCAAAGAGACTTTGGATGAGTTCTTGGGGTACAGCAGACCAAGCAGCTTCCACACGTTGCCAAAGTTGATCTGCTGTGGCAGCTGGGGATGGAATCTGGGTCAATCGTAGAGCAACCATGGACCACATGTTTTCTATCGGCGAAAGATCCGGAGAGCGAGGCGGCCAGGGAAGCAATTCAATTTAGCGATTGACGAAGAACCGTTGGACAATGCGTGCCACGTGTGGTCAAGCATTATCCTGTTGAAATATGGCTGTGGGCAAGCCCTGAAGGTAAGGAAGGACAACTGGCTCCAACACCTCGGAGATGTAGCGCTGGCTGTTTAAAGTACCGGCAATGCGTACTAGAGGTGTGCGAGAGTGATATCCAATACCGCCCCATACCATAATACCCGGTGCAGGACCAGTGTGGCGGTGCATAACGCAGCTGTTCAGCATCCTCTTTTCACGGTGTCTCCAGACTCAAATGCGACCATCGTGGTGTTGCAGACAGAAGCGTGAATCGTCAGTAAAGACAATTTCATTCCATTCTGCCGTCCACATCCTTCTGTCATCGCACCATTGGCGGCGGAGACGTCTGTGGTTCTGCGTCAAGGGTAGACAAAGCAATGGATGTCTTGCGGACAGACCACTCTGCTGTAAACGGCGTCGAATGGTACGCGCAGACACTGGATGATGCGTTACAGACTGCATGTGCTGTGCTATGGTTCATGATGTGACTGAGCTATCCGTCACTGCCATGCGCACAATTTGCCTGTCATCACGTGAAGTGGTGCGCTGAGGTGGATGCGATCGAACACGCCAGTCCGTCGTACCCTCCTGCATCCAACGATCACATATCCGCATTACAGTTGTTTGGTTTCGTCCAACACGACTACCGATTTCCCTGAAAGATAATCCACAATCTCCGTAGGCCACTATCCTTCCTCTGTCGAACTCGGATACTTGATCAAAAGATGATCGCTGTTTTCGACGAGGCATAACTGATCGTTTTTTTTTTGAAAAAACCACAAGAAAAACACAATTGCCGAAGTTGCAATCGTCGAAATCTCCAAGCCTTAAACAGCGCTTTGAATTGGCGCCACAGGCGCGCGTGATGTGCGTCTGAACTGAAATTCTAATCATTTGCATATCTCACCTCCGCTAATGCATGTTGTAAATTTCATGTTATTTGCATGTTTTCTTCAGGGTGTTGCATTTACAGTGGCCAGCAGTGTAGATTACTGTAACGCAAAATATCTCTTATGCTTGATTATTTACGCGCTACACCTAATGCACCACTGACAAATTCCTTTACCCTGCTCTGGAAAAATAAATAATAAACGTGCTTTTATTTATTGGCATCATAATACTCACTCTTGGGCGCTAGTGTCAAAATTTTGCATAAAGCTTAACTGCTTCAAAGCTCAATCAAATTATGCCACGCGTCTAATTATTCGCACGTAACAGATTTGCATCACGATAATAAAACAAAATCCACGCATTACATGTTAAAACTAGATGAATACCGCTACGGAGTACATTCAAATTAAATACAACGGTCAATGTATGCAGATAAAATATATATATATATATATATATATATATATATATATATATATATATATATATATATATATATATATATATATATATATATATATATATATATATATAAAAATCGTAACGGGTATTTTTATAGACAAAATAATGTAGAAGAAAATATTCAAATTAAATACAACGGGCAATGTATGCAATTTCCATTTGTATGTTTAATTTCCATAAAACATGCAATTTTGAATTAAATTCTTAAAATACTTCCATCTCAATTAGTCTAGTAGTTAAATTTTATCTTTTACCATATTTCAATATTTTTTTTTGTCATTTTATTTCGTTGTTATGCACGTGACGCAAAACTAATTTAAAGTATCACAAAAGGAAAAGAAACCACTTGCTCAGCACCACGTGCTCAGAATAAATAAAATTCTAAAAATTAATCTTTAAAAATTCACAAAAAATCAGAAAATGGCGGTAAAGATTCGAAAATGATTGGATTTTAAAGGAATTTTTATGATCTTTCTCGTGATATAAATTTTATGACCCTCAGATTATTATTTTAAATTAAAACTTAAAAAAAGTTCCAAAAAAACTTAAAAATTTAATTTAAAAAAAATTTAAGAAGAATTTTTTTTAAATCTTTCTTAGTGCACCCCTACACTATAAGAAGAATCGCCACGCAAAATTTCAGGTCCAGCGATTTGGTTTGTACGTTATCAGTTAGTCAGTTAGTCAGTAAGTCAGTCACTGAACTGTTTTATATATATAGACAAGTCGGGCAAAAATTGTCAGCTTTAAGCCCAGAATTTATACTCGCATTTAAACATTCTTAAAAAATTTTCACTGTTAAAAATTTTTCTGTCCAAATTGACAATCATTAGGAAACTTTTCTCCATTGGTTAACACTGAGCTTAAAATTCTTTATAAAGCTAAATTTATTGAAAATAAAATATATTATTGAACTTAAAATTCATTATTAATCATTATTATTTAATATTTTAATCCATTATTAAAAATTTTTCCATTGTTCAAAATGCATTAGCAAAACTTTTCCAGATTTAAAATCCATTGTTAAAATATTACAAATTTTTCCATTGTTAAAAATCCATTATTAAAAAGTTTTCAGCCCAAGTCGACAATCATTCGGAACATATTTTACATTGGTTAACATTGAGCTTGAAATCCATTACTAAGCTAAATTTATTGAGCTTAAAATTCATTATTTATCCATTATTATTTAAGATTTAATATCCATTATTAAATCATTATAAAATAATTTCCATTGTTAAAAATTCATTATTAAAAAATTTTCATTCCAAGTAGACAACCATTGGGAAAATTTTCTCCATTAGTTAACATTGATCTGAGCGATTCTAATATGGCTTTTACCAAGCAACCTAAAACATGTATTACATAGTTAAGAGCATAAGAGCTTTTAGAGCCCCAAGAAAGGTCTTAACATTACCTTTCTTGGGGCTCTAAATTTTACTCATCCCCGAAAATATTGGGTTGTTCGGAAAGTAATTTCGTTTTTTCCCAACAGAGGACTTAATTGTATTTTTTCACAGTAATTGTATTTTTTTAACTTCACACTCAAGCCGCATTGTCATTATATATTTTGACAGCTGATATGATGGCTGATATAAGGGTAGCTGATATAATGGCAGCTGGCAGCAAGACTTGTTTGTGAAAAAGTTTGTTTGATTCTGCGCAATAGTCCTGCGCAATAGTTCGTTTGGTGCACTGTCAAACATGGAAAGTCGAAGACAGCATTTTCGGCATATTTTACTTTTTTACTATTGAAAAGGTAAAAATACTGTCCAGGCAAAAAAAATATATATTCGATGTGTATGGAGAAGATGTATTGACAGAACGCTAGTGCCAAAACTGGCTTGCAAAATTTCATTCCGGAAATTTTGATATTGAAGATGCACCACGTTCTGGAAGGCCAAATGAAGATAATGAAGGCAAAATAAAGGCATTGATTGATGAAAACCACCGAATAACAACACGTGAGATTGCTGAATGATTAAATTTATCGAATTCGACTTTCATGATCACGTGAAACGCTTTGGTTTAATTTCAAAACTCGACATATGCGTTCCACATGTTCTTACAGAAAGAAATTTGCTCCGTCGCATTCACATCTGTGATTTCCTTCTCAAACGTCAAGAAAATGATCCATTTTTTAAGCGAATCATCACTGGGGACGAGAAAGGGGTTGCCTACAAGAATGTTCAACGCAAGAGATCATGCAATAAAAAAAAAGGCTCAAAGCACTTCGAAAACCGATATTCATAAAAAAAAGGTGATTGTAAGATCATTAAGAATATTTAAGAATAGAGAAAAATAAAAAGAATAATATTTAAGAATAGAGAAAAATTGATAACTGACATAAAGAATAGAGAAAAAAACAATACACAAAACCTTCCAAATAGTTAAATAAGATTTATTTTGCTAATGAAATTTATATTAATACAACTAAGATGCAATGGGAATTAATTTTAAATAATAAGCTAGAATTTACTTACTAAAAATGGTGATTGAATAGTTTAAGGAAATCCATTAGTTATTTGCCATAAACACGTTTTAAATAAAATGCAATAATGTGATTTTACAAATAAACCTGGATTTTCCGATTTAAAAAAAATAATCTGAATTTCTCAAAGAAATGAAAGAATAGGATAACAGAATAAATAGCAAAAGCGTTTTAAAAAGAAATTCCACTATAAACATAGAACAACTAAAAGCAATCAGCTTGAAAATTACCTAAAATGCATCAGTCTTTTTTTACAATGAAGAGAATAAATAATGAAATTCTTTTAAGTTTTAAAACAATAAATGTTTAAACAAATTATTCCAAAAATTTTTAAAATTCAAGAAAGAAATTTACCAATTTAAACATTAATCTTTAAGCTATTAATTCTAAAAAATAATAAATATAATTTTTAAGCAAACAAGCAAAACAATTTTACAGGTGCTGCCATCTTTTGACAGAAAGGTGAAGCAATGCTGAACAGTGATGCTGTCTGTTTGGTGGGATTTCAAGGTAATCTTTTTATTATCTTCTACCAGACACCACGATCAATTCTGAAGTGAACTGTCATCAACTGGACAAATTGAATTATTCATTCAAACAGAGAAGGCCAGAATTGATCAATAGAACAGGTATAATGTTCCACCAAGATAATGCTCATACAAGTTTTGTAACTCTCCAAAAGCTTTTACGGCTTGGCTGGGATGTACTACTACATCCACCATATTCTCCAGATCTGGCACCTTCGGATTATTACTTGCTCCGGTCTCTACAAAAATTTTTAGACGACAAAACATTTTCTACAAATGAGGACGTCAAAATTGACTTGGATCAGTTTTTTGCCAGCAAAGATCGGAAGTTTTATGAGCGTGGAATCATGCTAACGCCAGCAGATGGCAAAATGTATTGTACCACAAGAGAGAATATATAATTCATTTAAATATTTATACACTATAAGAAAATCGTCCTTCATTTTCCCAAAAAAAAGAACGAAATGACATTCTGAACAACCCAATATATTCCTGACATTGACTAAAAGAATGAGGGTTTGATAAAGTTATAGAAACTTGACTCAAAATATATTAATTAAAGTGTAAGAAAATGTACAAAGATTTAAAATCCATTATTTAAACATCCAGAAATCTCAATACATTTTTAAAATCTTGAGATCTAGGGTTTTTTTTTAAATACTGTAAAGGAAAGAAAATATCATAATTACTAGAGGAGTAAATTTTTTTTGATTTTTACCATGTTTTTATTAACTCGCTTTCTTATTTGTGTGTGTGTTTGTCCCGTACAAATCTTGCAATCGATTTTTAACTAACTTCCCGACTAGCTAGACATTTGAAACTTTTAGAATAGCTCAGAACATGATGACAATGCATTATTTTAATACTTTTAGCCATATTTATGCAAAATTGAATTCCTTTTCAGTTAATTTTGTTTTGTAGACTGGTGCAGCCATCTATCATCCGGGATGGGAACGAAAAGTTAAACGCAAGTTAACTTCCAATTAACTTCATTTTCTTTCAAGTTGATGGGATAATTCATCAAAAAAAACTTAAAAAGTATTTAATAATACATAGAATTGTCTAGTTTATATGATTCAACAGACAATTTAAAAACATGGTATATAGAAAGTTCTTTTTATCTTGTAATTATTAACGATTCTTATGAAGGAAGTGTTTTTATGTAATGTTTTAATTTTTACCTGATTTATTAACTAATTTTAGTCGCTATAAAATGTAGACAATAAGAAAAATTTCTGTTAATTTAAAAAAAAGTCTCACATCCATAGAGATACCTCAGAGCTAAATGTTAAATAATACATAAATGCGTTTCTTCTTTTTTATATATATTTTTCTAGGTAACAAAGCGTGCTTAACAACCCAACTAAATTGATAATTCTGAATTCTCCGCAGCTAACTATCTTCTGAAACTTAACATTAAAAACAGTTTAGATTTTAGTCTGGCCAAAATAAGTTAAAAATATCCTTCGTAGAAACTTTTTTGCAACAGCTAAACATAAAAGATACAATGAAAAACACGACGCATCTTCCAAAAAAAAAAATGGTTGTGTCTAGCATACTGAAACTCAAAACAATTGTGTACATGCGTAGAATTCCGTCAACGACACGAGATAATACGTGTAAAGAGCTGGAAGTTGAATCATTAATTGCAGTTGACATATCCTGGACAAATAAGTATGCATATGATGTTGGACGAATGCCGATGTTCACAAGAATGAATGTGCTTGGCATATTTTGAAGCGTTATCTTTCATTAATGTTAACTTAGCATTATATTGGAGTATAGTTAAAAGCAGTAAACATTTTTTTATGATGACTGACCACTCGAAACACGCTATTCATTGACTATTTATAGAATTAACTCTGGTATAAAAATTGCCTCGAAATGAAGGTTAATTTTGAGATATTCGATATGAGAAGTGCAATACCAAAACCAGCTGTATCCATCTCAAACGATTTTGAGTTATTTAACAAAAACTGTTAGTTATGTTGCAATAATAAATCATTGTGGGGTTTTGATGTCAAAAAACGTATTAAATTCATGTTGTTGCCTAGTAATAATCTGTATAATGTAGGTAAAGCATAGACAATTATATTTAAGTAGCTGAATTATACTAGCTGAAAACCCGCACTTTCGCTACGAAGTACATTCAAATTAAGTACAACGGTCAATGCAAATATATATATATATATATATATATATATAATTGATCAATAGAAAAGGTATACTGTTCCACCAAGATAATGCGAGACCTCATACAAGTTTTGTAACTCGCCAAAAGCTTTTACGGCTTGAATGGGATGTACTACTACACCCATCATATTCTCCAGATCTGGCACCTTCGGATTATTACTTGCTCCGGTCTATACAAAATTGTTTAGACGACAAAACCTTTGCTTCAAATGAGGACGTCAAAATTGACTTGGATCAGTTTTTTACCAGCAAAGATTGGAAGTTTTATGAGCGTGGAATCATGCGACCGCCAGCAGATGGCAAAAGGTATTGGACCAAAAGGGAGAATATATAATTTATTTAAATATTTAAGAAAAATGTCCTTCATTTTCACAAAAAATAACAACGAAATGTCTTTCCGAACAACCCAATATATTCCAGACAATGACTAAAAGAAAGAGGGTTTGATAAAGTTAAGACACTTCAGTAGTTGAAATTGACTATTCCTCATCATTTTAAGGGGACAGTGGACTTTCAAAATTGTGAAATTTATCCAAAAATTCGATTTTTTTATTTTATTGAATTGTGAAACTACGGACGAGTAGGAATGTGTTGCAAAAAGAATTTTTAATTTCTGTGATTACTTTCCTAGTTATAGGCATTTGTATTTAATTTAGATATTATGTAGTTAGTAATAGCAATAACTTTAAATGTGTTTTTCTCAAAATAAAAATTTTCATGTCATACGAATATTCAAACTGCTCCAGGCATATATATATATATATATATATATATATATATATATATATATATATATATATATATAAAATAAATACAACGATCAATGTATGCAATTGATGTAAAAAAAAAACAAAAAAAATATATTTATAAAAAAATCGTATGGGGTATTTTTATAGACAAAATAATGTAGATGAAAATATTCAAATTAAATCTAATAGAACATACTAAAGAATATAGTACAGTTAAATATAGTACAGTTTTAAGAACATATCTTTTACTGCATTTTAATATTTTTTGGGATAATGTCCAATCGTCTGCCGCATTAGCAAGAAAAAAAATATTTTTTTGTCTATTTCGTTGTCATGCACGTGACGATAAATTAATTTAAAGTACCAGAAAAAGAAATAACGTGATCAGCATTTAATAAATAAAATTTTAAAAATTAATCTTTAAAAATCACCAAAAAATCAGAAAATGGAGGTAAAGATTCGAAAAAGATATCATTTTAAGGAATTTTTTTTATCTTTCTGGTGATATTAATGTTATAACCCTCGGATTATTATTTTAAATGCAAACTTTAAAGAAAGTTACAAAACAGCTTAAAAATTTAATTTAAAAAATCTAAGAAGAATTTTTCAAAAATCTCTCTTAGTGCACCCCTATACTATAAGTAGAATCACCATGCAAAATTTCAGCCCTTTAGGACCAGCGGTTTGGTCTGTGCGTTGTATGTCAGTCAGTCAGTCAGTTAGTCAGTCAGTTAGTCAATCAGTCAGTCAGTTACGGAACTGTTTTATATATATAGTTGAGTAGCGCATTACCAAAACCAGCTGTATCTCAAACGATTTTGAGTTATTTAACAAAAACTGTTAGTTATGTTGCAATAATAAATCATTGTGTGGTTCTGATGTCAAAAAACGTATTAAATTCATGTTGTTGCGTAGTAATAATCTGTATAATGTAAGGAAAGCATAGATAATTATATCTAAATAAATAAAATTCACATAACTTGTTTTGCACCTGAAAGTGTTGGATACAACTGCTTTTGGAAATGATCTGTGTGCCATATTGAACCTTCTAACTGGAGTTTCAATAATCATTTCCAAGTCATTCTCTAAGTCATTGTTTACAGTACAGTATTATTTGAGATTTAGCCGCTGATATCTGGATCCATATTAAGGTTGAAAAATTACGAAAACTAATAGGAATAATGAGAAAAGCATGCAATACGTTATACGTAAACTATAGAACATCAAGCTAATAATCGTTTGAAGAAACTGACTTCTATTTTGTGACTACAAAACATATGTTGATGATCATGGTAGACAACACAACGTTATTAAAGTTCTGTAATATTTACATTAAGCTAAAACTAATATTACAATACTGAACACTCCACTATTGAAAATAAAGTACATCTAATAGGTTAGTGAGGGATAAAAATGGCTTTTCTACTGCATCAAGAAAGCCGCCATTATTGTTTGTGGGATATAACTTATTTTTGGAACTGTCAAAGGATAGAATTAATTTTGTAACTGTGGCCATTTGTAATATAACTGATCTTGCATCTTTCATCATTATTCTTCATTTTTTTCAATGCCATTGAGCTTATTTCTGAACTGTTTCTCAACTTGAACATGTAGCAGATGAATAAAAGTATCCATAGCAACTAAAATCTCAGTTTTTGATTTTTATTAATATAACTGGTTTTCGCGTTGGGCAACTCATATAATGTTTTATAGACACTTCAGTAGTTGATATTGACTATTCCTCATCAGTTTAAGAAATGACTTGTCTGCGTTTAACAAACGTTCTTTTATTGAATTTTCTCCATTGGTTAACATTGAGTTTAAAATCCATTATTAGGCTTAAAATTCACTATTAATACATTATTAAAGACTTAAAATCAATTATTACAACATTATAAAAAAATTTCCATTGTTAAATATACATTATTAAAAATCTTTCAGTCCAAGTCGACAATCATTGGGAAAAATTTCTCCATTGGTTAACATTAAACTTAAAATTCATTATTAAGCTAAATTTATTGAGCGTAAAATCCATTATTGAGCTTAAAATCTATTATCAATCCATTATTATTTAATTTTTTTTCAATCCATTATAATTATTTATATATTGTATTTTTGGCTGATTTGCACTGTTTCAAAAACATTTGAAATTTTTCCTCGGCTGTCAGACACATTGCTTAGCTATCGCCGTTTGGCAAACAAAAATATAATAGTTTTGCCGTAAATGAAAGCTTTTACATTTAGTCAACAGAGGACATATTAATTTCTAATGTCATTCTAATCTGTATATAAAAAACGGTTCCATAACTGACTGACATATAACGCACAGACCAAACCGCTGAACCTAAAGAGCTGAAATTTTGCATGGCGATTCTTCTTATAGTGTAGGGGTGCACTATGAAAGACTTTTGAAAAATTCTTCTTGAAATTTTTTTAATTAAATTTAAGCTGCTTTTGTAACTTTTTTCAAGTTAGAATTTAAAATAATAATCTGAGGGTTATAAAATTTATATCACAAGCAAGATCATAAAAATTCCTTTAAAATGAAATCTTTTTCGAATCTTTACCTCCATTTTCTAATTTTTGGGGAATTTTTAAAGATTAATTTTTAAAATTCAATTTATTAAATGCTGATCATGTGGTTTCTTTTCTTTTTGTGATAATTTAAACTAATTTTGCGTCACGTGCATAACAACAAAATAAATTGACAAGAAAAGTAGTTTTTTTCTTTCGAATACGGCAGACGATTGAACATTATCTAAAAAAATATTAAATTACAGTAAAAGAAATGTTCCTCCAACTGTACTATATTCTTTAGTATGATCTATTAGATTTAATTTGAATATTTTCTTCTACATTATTTTGTCTATAAATATATCCGTTACGACTTTTTTATAAATATATATATATATTTTTGACATTAATTGCATACATTGACTGTTGCATTTAATTTGAATGTACTCCGTAGCGAAGAACGGGTATTCAGTTAGTACTATCATATACCTAATGATTTTAGTTTCATTTTAGAGATGATTTTAAAAAAAACGAAATATCATTCAAAATGGCTATTGTTCCGATATTTCATGATTAAATATATATATATATATATATATATATATATATATATATATATATATACATTGGGAGCGATTTTCCGCCAAATGTGGCTCTTTGTTTTGTTTTGTTTTTTCCGTTTTAGAATGATTTTTTGTTTTGTTTTTTCGTTTAGGATGATCTCGTCGGAAATTCAAGATGGCAGAAATTGCCTCAAAAGCTGAAGTGTCCCCAAGCCTGCAAACATAAAGTTACCAGTAATTCCGTAACCCCAGGCCCAATTTAAGCGAAAGTTTTTTGATTTGTTTCTGCTTATTTCAGATAAACCTTATTGTTACTTCAGTGTGTACCAATTATGCAATATGAATACATTTACCTGTAGTTCCAATTAGCTATCGTTTCTGTTCTAATAACTTTTGAGGTAAATTAATCACCTGATCTGACTACTCTATAAATTTTGTTTATTTATTTATTTATTTATTGCATTAAACAAATATTATTGCTATGAACTCACAGTCTGTTCCTATCAACATTGTTTTTTTGCATTTTTTACATTCCGGTAATTATAAATATTAACCTTCTCTTCTGAATTTCCTTTAATGCATTTATTTAACAATGAGGTTCAATTTGTTCAAGTCATCAACAAAAGGAGAGTAGGTCTCGAACAGCCGAAACCTCTTTCGACCTTTTGAGATCAGCCCCCTCCAGCTTTAGGCAATTTAAAATGTAAATTAACTAGCTGAAAACCCACACTTCGCTACGGAGTACATTCAAATTAAATACAACGGTCAATGTATGCAATTAATGCCAATTTTTTTTCTTTCCAATGTCAAGTTACAAGACACCTGAGATCACAATAACACACAAAAAAAGAACATAACAAGAACAAACGTGACATCAGTAAATCTATAAACTTTGGGCGGCTATCGCCACCCAATAACGCTCCCAAATTGCAATATGGGGAAGAGCAGGGCAAATGCGAAGATGACAAAAGTCCATTTCCTCTTCAAGATCACAAAGAGTGCATAGAGGGTCCGATGAGACATTGATGGAATGAAGATGTTTACGGAGGCAATCATGCGCAATAACAAGACGAAAAATTGCAACAGATTTCTTTCTGGGCCACTCGGGAATTTTACGAATGTGTTCTATCCAAGGTTTACCACTATTTTTATGAGTAAGTTCCTGGAAAAAGGAGGTCCTGAAAACCTTCCTAACAATAGCCCTGATGGAGTGATAAGGGAGACCAGAAATTGTCGTTTGCTGGACAGAAGCTCCCTTCTTAGCCAGGAAATCAGCAGCCTCATTTCCCTGAACACCACAATGGGCAGGGATCCATTGAAGCACAACCTCTTTGCCGTTACTGGAAAGCCAATTAAGGAGATCAAAACAGTGATCGACAGTAGAGGGGCGAGAGGCACTCTGAGTATCAATTGTTTGAAGAGCAGCCTTAGAATCCGATAGGAAAACCACCCTGGTGAAAAATTCATGCCGAGACTGTAGCTGTATCAGGGCTCGGTGAATTGCCGCTACTTCACCGTCAAAATCACTAGCATGAGAGCCAATAGGAGTGTAAGAGGAGAATAACTCACAATGAACACTGGCACCGGCATTAATGGAGCCATCCATTCTAGAGCCATCAGTATACACTCGCAACCAATCCTCTTCTGGGTAGCGAGCGTTTAAAGTTTCATATGTCAGAGCACGTTTACACTACATTCTGACTTAAGAACTCTCTGTTGGAGTTTGAGGTAGATGGAAAAATTCTTGTTTTCAACAGGGTTTCGTAATGGCAAGAAACGCTCAGTCCTTAAATCCAGGCCCAAACCCGAGACCACTTTAAGAACCTCCTGCACAAAACCTCTTTGTGTTTTCAAATTCCGTTTGGTCTCAAGACGAACACATTCCCAGAGGGACAGACAGCCTGGGGTTCTGATGATCTTTTCCCAAAGAAGTACAGCATTTTCTTGAATAATATCTTTTAATGGGTCTATTATTCGTACATAACTGCATGCAATCAATATTTGTAGTTTTTACAGCACAGGTAATAAGGCGAAGTACCTGATTCTGGACAATTTCTCGCTTATCGAGGGTTTGCTTTGAAGGGGTGATCAGAGGTTCACAACAGAAAGTTAATATAGGCAGAATATAGGTAATATAAGTGGTGTTTAAAACAGATCTTGAGCAACCCCTCTTAGAACCCGCAAGGGTCTTTAAAAGTGATAGTCTTTTCGTAGCTCGACTAACCAAATCCTCCACATGCGTCTTCCAGGAAAGTTTTCTATCCAGAGTAACACCCAAGTATTTAAAATTTTCAGTTGTTGGAATTGGATGCCCTCCATAGAGAAGCCGTAAAAATAAATATTTATATAAATATATATATAAATATTTATTTTTTATATATAAATATATATATAAAAAATAAATATTTATATATATATTTATAATAAATGCGACGATCAATGTATACAATTGATATAAAAAAACAAAAAAATATATTTATAAAAAAATCGTAAGGGATATTTTTATAGACAAAATAATATAGAAGAAAATATTCAAATTAAATCTAATAGGACATAATAAAGAATATAGTACAGTTAATGTAGTCCAGTTTGAGGAACATATCTTTTACTGCATTTTAATATTTTTTTAGATAATGTCAAATCGTCTGCCGCATGAGCAAGGGAAATATTTTTTTTTTGTATATTTCATTGTTATGGACGTGACGATAAATTTATTTAAAGTACCAGAAAAAGAAATCACGTGATCAGTATTTAATAAATTAAATTCTAAAATTTAATCTTTAATAGTTCACCAAAAATCAGAAAATGGAGGTAAAGATTCGAAAAAGATTTCAATTTAAAGGAATTTTTATGATCTTTCTCGTGATATAAATTTCATAACCCTCAAATTATTATTTTAAATACAAACTTTAAAAAAGTTACAAAAACAGCTTAAAAATTTAATCTTAAAAAATCTAAGAAGAATTTTTCAAAAATCTTTCTTAGTGCACCCCTACACTATAAGAAGAATCGCCATGCAAAATTTCAACCCTTTAGGTCCAGCGGTTTGGTCTGTGCGTTGTATGTCAATCAGTCAGTCACGGAACTGTTTTATATATAGAAATTATAAGAGAAATTAATTTTTAGTAAAACACTTTACGTTCCTTAAAAGTTACGTGTTAAAAAGCAAGGATCATCTACCTGAGAATTTCAGGAACGAGTCTCTTAATTTGATTGTTAATTTAGATTAAGATTTTTCACTAAATGAATTGAAGGTTGAAAAATCCTGAAGGATTTGTCTCGTTCATTTGTATCACTATAGGAAATGAAATAATTATTTTAATAATCAGTGTCTTGTGTCTTATGATCAATTTCCTTATGTGTGATCCTCCTCACTTAGTCCTAATGTTTTATTCGGGGAATCTCCCCATCCTTCACTTTTTGACTTTCTTTGGCACAGTGGCTTGTTTTATCTCAATCAATGTTGTTTTTATATGTCTTATGTGTTGTTTTTGACTCCCGTTTGGGGTTCACCGCATAGGGTAACATGGCTATTTTTTTTATCACTCATTGTACTCGACTGCTTTTTCATCTTTTATGTATGACCTTTTTGTCACTTTTTATATATCACTGTTTTTATCACATTATAAATATAACTGTTTTTTGTCATCTTTTATGCATTACGGTTTTCTCACATTTTTATATAAGACTGTTTTTACCCTCGTTGTTCTTATCACCTTTTATACCTTGTTACCTTTTCGGGTACCGTGACTGTTTTTATCACCCATTGCACTAAACTGCTTTTTCACCTTTTATATATGACTTTTTGTCACTTTTTATATATCACTGTTTAAATCACCTTATACATATTACTGTTTTTTGTCATCTTTTATATATTCCGCCTTTTGTCACATTTTCATATAAGACTGTTTTTACCCTCGTTGTTAATATCACCTTTTATATCTCTTTATCTTTCTCGGGTATCGTGACTTTTTTTATCGCCCATTATATTAAACTACTTTTTCACCTTTTATGCATGACTTTTCATCACTTTTTATATATCACTGTTTTTATATCAATGTTTTTATCACCTTCTACATATTACTGTTTCTCGTCTTCTTTTATGTATTACGGTTTTTGTCACATTTTTATATAACACTGTTTCTACCCTCATTGCCTTATCATCTTTTATGTCGTTGTTATCTGTTATGTTTACTTAATAGTTTTATATATGCATTTTTTTTTCTTGACACGTGTTTGGCGCAACTTGTCCTATTTCAACCTTGCGCTCTTAAACTTCAACCAACCTTGTCTCTGAATACGGTATTTAATCGCCCTTAACATTAAAATTCAGTTTGATATCTTTGCCCTGACACAAAAGACATAATACACTTGAAGACACGATACACCTTGAAGTGTATTGTGTTTGTCACCTGACGAATCACTTTCTCTTAAGACAAAGGAGAATAAATTTTGACAAACATTAAAAGTCGGGATAAATATTAAAAAAAAATTAATGCTGCTGTGTACTAACCCTATTGGATTTGCTCACCTCAGTGTTAACCTATGGAGAAAATGTTTCTACTATTTACAGCTACATAAATGCCGATAATCCAATAAAAATGGTATTTTCAGATAGCCTGAACTTTTTTGCACTTTGCAACTGGATTCATTTTATAAATTTCGTCCAACAAAGGAATTTATGAGTGTTTGAAACACACTATACTGGATTTTTCAACCGAATAATTTAAATTTTAAAATATTATTTCCATTGAAAAAAAATGAAAAATGCCTCAGGGTGTAAAATTTCTTTCTCTATTACGGAGTGTAGTTTTTTTTAATCTTTCAATCCAAGTCGGTAATCCTTGAACAAATTTTTTCCATACGTCAACATTGAGGTCAGTTAATTCAATACGGTTAGTACACAACAGCCTTGAGGCAAAAAATTATTCACTGTTAGCTCTAATTTATTTCTCTATAAGATGTGATTTTTTTTCACACCCAAAATAAGAGAGAGGGTGTCAAAGGGACAGTTCCATCTCGCTGAAACATATCAAAACTGATACATCAATGGAATATCTCAGAGACTTTATTAAAAAAACTTCAGTCTCTCTTCTTCAGAAAATTTATTGTTAGAAAGCTTCCATAAGATCGCTCTTAACATTTTCCTTACGGGGTGGGATAGCATGTATCCCGAGAATACGGGCCCAAGAGTATATATATATATATATACAGTAGAGTCCCGGTAATCCGAATTGATTGGGGCCAGATCCTTTTCGGATTAACGAATTTTTCGGATTAAGCGAAATCATTCTTAAAATATATTCAAATTGATTACATAAATATTACATATTACGTGTGATTACACAGTTTATTTTATAAGGTCTTTCTAAAGATTACCAAATCTCCGGACGAAATGGGGGATACGAGAGCGGAACGTGCCTAGTACAGTACAGTAGAGTGTAAGTTGTTCGTTCAGTAGAGTGTAAGATTTTAGGCGATCAGTAGATTGTTGAAATGTTTTTGAAAGAACTTGTCAACGTCTCAGACGAGAGTGAAGGTGGAGCAGAGGGTATCCCACTCAGACGCCGCGGCTGCATTTGACGTTTGGAGTAACACTCCGTCGCGACCAGAGCGGAGACTATTTTTCTGACGCGTTGGCGTAATTTGGCTTCAAGGGAGAGGTATTCTTCTCTTCGACAAAAAGATTTAACAGATTTTTTTTCAAATCAATGTAGTTCAGTAATAATTAGTTCAGTACATTGTCTAACTTTCAATTTTCTTGTGATTTTCAGAAACATACTTTATGTTACTTAGTATCACTGTGATTTTATTGTAACTTTTGTTCTTTTTGACTTTTGGTTTCGGATTAAGCGGACTTTTGGATTACCAAACTTCAGATTATCGGGACTTTACTGTATATATATATATATATATATATATATATATATACACTATGTGTATATATATATATATATATACACTGTGTATATATATATATATATATATATATATATATATATATATATATTTACACACTATATATATATATATATATATATATATATATATACACTGGTGTAAGAAATTGAGAGAATTTGCAGACTTGGTCGATTATCTCTAGAACTACTGTACCGATTTTAATGAAATTTGATATGTACATACATTGATACAATACAAAGCAAATAACCATTCAATAATTGTAATACACATCCATGATCGTGCGTAACACTCGTTGGAATCGGAAGGTATGAAACAGCGGTTGCAGAATAAACCAAAAAAATGGGTTAATGGATGGGTTAATAGGGGGTATGGTTCCCTCTTACAGATATACAGGTCTCGCAGCGTGATTTCATACTTGAAATAAGGCAATTTAACATTGGTACCACTCGTTCAGCAACGCTGTTTTCATTCCCTGGATGGTTCTCGGAAGGGGGTTGCAAGTTGCAATTGCCCTCCCCAGAGCGTCCCAGACATGCTCTATAGGGTTAAGGTCTGGAGATCTGGCTGGCCAATCCATCCGGCGAATATCCTCACTCTTTAGAAATTCGTCGACCAGAAGAGCTCTGTGTGGCCTCGCGTTATCGTCCATTAAAATGAACTCAGGGCCAACTGCACCCCTGAAAAGGTGAACATAAGGCTCCAAGACCTCATCCCTATACCTCACACCAGTCCCGTGCCTCTTTCAAAGACATGGAGAGGTGCGCGGCCATTCAACATGATGCCTTCCCAGACCATTAAACCTCCTCCGCCATAATGGTCGATTTCGCGGACATTGGAGGGTAGGTAGCGAGCCCCTGGTTCTCTTCATATGAAGGTACGGCGAGAATCGGTGTTTAGGCTGAACCGGGACTCATCAGTGAAGAGAACGGTCGCCCATTGATCCATACTCCAATCTCTATGCTCTCTGCACCATGATAAACGGATTCTCCTGTTCGTAGAAGCGAGCGGGACGCAAACAGCAGGTCTTCTTGCAAACAGCCCTCTCTCATGAAGTCTTTTGGAAACAGTCACCCTTGATAGACGGGTTCCTGTGGCTGGACCACAGTGGAGGGGGTTTAGAGCTGAATTAAATAATCCCCAAACAACTTTATGAATGCTTGTAAAACGTACTAAATTTCTCCATCCGGAGACGGAGTTCATAAGTAGTTTTTCTTACCTTTCCCCGTTCCTGTCATAACGAATATGTTCACGCATACATATATATATATATATATATAATATATATATGATGAATACCCGTGCTCCGCTACGGAGTACATTCAAATTAAATACAACGGTCAATGTATGCAATGAATGCCCCACCCCCACCCCCAAAAGAAAACGAAAATAAATTTATAAAAAAATCGTAACGGATATTTTTATAGACCAAATAATGTAGAAGAAAATATTCAAATTAAATACAACAATTAATGTATGCAATCAATTTGTACGTTTAATATCCATAAAACATACTAATTTGAATTAAATTCTTAAAAAACTTCCATCTCAATTACTCTAGTAGTTGAATTTTTTATCCTTTACCGTATTTTAATATTTTTTGTCAATTTATTTCATTATTATGCAAGGGGCGCAAAATTAGCTTAAAGTATCACAGAAAGAAAAGAAACCACGTGATCAGCATTTAATTAAATTAAATTCTAAAAATGAATCTTTAAAAATTCCCAAAAAATCAGAAAATGCAGGTAATGATTCGAAAAAGATTTCATTTTAAAGGAATTTTTATGATCTTTCTCGTGATATAAATTTTATAACCCTCAAATTATAATTTTAAATGCAAACTGTAAAGAATGTTACAAAAACAGCTTTAAAATTTAATTTAAAAAATCTAAGACGAATTTTTCAAATATCTTCCTTAGAACATCCCTACACTATAAGAAGAATCGCCATGCAAAATTTCAGCCTTTTTGGTCCAGCGGTTTCGTTTGTGCGTTATCTGCCAGTCGGTCAGTTACGGAACTGTCATATATATATATATATATATATATATATATATATATATATATATATATAGAGAGATATATATATATATATATATATATATATATATATATATATATATATATATATATATATATATATATATATATATATATATCTTTAATTACTTTATGGGTGTGCAAGATGTGGCTCGTTGAAATCATTTAGAAGTAAACTTGAAAACGAAACCTATACAAATTTATTCATTCCCTTTATTAATTTGTCACACTTCTCACAAAGAGAATAAAGAATTTTTCTGGAAAAAATATATAAAGCTTGAAACAGTTAATGTTTTAAATACACTACTACTTACTCTAATTTAAAATCCTAATTACAGTTTCCCGAAAGATCGCCCCAGTAATTACTCACATCCCGAAGTGTCATTAGGACAATAAAATCACTGACCCTACGATACGACCTAAAAATGTAATTAAAAAGTTTTTGTCTAAAAATAAATGTGACGTCACAGTTACAAAATACCCAACGTTCCGCTCTGGTGGGCGGAACAAAAATCGATCAGCCAGTCAGAGGTAGACTTGCGTGACCAATCACAGACTTTAGTTTTAGTCACATGACAATTCGCGATTTATTTCGATTAAGTTTATTCGGTTGTGGCAGCATTTTCTTGATTATATCTAAACAAGATGGTTTTTGTTTGGAGAGGAAATGGAATGCCTGCCAAACACGTGTAAATATCCCCGGGACTGGTAAGTGCATTCAAGTCATATGTGGCATTTTTTAATTATTCGATGATGATAATTAAAAATTAAGTGATATTTTTAAAAAAATTAAATGAACATTAAAAGTTAAACGAATTTTAAAAAAATATTAAATTGTCAATTGTTTGAGTTGTATTGTCAGTTCTCTAAACTCTTATAATTTTATTAATGCAAAATTTTAAGCCCACTATAATAATTTTACTCTATATTGAAATTAGAAAAAAAAAATATTTTGTCGAAAATATTTAGACGAATTAAATGTTCACAACAGGTATAGAACAGAAACTTTTAACAACAAAGTCTATATTGTGTTTCATAATTATTGCTGTTGATTATGTCATTTTAATTAAGTCAATAATTAGTATTTAATGTATTTCAACTTTAATTTTTTGTCAATGTAAACATACAATTACAATTTTATAGCATGTCTTTCTGAAAATTATTTCTGACGTCAAATATTTAAGGAGATAAAATGTAATATGCTCGGTTAGATAAGAATTATCTGTGAATTTTTCTCCTAGCATTTAAATTTAGCTAAATTCCTCTTATTAGCTTTTACAATTTTTCATTTACTTGTAACATAAATATTACTGTGTAAAATACTACAACCTTTTATATCGTCATGAATGTGGATTTTCATTTTAACTTAAATTATAAAACTATATATTCCTTGAATCTGAGTTTGTTTTGCTGAATAAATTGAAATTTTTTTTCTTAAATATTTTTCCTTTAAGATGAAATTTCATTCAATTATTTTTTTAAATGCTATTTCTCAAATATTCTTTCTACCCATAACTTTTTTTTCTCAAAAATTCTTAGAAGAAATTCCATACCGATTTTTTCATGTCTAATTCAACAGTTTAATTTTCGCTCTCTAAATCTCATACAAGCTGAAAATACTTTAACGAATAACAGTGATGACTTTCCCACACATCTTCAATTCTTTAAGCTAAGTGGAATTGAAATAACTGAGTAATCCTATTAAAATATTATAATTTATTTTACGGGCAAGAATATTATAAAACTTCTATGGGCTTTAAAAACAAAACTGCATCAGAGAGCTGTGTAAATATCTTCTATTTTTAACTTAAACTGCAATTTCAAATCATTTAAAAAAATAATGATTTTTAAAAAGCTAATATTTTGCATTTCGAAAAAGAACTACTATTAAAAAAATGTGATTACAATAAATACATTATACCTTAAAATAACATTCAATTTCGAATTAATCCAAAAAGCAAATCAAACGTATTTGTAAGTAAATGTATTTTACTGTCAAATTGTTTCAAATCATTTTAAGATATTTAGACAGATTTCCTACAAATGAAACTTTGTTAGCTTTAAATCGTTAATATTTAAAATTTTAAATATTCAATTGTATAAAGTTGAAAAATTAAAATTGCTTTGACTTCTTATTGTTGTAATGTTTTTAAAATTTCATATTTATGTGAGTCATGAAGAATTGCGAATCAAATGATTAACGTGACAACGCAAAATTCACATTTAAAAAATAAATGTGATTACAATAAATACAATATCTTAAAAAAACATTCAATATGAAGTTAATCCAAAAAGCAAATAAAACGTATTTGTAAATAAATGTATTTTACTGTCAAATTATTTCAAATCAATTTTAAGATAATTCTGGGCAGATTTCCTACAAATGAAACTTCGTTAGCTTTATATCGTCAATTTTTAAAATCTAAAAAATTCAATTGTATAAAGCTGAAAATTTAAGACTACATTGACTTCGTACTGTTGCAATGTTTTTAATATTTCATATTTATGTGAGTCATGAAGAATCAGAAACCAAATGATTAACATGACATGGCAAAATTAACATTTAAAAAAATAAATGTGATAAAAATAAATACAAAATATCTTAAAATGTCTTTCAATTTGAAATTTATCCAAAAAGTAAATCAAATGTATTTCTAAGTAAATGCATTTCACTGTGAAATTGTTTCAAATCCATACTAAGATATTCTGGGAAGATTTCCTACAAATGGAAATTCGTTAGCTTTAAATCGTTAATTTTTAAAATCAAAAAAATTCAGTTGTATAAAGTTGAAAAATTGAGATTGATTTTGACTTCGTATTGTTGTAATGTTTTTAAATTTCATATTTTTGTGAGTCATAAAGGATTAGAAATCAAATGATTAACGTGACATCGCAAAATTCACATTTAAAAAAATAAATGTGATTACAATAAATACAAAATATCTTAAAATAATATTGAATTTGAAGTTAATCCGAAAAGCAAATCAAACGTATTTTCATGTACCTTACTGTCAAATTGTTTCAAATCCATTTTATGATATGCTGGGCAGATTTCCTACAAATGAAACTTGGTTAGCTTTAAATCGTTATTTTTTAAAATCTAAAAAACACAGTTGAATAAAGTTGAAAAAATTAAGATTGCATTGATTTCGTAGTGTTGTAATGTTTTTAAAATTTCATATTTATGTGAGAAATAAAGAATTAGAAATCAAACGATTAACGTGACATCACAAAATTCACATTTACAAAAAAAAATTTATTACAATAAATACAATATATCTTAAAATAACATTCAATTTGAAGTTAACCCAAAAAGCAAATGAAACGTATTTGTAAGTAAATGTATTTTACTGTCAAATTGTTTCAAATCAATTTTAATATATGCTGGGCAGATTTCCTACAAATGAAACTTCGCTAGCTTTAAATCGTTAATATTTAAAATCTAAAAAATTCAATTGTAGAAAGTTGAAAAATTAAAATTGCTTTGACTTCTTATTGTTGTAATGTTTTTAAAATTTCTTATTTATTTGAGTCATGAAGAATTACGAATCAAATGATTAACGTGACATCGCAAAATTCACGTTTAAAAAATAAATGTGATTACAATAAATACAATATCTTAAAATGTCATTCAATCTGAAGTTAATCCAAAAAGCAAATCAAATGCATTTGTAAGTAAATTCATTTTGTTGTCAAATGGTTTCAAATCCCTTTTGAGATATGCTGGGCACATTTCCTACAAATGAAACTTTGTTAGCTTTAAATCATGAATTTTTAAAATCTAAAAAAATTCAATTGTATTAAGTTGAAAAATTAAGATTGCATTGACTTCGTATTGTTGTAATGTTTTTAATATTTCATATTTATGTGAGTCATAAAGAATAAGAAATCAAATGATTAACGTGACA
The DNA here is from genome assembly GCA_907164885.2 of Dolomedes plantarius. Lineage (NCBI taxonomy): Eukaryota > Metazoa > Arthropoda > Arachnida > Araneae > Dolomedidae > Dolomedes > Dolomedes plantarius. Next base: position 35,631,913 of record OU015499.1, on the reverse strand, counting down.
TAGCAAAATTCCCATTTAAAAAAATAAATGTGATTACAATAATTACAAAATATCTTAAAATGTCATCCAATTTGAAGTTAATCCAAAAAGCAAATTAAATGTATATGTGAGTAAATGCATTTTGCTGTCAAATGGTTTGCAATCGCTTTTGAGATATTCTGGGCACATTTCCTACAAATAAAACTTTGTTAGCTTTAAATCGTAAATTTTTAAAATCATAAAATTCAATGGTATAAAGATGAAAAATTAAGACTGCATTGACTTCGTATTGTTGTAATGCTTTTAATGTTTCATATTTATGGGAGTCACAAAGAATTAGCAATCAAATGATAAACGTGACATGAAAAATTCAATATCACCAAATAAAACACGACACTGAATGCTTTTGCACTATCTTTCTATCTCTTTAACATTTTGTAAAAATAGTACTCGTAAAATAGTCCCAACTCTTTTAACCTTCATTAAGGCAGTTTCATGCAACGTCACTGATGGAAACACGTCAAAAACGAAGGGCAGAAAATGGATGTCATGTGTTTGACACGCGGAGCTGTCATATACATTTTTGTATGAGGTTTAGCAATCTATGCGTTTGAAAACAAACATTTTGCCATACATTTCTGCACGAGTAGAGATGTGACATGCTGCATGCAACTGCTCTATACAAGTTCAACCTTCCACATTGTGCTTATTTCAGTCATTTGGTAGCCCCATGCGAAACAGCTTCATTATTTTTAAGTAACAAAAATCTCTACTCAATGACATCTTGATTGCTTAGATTACATGTTTCTACTCGTATTATCTTAGAGCATTTTTTAAATTTATCATTTACAGTAGCAAAAAAAAATATTTTTTTACATAAACGTGAAGAGATAAATGCATTCCACATATCTTTTCTTTTTTAATTCAATTTTCATCTAGTGTCTTCTCATATTTCTTTAAAGAAAATCCTTACTTATTGAGTTATACATTTCATATATTCACTAAAAGAATCAATTTATATTTAATCCATTTACATAAAAATATAAATATCACATAAAATCTTGAATGCACAAGTAAATATTTATATATATAAACAAACAAAATTTTTACATCTGTGTTTACATATGTACAATACACATGATTGATGTATAAAAAAATGTACTAACACAAATAACGTAAAATTACCTTTCTATCGTTGAATATGAAAAAAGTTTCCTATAGATCAATCGATATGACAGTATACCGTGGCAATATATTCGAGATTTTAAGTGAAAATCCATATTTATTCGGTCATACATTTCACACCTTTACTAAAAGAATTAATTTATATATAATTAATTTACCTAAAAAAATGTATATATATATATAATATATATATATCCCATAAAATCTTGAGTGTACAAATAAATACATATATAAACAAAAAATAGATATAAACAAAAATATTATATGTTTATATCTGTAGAATACACATGATTGATGTATAAAATGTGTATGACTAACGTGAAATTGCCTTTTTACCGTCGACGATGAAAAAACTTTTTATATAGCAATCTATGAGACAGTATAACGTGGAGGTGAACTGGAAACTTTTAGTGAAAATCCATTCATTTGCCTTAAAATATATATATATATATATATATATATATATATATATATATATATATATATATATATATATATATATATATATATATATATCACATAATATCTTCAAATTATAAATAAATTCTTACATATATAAACAAAATATAGATATAAACAAAAATAATAATATGTTCATATCTCTACAACACGCATGATTTATGTATAATAAAGGGTGCTAACACGAATAAAGTGAAATTATCTTTCTATCTCCGATCATGAAAAAAATTTCCTATACAGCAATCGATGAAACTATAACGTGGCAATGAATTAGAAAATTTTTAGTGCAGTTCCTTTGGACACATTTTTCAGGATGTCATTGAACATGTTATTCATCATGTATGAATATTTCATTTACCTGCGCGTATTATTTCATACTTTTTAAAGGAAAATGTATGTTTATACAATGAAAACATTTGATGCTTTACTAACACAACTGCGTGAGCATAATGTGGGTATTTGTGAGCATTTAGTTAAGTGTATGACATTTTCACCACTAAGGAAAAATTGTTTTTCAGTCAACATTCAATTAAGAAAAGTTGTTTTGGATTGAATTTGAAGGCTATTTTCCCAAATTCAGATATTTTACAAAAGTATACACATGGCGCATGAAAGAGCTATTTAGAAAAACATTCTATCAAAGTTTCTTAATAATATTTGTAGCAAATAATTATATATGAATATCATAATCATATGAAAATTATTTAACAATTTAATAAAAAATAGTAAGAAAATATTTTTTGTTTTTATTAAAAGTAATAGTTAAAAATAATCGTAACTGTTTGAATAAATATTAATAAATGTTAATTAAGTTTTTAATGCTATGTTGATTCTTTTATTCAATATCCAAAAAAAATAAGTATTTTCTCTTAACAAAAACACCTCCAAAAATTTCCTTTATTGTAATTAGTATACTGTTACATTTCTTACGAACAACTTTCTGACAAAATTATTTACAAAATTACATCTTTTCGTTGTTACTTTTATTATAATTAAGGCATTAATCTTTACATTTATTTTGCTTATCGAAAGAAATATCTATAATTTATATTTCTCTATTCTTGCATTTATTTCAGTTTTTATTAAATCCAAGAGTTCCAAGCTAATTACCTTTCCTTGTAAATGTATACACTTATATTTGACAATTTGGAAACAAACAAATTTTCGTTATAATTGACTTATATATTCTCTACAATTTGGAAAAAAAAGCTTTAATTGCCGTACATGTTCATTACAATTTGGAAACAAACAAATTTTCATTATAATTGACATTATATATTCACTGCAGTTCGGAAACAAACAAAAGTTAGTAATAATTGACGTATATATTCGTTACAATTTGGAAACAATAAGTTTTCTTTAAAATTGACGTACATATTCGCTACAATTTGGAAACAAATAAAAATTTGTTAGATTTGACGTATATACTCGTTACAATCTGGAAACAAACATATTTTCATTATAATTGACGTACATATTCGCTACAATTTGGAAAAACAAAAATTAGTTAGAATTGACGCATTTATTCCCTACAATTTGGATACAAACAAAAATTAGTTAGAATTGATGTATATATTCGTTACAATTTGAAAACAAGCAAATTTTCATTATAATTGACGTATATATTCGCTACAATTTGTTAACAAACAAAAATTAGTTAGAATTGACGTAAATATTCGTTACAATTTAGAGACAAACAAATTTTCGTTATAATTGACGTATATATTGGCTACAATTTGGAAAAAAAAAATTAGTTAGAATTGACGTATATATTCGTTACAATTTGGAAACAATTAAATTTATGTTATAATTAACGTAATATATTCTGTATAATTGACGTTACGTTAATTATAACGAATATATTGTATTGATTTTTTTTAATGAATCATAACGAATATATAACGAATTATTGTTTATAACGAATATATAATAACATAATGAATTTTTTTTGTTTCCCTATTAAAAAAAATTCGTTAGTGGGGTGCACCTATAGAAATGTGTACAAGAAGAATGAAAAAATTTCTAAAATATATTCTATCAAAGTTTTTTAATAATATTTGCAACAAAAATTTATATATAATTATCAATATCACATGAAAATTATTTAATAATTTAATTAAAATTAGTAAGAAAATTTTTTTATTATTAATCGTAGAAGTAAAGTAGCAATAGCAGTAGTAGCTAAAAATATTTGTAACTGTTTTTATAAATATGTTAATTAAGTTTTAATGTCATATTGATTCCTTTATTTAGTATAAGAAAAAATAAGTACTTTCTTTTAACAAAAACACCCAAAAATTTCCTTTATTGTAATTATTATTTTAGTTTTTGATGTAAATCCGATCAACTTCCAAAAACAAATATTTACATGTCGGTTATCAAAAAATATATATTAAATATGGAATCACTCAAACTCACAAATAAACGCTTAGAAGTCGATCAGTAGTTTCTATTATAACAAATCGTGTTTTCACAATTATTGACCGATATAGTCCACGCTATAAACGCTTTTTGCTATTAAGTAAAAGATAATATTTGGCTATTCTCCAAGTTATTATATTATCCATTTCATGATGGAAAAACACTTCCTGACATCAATGCAGAAATTACGATTATCGATTTTTTTATAAAAACAATTGTAATTTTACTTTTATCATTAAAACTTGGATGACGTTACTTATTTGTGCATCTTAACTCTTTCTGCTTTCTCTCGTACTTTCTGCCTTTTGAAAAATATTTTCTATCTTATAAATTTTCACCACAAAAAGCAACAAACCTACGGCATTTGTTATATCGGTGCCTGCAGATAGATTTCATCTTACCCAATCTTTCAAACTGAGAACAAAGTTTTGCCCCGTTTTTTATTTCAAGGTCTTCTTTTAAATTGATCTAAGAATATATCCGCAACAGAGTATTCTTTGAATTCATTTCGAAATCCTAAAAAGCTAAAAAAACAATTAGTATCGAGGATATAAACGTTAAACTTTTAAAACAACATTAACAAGAAAACAGCAATAAAAAAAACTCAAGCGTACAAATTTTAACGCTGAAAATAATAGCTCGTGGGCCATCCAACTTCCCTACACAAAAATTGTTAATCTATATATTTAAGTTGCTAAGCCGGTTTTTTGGGCAGTCCTTGAGAGAAAACTACTGCATCAATTTTCTTCATTTTGGTCTTAAACAAAAGATTGTAATCTGTAAATTTGTCAAATTTGCTTTTTCTAAAAGCAAATTCTATAAAATAGCGATAATTTACAACTAAAATTTGCTTTCTGCGCATGCTCAGTGACATGTTTAAATTTGGCTTTAGAAACTCACTGTTTCTGCGTATACTCAGTGATAGGTTTTAATTATAAACATGTTTATTCTGAGGAACTGATATGGTCTGAGGAACTGATATTGAGGTAACTGATATGGTCAGGCTCCCTGATGACGAGACCAGTCGGTTACCTCTGTTGTTTTATGGTTCAGTTCCGGCACTTATACAGAATCTTGCCGTTGGTGCGTGGATGCCCAGAGTGCTTGATTTCTGTTTGTTTCTTGTCTATATTCGTTTTATTTTTATCTATCTCTGTTGGATTATTTATTTATTCTGAGGAGTCTCTCTAGATCTCTCTCTCTGCCATTTTTATTTTTATGATAATTATGTTTGTGAAATATAAGATTAAACCTGATGCAAATTGCTTACTTCGCGCTGTTTAATTAGCGATAATTTACAATTAAAAAAATGCTTTCTGCGCATGCTCAGTGACTTTTAAAATCTTGCTTTAGATACTCACTAACCACGAGGCCGCTTAAACACATTAATTTGTTTTTGTGCATTATTATGATTTTCAATATTTGGCAATGATGTGTTGAGTATAATTTGTGTATTAGGGTTTTTACTTACTATCGAGCCGTCATGTTTTGACGGGTACCAACTAGTTTATCTTAAAGTGTAGAAGGGTAAATAACTTTAAATAAGATTCTAACGACCCTTCACGGGCTCATAACAGCTGGCCTCGATGATACCTAATCCAGGTAAGTGTTAACTTTAAATTTAAGCTCAGTGGCTAAATTTGCTTATCCAAAGTATCTGAGCAGTAATGTAAAATGTCATTGAAATTCATGAGCAAAGGTCGGCCTCCAGTGTCCCATGCTTAAGTGCGAAGAGATTTTATCTTATAAGCGGAGAGCTGTACAAATAGAATTTTTTCGCCTTTTTCTTTAAACCGAAAGAATCAAAGGGGAAAGTTTAAAAAAAATTATGTCATTTTTATTTAAGATAACGATATTTTTAAAGTGTTCTGAAAGTAATTCTTGCTGGAGATTTCAATTTCAGCTTTTGAATGTAGGCGGCAGCATTCAAATCCAGGTCTGTGCTGATCTGTGGTTAGAAAAATATACCGAAAAGAAAATTCCTCATACCTTAACTAATGCACAATATTAACGGCCGACGATGAATTGACAGTCGAGTCATCTTTCCAATCCTATTCAAAAGTATCGTAGTCGTCCGCCCTCTGGATAAAGGACTAATCCTATAAAGCCTGCGTACCCAGGCCTAAGTCCCCAGGCTTTGTGCAAGTGGATATTTTGAATATTCTGACAATGATTTCTTGTTCCATTTGATGGAACTTGCCGTGCATAACGTTTTTGGAAAATGTGTTTGGAAAGTGAGGTTAAACATGAATAATTATGAATACATTGACAAATTCTACTACATTAAAACACCTCTGGGGGTGCTCGTTCAAAACTGAGGTGGCACAAGGGGGTGGTGTTGGTTCATCTATACCAGAGGTCCCCAAACTTGTTTGTCCCGTAGACCCCCTGCTGATTTTTTCTGTTTTGGGTAGACCCCCTGCTATTCTAATACTGATTTTTTACAAATTCATCAACTTTAAAAGTGTTTTTGAAGCTGACACAGAGCTACTCACTTTGAGAGGGTTTACAGTAGAGTGAAAAATTAAAAAATTAAAAAAAGGTAAGATTATAGTTATACAATTATTAATTAAAACGACACAAAATGCAAATCTAGTAACATTTTTACATAGAATAAATACGCAACAAAATCAATGCTTTTAATGGGAGGGATGAGTCCGATGCTTTGATAGCAAAATTTCAATATTTGTCTTCAATTTAGTGAGGTTTAACCTTAAATCTCCTTGGCGAGTGATTTCCAATCTGTTTCTGTTTCTTTTCTTTTTTTTTCTTTTTTTTTGTAGTAAGGAGATTGACAACCGCGCTTTCAAACCCCTTTCCACGAGGTATGAAGTTGAAAAAGCTATCAAAAACTTTCTCCGGATAGTCCATAATGCAGGATATGTAACAGGTATGTCTCTCTGAAGCCAGATTTGTTGACATCCCTTTCTAAACTCCACCTCAAGTTCTTCGTTGGTGATTATACCGATCAGTTCTTCTTGTAACATGACATCCGTTTCTTCAATGTCACCGTATGGATTGATAACCATCTGTGGTATATCCATAGTCAATACATATTCAAACCTAATTTCAAAGTCTGTGTGAAGGACATTTAAATGTTGAACGTAGGCTGAAAGGTCATCCTGGCAGTTTGTCTGTGCCAAATTGGAAAACTGACAAGTTCAATATAACGGCCACCTGCTGGCACTCGCTGTAACCGTTTCCAGTCCATGATGTCGCAACACAAGTTACACGTACTGAGACCAAAAAGTGGATAAATTTCTTGCACAATTTTATGAAATATGCATTTAATTAGGAAATGTATCTATCTATTATAAGAAAGTACTCGTATTACGTAAATACCTCCATAGGTACTACTGTGTTAAGCGGATTATTACGTTTACGGGAAGCCAAAATTTTGGTGGTGACCTGTCTAACTCGTGGACCCCCATTTACATCTCATGCACCCCCAATTTTCTTTTTCACTAGTATGGACCCCTTGCAGGTCTACATCGACCCCTGGGGGTCGATATAGACCACTTTGGGAATGACTGATCTATACGGTGCCCCCATTGAAAGCAACCAACGACTCTCGCGAATTATGTTCGACTGTCTTCAGTGACAAGTGCCCTGTCACTGAAGACCTGATTATGTCGCGGATTATGTTCGACTGTCTTCAGTGATAAGTTTAGTGTAAATATATTACACTAAAAAAATTAAATACAGTAATATACTGAATATACTATTGTACATTAAAGACTTATAAATAAATAAATTATACTCTAAAAAATTATAATACTAATTTTAAAGGTAGTTTATGGATATACATTTCCAGTTTTAATTTAGTGTTGTTTGCCAATATAAGCAAACAAAACGAAAGAAATTTAAAATTTTTTTCATGTATTTTATTTCAAAAATTAAATATCGCTCACTCCTTTCAACAACGTCATATCTCAAAAAAAACGATTTTAAAGTTTTAAAGGGATTTTAAAGTTTAAAGTTTTAAAATAGAATGAAATATATTAAAAATAAATATTAATTCTGTTCTCTAGAGGCTAAATATTGAGCGGTGAGATATGACGATCTTGCAGGGATATACTCTTTCAGGGCATTTTGAAAATATGCATAACTAAAAATCGCTGATTTTTGAGATATGACGTTGTGAACGATATGTTGATCGGTTTCGTTAGGCCGTCTGCACACGGAGCAACTCCGTGTGCAGACGGGCTTAAGATGCATAATAATAATACTCATTTACCAGACGAAGAGGGAAAAAAATTATTTTATAGCCACCAGGAAAAATTCTCGTGACATTGTAATCTAATTTATTTCTTTTTCTTCAATAGTTTTATATTTCGGTGATCCGTAGATTCCGATACGATTAATTGTTCTTTTTTTACGGAAAAAACGGAAGGTTTGGCGTTTACAACAGCTATTAATCCGGACTTAACGGAATAGACGGAAACCTAAAAATTTGGCTATTCCTTGCAGAAAAGACAAATACAGTGGTATCTCGACTTACGAGTTTAATTCGTTCCATGACGGAGCTCGTAACTCGAAATACTCGTATCTCGAATCAATTTTCCCCATTGAAATGAATGGTAATGCCATTAATTCGTTACGGGCTCCACCAAAACACTGCAATTTTTTGTTACATGTTTTTAAATAAGAAAAATGCGCTTATAAACGACGAACATTGTATAAAAACGCAATACAATAGAATGTACTGCAATAAATTTGTTTTATTAAGTGTAATGTACAACATTTACCTTGGAGATCAGACTTGAAGATGCTGATGGAAGAGGAGGAGAAAGACTGAACTGAAAAATTAAATCTTATTCGTTGATTTTTGACCTTTTCGTTCCGCTTTCCTCACTTTCGCTTTTATTACCAGCTACTCTCTTAAAGTGAACGAGTGAGACACGGAAGCTGGGCGATTGTTGCATCGTTCACTGTGGCCGTAATGTCCAGATTCTTCTTTCTGAGAATCCGAAGAAAGTTTTCTCAGAATCCGTAGAAGGAGGAGAGCTTGCGATCCTAGGACTAAGGTCATCCCTTCCCCTAGACCCCATGGGGAGTTCCAGTGTGGGGGAGAGAATTGAAGCTATCTCTCTGAGAGAGAGGTTGGGCACTGTTCTGTTAGAGGGCGACTCATATTTGGGCAGGGAAAGCTGCCCCGGGTGGCAATTGTTCAGTGTTAATCTCTCAGTTTAAGACTGGATAGTAGTCTCGGAATAATATGTATACAATTGTATAATAATTATACAAAAAGGTTGTATGTACAATCATTATACAATCTCTTGTGTTCTCATTTGATGAGCACGAAACATGGCATTCGCTGCTCAAACTAGCGGTGGGATATCTGAAGTTTGCTCGTAACCCGAATTTTAGCTCGTAACTCGAAGCAAAAATTCTACCGAGAGAATGCTTGCATCTCGAAAAACTCGTAAGTCGAGACACTCATAAGTCGAGGTACCACTGTAAATGGGAATTAAAAATTTGTTTGAGTCTAACGTTGGCCTAATTAACAAACCACATAACTCCCCAAAATACGATGTTGGAATTTTCATGCTATTATATTGATATATGGTCCCTGTACAACTCTGTAAAACCTCATAACTCCAAAAAAATTAATTCACCCAAAAAAGTGGAAAACAACACATACTACGTAACACCTTAACTTAGCAGCTGCTAACCTTGTAACTCCACTTTAATTATGAAGATGTTTAATTACATAAAAATAGGGCCTGTATACATCTCAGAACACTTTAACATTTATTTTTAATAAACGATAATAATTTACCCATTCACTATCGAATAAATCTAGTCGACGCGAACTAAAGACATTAACGACACGCAATAAATTATACCCAGTTATTTACGTATTTATTTAACATTTGCCTGCAGTTTAATGCGACTTCAAAACTACGAATAAAAAACTTATACATAAACTAACTACACTAGAACAACCTAGCCGTTGCTAAGAAGAAAAAAAAGAAAAAAAGCTACAAACCATGGAGACAAGAAGCAGTTAATATAAATTAAAACATTACACATTTTTTCCATAGGTTAACATGTGTCCAAGTGTATTGAAGAAAACTAATCCAATAGGGTTAGTACACAGCAGCCTTAACTGGGTTCCCGACAACATAGACTATCAGAGAGAGAGCAAGGAAGAGCGATAGCGCTTTTTATAAAACTATGAAAGTTAAGAAGTTCAGTAGTAAGTGTTGTTTTCCATTTACTCAAAGCTTCCACGTAGTGGCCATACTGGATCCGCTCAGTTCAATGTTAACCTATGAGGAAAAGATTTTTCCATTTATTGTGTACTGGTATTTAAAGATTTTTATTTAGTTGTGCTGTGTGAGAGAGAAAGATTTTTTTTTACTCGGCTATATTTTTCATCCTGTATAAAAAACGGAATTAATATTTTTAAATTTGAATTATTCGGGGGAAAAATGGGGTATACTTTGTTTCAAATGCACATAATTTCCTTTTGGTGCATGAAATTTCTAAAAGGAATAAGACATCCGAGGAAAAGACAGCCGAGAGCTGTGTTGTTTTCCATTTATTCAAGGCTTCCACGTAGTGGCCATGCTGGATCCGCTCAGTTCAATGTTAACCTATGAGAAATTTTTTTTCCATTTATTGTGTACTGGTATTTAAAGATTTTTTTTAGTTGTGTTGTGTGATAGAGAAAGATTTTATTTTACTCGGCTATATTTATCATTCTGTATAAGAAACGGAATTAATATTTTTAAATTTGAATTATTCAGGGGGAAAATGGGGTATACTTTGTTTCAAATGCACATAATTTCCTTTTAGTGCATGAAATTTCTAAAAGGAATAAGACAGCCGAGTGCTGTGTTGTTTTCCATTTATTCAAGGCTTCCACGTAATGGCCATACTGGATCCGCTCAGTTCCATGTTAACCTATGAGGAAAAAATTTTCCATTTATTGTGTACTGGTATTTAAAGATTTTTTTTAGTTGTGTTGTGTGATAGAGAAAGATTTTATTTTACTCGGCTATATTTTTCATTCTGTATAAGAAACGGAATTAATATTTTTAAATTTGAATTATTCACGGGGAAAATGGGGTATACTTTGTTTCAAATGCACATAATTTCCTTTTAGTGCATGAAATTTCTAAAAGGAATAAGACAGCCGAGAGCTGTGTTGTTTTCCATTTATTCAAGGCTTCCACGTAATGGTCATACTGGATCCGCTCAGTTCCATGTTAACCTATGAGGAAAAAATTTTCCATTTATTGTGTACTGGTATTTAAAGATTTTTTTTAGTTGTGTTGTGTGATAGATAAAGATTTTATTTTACTCGGCTATATTTTTCATTCTGTATAAGAAACGGAATTAATATTTTTAAATTTGAATTATTCGGGGGGAAAATGGGGTATACTTTGTTTCAAATGCACATAATTTCCTTTTAGTGCATGAAATTTCTAAAAGGAATAAGACAGCTGAGAGCTGTGTTGTTTTCCATTTACTCAAGGCTTCCACGTAATGGCCATACTGGATCCGCTCAGTTCCATGTTAACCTATGAGGAAAAAATTTTCCATTTATTGAGTACTGGTATTTAAAGATTTTTTTTAGTTGTGTTGTGTGATAGAGAAAGATTTTATTTTACTCGGCTATATTTATCATTCTGTATAAGAAACGGAATTAATATTTTTAAATTTGAATTATTCAGGGGGAAAATGGGGTATACTTTGTTTCAAATGCACATAATTTCCTTTTAGTGCATGAAATTTCTAAAAGGAATAAGACAGCCGAGTGCTGTGTTGTTTTCCATTTATTCAAGGCTTCCACGTAATGGCCATACTGGATCCGCTCAGTTCAATGTTAACCTATGAGGAAAAGATTTTTCCATTTATTGTGTACTGGTATTTAAAGATTTTTATTTAGTTGTGCTGTGTGAGAGAGAAAGATTTTTTTTTACTCGGCTATATTTTTCATCCTGTATAAAAAACGGAATTAATATTTTTAAATTTGAATTATTCGGGGGAAAAATGGGGTATACTTTGTTTCAAATGCACATAATTTCCTTTTGGTGCATGAAATTTCTAAAAGGAATAAGACATCCGAGGAAAAGACAGCCGAGAGCTGTGTTGTTTTCCATTTATTCAAGGCTTCCACGTAGTGGCCATGCTGGATCCGCTCAGTTCAATGTTAACCTATGAGAAATTTTTTTTCCATTTATTGTGTACTGGTATTTAAAGATTTTTTTAGTTGTGTTGTGTGATAGAGAAAGATTTTATTTTACTCGGCTATATTTTTCATTCTGTATAAGAAACGGAATTGAGATTTTTAAATTTGAATTATTCGGGGGAAAAAATGGGGTATACTTTGTTTCAAATGCACATAATTTCCTTTTAGTGCATGAAATTTCTAAAAGGAATAAGACAGCCGAGAGCTGTGTTGTTTTCCATTTATTCAAGGCTTCCACGTAATGGCCATACTGGATCCGCTCAGTTCAATGTTAACCTATGAGGAAAAGATTTTTCCATTTATTGTGTACTGGTATTTAAAGATTTTTATTTAGTTGTGCTGTGTGAGAGAGAAAGATTTTTTTTTACTCGGCTATATTTTTCATCCTGTATAAAAAACGGAATTAATATTTTTAAATTTGAATTATTCGGGGGAAAAATGGGGTATACTTTGTTTCAAATGCACATAATTTCCTTTTGGTGCATGAAATTTCTAAAAGGAATAAGACATCCGAGGAAAAGACAGCCGAGAGCTGTGTTGTTTTCCATTTATTCAAGGCTTCCACGTAGTGGCCATGCTGGATCCGCTCAGTTCAATGTTAACCTATGAGAAATTTTTTTTCCATTTATTGTGTACTGGTATTTAAAGATTTTTTTTAGTTGTGTTGTGTGATAGAGAAAGATTTTATTTTACTCGGCTATATTTTTCATTCTGTATAAGAAACGGAATTGAGATTTTTAAATTTGAATTATTCGGGGGAAAAAATGGGGTATACTTTGTTTCAAATGCACATAATTTCCTTTTAGTGCATGAAATTTCTAAAAGGAATAAGACAGCCGAGAGCTGTGTTGTTTTCCATTTATTCAAGGCTTCCACGTAATGGCCATATTGGATCCGCTCAGTTCCATGTTAACCTATGAGGAAAAAATTTTCCATTTATTGTGTACTGGTATTTAAAGATTTTTTTTAGTTGTGTTGTGTGATAGAGAAAGATTTTATTTTACTCGGCTATATTTTTCATTCTGTATAAGAAACGGAATTAATATTTTTAAATTTGAATTATTCACGGGGAAAATGGGGTATACTTTGTTTCAAATGCACATAATTTCCTTTTAGTGCATGAAATTTCTAAAAGGAATAAGACAGCCGAGAGCTGTGTTGTTTTCCATTTATTCAAGGCTTCCACGTAATGGTCATACTGGATCCGCTCAGTTCCATGTTAACCTATGAGGAAAAAATTTTCCATTTATTGTGTACTGGTATTTAAAGATTTTTTTTAGTTGTGTTGTGTGATAGATAAAGATTTTATTTTACTCGGCTATATTTTTCATTCTGTATAAGAAACGGAATTAATATTTTTAAATTTGAATTATTCGGGGGGAAAATGGGGTATACTTTGTTTCAAATGCACATAATTTCCTTTTAGTGCATGAAATTTCTAAAAGGAATAAGACAGCTGAGAGCTGTGTTGTTTTCCATTTACTCAAGGCTTCCACGTAATGGCCATACTGGATCCGCTCAGTTCCATGTTAACCTATGAGGAAAAAATTTTCCATTTATTGAGTACTGGTATTTAAAGATTTTTTTTAGTTGTGTTGTGTGATAGAGAAAGATTTTATTTTACTCGGCTATATTTATCATTCTGTATAAGAAACGGAATTAATATTTTTAAATTTGAATTATTCAGGGGGAAAATGGGGTATACTTTGTTTCAAATGCACATAATTTCCTTTTAGTGCATGAAATTTCTAAAAGGAATAAGACAGCCGAGTGCTGTGTTGTTTTCCATTTATTCAAGGCTTCCACGTAATGGCCATACTGGATCCGCTCAGTTCCATGTTAACCTATGAGGAAAAAATTTTCCATTTATTGTGTACTGGTATTTAAAGATTTTTTTTAGTTGTGTTGTGTGATAGAGAAAGATTTTATTTTACTCGGCTAGATTTTTCATTCTGTATAAGAAACGGAATTAATATTTTTAAATTTGAATTATTCGGGGGGAAAATGGGGTATACTTTGTTTCAAATGCACATAATTTCCTTTTAGTGCATGAAATTTCTAAAAGGAATAAGACAGCCGAGAGCTGTGTTGTTTTCCATTTATTCAAGGCTTCCACATAATGGCCATACTGGATCCGCTCAGTTCCATGTTAACCTATGAGGAAAAAATTTTCCATTTATTGTGTACTGGTATTTAAAGATTTTTTTTAGTTGTTCTGTGTGATAGAGAAAGATTTTTTTTTACTCGGCTATATTTTTCATTCTGTATAAGAAACGGAATTAATATTTTTAAATTTGAATTATTCGGGGGAAAAAATGGGGTATACTTTGTTTCAAATGTTCAAAATTTTCTTTTAGTGCATGAAATTTCTAAAAGGAATAAGACAGCCGAGAAAAAAGTTTCTTTATTCCGGAGTATAATTTTTTTACAAATTCTCGAATCCAAGTCGACAATCATTGTAAGAATTTTCTCCATAGGTGAACATTGAGATCAGTGAATCCAATTTGATTGGCAGCCTGAAGATAGAGTAAATAAAGGAATAAAAAGACTGAAAAGTTTTCAAAATATTGAATTTTACTTAAAAACTTGAATTAAAAGCAATGTAATCTGCATGCAATTGCTGTTCAACTTTCAAGATATTCTATTCGTATCAATGGATAGAAGTATAGTGAGAGAGTAATCTGCATGGAATGACTGTAGAATTTTCAAAATATTGCCCTTTTGGCTTAAAAGCATAGTAAGAAAGTAATCTGCATGCATTGACTAAAGAATTATCAAAATATTGCATTATTTTCAAGGCATAAATGCAGAATGACTGAGGAATTTTCAAAATACTGCATGCTTTTAGTTCAATATAAACAGGACGAAAATATAATCTGCATGGAATTATTGAGGAATTTTCAAAATATTGCATCCTTTTAATTCAATATAAGCAGGATGAAAATATAATCTGCATGGAACAACTGGGGAATTTTCTAAATACTACATTATTTTCGCAGCATAAAAGCACCGTAAGAATTTTTTTAATGCGGAGGCCCTTGTCATGACGCAATCGCCTTTTGTTATTCACCGTGAAGTCTTGCTGGATACTTCATTATGGGTGCACCATTAAGATTACCTAGTATTGCTCCCTATGAGGGGACAGAACGGTAACGACCAGGCCTTATTCGGGATTCGAAGCCATGCCCACTGTGAGGAAGCTCTGACCACTATAACATGTGGATGGCAAAAGGATTAAAATCCCAGGGTAAAAGATTTCTTCCCCTATCATGGAGAAATTTTTTTTTTAATCTTTAAATTCAAATCGACAATCATAAGAAAAATTTTCTCCGTAAGTTACCATTTAGCTGGGCGAATCCAATTGCATAGCAGACATAAAAAAATTATCATTTGTAATAAAGAATGGAGATATCATTTTTTTTTCTCATTACGATCTATGTTTCATAGTATTCTGTTTCCCATTCACTACTCCACGGACGAGAGTAAATCGTGACCTATAAACTGAAGTCAAGAAATGAGTGCTGGACCCTCCCATCTACTTTGCACCGTATAAGGAAGACCTTCTAATACCTTGTAATTATCATGTTCTCTGCAGCATCGGACGTCATGAAGACAAATGATCACACGGGGCACAGAACTTGTAAGGTACAACAATGTGTCACTTTCGCTCATTAATTACAGCATAATTTATTTCTTTTTCGCAGACGGTTTTATATTTCAGTGATCCGTAGATTCCGATACGATCGGTTGTTCTTGTTTATTTTGACTTGAGTTCTTGTTTATTTTCATGCCTATGGTTACAGTGAAACAGTGAGAGAGCGTGTGAAATAAGAGAAAAATTGGAACAAGCGTACAACGGCATAAATTGTGAGCCATACGATGTGTCTCAGCCTCTTTGTCTATATTTTAGTTATTATTATTTCCAGTATGTTGATATAAGATAATTTTTTTGGCAACGTTCAGAGCTTTATTTTCAAAATATTCAGAGATTTGCTTTTACTAAAGTTTTTGTTTTTTAAACCAATGCTGAGGCACTTTTCGCACATTCGTCTATAATACACCGCAGTATTGCTGGCCATTTTATTATGGGGGCATCATATAGGCGGGCCAGAATTATCCCCTATGAAGGGACGACACAAACGGAGGCATTTTAGTAGCGCGACGCCGGGATTCGATCCGAGCACCCTCAGCACCGAATGCCAGCGCGCAATACCGCAAGGCCGCTACAAGCCTCTAAAGTGTTTGTTTTGTCTTTTATTCTGTATTTTATAAAATCATTTAATTTTTTTTAAAAAAATTAAAATATATTAATAGCTTTTGAAAGAAATTTTTAGTGTTAACCTTTTAAAAGGAAAGAAAATTTAAAGTTAGTAAAAAATTAGTTAAATTTAGTAGTTATTAATAAAAAAAAGAGGAGTACTCTCTTGTTAGGTTACAAGTTATTTAAAGTTATGGAAGATAATTTCAGTAGATTCCGATACGATTGGTTGTTCTTCTTTATTTTAACTTGCCTTCTTGTTTTTATTTATGCCTATGGTTACAGTGAAACAATGAAAGATCGTGTAAAAAAGAGTAAAATTGGAACAAATGTTCGACGATAGAAATTGTGGGCGAAGCAAGAGGCCTCTGTCTTTTTGTTTATTATTATCATTGTTTCTAGTATGATGATATAACAGATTTTTTTTTGGCAACGTTTAAAACTCTATTTGTCAAAAAAATCCCAACATGCCCTGCATTCAACCGCCAAGTTTTCATTGAATCTCGCCAGTGGTTCAAAAATAATCAAGTTTTTTTTTCATAGAGCTCAATAATTGTCACACTGTACATGTAAGGATTTTTTAAAAAGGTTAGGAGGATTAGGTAAACGAAAAGGGGATTTTTCCACAGAGAATCTGATTGAAATGCTAAAAGACATTTAATAAGACAAACGCGAGTAGGCGGACGGAGAACGCCGTAAAACCAATTAATAGAATTGAGCAGCCTTGGATATTGGCGGGAAGGGATTGCGTTAGAAAATGCTGAGATAATCAGAAAAAGTTCTCGAACACTCTAGATATGAGTTTAGCGCGTTATTTCGATGTAGCAGGAAAATAATAAACAGATGGGATGTAGACTTGATAATGAAAGGAGCATAGTAAAGGGTTACTTGTTTTCCGAAATGGCGAGCGCCATGTTCGGTATTAGAACGGAGAGTGGTGAATTTGTTCTGAATTGAAGAAATAAACTTAAGAAAATGAATAATGGTGGGCTTATTTAATGTATTGAAGTGCCTTACCACAACGCTGCGGACTGGATATTTATCGTGAAAGACTGGATGTGCTTCAAAGCACATCCAGTCACCACATATATATATATATATATATATATATATATATATATATATATATATATATATATATATATATATATATGAGAGAGAGAGAGAGAGAAATTGAGAGATGAAAATATGGTGAAGTTCACATAAGTAATTTAATGTATATTCCTTATACTATATTTATCTGCTTTATTGTGAATCTACCAGGGTTTTATCATGCCAAAATTAATTCAATTTAGAATTCATCGCTTAATTCTGATTGGATTTCAGTCATAGGAAATTTTATTTATATAAATTGGGAAGAAATTTCACTAAACGGATATATACAGTTCCTAAAAATTGAAATTGTGAGATATAGTTTTATAAGAGTTAACTTCATAGTTTTATAAGAGTTAACTTATTGCATTAATCCTGCTTAATTTAGTGATGGTATGCACTCGTACGTTTCAATAACTAAGGATATTAACAGGTGGTTATTAATTGCAGAATAGCGTTATGAAGCTTAAAACTTAGCGTCGTTATATCGATAAATTTCTGTATTTCTCTATACTTTTTTTTTATCTGTGATAGCGTGAAAGTAATTTACAAATAAATCAATATAAAATAAAATATAAACTAACAATATATGTCCACACGCCCTCCTCATGTGTATTGTAAATAAATAGTTAAAGCCGAATAAACGTGTTTAAGACCTTTTAAATTCGTTATTTACAGTAAGTAAAAATCTATTTTCACGCCATCCATCAACGTTACTTCTAAACCCATTTTATGTTTTGTGGTAATGTCGCATGAAATATAAATTTATGCTGAAGATTTGCATAAAATATATTATTTTATTTTTTCCGTTAAAATAACGCTTCGTTAGCTTGGTTCACTTTAGACATCGGGAGCGATAAGCGAAGGACACCTTACAACCACTGTTTTAAATGTTCTCTGCTGGAGACAAATAGAAGATATGATTTGGGTACTATTTAAAGAGTAGCATACATATATATATGAAAATAAAAATGAAAATAAAATTCAGGATTGTTAATAATTTTTAAGTCTTTTTAATATTTAATGTTATTTTCCTTTTTCGTCATTCTTCATACTTTCAACGCTATGTACTTTGCGACAGATGTAAATATGTATCGATAAAGTATGTATTAAAACATTAGATATGTGAAGTTTATTCAATTTCCCAACATTATTTGCAAATGCGTATCTTTTGTAAACTTAATAATAATTTATTATTAAATGAGCGATAAAAAATATAAAATTATATAAATTTATTATAGATTGTTATAATAATAAGTATATTTAGTTAAAATTTGTATACAATATATTTATTGGATAATTTTAACAACGTTAAATATTACTTTTTATTAACTATTTACAATATATTTATGGGATAATTTTAAGAACGTTAAATATTACTTTTTATTAACTATTTACATTGACTAGAATTTCATATTCTATGAATCCAATATCTATACCGGACTTTTAGCAAATAAATAGTGAGCACTTTTATTTCATTCCCAAAACTAAATTTTCAAAAAACCAAACAAATAATTAACGAGGAATTTAATAAAAATTTAATTTAATTTAATATATTCTCTACAACTATTTTTTAATTCGAAATTTAAACATTAAGTGATACTTAGTTATCGCATTTTATCTGGAAATAAGGTAATTTGGTCTCAAACAAAAGATTTCTCTTTTAATTTGCAATAACAGGCATACAAATTTGAAATTAAACTTCCATGTTTTATAATAATATGTGTTATTCTATGTATGAAATTACATATTAATATATATTATATGTATGAAAATTATAAAGTGTATTTGAAACAGTTTATAACTCGGTAAACCGTGTTCCTATTGTAAGGCTGCTGTGTACTAACGCTATTGGATTCGCTCACCTCAACGTTAATCTATGGAGAAAATTTGCCTACTTTTTACAGCTACATAAATGCTGATAATCCAATAAAAATGGTAGAGTAAAACCTCGTTTATCCGGATCTCTGTATAGTCCGGATCAGATTTGTAGACTTTTTTTTTAATGTTCATATTAGATAATAATTTTTAACTATGATAGAAAGAATGTAACTATAAGTACGCCAAATATTTGCTTTTTAGTTTGATTCGATGTACAGTTCCTGCACAGATTGTACAATAACTTATGATAATAAAATGCTTTTTTTGAGTTTAAGAAAGCTTTACTAGAGTGTCACAGGGCATTGACTCAGAAAAGTTATTTTTATATTCTTTAGTATCTTGTAAACAACACTATGCAATTTTGTTACAAAAAATACTTTTTATCGTAATAAACGGTCTGCTTACTTAAGGATTTTGTTTTGCTTATTACCCATATTACCCGGATTATCTGGATTTTCGATTGTCCGGATTGCTTATTGTCCCAGTTAGTCCGGATAAACGAGGTTTTACTGTATTTTCAGATAACTTGAACTTTTCTGCACCTTGCAACGGGATTCATTTTATCAATTTCGCCCACCAAAGGAATTTCGGAGTCTTTAAAAACCACACTATACCAGATTTTTCCCCCGAATAATTTAAATTTTAAAATATTGTTTGTATTTTTTAAAAAACGAAAAATGTCCCAAGTTGTAAAATTTCTTTCACTACTACGGAGCACAATTTTTGAAGAAAAAAATCTTTGAATGCAAGTCGGCAATCCTTGGACACATTTTCTTCATAGGTTAACATCGAAGTAAGCGAAACCATTAAAGTTAGTACACAACAACCTTAAAGAATCTTGGGGGGTGGGGAGGGTGGGTCTGTTGGTCTCTTCCTAGCTTGGCTGGTTTGTTTACATCGTCAACTTTTGCTAGGCAACAAGGGCTAATTAGACTTTAGAGCCGATTCCGAACGGCTTCAAACACCCAATCCAACAGTGGTACGCGAACCCGCTTGCTGTGGACCAAATTCCAGTACCCTAGCCATTCGACCATCGTCGGAAGCCAACAGCACCGCTATTTGATCTTGAAAGTTTGGCATCACTATATCAGTCCCATAATTTATTCGTTAAATTATGGTGCGTTTGTTGGATTCTTTTGGTAAGTTGAGTTATAAGCAAGTGTTTAGTTTTGATGCTATACAGACAAGAAAGAAGAAATTTAGATTAGGTTGTTGCTTGTTTTTGCTTTAACTCGAGTTGTGCTCATAAGGTTCTTTAAATTTTTTTTTCTTGAATGTACCCTAAACTAGGGATTCCCAACTTTTATATGTTTGCTGCACCCTTGGGAATGAGAATAGGTACTTGGGACACCCTAATTAGAATTTTAGTTTCTTCAATTTTTTAAACTTTAAATTAAAGTGGAATATATATCAGGAGCTAGTTACATTTAATTTCAAATAAATACTGACTCCATTGCTGATTTTATTCATTTCTTCAACGTAATAAGTAACAAACACTAGAATAAAATATATTAATATAATTTCAAAAATATCCATGGGATTCAATATAGTTAGGGGTAAGTAAATTTCGCGTAAAAAATATCGAAATTTTGCAACAAAAATTATACAATATATAAAATTTCGTATTTATTCGCAAATCAAATATATATATATATATATATATATATATATATATACAAATTCAAGAATTTCGAATTTATTATAAAAAACATAATTTTACTTACTTGGATAGGTAAGTATCAAAATTCTTAGTTAAAAGTTAACATTGTAAAGTCTCAACATTCTTATCTTTAAGTCTTTGCCTTCTGTCATTAATTACTACGTTGTACATACTAAAATTTCTCTCAGCATCTACGCTGTTAACGGGACTATAGAGGCTTTGTATAGCTGCCTTTGCAAAGTTAAGGTAGCGGCATTTCCCTGCAATTAAAACCTGTATAACCTCATCAGGAGTCTCTAGGTACTGTAAGTAGCTGTCTGTGAAAATGGTTCTATCCATCGATGACTCCAGTGCGTAGAAGCTGTCCGGGTGAAATTCTGAGTAAATCAGAAGGAGCGTGAGATATTTCAGTTAAAGACCGTGGATGGTCTTAATTATGTTAATAAATTATTATTATTTTTATCTAATTTCGATTAAATAGCAGTTTATCACCGAGTTTTCGCCGAAAAGTAGTAAAAAAAAATAATTTTTGCATTTATTCGCTCATATTGACAAATTTCACATTCATTCGCATCTATTTCGTAAATACGAAAATTACGTATCTCTAAGTATAGTATAACACTGGAGGACTACAACGAAAATCGCTAAAACAAGTTTTGTTTATTAGTTTAAGACTTGCGATAGATGCTTAGAGCACAAATGTTTGATATCGAACCTAAGAGCTGTGGGTGTGAGGAAAGCTAATCCAAGTTCAGACACGAGTACATCGATTTGTGTCAGAATCTGAAGGACATGAGTCATCAATTCAACTTAAAATTAATTTTTAGTGGGCCCAATTACTTTTATCCAAGCAAAAATCGCGCGGCACCCCTGGCCAATCTCACGGCACTCTAAAAAGTGCCGCGGTACTCTGGTTTGGAATCACTGCCCTAGACATTAAGGCTGCTGTGTACTAACCCTATTGTATTCGCTCACCTCAATGTTAGGCCGTCTGCACACGGAGCAACTCAAAAGCAACTGGTAACTGACTCAAATCACAAACCAGTCCGTGATGAGTCGCAACCTATGTAATTGAATGGAGCCACGCACACGGCGCAACTGGTTACAAACCCGTCGGACGGGTTTGTAACCAGTTGCGCCGTGTGCGTGGCTCCATTCAATTACATAGGTTGCGACTCATCACGGACTGGTTTGTGATTTGAGTCAGTTACCAGTTGCTTTTGAGTTGCTCCGTGTGCAGACGGGCTTAATCGGAGGAAATGTGTCGAAAGGTTGCCGACTTGTATTGAAAGATTATTTTTTAAATAGTACTCCGTAATAGAAGAAGAAATTTTACACCTTAGGGCAATTTTCGTTTTAAAAAATGCAAATAATATTTTTAAATTTAAATTATTCGGGGGAATATCTGGTCTAGTGTGTTTTAAACTCTCATAAATTCCTTTGGTGGACGACATTTGTAAAATGAATCCTGTCTCAAGGTGAAGAAAAGTTCAGGTTATCTGAAAATACCATTTCTATTGGATTAGAAGCATTAATGTAGCTGTAAATAGTAGATACATTTTCTCCATAGGTTAACATTGAGGTGAGCGAATTCAATAGGGTTAGAAAACAGCAGCCTTGAGTGTTTTCAGTAGAGAGTTTTTCAGGAACATCTCAACTCCCTTGTAAAGAAATACATGCGTCGGATAAACAAAAGTTTTAACGAGTTAGGGCCTGTTCACATAGGAGTCCGTTGCGTAGCGTTAAGGGAAAGATGACGTTGAGACGAAAATAAACCAATCATAGGAGTTAAAAATTTAATTGCTAATCGTTTGGAGGCCTATGATTGGTTTATTTTCGTCTCAACGTCATATTTTCCTTAATGCAACGCATCAGACTCCTATGTGAACAGGCCCTAACCCTCGTTTTTCGAATGCTTCTAAGAACAATGTCACCAGGTACGAATGTGCTTTGAACTATCATTTTAGTTTTCCTTTATTTGTTTTTTCAATAAATTTGAAACATATAACGAAGAGCGTCTATTTTCATAACATCCACCTAATGATGATCACTGCAGACGAAGCACATAGGTAGTTATGTTAATTTCATTGAAATCATAGCTATCACTAGAACTTTCTGAAAAGCGGTTTAGGTAGAATCTCGCACGCTAGGGCCATTTTTTATTGTCATTAATTTTACTTATCGCCTTGGCAACATTACCAGAGATTGGCAAAACAGCTTGACGTGTGCAGTAAATAAAGTAAATGACGGAATACACACAGATAAAATTGTATCTCTTCATGATTTTGTTGGTGATTTTTTTAAGTTAGAAAAAGTGTAAACAGGACAATCCAGGTCGCAAGAATTGTAGAATCAGTCACGAGATATTTTACTTTCAAAAATATGTCGGACTTAAAATAGTTGAATGTTATTCATGAGTTTCATCATAACGAAATTCTATCGTTTCTTTTGAAAACTTCATCATATTAAAAAAAAATTGTTCAGTAGAAATTTTCGTATGTAAAAAAACGCTGTCTTTTGAAAGAAATATGATCAAATATATACTGCGCAATATAAAAATTATGAAACTGCTCTGAATTCTACCTATAGTAGGTTTTGTACCTATTTTTTTTAATAAAACTTATGAACTCATCATTTAAAAAAATTGTTAAATAAAAATTAAGATATGTTGTTACAGCGCATTATAATTAAGTGATAAATAATATCTATATTAATATTAATAGTATAAAGATCCATCTGTTTTTAATATAAACAAATCTCACACATAGCGGAAGTAGAAGTATAAGAATACACTAGAACCCCATTATAACGAACTTCAAGGGACCAAAGGTTTTTTTTTTGCTATATCCGATGATTCGCTATATCCGAACCGTTAAGAAAAATGCTAGAGTTCACAAAATGTATGACTCATTAGTTGCAATGTGTATTCAATAATGATGTATTAAAAAATGATAAAATCTATTAAAAATTATCATTAATGTATTAAATTGACTAAAATCTATTACATTCATCTGACACAATGCTAATTAAATTACGTACAATAGGAAAACGGCCTGACCAAAATTTTCGCTCGTTATATCCATGAGTTCGTTATATACCGGGTTCGCTATAATGGGGTTCGACTGTAATAAAACAAAACTGATAAATGTCGTCGCTAAAGTATTCTGCTTTGCTGCATCCCAGCTCATGTTGGAATCCGCGATAATGAACTTGCGGACACGGCAGCAAAAAATTCCATAACAGTTTTAAGTCACCCTGACCCTTTCACTGACATGAAACACACCATTAAAAATTTTGTTTTTGATAATTGGCGTTCGGTATGGAATCTACAATTAAATAATAAACTTCATCACATCAAACCCGTCATCTCTATCTGGCCTCCAGTATATTCAATAAAATTAGACGTAATGATCACCCGTCTAAGAATATAGAACATACTAGAGTCACTCACAGATATCTGTTGGAGGGAGAATTTACCCCAATTTGCTATCACTGCCACTACGAACTCTCTATTCGACACTTCTAACGGATTGTGCAGGGATAACTTATTTTTAGTTGCAATTCTTTGGCTCTATTTCGCTCACTTTGAGTGATCTTTTGGGTGAAAAACCTCACCCGGAAATTCTCCGTTTTTTTTAAGTGTACTGGGTTTTTTTTCACTTATCTAATACGTCCCTCTTTATCTTTGTGTGTATTGGTTTATTCTGCTTGATTATAATCTGGATGTAAAAACATCCAGAGATTTTGCAAGTTTACCCCCTCTGTATTTAATACCTCCTCTCTTGGCCTTTTATCACATCTATATATACTTGTTTTTATTACGTTTATATTTCAATAATTTTATAGCCATCGCTACCTTATGACTGATTATTGTAACTTTTATAAGACAACTTTTATATGTACAACATTTATCACCTTTCGATATCCTTGTTCATGTCAGTTTCTCGAGTATCAGTGCTTTTAACACTTTATATCTCTTAGCTTTTATCACCTTTACACGTTTTTATTATCACTGCTGCTTCTAATAACTTTTTAATTGAGTAGCTGTGTGCGTATGTATACCCGTATGTAGCTGTTATAACTGGTATTCATTTGTACCTGATATTTGTAAATACATTAATAAATCATATATTTGTACCACTTGAATCGGGAGGTCTTTGACGCAGATGTTAAGTGTTAAGAGCTGTTCAAGGCCTGTTCACATTGCATCCGGAGCATTGGGTTATGTTACTATGTTGTCTCCGAGATTGTCGATATGGCCCGTGATTGGTTTGAAGTATCACGTGGTCAATGAATTGAGCTCTGTGATTGGTTAAATTTTTAACACTGACGTTACGTAACGCTCCGAATTCAGTGTTAATAGGCCGTCACACTGCATCCGTCAGCGTCAGCGTTAAAGATTCCTTTGGCACTGAGAACAAAAACCTGTTTCAATTGCTTGCGTTACAAATTGCATTGAGCACATGTGATTGGATGAGGGCCGGAGTTTTTTATTCGGTGTATTTTTCAGTATGATGAATGACTTGTGCTCCATTGTAGACCGTTCTTGGAATGACCTGTGATTGGTTCGATGTATCCGGTGTTCTTTCGTCAACGTTGAAATTGAATCAACGGATGATGTCTTAGCGCTCAGCTGTTTGATTGGTCAAACAATATTTTGCTGACGCTACGTTAACGCTCCAGATTCAATGTGAACAGCTCTTTATTTCCATACAAACATTTAGTGCCATACAAACATTTTCGGTCGGTACTGAGAATCTTTACTGAAGTCGTTGCTTAAGGATCTTTTCGATCTTTATTCTTCGAAATTATTCTTGTTCTTCTTATTTAAAGATTGTTCTTCTAAAAAAGAAGAACAATCTCATGAAAAAAATAATTTTAAAACACGTAGTTTGCGATGTTATGATAATAACATGATTGAACAATATATCCCCAAAATGTATCGTTAAAATATTAAATAAAAGATGATCAAGTGGTAATTTTCGTTTGACTGCAGGGAACTTTCCACCATCCAACAACTCTCAAAAATTGTGGTCTTCTGTTATTTGTCCCTGTTAGTCCTCGGGTGGTTTGGAGAGTTACGGTCAAATTTGCTACACAAGGACTAATTAGACCGGAACTTACTGCTTAAATCAGATTCCGAACGGCTACAAACGCCCATGCCAAGAGTGGGACTTGAACCCACATACTCTGATACTGATTGCCAGCGCCGGAGCCATTTGACCATCGTCCGGCTGTGTTCGTAATTGGGATTTGTTAATACACTGATTACTCATGCATTCATATCGTTTAGCTTAAGCCACTGATTGACACAGATGTGAGATTTTTAGTGCAACAAAATCCTTTGGAGCCGTTACAGGAGACAACCTGTCCAAAGACGTTGCTTCTTTTCAGTCCTAAAATAATAATAGGATCTTGCGAAACAAGATTTTTGCAAAAGAATTTTAAAATAAAGATTCTTGTATGATAAAAGTGCACTTCCTTAAAATTATAGATAATTTAGCTACCGTATATCAAAGATAGCTCAGAAGAAATTATAGGATATTTATGGGACCTTCCACCTTCCAACTTTTAGTTCAGACATGTGGAATTCGGCAGTTTTAGATTTAGTTCAAACATATCGAATTCGGCAGTCTGACTTTTAGTTCAAAAATACGGAATTCGGCAGTTTTTACCTTTTCCCCCTTCCGATAGCGTCTGGGGAGCTTTTTCACGTCCCATTAAGCATATCGATCGTTCAAATTAACTTTCCCTGTCACCATTGCTTCGGATAAAACTCACCCACTATCTGGAACAACGCTGAAGGTACATTATCAAGGTTACTCCTCTCTGATAAATGTTGACTCAATCAATAGAAAAAAAACAGAGAAACGGGGCACAGGAAGGGTGAAAAATGGTTTAGAGGGAAATCATTGACAATGTCACAGTGGACAATGTAAAATCGTTCTGTCGATATGATGGCGTGTGTCCATAAATTAAAAACGCGACTTCAGTATTAGCATGATGTATCTTGACGTGAGTAAATGTAAGCAAACTCTAAGATCCAGTTCTGATACAGGACGCGTGCTTATCAACCTAGCATGGGCTTAGATTTTTTTCGTCCATTTTTAAAGTCCCTAAAAAGTTTTTTAAAATAGCTTGATCTTTTACCTCTTAAAAATCTAACATTATCCATGTGTATAGTTGATACAATCAAAGAAAAAGCAGCATTACAACCAGAGGATGGGTAATTTAAACATTAAAAAAGTGTTTAGTTTTTTCATACATTTTTAAGGAAAATTTTTCCTGTACTCTATATATTTAAGTTGCTAAGCCGACTTTTTGGGCAGTCCGTGAGGGAAAACTACTGCATCAATTTACTTTATTTTGGTATTAAACGAAAGATTGTAATCTATAGATTTGTCAAATTTTGTTTTTGTAACCGCAATTTCTATTAATTAGCGATAATTTACAATTAAAAATTTATTTCTGCGCATGCTCAGTGGCATGTTTAAATCTGTCTTTAGAAACTCACTGTTTCTGCGCATGCTCAGTGACATGTTTTAATGATTAAACACGTTTATTCCGAGAAGTCTCTCTAGATCTTTCTCTGTCATTTTTATTTTTATGATAATTATGTTTGGGGAAATATAAGATTAAACCTCATGGAAATTGTTTATTTCGCACTGTTTAATTAGTGATAGTTTACAACTAAAAAAAATTGCTTTCTGCGCATGCTCAGTGAGATTTTTAAATCTGGCTTTAGATACTCACTAAACACGAGGCTGCTTAGACACATTAATTTGTTTCTACGCATTATTATGATTTTCAACATTTGGCAATGATGTGTTGAGTATAATTTGAGTATTAGTACATTTATTTACTATCTAGCCGTCATGTTTTGACGAGTATCAACTAGTGAATACTTAAGAGGGTTAAGTAAGGAAGTTAAAGAAAGAGTGATAATGTTAAACTCGTAATACATATACTTTCCTTACCAATTGTGCTATCTTTATAATATTAAGTACCGATTAAGTGTCTTTAAAATATTAAGTAATGATTCGATATCTTTATAATACTAAGTAATTCAGGGTAACTCTCCGTCTCCTTGAATTGAACATTCTCAATCATAGATTTGGTTTAATCTTTGCTAAAAATCATGAATTAAATTTAATATAGTCGGTATTAATAGTTTTATGGGGGCGAGTGAATAAGAGAATGATGTGGACTTTATTTTAATGCTTCTTGCAAGAAAATTTCAATGCATTAAAATTTTCTTGTTCATGAAAAACTCAAGTGATCGTTGAAAATTTCGTACTGGAAATACGAAGTTTTGATTGTGGAAAAATTTTCTTCTTAAAATCCATCGAAAACTTCTGTTAATTACATCGGTTGCGATGAATACATACATTGTTAAAATTAAGTTGAAATAGGATCAAACATATGAGTTACTTTGTTCTATTAGAAAGTTTTCAAAGTAGTATTTTAATGCATACATAATTTAGAAGAGAATAAATGAATACAGAGACCTGTAAAATTAGGAACTACTTTGATTTTTAGATTTATTATTTATTCGTTGTGTGAATACCACTGTTTATATATATATATACTATATATATATATATAATAGTCGAACCTCCATATATAAAAAAGCTAACTTTTATTCCCTTACCGTGCCATTAATCGCACCTTGCAACTCTAACTCGTGCCTATCATAGCACAGCGCGTTCGCTCTGGCTCGGAGTCGCTCTCGTTGCGGGTTCGATCCCAGCCGGAGCCCTTTCTCTTTTCCAAATTCCAAGCTACATTTAGCTGTCCCAATGCGTATGCCATGGTTATTTCTTTTCGAAGTGTATGGTCCTGCGGGCCTTTTTTTTTTTTTTTTTTTTACTGCAGTTCACGACCTCGGAAAAATATATTAAAACTTGAAAAAAAAAAAAAAAAAATAAAAAAAAATTGTAAAACTCACAAAATCAGAAAAAAAAAAAAAAAATTATATTCTATCTTGTTCTGTACGATGAATTTATGGCTTTCTGGGGCCTTTTACTCTTTACTTGTTTTTGCTACTTAATTAATTTTTATTAATTAATTTTTCTTATTATTTTACTTAAATTAACTTTTAATTATTACTCTAGTAAATTAACCTTTTTTTTACTTTTTCGCGTATCCTTACCCTTAATTATCTTAATTTCTTCTTTTAAACTTTAACTAATGAGCACTTCCACCGTGATAACAATTATCTTACTTACAGGAGATAAAGCCGTCAGGCCAAGGAACTCCACTGCTAAAACCAAATTCTGCTTAGTTCCTCCATATATAAAACTTCCCCATATCAAAATTTTCTATATATCTAACTCTTATCAAATCTCCATGTTCATTACATAGAAAAATTGTTTCTACATATCGGCAAAATCTCTATATATCGAAATTCTTTTCCAAGACAAACTGGGAGATTTTATTCCACTTTAGAATAAAATCTCGCAATTTTTGGCATTTGAAACAATACGTCGTGGACTTATGGACAAATGTCCCTAATGAAGTTTTTAGTGGACTGAATATATACGAACATTTCTTCGAACTTTCCGAAAAACTGGCTGTTCAGCAATATATTCGTAGTTTTATTTTAAAGAATGTAACATTCTAACCACTGTCTGCATTATTGTTTTTTAAAGGTATGTAGTACTCAATAAATCTTTCATATTAATTCATTTTTTAGTTATTAACTTTCATTTAATGGGATTCGCATATAAATTAGAAATGCAGTTTCGTATATGAAAATTATCTTTAATTTTTTTTTAGGAGAATTATGATAAAACTAAGCTCAATTCTATATATCGAATTTTTTTCCAACAATTTGCTACTTCGATATACGGAGGTTCGAAAGAATATATATATATATATATATATATATATATATATATATATATATATATATATATATATATATATATATATATATATATATATATATATACAGTCGAACCTCTATATATCGAACTTCCCCATATCGAAATTTTCTATATATTGAACTTTTAGCAAATATCAATGTTCATTATATAGAAAAATATTTCTATATATCGAAATAATCACTGTATATCGACATTTTTTTTCAAGACATATTGGGAGATTTTATTCCACTTTAGACCGAAAAACAGTAAACATGTCCTTGGGGAAGTTTTTAGTGGACTGAATAAATGTGACGATTTCTTTTGCTGTTCAAGCAAAACTGGCTGTTCAGCAAGATAATCGTAGTTTTTTTTTTTAAGAATGTAACTGTGATCATTCTAACCACTGTCTGGATTATTGTTTTTTAAAACGCATGTAGTACTCAATAAATCTTTCATATTAATTCATTTTTTAATTATTAACTTTCATTTAATGTCATTCGCATATAAATTAGAAATGGAATTTCGTATACGAAAATTAGCTTTAATTTTAATGTTTTAGGAGAATTATGATGAAACTAAGTTCAATTCCATATATCGAAATTTTATCCGCCAATTTGCTACTTCGATATATAGAAGTTCGACTGTATATATATATATATATATATATATATATATATATATATATATATATATATATATATATATATATATATATATATATACTAGTATTATTGCCCGGCGTTGCCCGGGTAGATATATAGATATAAAATATTTCATGCATTCCATCAAAAAAATACTGGGCTGCACTCCCGCTCTTCATGTTCATCTGGTCAGACAGAATGCGCTTAGCACGCTTCTACTAAAATGATATACAAACAATAAGAAAGAAAGAAACTTTGAGCCTGCGGACCTTCGTCTGATTTTAAGGTCATTCCCAACCCTCTTTCTCCCGAGCATTGGAATTTGAAACCCCCCCTTCCGTCATCCTCAAACCACCCCTCTTAACGCAGCTGGTCGAGGGGAATCCACAGGCGGTAGAAGCACCTCTATCGGGCACAAAAAACATTAAAAAATTTATTTTAAAAAACTAATTGAGCCCCAAATTCCGTTTTTCCTGATTTAAGTTTCTCGGGTCCAAAACATTAACTGTGCCGAATTTGGTCCCGGTGGGTGAAACAGTCTATGATTCTATAGCGGACAAACAAACAGACAAGCTCTTATATATATATATATATATATATATATATATATATATATATATATATATATATATATATATATATATATATATACACAACAGTGTGTTCATAAAAAAATAATAGTGGGGTTTCAAATGGCTATAACTATGCAACAAATCATGTTGAAGACACGAGTCATACGTTAAATGAAAGAGAAACACTAAAAGTTTATGTGTGCGAAAGCTTACGTGCAGACTCCAACGGACTCCGGGACTAGCGCCGGAAAATTCCGGAGAATTTCCTTTTCCAATTAGACCAGTTTTTATTTTGCCACAATCGTGCGGTAATTTCTTAACTAAACATTTTCTCAGCGATCGGGGGGACAAGATGGGTGGATTGCCTGGCCCCCACGGTCTCCAAACCATACCCCCGTTGATTTCTATTTTTGGGGTTATGTAAAATCACAAGTTTATTCTATTCGCGTTCAAAACCTGGACCATTTAAAATAAAGGATCATTGAAGCTGTTTCATCTCTCACGCCGGGTGTTCTCTACCGTATATGGGATGAGACTGGTTATCGTCTTGGTGTCTGCAGGGCAACTAAGGGAGCACTCATCGAAGTCTGCTGAACAGAAGTCTTTTGTTCCGAAGCTTTAACCTCTTAAAACCGCGAGCTTTAACCGAAGCTTTTTTTTCCGAAGCTTTAACCTCTTAACGCATTAAAACTTTTAATTGGCAAGTTGAAAACATCTGACCTCGCACGTCATAGGAGGTGATCTCGCATTGGACGACTGGATCTTTCTAGAACAGTACGTCACACTGCTTTTAAAAACAATTCTAGCTTCTACACGGAGACTAGGGGAAAATATAATCGGTTAATTTGATTATCGTAAGATCAGA
The DNA here is from genome assembly GCA_907164885.2 of Dolomedes plantarius. Taxonomy (NCBI): domain Eukaryota; kingdom Metazoa; phylum Arthropoda; class Arachnida; order Araneae; family Dolomedidae; genus Dolomedes; species Dolomedes plantarius. The sequence continues at coordinate 35,599,830 of OU015499.1, read as the reverse complement.
ATTTGAATTAAGTGGCGATACTTTATTGAGATTAAAAGGGGGAATTTCGAATAGACGTTTAATTAATGAAAGTGAAATGATATTGTTTCATATATATTTCATATAACACATACATACATACATACATATATACATACAAAAGAGGTAAACAACGATAAGTAATCCTACGTTAATAACCCCATGGTAGTTTCATTAGGATAGACTACCAGATTTTTTTTTACAGAAACAATCAGCAATATAAAATTTCAACTCAGTAACTATTCCAGATTTTAGATTTATGAATTATTCCGAACGGTAAATCATTACTTCTTCATGCTTCGGTGATTTGGAGACTGTTTTTCATTAAACAAAGTTAAAATAAATTATCTTTTTGATACTACCTAAATTATCTTTATGTTTCATAACCTTGTTTTGAATCAGCACAATAATACAGAATTTCTCTTGTGAGCAGTAATTTAGGGTGAGAATCTGCAGATTTAAGAGTTTCTAAATCTTAAATTTGCAATACTAAATTTACTAATATTTTTCTGGGATATTGTTCAGTTGGAAATTTTTTAAATGTGTTCTTTTCTTTACAGATTTCATAAGATAATAAGAATCAGCGGTAAAAAAATGAAGTTTTTAGTTTTTAAACGCTGGAAAACCCCGTTTAAAATGCTTAGTTTCGCAAATGAGTCAAGGAATTTTCAAACGTAATAACAAGTTCAGTTTATAGATTTATGAATTATTCATAATAATGTACCATAACGTAATCATTATAGATCCCACTGGAATATTTTAAACATAATTTAAATATTTAATAGTTTCTGTGATAATAACTCTCTGTGGCACAGTCCAATATTAAGTACACGCAAGCAATATTTTGGGGTAAAACTTTGAAACTTAAATTTTGCTAAATCTTAATCTGCTGTTGTAAAAATGCATGCAAATTTGTTCCTGTTACTCTGTTCTATTACGAATTGTTCAATACAGCTTTGTAAAGCCTGCAGAGTTTATCTGAGAATGACAGCTAGAAATTATTTTCTAAACTTAGTTTTAAAAGTAGTGACACCCCTTGTAAAAACATTCAGGCTAGTTTCATAAAAGAATAAATTACCCTTTATATTTAACAATATTTTCAGTATTTCGATTCCTGAATAATTCATTATAGCCAACCATTATATTTCCATTATTCATTGCAAAGTCAGTCTGAAAACGTCAGGATTGTTTGAATGTATCTTCTAACAGAACACTGACTGGCATTTAAATTAGCAAATTATTGAGTTGAGGTAATTTCAATAGCAAATAAATCAGACATTGATGCAATCAGGCATTGAGTTCAGGCATTTCTAATAGGAATTGTTCAATACAGTTTTATAAAGACTGCAGAGCTAACTAACAGAACACAAACTGGCACTTAAATTAACAAATTATTGAGTTCAGGCAATTTCAGAAGCAAATAAATCAGGCTTTGAGTTCAGGTATTTTCAATGGGAATTGTTCAATACAGTTTTTTAAAGCCTGCAGAGTTAACTTTCAGAACACAAACCGGCATTTAAATTAACAAATTATTGAGTTCAGGCAATGTCAGAAGCAAATAAATCAGGCATTGATACAATCAAACATTAAGTTTAGGCATTTTCAATGGGAATTGTTCAATAAAATTTTGTAAAGTCTGCAGAGTTAACTGACAGAATACAAACTGGCATTTAAATTAGCAAATTATTGAATTCAGGTAATTTCAATAGCAAATAGACTCAATGCAATCAGGCATTGAGTTCAGGCATTTTCAATAGGAATTGGTCAATACAGTTTTTTAAAGTCTGTAAAGTTTATCTGAGACTGACAACTAGTAATTATTTTCTAAACTTAGTTTTATAAGTAAAAACATTCAAGTTAGTTTCGTATATGAATAAATTACCCTTTATATTTAATAATATTTTCAGTATTTTGATTCCTGAATAATTCATTACAGCAAACAGTTATTTCCTCATTATTCATTGCAAAATCTTTCTGAAAACATCAGGATTGTTTGAACATATCTTCGATCTGAGCACAAATTGACATTTAAATTAGTAAATTATTCAGTTCAAGCAATTTCAATAGCAAATAAATCGGGCATTCAGTTTAAGCAATTTCAAAGGGAATTGTTCAATACAGTTTTGTAAAGCCTGCAGAGTAGCAAATTATTGAGTTCAGGCGATTTCAACAGCAAATAAATCAGGCATTGATGCAATCAGGCATTGAGTTCAGGTATTTTCAATAGGAATTGTTCAATACAGTTTTGTAAGGCCTGCAACGTTTATTTGAGAATGACAATTAGTAATTACTTTCTAAACTTAAGTAATAATTTCTAAACTTAAGTAGTTTAAATATAAATTACCCTTTATATTTAATAATTCGATTCCTGAATAATTCATTATGGCAAACCACAATTTCCTCATTATTCATTGCAAAATCATTCTGAAAACGACATTCTGAACTAGCATTTAAATTAGCAAATTACTGAGTTCAGGCAATTTCATCAGCAAATAAATCAGGCATTGATGCAGTCAGGCATTGAATTCAGGTATTTTCAATAGGAATTGTTCAATACAGTTTCGCAAGGCCTGCAGCGTTTATTTGAAAATGACAATTAGTAATTATTTTCTAAACTTAAGTAATAACATCCCTTGTAAAAAACATTCAAGTTAGTATCGTAAATAAATAAATTACCCTTTATATTTAATAATATTTTAATTGTTTGGATTCCTGAATAATTCATTATGGCAAACCATAATTTCCTCATTATTCATTGTAAAATCATTCTGAAAACGATATTCTGAACTGGCATTTAACTTAGCAAATTATTGAGTTCAGGCAATTTCAACATCTCTGGAATTTAAAAAAAATCTGCATAAGGTTTGAAATACCAACAGAAATAAATATAATTTCTCGTTCCTAAACAGATGTAGGGTTTTAATCGATGCACAAAGACAACAAATAAAGTAATGGAAGACAAACATCTCAAAATTTTGTTATATTTTCATCTGAGGCACGTTAGTTTCAAATACCCAATGCAAACAAAATTTGCAAAAATGCCATAATCAGCATTCTATATGGATTCACTGCATATGGATAAACGCTTCAAGTAAATTTTTAAACTATCTAAAACAAATAAAGTTGAAAAAAGAGAACTCTGTAGTTCACAAACGCAGTCACCATGCATAGCATGTTCTCGGTGCAGTCATTTACCATTTTTGCCCTAGTTAACACAAGAAGAAATAAATTAGTCATTTTGACTGGTTTTAGCATTAGTAGGAAGGTTTCAGTAAGATACTAACGCCGTTACTACAAATTAGACGATAAATTTTAAGTTTTTAATACTATCTGACCTTGTATTTGTTCAGTGATCCAGTGTTTGTTTATTTGGACTATTTTATTTAAATTATTTCACACAGAAATGTGATATTGGATTGACTAGAACTTAGGTTTACTATACAAAAAATTTTGAGCAATTCCAAATTTGGACATAGAATTGTTTTTGATATTCAAAATAGAAATGACGTCTTTTTAATGATATTTTGGACTTCGTAGTTGTTGCTAAAACATAATTAAAAGAAAAAATAAGGACTTATTTTTCTTTGCCCTTCATATTGAAATAAAGAATTTCAAAGATTTCAATGATCCATCGAATATAAAGAAACATAGATTTTAGCGTTCAACTCATTAATTCATTGAATATAAATAGACATACATTTTATCGTTCAACCGACTGATCCATCAATTATAAAGAAACATAGATTTAAGCGTTCAATCCATTGATTCATTGATCCCTTGAATATAAACATAGATTTTAGCGTTCAATTGGTTTATCTATTAAATATATAAAGACAGATTTTAGCGGTGAACTGATTGATCCATTGAATATAAACAGACATATTTTAGCGGTCAATAGACTGATCCAATGAATATTTAAAAACATAGATCTTAGCGCCCAACTGAGCGATTCCTAGATCAATCGAATATAAAGAAATAGATTTTAGCATTCAACTTATTGATCAGTCGAATATATAGAAGGATAGATTTTAGCGTTCAACTCATTGATTCCTTGAATATAAACATACATAGATATTATCGTTCAACCGACTGATCCATCAATTGAGGCGGTGAAAGGCAAAGTGGTGTAAGTCAAAAGAGTTTTACAGTAAAAACTACAAAAAATTCCACTATAAATTGAACAAATTATAATTCATAATAATTATTATACTATTGCAAATAATAATTATTTGTAATTCCACCATAAATTGAATATGGAGATTACATATTTGACCTCAAATAAAAAAAGTTGAAAATGTGACTTACACCACTTTGCCTTTCACCGCGTCAATTATAAAGAAACATAGATTTAAGTGTTCAATCCATTGATTCCTTGATCCCTTGAATATAAAAATAGATTTTAGCGTTCAATTGATTTATCTATTAAATATAAAAATACAGATTTTAGCGTTGAACTCATTGATCCATTGAATATAACCAGACATATATTTTAGCATTCATTAGACTGATCCAATAAATATTTAAAAACATATATCTTATCACCAAATTGAGTGATTCCTAGATCAATGGAATATAAAAAAAATAGATTATCTATTATCTCAACTGATAGATAATCTATTGCGTATCTCAACTGAAATCTGCGTATCTCAACTGATTGATATACGCAGCTGATTGATATACGATCAACTGATTGATATACGAATATATAGATAAATTTTAGCGTACAACTCATTGAATCCTTAATTCCTTGAATATACACTCATGGACAAAAAAATTAGCGTACCAAGAAGGAGTCGTCAAAATGAAACGAAATTTTACATACGTAATGACTACTTTGATATAAGTAAATGATAAGAAAATCAAAGAAAAAGGATAATTTATTTCAGAGAAAAAGGCAAAAGAACGGAGGAGTTAATACTCCGTTGGACCCCCTCCAGCGCGAATGCACGATGCGATACGATCGGGCATTGAGTCATACAAATTCTGTATGATCTCATGAGACATTTCGTTCCATATTTGCTGTAACCTCGCCTCTAGTTCGTTCGAACTCGTGGGATGGCGAACTCGTCGTCCCAAATGATCCCAGATATGCTCGATTGGAGACAAATCTGGAGATCGGGCAGGCCAAGGAAGGGTAGTAACCGTGCGGAGACAGTCTTGTGACACCCTTGCCGTGTGAGGCCGAGCATTGTCTTGTTGAAAAATGGCTCATGGGAGCCGTTGCATGAGTGGCAACACATGTGGTTGCAGGATTTCATGAACATACCGCTGGGCTGTCATGGTGCCACGGAACATTACTAGGGGTGACCGTGTATTGTAGGCAATGGCACCCTATACCATCACACCAGCTGTGGGAGCGATGTGTCGCTGTACAGCAAAGGCAGGATTGAAGCGTTCACCACGGGCTCTCCACACACGAACACGATTGTCATCACTGCCGAGATTGAATCTGGATTCGTCGCTAAAGACGACCTGGTTCCATTCCGCTGCAGTCCAGTTTCCTCGTGCGCGGCAAACTCCAAACGGAGGCGTCGATGGGTGGGCGTCAAGGGCAGCACTCGTAATAGGCGCCGCGATACCAACTGTCCTTCAGCCAGGCGGCTTCGTATGGTTCGAGAAGACACAGAGGCCCCTAGTGAAGGTGCTACCTGTGCCTGGATGGCGGCCGATGAAGCAGTTGGCTGTACGCGTGCATTTCTTACGATGTGGCGGTCTTCTCGACGACTGGTCTGTCGAGGGCGTCCTGAGCCTGGTCTTCGTGTACATGACATCTCTCGGGTCCACTGGTCCCAACACCTCCTCACAACACAATCAGAGCGGCCTAATTGACGAGTTACTCGCCTAGCTGACCACCCAGCTTCCATCATCCTGACGATTTTCCCCCTCTCAAACTGCGACAACTGCTTATATTGTCTTCGAACACGGCGTAATGGCATGTCTATTTCAGCTCTTCCTTTGTAAATGATTCAGCACACTCAAACAAGCTTTGGTTACCTGTTTTATACTCCACAGAGTACGATGTTCAACGCCCTCTACCGTCGTAATGCGCAATCACGCTGCATTTCTAATCATTTGCATATCTCCCCGACATGTACCTTCATTGCAAGTTTCGTTACGATCCCGCAATTATTTCTTGGTGCGCTAATTTTTTTGTCCATGAGTGTATTATTTTTCTAAAGCGGAGACACTTATCGTGAGACATTCGCCTTTTGCCATTCACCCCGTGAAGTCTCCCCTCAGGGGGTTTACCTTTTTTAGGTAAACACGGGTGTCGCAAAATCGAGGTACCCCAACGAACTATCTCTCCCTTCCTTTTCATCTCCCCTCTTCCTTCTACGAGCTTTACTCTTTTATTTCTCCCTCGTTGCGGTTACCTCTTCGGAGGTGAGAGCTTCTCATCAGAAGCTGTAGCCATTCTGCTGCTTGTAGCTTCTAATGGCGATTAACTGCCCACGTGTTTGCCGTGCTTGGAGACCCGTATCCCCGGAAAAGGGAATCCTGGCAGTTGAGGGTCAATTTTGGTCGCCCAACACACTGCTTCGGCCCCCACGTCGGGTAAACGGGAGGTACTCAGTGTTCCCCTGGGTATCAATCGGCTGGTGGGTTAGACTTCTGTCACCTGCTCAGAGTTCAAGCAATCGGCCTCTTGTGGTCTGTGCGCGTATAGACCTGATTAGCACTGGTGCAGGGACCTGCATACCCCTGTTGGGCTCCATGGTGGGTGGTTCCATAAGGTCTGAATATCCGGCCCTTTTTATGGATATGTCAAAAAAAATCCCACGGTGAAGGATAAATCACCAAAAAAATCTACCCAACAAATGTACGCAAATGTTAAATTTAATAAATTCCTAATCGTGAAACCTACAGATAATTCTTTTAAAAATATATCGCCTATTTTTATTCACAAAACTATTCAGTCTATTGTAGGAGAAGTACCGTCAATCCGAAAACTGCAATCCGGAGACCTGATGATTGAGGTCTCTTCGGCACAACAATCAGAAATTCTCTCCAAATGCACTACTTTTGGTTTGTTTTCTGTGACTGTCTCACCGCATAAGACCCTGAACTCATCAAGAGGAGTTATCTCCGAATCAGAACTTGTTAATGTCCCTGAGTCGATGTTAGGAAATTTAAGGGATCAAAATGTCATAAATGTCCGCCGAATCACCATACGCCGGGACGGAAAGGTGCTTCCTACGAAACATCTCATCCTAACCTTTGACTCTGTAGATCTCCCATCACATATAAAAGCCGCCTACTTCCGCTGTCCAGTCAGGTGGAGAGGTCCGACGTACCGATTCCGCTGCGCTTTTTTAAATGCCAGCGATTCGGTCATTCTCAGGATGCATGCCGTGGGTCCCTTACTTGGGCTCGTTGTGCACTAGCGGATCATGAAAGCAATAGCTGCTTGGCGGTCTTAAAATGTGTTAACTGCGATAATAGTCATCCGGCCTACTCTAAGTCGTGTTCTAAGTGGTTGAAAGAAAAAGAGATACAGACGTTAAAGGTTACAAATAAAATGTCTTACCCCGAAGCACGGCGAATAATCGAATCTCGAACCCCGACTATTGTATTATCGTATGCTGCAGCGGCGTCCCCCCAAAATGTATCTTCTGTTGGCCCACAAACTGAACCCAACCCAGTTAAGCTGAAATCCGTGTCTTGCTCGTCATCCGAAACTCAACCTCAGCTGAATTCATCCCTATCCGGTTCTCCATTAAGCAAGAAAATACCACGAAAGCCTCTGACCCCTCCGCTATCCGTGTCACAATCTCAGCAAACATCAATTCAATCCGTTTCGTCATCTATTGAAAGCAAACCATCCCGAACTACTGAATATCTACAATTGGAACCCAATAGAAATAGAACAATTCGCGCTCTACCTCCCGTTAAATACCAGGCACATAAGAAAACCAAAATAGTTGAACAAAGCAATAAACCTGTTTTATCAAACAAAAAAGATCCTAAGTATTTAAAGAAAATTAATATTCAAGACTCCACTCACGATATGCTAGAGATCTATACTTCCGGTATCTCTGATACTGAGGAGGTAGAATCTAGTGACTTTGCATCTGGTGCCTCTCAATTTGCATAGAGAGGTCATTCGGTCTCTCCTCTTTCTTTGCCATTTTCGGGTACTTTACCTTAATCTGGATGGGGGTTTCCCTGTCCAGAAGTTTTAGATTTTATTAGATTCACCCTCTCCTTTTTTTTTCACTTTTGTATTTTATTGCTCTTGCCTTATTTAAACTGTATGATTTTATATTAATGTTATCTTCTCCTTTTATACGACTAGTTTTTTTTGTCTGTATTATGACAGATTATAGCACCGTCTACATATCAGTGTTTTCACCTATATTGTACTTATCGCCCTTTTTACCATTGTTTATAAATTGTTTTTATCACTTATTCCATAATTGTTCCTATCACCTTTTGTCTATCTCTGTTTTACATGTTTTGCCTTTTACCTTTCTGAGTATCACTGGTTTTGACTATTTAAAATGTTGACACACGTTTTTCGGGTTTTATCTTGTGTATGTCCTCTCTGGACCTTGCGCCATTAAACCTCAATCAACCAACCAACCCCGCAAAATCTTTATTAGTCTGTTCATTAGCGTCATATTTGTATGAATTACAGTACCTTTGAAACCAGAAGATAGATAACGAAACAAGTTTCAGCAAAATTTAGTCAGGGGTTACCGAATCATGGGTATTTTTTAGCCTGTGGTTCCAGCTAACAATCAACGGCCGGTTTCTTAAGTTTGCATCAATTTTTAGTTAACGCCAAATCAGTGAAAGGCGCTAACTAAAAATTAATGCAAACGAAATTTTTAGTTGTCTCTAATCATCCAATAAAGAAAAAAAATTAGTTCTCTAAATTTGGCAAGAATTTGTTGACAAAAGGGATAAAAGTGGGAACAACGGCTAATCAAAACTACCGCTATTTTGGATTTTATTTCGTTGTATATTCCTCATTTAGTTTAGGGATTAGATAGGTGTACTCTAAATTTAATTTCTGTTGTCTTTCAGCTGAATGAGGACTCTTTTATTAACATCAAAACTATTTAATAGCCAGAACAAATGGCTCTTGTTACATAATATAATGTGGCTCCATACGAAAGAAAAGGAAGGATTCGACCAAAAATGTCATCGAAGGCGTTGTTTGTTTGAGCTCAGACAAGCTACTTCTCAAAATAAATAGAAACAATTGAATTCTGATTCTTGGACAATCCATAACACTAATTCATCGAACTATTGAATGGATATGCATCGAAATAAAAGCTCGTTTCGGTGATATTAGCTTATAAGCTAGGAATAGTGGGTTACGGGTGGATTAGTTAATATTTTATTCTCAAATGCTGTCGTAAACCCCGCCGTTTATTGACCACTGCTTTGTGGCCCTCTCGAACGCTCCCATATATCCCTGATCGCTTCGGGGAACAGCCGCCTTTTAGCTTAACGAAGGATGTGACCAGTGGACCGGACACGAGCCCTCGAGCATATGAGGGTGGGATGAGGACGTAATTATTTGCAGTAGTTTGAATTACCGTTATTCAACGAGTGCCACGTGAGGCATTAGATTCTGAAGAGCAATCGATGCACCTCCGGCGAACGCTGTTCTCGGGGACAATCCATCATAATTCCACTCACTCTTCCACCACCATCATTAAGAGATTATTGCGGTTAAATGAATGATAGAGTGGCATATTTTGCTCTGTACCTGATTTTCGGAGGGAACTGGGAACGATACAGATTCTTTAAGCAAATAGAATAGAGTAAAGGCATTTATATGTAGCAGTAGGTTTATAAAGTGCACAGCGTCATGCTATGAGTAATTGAAATCAAAAAAGAAAAGCATAAAAAAAAAATCCTTAACCCAAAAGAACCAAAACAACGAGGCAATCGACCGGTCTCTTCATCAGGAGGCCTGACCGAGTATGTCACCTCAGGGGAATCTTTCTGATGCAGATGAAGCCCAAAAAAAATCTCAAGACCCTTCGTTATTTTGGTTTGCTTTTTTAATTTTTTTTCAATTATTTCTACTGAATATTGCATTTATGTTGCGTTGAGCGCTAATTCCAGATTTCTGTTAACGTATTTGACAATTAGTGTCTTCATTTTGTTTATGTAAATTGAAATTTCTTTTCTTGGGTCCTACTATGAAGTCAGCGTTAGTCTTTCTTGTCAATTTTTGTTTCAGAAAAAGTAAATAATATTTCCTATGTCGTTCGCTGGCCTTACGAACGAAAATTTGTTTTGCACGTTAAAAAAATAAACAAACATTAATGTATTGTTCGTTCGTTTTAGGTACAAAAATTGAAAAGAAAATTTTTTGTGCATTTTCGTACCTCTAATTTTTCTCTCGAAAGTGTTGTTGTTTGTTTGCTAATGCGGGGCACTTGTCAATGAAGCCATTCGCCTTTTAACTCTTTGGGGGGCGCCGTTTGCACAGTGCAAACGCCTAAATCAAATTTTTTTTCACTTGCTTTAAATGTATTCCAGTTAAATGTGCAAAAAAATTGTTAGTACTGCCCTCTGTTATCAGTTTAAAGAAGTAAAAACATTTTGCAACCTTTAATTGGAAATTTTTTCAAGATTCTTCAAAAAATTCTTCAAAAGATTTTTTTCAAAAAATCGGGAAAAAATCTGCACCGTGCAAACGGGGGAGGTTGTTGCCCCTGAAAGGGTTAAGGCTTCTACGTACTAATTCTATTGTATTTGCTGACCTGAATATTAACCTACGGAGAAAACGTGTCCAAGGATTGCCGACTTGGACTAAAAGATCTTTTTTAAAAACATTATTCCGTAATAAAGAAAGAAATTTTACATATTGGGGCATCTATCTTTTTATTTAAAAAATGCAAATAATATTTTAAATTTTAAGTTATTCGGGGGAAAATTCTGGTATAGGTTGTTTTAAAAGCTTATGAACAGAGTTATGTACTTTGAATAAGACATTTTTCCATTAAAACACACCACTTTCCTACAGTTTCATGGTAAATAAATATCGACAAATATTTTCGGTGAAATTCCCTAAAAAGTTATTATGATTGATAAAACCGTGAAACACCCCAGAAAACACGTCAGGACCTATGGTTTGGATGTATAGGTTTTCTTTTGAGGTATGAAGTGATGGCTTTCAGCAAATCATTGGCGGAGAAAACACCATGACCTTCTAATATCCTCTCCTAATCTTGTCTTATCCTGCTATGCAATCACTGATTAAACTGAAAAATGATAATATTACCAGCAAAACATTGTCTTAACTTAAATTTCTGAAGTTTACAACCACTGCGTTAACTTCCGATACAACTTGTGAGCTTAAGCCCGTCTGCACACGGAGCAACTCAAAAGAAACTGAGAACCGACTCAAATCACAAACCAGTCCGTGATGAGTCGTAACCTATGCAAACCCGTAGACCGGGTTTGTAACCAGTTGCGCCGTGTGCGTGGCTCCATTCAATTACATAGGTTACGACTCATCACGGACTGGTTTGTGATTTGAGTCGGTTATCAGTTTCTTTTGAGTTGCCCCGTGTGCAGACGGCCTAAGGTTGCTGTGTGCTAAACCTATTGGATTCACTCACCTCAATATTTTAACCTATGGAGAAAATGTGTCTACTATTTACTGTTACATAAATGCTGGTAATCCAATAAAAATGGTATTTTCATATAACCTCAACTTTTCTGCACCTTGCAACAGGATTCATTTTATAAATGTCGTCCACCAGAGAAATTAATGAATATATATCACTGTTTTATATCACCTTCCACATATTACTGTTTTTTGTCATCTATTATGTATTACGGTTTTTGTCACCGTTTTATATAAAACTGTTTTTACCCTCATTGTCCTTATCACCTTTTATGTCGTTGTTATCTGTTATGTTTACTTAATAATTTTATATATGCATTTTTTTCTCTTGACACGTGTTTGGCGCAACTTGTCCTATCTGGACCTTGCGCTCTTAATCTTCAACCAACCAACCAACCCTGTCTCTGAATAAGGTATTTATCCTCCCTTAAGATAAAAATCCAGTCTGATATCTTTGCCCGGACGCTAACCCACCTGAGAAATCACTTTCACAAGGGAGAATAAATTTTGATAATTATTAAAATTCGTCATAAATATTAACAAGAATTAAGGCAGCTGTGTACTAACTCTATTGGATTAGCTCACCTCAATGTTAATCTATGGAGAAAATTTGTCTAATATTGACAGCTACATAAATGCCTATAATCCAATAAAAAGGGTATTTTCAGATAGATAAACTTTTCTGCACCTTGCTACAGAATTTGTTTTTAAAATTTCGTCCAACAAAGGAATTAATGAACGTTTAGAACACACTATACCAGAGAATTTCCCCGAATAATTTAAATTTAAGATATTATTTGCAAAATTATTTTTAAATATATTGTGTGAAATTTCTTTCTCTATTACGGAGTACAATTTTTAAAAAAAATCTTTAAATCGAAGTCGGCAATCCTTGGACACATTTTCTCCATAGGTTAATATTGAGGTGAGCGAATCCAATAGGGTTAGAACAAAGCAGCCTTACTATCTCTTTCATGCAGTTCCGATAATACCACGTTTCAGATACGCATCTCACAGGATACACTTCTCAGGAAACATAAACAACCCTAAATATAATATGGCACTATACTTTCAGCAGTGTTTAATTTACACTTCTAAAGAAACATAAACAACCCTAAATATAATATGGCAATATACTTTCAGCAGTGTTTAATTTATACTTCTCAGGAATTACACTTCTTAGGAAACATAAACAACCCGAAATATAATATGGCACTATACTTTCAGCAGTGTTTAATTTACACTTCTCAAGAAACATAAACAACCCGAAATATAATATGGCAATATACTTTCAGCAGTGTTTAATTTATACTCCTCAGGAAGGGCCCAGGATTGCCCCCTGTGGCCGGAAAATCTGTACTATCCGTCCGGCGCCCAGGTCCATAACAATGGACTGCTCCGAACTTGGGAAATTAACCCTCGGCTGCGTATTCAGGTATTGCTACGTGGCGATTTGTCTTCAGTCAATGAATGGTCAATACGCAATGAGCGGAGGAGACCGAGGTGTCAAAGAGATTATACTTCTCAGGAATTACATTTCTTAGGAAGCATAAACAACCCGAAATATAAAATGGCAATATACTTTCAGCAGTGTTTAATTTATCTCATTTCCAGAACTTGATAATATATACTGCTTTACTCATTTCTATATGTTCGATCGATTTTTCCCAATCAGGATAGTGGTTCAGGAAAGTGTGTCATGTATCCAGGACTGTGAACGTCTTGCGAAATAAACCCACACTTGAACCAAAAAAAGTAAATGGAAAGCACATGAAAATTTGGGACAGTTAAATAATTGCTGCGAAATGATTTCTTCTGCGAAAGGACAGCATGTGTCATTTTTTCCCCTGTAATGCGGTCGGTGTCACCATTTCTAAGAAAAATACTATATGATTGCCGATAAAATATTTGTCGCAAAGAGATCAAACATTTTGTTACGCTTGATGTCCCTTTCTTTTAGAAAATTTTGAGCTCCGTTGCTACAAGACGTCATATCCTAAAAAGATTCAATCACAAAAACGACATTACGCATTACTGAAATATCAGGCAATCTGAAACTGTTCCAGAAAAACTGCGCTTCTAGGAATTATTAGGAGACCAAATAAAATATAATATCACGAAGAAAGGACATAATATAACGTAAAATATTAAAAATTAAATACTTGATCTGAAAACCAAAATCTGTGTAAATCTGAAAACCAAAATCTGTGTAAAGAGAATCAAACACCAGCGAACAAACAAGCATGCAATCTGTTGGCAGTTAAAAGTTCAAAATATTCTAGCAAAATACTTAGTAATATATATACAGGTATCCCTCCTACAGCACGATAGCTTACAACACGGTTTCGCTCTAACACGATCAGATAAATTGCGGGAACCCTCGTATAACACTGCAACTTGTAACACAGTTTCGCTCTAACACGATAAAAAAATTGCGAAAACCTTTATACAACATTGCAATTCTGTAGCACTAGATAACATGATTTTTGTTTAACACATTTAAAAACTAAATTACCTTAAAATAATGACGGGAAGGAATAATGAAATATAGTGGCTTTACATTAAAATGTATAAACAAATTATAATTTATTCATTTAAAACTCTATAAAATTACAAGAAGGCCTAAGCTTAGCTGAAAATTTTGAATCATTTTTCCTGAATGCAGACCCTTCCGCTGAAATAAATTCAAAAGGGAGCTTCAAATTTATCTATCTCCATACCGTAAATCTACAATGACTTGGTAAGAACCAGCAAATAAACCAAAATTGCAGATTTCTTAAAGAGGATAGAAGGTGCAAAAAATCTAAATGAAGAAAAAGGTTCTGAAAGTTAAGGTGATATCGTTCAATAGAAAAAAAGTTCTCGTTTGATTGTAGTGAGCATTGATGAGGAAGAAATTTATTAAATTAAGGGCGCATTAAATGAAAATATTTTTTTATTTCTTTTCGTTTTGCGTTATACATACATTTATATTTTTAATAAAAATTAAGTTGCTTATATGGAATTTTTAAAAGTTTTCGTTTTTAATAAGTTTTCAGAACGTAAATCCCCCTTTTTTGAACTGTCTCTGGTCTCATATAACACGGTTTCACACAACACGGCATTTTCTAGGAACCTAAGCGCACCTAACCGCAAGTCTTGACAAATGCCATCTCTTCTCACACACAGTTATCTCGCATATCCCACACCCGTTGTGCCATCCAGCGTATTCTGTGAACGTAACCCCAGTAGAATTTCGCCTATTTACGAAACTTAAAAACGTTTTAGAAGGAGTTTCCAAACCACAGAGGAGGAGATTCGGGAAAATGCGAAATGCTATGCGCCATGACAGAAAATGCTCCAACAATGGAAAAAAAAACGTTGAAAACGTGGCATCGACAGTAGAGATTACTTTCAAGGACATAGTGCTTAATAGAAAGTTGACCAGAACCGAGTAAATTAGAGTTTTTTACAAGAAATTTTAAGTCTATTTAGGGTAAAGAAAATCCTAAAACATTTAACGAAATGCAAAAGCCAGAAACTGAGACTAACAGTCGAAAAAATAACAGAAATTTGCAAATAGTGCTATAACATTTAATTTGTGAGATTCTGTAGAAACAATTTAAACCACAATTTTTTAAACATTTTAAAACCCCCATTAAAAATCAGAATCAGAAAAAACAAAGAGGTTATCGGCTGGTCTATCAATCTTTACTTTTTCTGTTTCTAGTTTTTACTGGTGATTTTAATTTTTTTTTAATTTTTGGTTTAAATTGTAGTCGATCACCTCTTTGCTTTTTCTGTTTCTGGTTTTTAATGGTGGTTTTAAGTTTGTTTGTTTTTAATTGGGGATTAAATTGCGGTCGATCGCCCCTTTGCTTTTTTTGTTTCAGGTTTTTAATGATGATTTAAGTTTTTTTAAATTTTTGGTTCAAATTGTGGACAATAACCTCTTTGATTTTTCTGTTTCTGATTTTTAATGGTGGTTTAAAAAAATTAAATTTTTGGTTTAAATTGGAGTCTATTGCCTCTTTGCTTTTTCTGTTTCTGGATTTTAATGGTGGTTTTACATTTTTAAAAATTTTTTTTTAAATTATAGGATAAAGAAAAATCACATTTTAAAAATTTTAATCAACTGAATATTGCTTTACTTGAAATCTACCTTTACTATGACCTGAATGAGATTTATTTATATATATATATATATATATATATATATATATATATATATGTGTGTGTGTGTGTGTGTGTGTGTGTGTGTGTGTGGATCAGGATAACCGTGTGGTGATTTAAAACAAATACTATTATAACTACACTAACATTTAATGAAAACTTATTATTTACAAAAGATATTTACAAAGAAACGTCGTTAATTAATAACATTATAGACTAATGAAGGAGCAGTCGTCTACTGCTAACAGACAAACGCGTCATAGCTTATCGCCGTCCAACGTCTCACTGACTGGGGTTGCCAGATCTCTTCTTCTTTAGTTGAGCTGAAGCGGCGTAAACGAATAACAGTGTCATCTAATGGAATATGCAGGTATCACAGACTGATGTAGGCTCAGGAACCCATATATATATATATATATATATATATGTGTGTGTGTGTGTGTGTGTGTGTGTGTGTGTGTCTGTCTGTCTGTCTATAAATAAATATATTTTCGCGTATACATGGGTTTTGCGTGGGAAATAGAAAAGAGTTGAAACTTTAAGAAACTTTTCTCTAAGTATTTGGGAATTTTCAATCCCCCAATAAGTCATAAAGTTGAAAAATTTGAGAAAATTTGAAAAACTTGAGTGAAAATTTTGAAATCTCAACAAAAAGGAAAGGCAACATAAATATTGTTTAAAAAAAGACAACCTGCTCGTGGTGGTTATTTTCATTGTCTACGCTGAACAGAGTAACCATACTTGCCTTTAAAAATATAGAGAAAGATTAGAGAAAGACTAGAGAAACTTTATTTGCGTGTTTTTCAAGGGGAAATATATTGTTTATTACATGCGATCTCCAGATAAGTTTGACAGCATGATAAGATTTTAAATGGGATTTTTTTTCTAAGACGATATTGGATTATAGCTTGCGTGAGAAAAATCCCTCTTTGAGGATGTTTTCAAAATTTGTGTTTGCAATTCATGCAACATGTATTATATAGTACTCTATCGGTTATTCCGGTAGTTTCAGTCCACTGATCTGAAATTAAAGTAAACAAACCATCATTGCATGCATTGGAAAACTGTCTTAGTATTTCATACATTTTTTCTACCATTTGCATGACGTTTGACATAAAGTTAATGAAGTCAGTGAAACTCCCGGATGCTAGAATTTGATCTCGGTATTTTGACGGCTTATTCTAGAGAACGGATAATTTCTTCTAGTGAAAATACATCACGACGAATATGTTTGTATTTAAGCTCCGGAAATCCACTAAAAAAGCAGGCTTTTGTATAAATGAATGGGGCCATTTTCAAGAAAATTTGTTTAAAGTATCACAATAATTAGCTTAGGGGAATGCTCTCAAGTTTTGCAGACTGGAGCGAACTCTTTTGATTTTGTATATATTAAAAATATTCTTATTTTATTATCTTAAACCATTTGTATATATACTCTTTTGTGTATATATATATATATATATATATGTATAGTTTCATGACTTAAAAGATAGTTCGATTATATGTTTATGTTACCAAGTAAATACTTTGGCTCTACGCTTAAGTCGGCTGTGTTTCTTTCCATTAGGGCAGGTATGTCATTATTTGTATTTTCACCTCTAATTTCCCATGCCATAAAATTGATCAGATCATACTTAAGTAGTATATAAAAAAAGAACTAAGTGTAAAGATAAGCAAATCTTTATCCTTTTTTCTAAGCTGAATTATATATGTGCAAGAAATATTACAATAAAAAGGAAATTGTGCAACTGAATATTCTTTTACCTCCTATGAGTTGAGATTGTAAGAGAAGGTATTTCAGAATTGCTTATTTTTATGGTGGATTCATAAATGTGTTTTCCTAAGTGCAAGATTTGGTACGTGCAGTCTTCAATCTTTTCTATTCTGCGAGTTCCGTTAGTTTACAGTACATTTCAATCTACATAATAGAACATCTTGGAGTTACAAAACTTCCCGAAAATTGTAAATATGATACTAATTATCAGGTAGTAATAACAAGGGAACTAATGTCGTATTTTTATTGTGTAACGCACTTGATGAAGAGCATAAAGTTTTGTTTTTTTGTTTTTTTTTCCAATGGGAAGTATTACAGGACAACAGATATCAAAAAGACAAAATTACAAGAACAAGATAGAAAAATGACATCCGTTAATCCATCAACCTATGTCTGGCAATCCAATATCGCTCCCATAAAGAAACGGGAGGCTGAGCAGGGCAAGAAGCAAGGTGAAGCATGTCCATTTCTTCCTGGTTGTTACACAGGAGACAAAGAGGATCGGGAGCCAAGTTAATTCTGTGGAGGTGCTTGCGAAGGCAATCATGGCCAGAAAAAAAGCCGTAGCATTGCCACAGATTTACCTCTAGGCCACTCAGGGATATCATGGACATGGGCATACCAGGGCTTGTGGTCGCTTCTAGCAGCAACAACCTGTGAGAAGGAACACCTGAGGGACTTTTTGACTATTGTCTTGATGGAATGGTAGGCCAAGTCCTGGTTGTTTAACTGTAAAACATAAGCCCCCTTTTTCGCTAGGAAGTCAGCAACCTCGTTCCCCTCGATTCCGCAGTGGGTCGGGATCCACTGTAGGACAACTGTTTTATTATTGTTCGACAACCGTTCCAGAAGTTTAACACAGTCATCAATATCTTTGGATCGAGAGAAACATGGAGTCAATAGCCTGAAGAGCTGCTCTTGAATCTGAGAGAATCACCACTCTTGAGAAACGATCTAATCGGCTCTGAAGCTGGATAAGAGCCAAACGGATAGCTGAGATTTCCCCATCAAAAGCTGACACATGAGTACCAACAGGAGAGTAGAATGAGAACAACTCACAATGAACACCGGCTCCAACGTTTACACAATCACTTGTTCTAGAGCCAACCGTATAGACCCTGAGCCAATGTGAAACGGGGTAGAGGGTATTTATAGTTTCGTATGCCTTGTGATCTTAGGATTTTATCACTGTCCTGCGCTTTTAGCACACTTTGGCTCAAGCCAAGACGGATAGAAAAGGTCTTGGCTTCGATGGGGTTACGAGGTAAAAAAAATTGTTGAGCTCCAAAATCGATGTTTAGATGAGAAATAAGTGCGGTAACCCCCTGTACAAAGCCTCTCTGGGTCTTTAAATTACGCTCGGTCTCAGTAGAGACATGAACCCACATGGACATGCAACCGGGAGTTCTTACTATTTTCTCCCATAACAACAGGGCACGTTCCTTAATAATTGTACTGAGAGGCCTGTTATTTGTACACAACAACAAATAGTCAATTGAGGTGGATTTGACCGCGCCAGTAATAAGACGCAAGACCTGATTTTGAAGTTTTTCAAGAGAATCAATTACTTTCTCAGAAGCAGAAACCAGCGGTTCACAGCAGTAGGTCAGGATAGGTAGAACATAAGCATTATAGGTTTGATTTAAGGTAGATCTAGAGCAACCCCATTTCGAACCCGCCAGGATATTCAAGAGTGGCAGTCTCTTTGACGCCCGAGTAGTGACGTCATCAATATGTGAGTTCCACGAGAGTTTTCTGTCGAAGGTTACACCGAGATATTTAAACTTTTCTGACATCGGGATAATATGGTCTATATAATATATCTGTGGATGGAAGGGTTGATGGGTAAGAGAAAAAGATTGCACAAAAGTCTTGTCCAAATTAACTTTCATATTGTTTTCCTCTGACCAGCTCTCCAAAATGAGCATAGCTGTATTTAATGTGGGTTCAATGGAATGTTTCGCAACAGACTTAGGAGAATCGGTCCAGACAACTAGGTCATCTACAAACAGCAAGCATTTAATACCATCAATAGACTTCAGTTTGCTAACTAGATCATTAATGTAAATATTAAACAGAGTGCAGCTAGACATCGCACCCTGTGGCAGACCAGTCTTTAGGGATCTAAACTTCGAGTAGCAGTTCTTATACCGAACCCTACAAATACGGTTATTAAGAAGACCACGAAACCAATTTAACATATTCGAATGAACACCCATATCAGAGAGCTTCCGAAGAAGATTTTCTCTCCATACCAGATCTTAAGCCGATTTGAAATCCACAAAGACAGCAGATAGAATGCGTCTATTGTCGAAAGCGTCCTTAATGGACTGACTAAGGACGCTTAAGGGCAACATGATGGCAACATGATGGTTGGTGGATCTGAATCTTCGAAATCCAGCCTGCTCTTCCTCAAGAATGCCTCTAGTCTTCAAAAACCAGTTCAATCTATTGATAATGATTCTTTCAAAGGTCTTACATAATATACTTGTCAGAGAGATCGGCCTATAACTCTGGACTGCCCCTGGATCCTTGTCTTTTTTGTAAATCGGAATAACTGTAGATTTACACCAGTAGGAGGGCAGATATCCCGAAGACTAAATTTTATTGAAGAACCTCAAAGTTGATTCAAAAGCTCTAGGTCCTAAATGCATGCGGAATTCAGAGAATATACCATCCTCACCTGGGTACTTACGTGTTTTGAGACACTTAAGTGAACTCCTTAATTCGTTTGAGTTAATAGGGGTATTGAAGATAGATAAGTTATTTTCCAATGGAATCCCTGCGTTTACTTTATATTTTAAATTCTGAATAACTTTCCTAGATTGGCTTCTTGCGAAATGCCCTTTTTTTCTGTGAGTCAGCAAAAAACTGCACAAATGAATTAGCAACTTTATAGTCGGAGGTAATAGCTCTGTTTTTAAAAAGAAAAGGCCGTTTAGGACCTTTGGCGTGACCATTATTAAGCTTCGATAAAAAGCTGAACGCCCTTTTTTCGTCCCTTTGAAAATCCAAATTTGAAATGAATTCGCCAAAAGTGGAACATTTTTCCTGCAGAAGAGTTTTCTTGAAAACAGCAGCCTGACGTCTCCAGGCTAGAACGTCCTGTGATCATCCACTCAGTTCAGCACGGCGTCTGAACCTGTCACGCTTCAACTTTAGTTCCTTTGGATTGGATGACCAGAAGCATTTATACCTCTCGACCTTACCTCTTGGGATACTTTTCTTCGCACACGAGGTAATTTTATGCCCGTTGTTCTTGCACAGTCTCTCGATATTTTGATCGAAGTCCAGACAACTGGAATCCAGCTCTTTGTCCAGGAGAGATTCAAAGACTTTCCACCTGGCCTTTCGAAAATTCCAGGAGGTCCTAGGCACAGATTTATGAAATTGCGAAGGATGAAAGGCGAATTCTGGGACAACTTGAAGGTGCCCTGATCCTGGATCTTCAAGTATCCGACGCTTACAATTAATCTTCAGGTCAGGAGTAACCAGGAGTAAATCTGGATTAGTTTTAGTACCATTGTAATAAATATAGATATGCACATCATCGTTACTGTAGATTAGCTCAAAAGGCTTAGTGTTAAGCAGGTCTTCTACTGCCTCGCCAGCATGGTTCAAATCACTATAGCCCCATCTCGGAGAGTGAGCATTAGAGTCACCGAGAAGAATGGAACGCCTTGAGACATCGAGAAATGAAAAATCCGGGTTACTCCCAAGAGGGGAGTAAATTGAGTAAATTTAAAAATGTTTATCAAATTTCCATATGTCTAAAAAGGCAACTTCGCTTTTGTCAAAACCGGTGCCCATCCCTCTCTCAATTTTAAATTCTGCAGTTAGGTGTGATTTCACACCGATTAAAATGCCACTTGCCACTCTTCTAGCCTTGGGGACAATAAAAGTAACAAAACCCTTAAGAGGGTAAAATTTTAAATTATCATGAGACAAATTTGCCTCTGTAATAGTAAATACGTCGATATCAAAACTCTTAAAGGTAAGTAATAGCTCCTCTCTCTTATTTTGGGACAAGCCACCTGCGTTCCACTGCAGGATCCTAAAAAACTCACATTGAGAGCCAGACAGAATGCCGGTTTTGTAGATCATTTTGCTGTGCTAGCCGTTTCCCAGAGTGCACCACGAGGAGGTAGATCTACGTTGCACTCCAAGAGCATAAAGGTAATTCAACGAAATTCTAGAAAATGTCTTTGAAAAAAGCGTTTGATTTTCACCTTTTTGGGAATTAAATGTCCGATCAATTTTGTGAGTATCTTTTTACTCTTGTTGTTGTTGTGGTTGTGGTTGTCGCTAATACACCGTGGACGGAAGTGTTCCAGACCAGGTCCATATAGGATTGGTGGGCTGAGGGATGCATCTCTTTAAAATAGCACAATGGCCGGAGAACGTCTTAGCTAGATGCCACTTTAATTTTGACAGAGCACCACCAGAGCACCCACAGGCAGGGGGGGGGGGTCGTTCCTCACTTACCCTCTGTGACCCCATAGAGGCAATTTCCAGTCTACGGATTTACCATGCTCAAATCAAGCCTAGACAAGAAGGAATTGAATAGCTCTTGTCGGGATTCGAACTGAGCACTCTCGATGCCGAAAGTCGACGCGCTACCACCAGATTACCTCGTCCCGAGTATATTTTCTGCTTCTCTTATGTGCATTATTCAAAGTATATTCAAACATTAGTACATTCAATAAAAGTCTATTCAATTGAAATTTAAGAATATTTTCATACGTGATGAAGTCATTAAACTCGGATATCATTCTGAAAAGCATGTATGTTCAATCAGTGTTGTGAAAAACTGTGCGTCCATTTCAAGTCCGTTTAATGCCGTATTTTTCAAATTAGACGATCCCTTGAGAGGCGTTTGAGGTGTCCACAGAGGGTTGACATTTAAGGGCGTGGCGGGGAGCCTGCACGTCAAAGGGTTAGCAAAGTAGGGCGTAGAGGGTTATTAGCACGTATGATCACATATAAATTATTCAACAAACTTTAAATTCATTAATGAATGCGACACTAATGATTGAATTATTTTGTTGATACTAGTGTAGACTTTAAGTATAAGAACAACGATTCGAGCGTTCATTTTCTTTTTAAGACCTTTAGAAAAGGAAATCGTATGTTGTCGACTATGGAGATTTTTTTCATTAATCAACGCTGTAACAAGAACGAGGAGCGTTTCTTATGAAAGGTAAGTTTGAAGTTTTCGCTTTGATCTCAAATTAACTCTCTCAATGCCGACAGGCATTCTGTCCTTCACCAAGCTCGTTGACATTTGAGAAAGTTCAAAATTAACGGATACACACTGACTAGTTATTGCGATAATTTTGCAGATATTTAATATTCTCGGGCACTCGTTTTTGGAACCCGCTGATGATAGTTGTGGACTGGGAAGATAAATTTATTTTAAAACTAGGAGTAATAGGAGAACGTTTTGTAGAACTTCTTCATCATAAAGATAAAACTGTATGAGACACATCTTAAATGTAATCAACATTTACGAAAAGAAAAAAAATGTTTACATAAGTGACTCTGTTTACTGGCATATGCTATCTAAATTAAAACTATCTAAATTTCACACCAATGGTTGTGGTAGACGCGTAGTTTTTTTCCGCTGAGGGCTCATTTGACGGCAATAATTCGGTCCCCAGTAAAAAGTTAGCCAAAGCCTTTTACTGGCACGTTCTATCTAAATTTAAGCTACCTAAATTTTGCACCAAATATTGTGGAAGACGATTAGTTCTTTCCGTTGAAGGCTCATTTGACGGGCAATAGTTCGGTCCCCAGTAAAAAGTTAGCGAAAACCTTTTACTGGCACATGCTATCTAAATTTAAGCTACCTAAGTTTTGCACCAATCATTGTGGAAGACGCGTAGTTCTTTCCGTTAAGGGCTCATTTGACGGCGATAATTCGGTCACCAGTAAAAAGTTAGCGAAAGCCTTTTACTGGCGCGTTCTATCTAAATTGAAGCTACCTAAATTTTGCACCAATCATTGTGGAAGACGAGTAGTTTTTTTCCGTTGAGGGCTCATTTGACGGCGATAATTCGGTCACCAGTAAAAAGTTAGTGAAAGCCTTTTACTGGCGCGTTCTATCTAAATTGAAGCTACCTAAATTTTGCACCAATCATTGTGGAAGACGAGTAGTTTTTTTCCGTTGAGGGCTCATTTGACGGCGATAATTCGGTCACCAGTAAAAAGTTAGTGAAAGCCTTTTACTGGCGCGTTCTATCTAAATTGAAGCTACCTAAATTTTGCACCAATCATTGTGGAAGACGAGTAGTTTTTTTCCGTTGAGGGCTCATTTGACGGCGATAATTCGGTCACCAGTAAAAAGTTAGTGAAAGCCTTTTACTGGCGCGTTCTATCTAAATTGAAGCTACCTAAATTTTGCACCAATCATTGTGGAAGACGAGTAGTTTTTTTCCGTTGAGGGCTCATTTGACGGCGATAATTCGGTCACCAGTAAAAAGTTAGTGAAAGCCTTTTACTGGCGCGTTCTATCTAAATTGAAGCTACCTAAATTTTGCACCAATCATTGTGGAAGACGCGTAGTTCTTTCCGTTAAGGGCTCATTTGACAGCAATAATTCAGTCACCAGTAAAAGGTTAGGAAGAGTCGGCCTCTAGAATTTCTCTTTGTCCGCTGTACCAGGGGATAGGAATATATATCGAGGAGCCGATAATTATATCTAAACCTGGGTTTCTAGTTGCTGAATATGCAAAAAGATGCCTATTCTTGAACATATTTTTTCTGTTTTCGTGATGAGTTGTTCAAAGGTTACAAATTTTACTTCCAACATCATGCCGTAGTTCATGAAAAATGAGAACTCATTATACAGAATATGTAAAAAAAAAATTTCCTGAGATCATTAGAAAGGTTGAAACCCCACGTCATACAATTCAAATATTTCCACGGAGATTCAGAATATAATGCATTAATATAAGAAAAATCTGCAGCAGGTAGACCACTAGGTCCGAAAAATGTAGACAAACCTTTGTTATATCCTACAGGTAGAACTGTGACAAAAGAAAATAGGAAAGATTTGACGGACAAGTTGAAATTATTTCCTTCTATTAAACATGATTATTAGAAAAACTTAAACAAAATCGACAAGAACAAATCGACATGACAGGAGCTCGAATACAGATGACGAGCAAAACATCATTTAAGTTGCTGATGAATCAATTGAAATAAACTGATAATAATAATTGTAATCGTAATAGAACAGTTATTATTTATTTTTGCGGAAAATCTTTCATATAAAATGCATTAAAATGAAGTTTTTCTGTAATAAAAAAATTAATTTGAACATTGAATTTGATATTTTTTTCACTTGCCAAATCCATCAAGTCCCTTATTCACGCAAAAATTTTAATAATAATAACGATTGCTCCATTGATATTCGCTTTCATAGATTTTATATGTCTTTGGATGAAACCTACATTTGCAATAATGCGCTCTACAATGTTTATTTGAATTTATGTTTTCAGGGGAATTTTAAAAACGTTGTATGTTATTTTATCACTTTTCCCAACATTTTGTTTAATGAACTTAATTGTTTAATGGAATGGCCTGTAAGCGGCTTGTATAACTCCTTTTTTATAGAACATCATAGAGGTATTCTGACACTCCAACTGTTTTGTCCATTATAATAAATATCAAAATATATTACGTTACGAGTAAACAACCGTAAGCATATTGATAACTCTTAAGACCTGTTCACATGGAATCTGTCAGCGTCAACGTTAAAGTTTCTGTTGGAGCTGATTGGTCAAATGGGTCAATTATTGGTATAAGATTGGTTAAAAAAAATTTACGCTGACGCTGAAGGATTCTATGGGAACAGACCGTTACTGCTCTGTGTGCTTATAAATTTTGCAAATAAATAATAAATGTTCTTGATTCGGAAGGGAAGAATAAATTAATCGCTTGTATAAGGGTGGTTGGGTGGTGGGTAAAATACGCTACGGTCATTCTTTGCAACAGAGGGCTATACTGACTGGCAATTGCGGCATAATTTATGAGCGGCTCATATAACTCCTTTCTTATCGAACTTCATAGGGGTATTCTAACACTCGAACTGTTTTATCCATTATAATAAATATTAAAATATTACGTTACGAGTTAACAAACGTATGCATGCTGATAACTCTTAAGGCCTGTTCACATGGAATCTGTCAGCGTCAGCTTTAAAGATTCCGTTGGCGCAGATTGGTCAAATGGGTCAATGATTGGTATATGATTGGTTAAAGAAAATTTTCCGTTGAAGCTGACGCATTCTATGTGAACAGGCCCTTACTGCTCTATGTGATAGTAAATTTTGTAAATAAATAATAAAGGTTCTTGATTCGGAGGAGAAGAATAAATTAATTGCTTGTATAAGGTTTGTTGGGTGGTTGGTGGGATGGTTGGTGGGTTAAATGATCGTAGCGTATTTAACCCACTAACCGTTGCATTGGTTGGGTGGTTGGTGGATGGTTGATGGATGGTGGGTTAAATACGCTACGGTAATTCTTTGCAACAGAGGGCTACACTGACTGGGAACTACGGCATAAAGACAAGTTTAAAGAGTTACGCATATTTGAACCCGCAGACTTTAAAATAAGGAAAAGAAATGACGTGTAAAACATTAAGAAAGACTGATATAACATAAACCTACATTCCCAAAAGTGACATCGTCTGAGCCATCCAAAGATAATTACAATATAAAAAGAAATTTTTATATACCATGTTTCTAAATTTTCTGTTGAATCATATAAACTTGACAATTCTATGTATTAATAAATACTTTTTAAAAATGTTTTGATGAATTATCCCATCAACTTGAAAGAAAATGAAGTTAATTGGAAGTTAACTTGCGTTTAACTTTTCGTTGCCGTCCCGGCCGACAGACGGCTGCACCAGTCTACAAAACAAAATTAACTGAAAATAATAAAAACATGGTAAAAATCTGCTTAAAGATGGCTAAAAGTATTTAAAAAATGCATTGTCATCTTGTTCTGAGCTATTCTAAAAGTTTCAGATGTCTAGCTAGTCGGGAAGTTAGTTAAAAATCGATTGCAACATTTGTACTGGACAAACACACACACAAACAAGAAAGCAAGTTAATAAAAACATGGTAAAAATATGAAACGGCTAGTACAGAAGTAGAAGTGATAGAATCGGCCAAATTCATTATGTTAATCATCTTTCCATTCCATTGTGTTGCCTACATTAAAATAAATCCATAACTCTGATTTCAATGATCTTTCCAGGTAACACATGATACCATGAAGTCAATACGTATTTTTTACAGGTAATTACTGTAACTACCGTAATACTCGTATTTACCGTTTAAAATATGCTGCGAAATGCGAAGTAATGGTACTCCATGTAAATATCATTAAAAATATATCAACAGATTTGGTGAATCATGGAAACGGTGCTTCCCATATATTCCTTCCGTGGAAATTAGCAGGATTTCCTGATACCACCTTTCGCCATTTCAGAATATTCAGACTGTAATGCAATCATCCCCATTATCTTAATTGAACGGAGCATTATAGTATCGCGTGCATTGGAACACTAATGGCCTTCCGTACACAATATAGGTGTCGCCTTGGCATATCAATGGCATTTAAATTGATACACAGTCTATCGGAAAAATTGGACGGAGACGTCTTTTGTCTGGTGAGCTCATTAATATAAGGGAAGCGAGGTGATGTTTTTCTGCCTTTTGGTCCGAGTGTTTGAACATGTGAGTTTTGAACTTCTAGCTCATTGATTTGCTATGTCAGATTTGTGAAGGATAGGCTAGAAGTAAGTTGAAATGTGACACTATTACTGTACAAGAAGGGCTATAACTTCTAATTATGTATATTTTTAAGGAAGATATACAACATCGTAAAGGTAAGTTTCTGTTATATTTTTTCAGTACAGTCGTGACAAATTTAAATCATATAATTTCCTATTTTAGAAAGGAGAAATTATTGTACTTACTTCATAAAAACTACCTTCTTACTGTCTTCATTTTTTCTTTTTTCTTCAACTTCTTACATCTTTAAAACCACCAACTTTAAAAAAGAAATAAGTTGTTAGACAAAGAAAAAATCAGCTAACTTTAAATTATTGATTTTAGAAAAGAGATGTTTGCTGATTTTCAGCAGATATACAGACAAATTTTATTATTTTCAAATTCTTATTGACTAATTAATCCCATAAAGGTTGGCATTTGCATACTCTAAAACTTAAATCTGTAACAAGTAAATATGCGCATTTTATATCTGATATACGTATAATAATTCCATGTGTCTTTAAACCAATCAGTTTAATACTTCTTATAAATATTTTCATTGATTGAAAATCTTCAACGTATTGTTCACTTGTGTGCTAAATCTACTGGCTATAAACTTATAAATAGAAAATCATTTAAAAAATTTTAAAAATTTGTTTCTTCTTCATATTTTTATTTATGTGTTTACTTTAAAAAACTTTTTTGTAATCAATTTTTTAATGTTGAATTAATTTAAAATATAATAGATACATTTTAGTTCCAAATTTACAAGAGCTGATTTTTAAAGTATCTCCTTCAATAAGTTTGCTACTAAAATATATGTGGCTTTTCTGTGTTTAACGTATATAGAATTAGAAAATTTATGTTTATTACTATTTGTTTAAAAGTCTTGATACATATGGATGTATATATATATATATATATATATATATATATATATATATATATATATTTATTTATTTATAAGATAAAGTTGAAAGTGAAGAACCAGTATAATCTCTAAAACTACTTGCAGCCAGGATCTAAAGACATGAAAATATAAGTATTAAATAAGATTTTGACAGCATCGCTTCATCAGCGGTGCCGATACTGTCTAAAAACCAATCGATTGTTTCTGATAAGTATGATCTAATCAATAAACATACTTAGACACCGTACAATTCATAAGAAACAGAAAAATTTAATAAAAAGTTGCTTAATCAAAGAACACTGGCGCTAAACAAAGTGGAAGTTAAGAGTAGGAAACCGCAAGAATACTGACGTCACAAACCTTGCAACCATGGAGCTAATGGAAACACAGAAGCAGACTTATTATGGAGACTGTGTTATAGGACAAATAATCAAAATAAATTAGTGTTATTATTATTACTAAGAGTAAAATAATATTATTTATCATTTATTATTATTTTTACTTTAGTATTTAATTATTCTTAATTAATATTAATTTTTAGTTGTTGTTTTCACTAATTAATCTTATTATTTTACTTGTTTTTTGTATTAATAATTAATTGCAACAGAACAAGCTATTCATTAAATCTAAAACAATCAATTGTGTGCTTGGAAAGACTATCGGGGTAGTGATTACGTTTTAGCACAACTAACAAGTCTAAAATATGCTTATTCCTATTATCTTTAGGACAAAGCCTATTTATACGTACTAGCTGATTTACAATAATGTTATTGAAAACATATTTATGTAGACAAGTTAGGTAATTTTGAAATTTAACAATATTAAAATCATAATCTGATCTTCTATCATATAAATCAAAAATAAAATTGCAATGAGAATTTAATTTGATGTTAATATCTAAAAAGTTTACATCAATATTATTTTGGCTACTTTGTATTAGTTCCAGATTATGAGGGTAAAAATTTAAGTCTATATTATTACTACTATTATTAATTACTATTATATAATCAATATATCTAAATATTTTGTAATTGCTGTTATCAATATTATCAACTTCAAAATAATTATAAAACTTCATATATATCAACTTCAAAATAATTATTAAGTATAAATTGGCTAGCATACTAGAAGCATTTCCACCTTGTGGTACACCTTTAGTCTGTAAATATAAACTATTATTGTGTACTATATAATTATGTTTAGTTACAAAATCTAAGAGCCTATTGAAATGAGTAAGATTATATATATATATATATATATATATATATATATATATATATATATATATATATATATATATTTCTTAATGTATCTCCCTACGTTCAGAGCACTTTTTTTTCTAAAATATAAAGTACTGATTAAATACATATATTTTTAGTTTAAATGGGATATAAAATCATGAAAACAAATATAGTTTTGGTGAAAATTTTATAACATTTTAAAATAGAGTGAATTTTTTAAATATTTTTAAAGAATTGAGTGCTTACGCAAGAAACCCTACACTACATTCGACTCAATATATTTTAATTTCATTTTTACTATATACTACCGTGACACTTACCTCTGTTCTGAAGTAAAAGTTTCACAATATTTCCAAAATTCACTGAAATATACCAAAAAAAATGAAAAATCCCCTTTTTTCATTATCTTTTTAATAAGTACAGGTACCTGTAGAATGATTCAATTAACATATATAACTTACCTTGTATTCAAAACTTAGTAATATGTAAAACACTATTGCAAACTTTCATTGAAATATATTGGAAACTTTTTTTTAATGATTAGCTTTCTCGTTTACAAAAGTAACTGAAA
This sequence comes from Dolomedes plantarius, assembly GCA_907164885.2. NCBI lineage: Eukaryota > Metazoa > Arthropoda > Arachnida > Araneae > Dolomedidae > Dolomedes > Dolomedes plantarius. The sequence goes on along the minus strand of OU015499.1, from coordinate 35,569,784 downwards.
ATGGGTTTTCTAGAAAATGCATTTAAAGATGCTACTTCCGGTCTTTTAATACAGGTTTTAGTTTATTGAATTAGCCATAAGTTCTCATCCAATGATCGCACGAATAAAGGTAAAGCAGCTTTAGAATCCTAAAAGATTGGCCTTTGAAATAGAGAAATGAAAGAAACTTTTTGAAATTAAAGTAGATACCTTAAGGCTGCTATATACTAAGAAAAAAAATCGTATTTACCTTTTCCTTTTCTTGCAGACTCTTGTGGTGGGAGGAGTCCAGTTGATAGTTCGAGAATTCCACCCCCCTTAGGATTGACATTTTGAGGGATTGTAATGGCTCTCTCTCTATAGGGGGATTAAGCGCTGCCCCCAAATTGTTTATTTAAAATATATTTTTGTCAACAATTTACATATACATAAATGCGGATAATCAAATAAAATTGGTATTTTCAGATAGCCTGAACTTTTCTTCAAACCTCTACAGGATTCATTTTATAAATTTCGTCCACCGAAGGAATTTATGAGCGTTTAAAACACACTACACCAGATTTTTCCCCGAATAATTTAAATTTTAAAATATCAATTGCATTTTTTTAAAAATACGAAAAATGTACACAAATGTAAAATTTCTTTCTCTATGACGGAGTACAATTATTTTTTTTAAATCTCTGAATCTAAGTCGGCAATCCGTGGACAAATTTTCTCCATAGGTTAACATTGAGGTGAGCGAATCCAATGGGGTTAGTACATAGCAGCCTTAATTCCAAAACCTTTCATTGTGCAAAATATCTTTAGTGCAAGAATGTGATGAACATGTTTTGATCAGCGTAAACACTTGACGTCTAAAATTTGAATAGGGATTTTATTTTATTTAATTACTCATTAGATTATTGTAGTTAGATATTTATCCTTAAAAATTGTCGCTTGAACCCTGAAAATGTTTTAACAATTTGTTTATTTATGTAAGATATTTTGAAAAATCAAGCCAGATTTTCTTTAACAAACATCTTTAACAAATTAAAAAAAATTTTGAAAAATTAAAAGATATCAAATTATGTCGTCGTTGTTGTTCCTAATGACCTCTGGCTGGAAGTTCCAAACCAGGTCCATACAGTCTGAGGGCTGCGTGGTGCGGATCCCGTTTTTAAGAGCACCACAAGGGTTCGAGTCCTACTTGACTAGGTGCCACCACAATTTTGACCGAGAACTACCAGGGGTGACATCTGGGGGATCCAGCCTAGACACGAGGGTATTTGATGGTGATTGTTTGGATTTGATCTGAGCACCCTCAGCACCGATAGCCGACGCTCTTTCAGGATATAATATAAACTAGCTGAGTGGCAACCCGATGTGTTGCTTTTTCGATTTAAAATGAAAGGGTTTTATTTCTTAAAGATTAAAAACTGTTTAATGACTTTTAAAAATATATTAGAATTTTTAAAAACGAAATAATTATTTAAAATTCTGTTTTTCAAATTTTGGCTTTTGTAATAATTCTTTCAAATTTCCGTTTTCAAATGTTTCTTTTTAAAACAAAAAAGTTCATTCAATTAGAAAAAATTTAAAGGTTTTAACTTCTCATTTCCTAAAACTAAAATTATTTCTGGTACTTTAAAATTATTTCTGGATTTCAATTATTAAATCACTCGTTCTCAGACTCGTTCTCAACTAATAATTTTTCATTTTGGCAACATGGCCGAATGTAAATATTAAATCTCATAGGAGAAAAAGCGCTTAAAATTTAGAAAGACAGTTCTCAGGAATTCAAAATTGGTGGCGGAAGAATCCTCATCAGTTTCTCATTAATTAGAAACAAATTTCACGAACTTGCTGGAATTATTAGTGAGTAAAATAATAAGTCGAAAAATTACTAACTCCCCATTCAGTTACATTAAGATACTATGGCGATCAGTGCGGGAAATTTCAAAAGTGAGTTTTGAAGTACGCTTTTTTAGAATGATAATTTTTTTTTATTAAATGTATTTGGTATATTTTGGAAGCTGAACATCTAGCAAATGCCGATAAATCGTAAAATTGACATTATTAGGTGCAGAAAACCGAAATATTTGTCCATCAAAATTGTCGATTTCGTGAAATTCGGAAAACTGCTTTGGGGAAAAATCTTCGTTTGCAATGTAAAACTTTTTAACTTTATAAAAATGTGTATATCCTTACAGATGAAGAGTTGTAAAACACATGGAAATAAAAAATTTGTCGATTGGTGGGCGGAAAAGTTTAATTTTGCATGCATAAAAATAGTGGAAATTTGCGAAACGGAAAGGAGCTGGCCCACCCGGAATGTCAGCTGTTTCTGCTGTCCGCCTCCTTTGAGTTCGGCGGTTTTAAATGAATAATTAAAAAAGTTTAAAGTTTTGAAAGTTGAGGATAGCATCAGTGCACGCATCTCGTCCGTCTGCGTATATCGGTACCAGTCGCGATATCCTGCTATGCTCGGTTCGCGAGATTAGCCCATCCCCGTGTCTGCTCCCTAACATACATTTGTTTACTTCAGCTGTTATTATATAGATTATATCCCTACTAGGAGGCAAGTGCGACCCTTTCGTAAGCGATTAAAATAAGATAAATTTTATATCGAGGTTGGGGGTTTGTAGTAGGGTTTTTGACCCGGGTTTCCCCGAACCCGAAAACCCGGGTTTTTAAAAGATTTTACGAACCCGAAACCCTGGGAATTTTTAATGTAAATCCGGGGAATTAGTTATTTATCTAATACAGTAGAATACCAATTATATTCCTTAATTTGGAACCAAGACCAATCATATGATGAGTTTGGTAGTAAAATTTTTAAAAACAAAATATTTGATCTGGCAACAACATCAATAAAACGATTATTCAACGTGAATGATAATGGGTCAGAGTCTGAACCAGAAGTAGAAGTTGAGGTGGCAGTTAAAGATAGAATTGAAGATGATGCTATGAGTATTGGTGCTTGTACTAAACAAATGTCCCCATCTGATGAGCTTAGTATGTTTCTGCAGGAGAATGATAACAAGGGAAATCATAAAAAATCAAAATCTGGTTCATATATCATAAGAAAAGAAATTGAGTTGTTTCGGGCAACAAAAAGCCGACCTCAAATGCTAGATAAACTTTTCTGGTCTTTAACAACAATTCGACCAACTTCGGTGGAAGAAGAATGAGCATTTGCTATAATGGGTCTCTGCTAATAAACTCAGAAGCCGGCTCAATGATTATACGTTGAGTGCAATGATGGTTGTAAGGCAGTTTTATAAAACATGAGATTTTTGTACCACTTCTATTAATGTTATACATATATGTATATGTTTATTAACATTAAATTTATTTGCTGTTATTTTTTATATTTGAAATTGTGAAATTAATTAAATGCTTCTAATAATTTATTTATTATTTTAGTTCTTTGCTATTGACCCCCTGGAACCAACCAAGTAAACCCGGGAAGACCCGGGTTTAAAATTAAAAAAACCCGTGAAACCCGAAATCCGGGTTTTAAAAAAGTTGCTCAAAGTCGAAAACCCTAGTTTGTAGTAGGATGAAAGAAGAATTGGTTCATTTGTAGCAATTGTTTATTTGTCAAATAACAATGGTGCGTAAGGATAATACAAAACCAATTACAAAACACCTTTGGACACAGTATTGGAGGTGAAGCATTAGACAAAACAGAGGAACATGACGATGTCAAAACACCTTTGTAGACAATTTTAAAAGTTAAATATCACACAAACTCGTGGAAAATGGGATATTTACATTACAAAACCTGTATGTGCACACTATTGACTGTGCCGTTTCTACGCATCAAGGGAAAGAACTTTAGGGCCAAAAGTCAATTTTTCACTTCGATTTTTAAACAAACACTACAATGTGTCATTCTGAATTAACAATTCGTCAGAAGCGGAGAACTTAATCTTAAAAATGGTACCTCATTTATCGATTTTGGTTAAGTATGAAGGGAGAGAAAGGGATCGTCACAAAAACTCACCTTCTAGAAATAATATATATGGTTTAAAATGCAAAAAGAATAATGTACACCTACGCGGATGTTGTCAATAAAGAAACTCATTAATGAAATCACAGAATGATAATAAAAACAAATGATTTTTAAATTTAAAAGATCAGTGCAAATTGATAGTGGTAAAATAAAAAAATCTCCCGCGCCATCTAGCAGAAGAAGAATTGTTTATAATGTTTATACTTCAATTTTTATACAAAGAATAAGATGTGTAACTCTAAATTAACAATTCGCACGAAGTGGAGATCTTAATCTTTAAAATGGTACCTAATTTATCGAATTTGTTTAAGTATGAAAGGAGAAAAAAGGATAAACCAAAAAAAAAAACACCTTTTAGAAATAATATATATAGATACTACTTTATCGATTCCCCCATAATAAAAACTCCAAATTTCATCATTTCCCTAATTTCCAGCATTTTGGGTAATATGTATGTAAATGTAGGGTTATAAGAATTTGTAGGTAAATTTTTATGCTATGAACTATTATGCTAGTAAATACTTTCTAAAAAGAAAGTTATCTAAATGTATTATCTACAGTAAACTTTTGCCTGAATATTTTGTATGCGAATACTGGGTAGTAATTTAAGGGTTCACTTTCGTTGCCTTGTAGTAATGTAAATGCAAATATGTCATTAATATGAATGCAGCTTACGAAATATTTATCAACTGTCATTATTTCCCCAAACATAAAAAGTCTCCATTTCTGTTATTATCATATTCATCCCATTCCATATTACTCCATATTCATTGACTTGATTGTATGAACGTAGCATGTGTGCTTTTTGGAGATCACAAACTATCTTTTTTGTGCTTTTTGGATAATTCCAAAAAGCTTGTACGAAATGGAGGAATATGTTAAATATATCTGAATCAACGTAATAGCATATTCCGGCAAAATGAATGCACCGTATTTTAAATGCTGGGATAGAAGTAAAATAATATGTTTGGTCAAAATGCATCCATGCATATGAACAAATCATACGGATGCAGGAATATGAACAGAAAGAAAGAAAGAAATATATATATATATATATATACAGAGTGATCTTTTTTAAACTGAAACTACTCAGAGCCATCTGTAGCGCGATCTATCAGCCGGAATTCCACCAAAATTGATAGAGAGACTAAGGACGACACGGGAAAGAATTTCCGTGGAAAAACAAAATAGTTCCAAATGTCGCCTATAGGGGACGATATTGCGCTGTTGTTGTCAGCGCACCCGAGAATTTGCATGAAAGGCAAATAAAACATCAAAATGCAACTTCCTGACTACGTAGTCGACAGCAGCGCCAGTATTTTGGGCTATAAAGATCGGTGCGGAATCTGTTGCGCCTTCGCTTTACAGAAGAAATGGTTGTCAGTTGCTTTTTTTCATTCGCATGGCCACCTCGCTCCCCGGACCTAACCCACGTGACATCTTTCTGTGGGGTTATTTAAAGTCTAAGGTGTATCTTGGTGGAGTCTCGAACTTGGCGGCCCTAAAGGACAACATATCCCGGACCTTGATGAACATTCCTGGTGACACGTTACGATTGGCCGTTGAGAACGTATTGTTTAGGATGCAATGTGTCTTCCACCAGAACTGTGGTCACATTGAAGGAATGAGAAGTGAATTTGCTGCATAAAGTGGTGTTGCAGTGAAATTTCTTTGTTATTCATTTGCCTGCTTACAACATTTTCATCCCTTAACTTTAAAGCCCGAAATACTGGCGCTGCTGTCGACTATATAGTCATGAATTTGTATTTTGATGTTTTACTTGCCTTTTTTTGTGAATTCTCGGATGCACCGACAACAGAAGTGCCATATCTTCCCCTATCGGCGACTTTTGGAACTATTTTTTTCCACGGAAACACTTTCCCATGTCGTCCTCAGCCCCTCTATCAATTTTGATGGAATTCCGGCTGATAGATCATGCTATAGAGGGCCCTGAATAGTGTCAGTTTAAAAAAATCACCCTGTATATATATATATATATATACTCTATCTACCAATATATTTTTGGGCACCCATGCCAATGATGATATCTGTGGTCCTGATATACGTCACGCCCTCCGCCGTTAAATATCCTGTAGGAAACAACATTGGCATTAGTCGCATGCAAGATGCCACGAAGTGCAGAGTTGTCTGATTTCGAGAAAGGCGTAATCGTCGAAAATCACAGATATGGCCGATCCTTAAGGGAGATATCTAGCGAGCCGAATTACCCAAAACTGACAGTGGCCTATGTGATTCAGAAGTGTAAGGTGAGCTGTGACCACGTGACCCTCTGTGGTACCATACGCCCATACGACATTCAGGCGCATGTAGAATGTATACTCGAAAGTTAGTTATATAACGGAAAAGACAAGATTGGAATAGAATTGAAACTGGTGGGGCGTTCTTATTACACACACACACACACACACATATATATATATATATATATATATATATATATATATATATATATATATATATATATATATATATATATATATATTGAGCCTCACAGTGTATACTTTTCAATCCATTTGACGTCATAATGTACAATCGGAGACCCTTCAAGTGATAACCAAAAATATTTCTGACACTGCAGTCATAAAAATTTATATTTTTATATTGAAGGGGATAAAACATAGTATATATTTTATCCACTGTGTGTTCCTCTAGATTCCATTACTTACCCTGGGCGCAATATCATTTCAACGTTGTAATCTTTCTAAGTGGAACATGTGAATAATTGTAGCAATTTAACAGTTTTCTGTCAATCGCAATACTTTTTAAGTCCCATAATTCTGTATGCCATTAATACAGACTATGTAATATACCTGCCATTAGAACGGGCTTTTAGAAGCCCTGAAGGCACGATATGAATCGCATGACCGATAACAGACGATTGTTTAACGATAGTTCGGTTCTATTTTTACACTGTCTTTCTTGCAGTTCATTATGGCATTTATGCTTAGTATTCCTGCGCATTTAAATATCGCAAAGTTTTTGAAGCTCTAAAATTAAACTATGAGACACCCGGGTTATCCTTACTACTTAATAATTTTGCAATCTATCCCATCACTATTTACCTTCCGAAATTCGAGGATTTTTATGCGTAATTTTTTTCTAGATTTGCATTTATAATAGGATTTTATAAGCATTAAAATCCCGCTATGAAATTGTTATAAACAGAGAGATTATTTTAGCTTACTGCATTTATAAAGAACACATCTATATAATTTTCTCCCATTTTGGTTAAATACACAATGACATTTATGTCTATCTTTACTTATATAAAAGCCTAGAGTAAAAAAGTGTAGGTAACCATACCGGGACGGACCAAGCCGAGAACATCTTAACATTGCGACGCCATTTTCTGAAATTTTTCTTGTAAAATAATACCACAAAAGTTACATATTTTGAAAGCCCTTTAAAAAATATGAAAATTTCAAGTGAACACCCTAGCTCAAAACCGTTTAGTTTTTGAAATATCTTCAAATTAAAATATCCATTGAAAAGGATCATTTATTCAATTGAGTCCTTCACTTGAATTTAGAATTTATTCTACTCCATGCTTTTTCATATTCCCTTTAAATAACTACATTTTTAATGTTTAATTTTAATGTTAATTAAATTGTGTTTCACTTTGCTAATTATCAAGTAATTATTATAAATTATTATAAATACTGCTGTGTATCGTTTTCAGTAATACCTGCTGTGTGGTGAGTCATTCACTTTTGAAACAGTTTTGGTTTAGCTTTGATTCAGTTTAGTTTTGTTTTGTTGTTTACTGCTGTTTAAGTACAGTTTTCAGCAATGCCCGATGAAAATGATGAATTACCAGAAGGAAACGCTGATCAACATTCCGTCATTTTTGACAGGGGTTATATACTAGTTTTATATATACCTTGATATGGAGGGTTCACAGTTATAGTGAACGAAGTCTAGGAAAGTCAGTTCTTATAAAGCTTATCTCTAGGTTGAACAGCTGTATTAATTAACCATTGGCTTTTGTATTTTTAAGTTGTTGTTGTTTTGATATATTTTTTTTTGCTTCAGCAACTTAAAATTTATACCGGGCACAAGGTACCATATCGCTAGAGCGTCGGTTTTCGGTATTGAGGGTGTTCAGATCAAATCCCGATAAGCGCCAATAATTTTTTTCGTGTCTAGACCGGATATGGGCACGTTAAATCCGTAGACCAGAAAGTCCTTCTATGAGGTCAGTGGATGGGGTAGGTACAATCCCCTCAGTTGTCACCCCTGGGGGTGCTCGGTCAAAAGTGTGGTGGCACCTAGCCAAACCCGACTCCGACCCTTTCGGTGTTATTATAAACTGGAGCCGCACTACTCAGCCCGAAGCCTGTATGAACCTGGTCCGGAATTTCCGGCCAAGGGGCATTTGGAACAACAACAACAACACAATTTATACAACGGACTTTGTTCAATATGTCATTGAAAAATATGGTGATTTTAGTATATCATGGCAATATTAGTTCAAAATGAACAAAAAAAGGGACTTGGTTCACTTCAATTCTGAGTCCTCCACATGCAACATTTTACTAAGAATTATCAGAATCCCACAAAGAAATGTAGATTGTAATTTTTGCAAAGCACAACGTCAAATGCAATCGTACACAGCCTCGAGAACATAAGCATAACGATTTCGCAAAATAAGTGGTGACTATTTGTGCAATTAGCTCTTTAATAAACAGGAACGAAGTCGACATTGTAAGCGCAGTATTTCCATTATTTTGGGCGATTTTCATATATAAGGTTCCTCTAAAAGTTCTTAAACATTGAAGGAAGCATACAAATCAGCCCCTAAATACCTTTTAACGAAAGAGTTTATTCTGAAGGTATCTCTCTCTCTCTCTGCATTCACAGCGGCACCCATTTATGTTATGTCTAAAAAATTCTTTGAAACAAGCGTCTGATTATACCTATTTGATATACATTCTCCATTGATAAAACGGTTTTAAAAGAACTAAAAATACCGTCGTGAAACATGCAAATACGTCCATTAATCACTCTAACCAAACAGATTATTCTCGTTTATATTCAAATTGCGGAAGATCGCCCCTCTTCGACTCCAGAGTTTACAAATTCTGCCAGAGACGCGGTCCAGTACACTGAGTGACCTACAGTTTGGACAGTGCAATGAAAAGCGCCTCTCCCACCGATATTACCGGTAACGCACGGGTGCTTTTATTCTCATTTGAATGTGGAAGCAGGGCAGAAATAGTTACCGTCCCCTCATGAGAAAAGGGGAGTAAGTCTAGACACTTCCGCTCTGTTATTGTATTTTTGTATATATATACATTACCTCGGTTTACGAACTTAATTCATTCCGAGACTAGGTTCGCAAACCGAATCAGTTTTCCCATATAAATTAACAGAAGAAGAATTAATCCGTTCACCCCCCAGAACACAGTTATTTTTACCTTATTTTTATGGGTTTAGTTATAAAGAAATGGTGAAAATAAATGATAGCAGTTTTTTATGATGAACTAAGCCCGTCTGCACACAGAGCAACTCAAAAGAAACTGATAACTGACTCAAATCACAAACCAGTCCGTGATGAGTCGCAACCTATGTAATTGAATGGAACCACGCACACGGCGCAACTGGTTACCAGTTGCGCCGTGTGCGTGGTTCCATTCAATTATGTGATTTGAGTCAGTTATCAGTTTCTTTTGAGTTGCTCCGTGTGCAGACGGGCTTACCCATAATAATTGTTCAGTACAGCATTTTAGCTTTGTAGTGGATAATTGCTGGTTCAGATGGTTGATTGTTGAAAAGGATCTTTTTATCTGAACTAGTAACCTCCCCATGCCTAACAACACTATAAATTCCACTTACGAAATTTCTCAAATCTTTTTAAATCATCTACTTAAAATCTTCACTTTCATCCCCATTTGTACTCAGTGTTTTTGTTACCAAATCACTGTGCAACATCTTGACCCTTTTGCATATTAAAGCCTCACTAATACTATCACCAGTAAGCTTTTTTTTGGCTAATGTCCCTAGAGGCTGACGATATTACACTCCGGTCCAGGTACATATGAATACAAAGAAATAGAAACACAAATCACACAAGAGTTTTTATTAACAAACGATGACACCGGCGATGGACGATGGGTTGCAGCTCCCCTTTCTAGACGGGGCTAATTTTGCAGGCGGAAAACTGACCGGTTCCCGAGAATACAACCAAGTCTTATTCGGGAATCGAACCTTCGCCTCCGGCGTGGCAGGCTTATGCCTTAACCCCTTAGCCACTGGGCAACACCAGTAAGCTATTTTTCATGTATCCACACTAGCAATAATTTTTCTATCTTTTCTATAACTTGAGACCTTTGCTTCGTTAAAACGGTCCCTCCTTTAGCCACATCATCTGCCTTTATTGCTTCTTTGTTTTGGTGGATAGTACAAATGGTAGACTTCGCCAGCCTAAACTGCGTGACGAGATTAGAAACACGTACACCATTCTCATGTTTAGCTATTATTTCCTTCTTTTTCTCAAAAGTTAGATTAGGTTTTCTGCTATCAATATCACTTGCTCTTGTCGTTTTCTTGGGAGCCATATTGACGGCTAATTTAAACAAAAATATTTAAAAAACCAATCTGTGAAATACATCAGCAACCAACATTTAAGCTGTGTTAGAGAAAGTCCAACTGAGCTTGACATGTGGTGTATTCGCGAACCGAAGCAAATACGGCGAATGCTTGCGTCACAGACCACCAGATGGCAGTGCATCTCCGGCGTTTATTCGTAAACCGAATCGTACGTAAACCGAGTCGTTCGTAAACTTAGGTACCACTGTATATATATATATATATATATGGGGGGGGCTCGCAATTTCATAATGGAATATAAATAGAAATGAAACTCTTCCTTAAAGCTAAAAATACTAGAAGTTGGCCGAAACTAGCAGTTTCTGCAACTAGGTATTTCCGATAAATATTGAAAGGGGAAGGTTTTTCGCCTCAATTGGTTTGTTAGCAATCAGGGCGAGCTAGGAGCACGTTTCTCCATTATCTGATCTAACTCCTAACTGCTGTTGCTGCTATTTTCTAGCCGTATGACACCATTCTACTCAACACGAGGAGAAAAATATATAAATTTATGATTGTAGACAGTAAATTTAGATTTGAAACTATGGCGAAACCAAGTATGGTATAACGGATTAAAAGATGCATGATAAAGGTTTTAAAGACGTGAACAAAAATCATAAGCAAAAATAGCAAAGAGTAATTCAACCACAGCTCGTAAAATAAAATATTGGTCTAGTTTTCAGACTATTACGGACTTATATTACTTTGAAAAGTCATATGATCTCTAATAAATATATATATATATACAGTGATTTCCGCTTATAAGAATCACGTTTGTTATTACTGTTTTTGATTCTTATAAGCGGTTGATTCCTATAGCCGAAATTTAGGTTTTTCGACAGGCACACACACACCTATATATATATATATATATATATATATATATATATATATATATTAAATAATTTACCATAAAATACTCTTTAATTTACGTTAATTATCTTTTATTAATATTATTTTTTATAATTTTAAAAATACAACTTAATTTTTAGACCTATAAGTAGATACACATGATTATAGTAAGAGAAGAAAAAATCCAATATTTGTTACAACACACCTGCTTAACAGTTTTAACATTTCAACAACAGGAAGGGAACAAAAAAAAGTTTTCTATGGTAGTTTGACGTAATGAAGTTTTCAGGAGGCTATTTATACCTTTTTCAATACTAATAGACGAAGATTCACCTTCTAGATTACAGGGTTTGATAACGTGCTGAATCTACTAATGTCACGTTTGCCTAACTGATACTGGATACTTCACTGAAGATTTATGTGTTTCAGGACCCAAAGAGCCGCAACCAGGATGTGGGAGGTGGAAAAAAAGAGTCCCTATTTTTGTTTGTCAGTGGAGAAAATTGAAATCGGACCCGGACGGGTAAAGATGCCCCCGGGTCAAGCTAATAGGACAGTGTTGTGCTAAAGCATTTAAGGGCAAACTATTATGCTATGTCTAACAAAGAGAGGGATGAATTTTATGACTATATTCCATCCCATCTTATCAATCTTTCTTTAAAAAAAAGAAAGAACTTCGTGCCTTTTGAGGGTTTAAGTGGCTTTTTTGGAAAAATGAAAGAAAAGCGAAGAGTGTAAAGTGATTCTTAAAACCGGTGGAATGAATCTTTAAAGCGAAAATTTTAACATGGAAATAATACATTTGCTTTTGTTTTCGCGATATTGATTCTTATAACCACTGATCACTATAAGCGGTGGTTACTTACTCTCTCTCTCTCTCTCTCTCTCTCTCTATATATATATATATATATATATATATATATATATATATATATATGACACAGAGCTTGTTTTTCTCCCGTGTTAAAATCAATGTTATGCAGTCAATACATACGTTAATTAATTGGGCGAGTGGTATGCTATGAAGGAAGTAGTCCATCTCCTATAAACTTCTTATTTATTGATTTTCATAATTTTACCAATGCTCCAGATTAAGCAATTCGCTCCGCCATTTTCTCGTACTGCCCGGCACGACTTCCGCGAGCATCCACTAGAAACGAAATTCCCACTCAATCTACCGCCAAAATTTTATTTTCTCCGAGCTCCTGCTGCACGGCGCATGTGCAGATCTCATCCCTGGGCATCTGGGACCTCATTATTGCGGATCGTACATTTTAACTTCACGCCCAAAACCTGTACCCTTCTAAAAATAAATCCTCTTGCCTAGAATTATTAGTTTTCCGCTCAAAGTCGCTTTTAAAGGATGATTCCCCACAGAAAAATACGCGCGCTTTGTAAATGAATTTTTAGATTCTTATTATTTTAAACCCCCCTTCCCCGTACTTCTCAATTATGTTTTGAGCTCAGTTATTTTTTGACATATATATATACAGGGTTTGTATAAAAAGTATCGGGAACCATTTTTTCCTGACGTGATTGTTCGTCACAGTGTGCTCGTGCAATGCATGTTCGGTGGTGGGAAGTATGACCTACAAGACGCACCAAGAGCCAGTCGCCTGCGATGGTTCGTTCAGGCTAGATCGTGTTTTTAGTGAACCCATGTCGAGTGACTCGGTGCAAGCGCAAAATTCAGCGAACGATTGAACAGCGGTACGCCATCAAGTTTTGTGTCGGACTGGGGAAATCGGGTACGGAGAAGTTGGGCATGATTCGCCAAGTGTTCAAGGATGAAAGCATGTCACAAACTGCTATTTTTAAGTTACAGAAGCTCTCCAAAGATGGCCGAGAGAGTGTGGCGGACGAGCCCCGCGCTGGACGGGCATTGACCTCAAGAACCGACGACAACTTGGAACGAGTGTGTGAAATGTTGAATTCAGACCATCGGTTTAGTGTGCGCATGGTCACAGATAAAATTGTCATTGATAAGATGACAGTGCACAGCATTATCACTGAAAATTTGGAGATGCGAAAGATCTGCACTAAACTCGTCGTGAAGATTTTGACGGATGATCCAATGCAGCCAGCCACACCTGCTCTAAGGTCACCGAGTACCTGACGATAAACGGCATCGCGACGATTCCCCACCCCTTTACAATCCCGACTTGGCCCTAGCAAACAATTTCCTATTCCCAAAATTGAAATCCTCTCTCAAAGGACACCACCGTGGGACCCTAAGTGCCGTCAAAGAAGCTTGCACGCGAACCCTTAAGGGCGTTCCGGAATTCGCCTACCAGGGAGACTTCGAGTCGTGGAAAAGCCACTGGCAAAAGTGTGTCGACATCCAAGGTATGTATTTTGAAAACTTTTGAAGAATTGTAGCAATATCTCAAAAAAATTATTTTTCCGAAACTTTTCCCGATACTTTTTATACAAACCCTGTATATATATATATATATATATATCATCGGGAGAAATGCAAAAATGAAATGCAGTAATAAAATTTAATGGACAAAGGAGATGGAATGTCAGAATGATTAAAAATTATAAAATTTGTTTTAAAGGTTACATGCTTAACGTCTAATGCACTCAGGGCTTCCAAACCTGTGTTATTAAACCCAGATCTGAGTGTTTCAGCGGCCATGTGAGTTTATGGGTTAATTTTTCAAAAATAAGTCAAAATTTGGGTTTTCGATTATAATTTAAAATTTTAACAAAAATAGTAATATTTATTTCACATTATAAGCATAATTTAATTATGTAGTTTAATAACGTAAATTTATGAAAGTAAAATGTCAAAATAGGAGATCTTTTCCATTTGATCGGGATATATCTCCCTCTTATGAAACCATCCCGGAATTTTCGTGTTTTGTTACGTCATGTCAAAGATGGATTCGATAGTCCCAAATATGATATCTTTTTAAACTTCGTGATACATTTGACGCTTTTACTTCCCTCTTCTGAGGGCACATAGATAATTTTCTTTCTTAAGTTAATAGAATCACAACAAAAGACACATCGGTCACTCCTTTCAACAACGTCATTTCTCAAAAATCGTCGATTTTTAGTTATGCCTGTTTTCAGAATGCCCTGAAAGAGTAATATATCCCTGAAAGATCGTCATATCTCACTGTTCAATATTTAGCCACTAGAGAGCAAAATTAATATTTATTTTTAATACATCGCACCTCTGCTTCAAGAATGTTACATCTCAAAATAGCCATATTTTCAGGAAGAGCTAAAGGAGATATATGTCGAAATTTCATTTCTTTTTTTATGAATGCCTATGATAATTTTGGGAAAACTTACTTTTTGAATCACTTCAGAAGACAAAACTATATACTATTAAAGATGTTTTCAATTTTTAAAGCATGATTTTGAATTTTAATTACGAGATATAACCCTCTTCTAGTAATCTCATTTTGTCAATATGGACTGAAAAGCTTGAGGGAATACTGTCATATCTCTATGCTAATGCACAATCTATCTAAACTTTTCACAATGCAAAGTAAAAACCTTGATAACATGAACAGCAGGTTAGAAAGAAAATACAAGTTTATTTTCCAAATAAAATTTAATGAACATTTTTATTACAGGGACATTTTAATACAACAACATTAGGCACTGACAAAAATCTTATTTTCATTCGTCGCGCATGAGCATGTTCCCCCTCCTAGTCGTGGAAGAGGGTAATAAGCGCCATCTAGAAGATTGTGTTGGTACTAGGCTTATAACATTATTCGAGTATGAGAAGCACTTCTTATAGAGCAAGGTGGTGCAATTATCTCGAAATCAAGAGATTTAACACTCTTTTAGCAGAGGTGCGACATTTCATTCTACTTTAAGGCCGTCTGCACACGGGGCAACTCAAAAGAAACTGATAACCGACTCCAATCACAAATCAGTCCGTGTTGAGTCGTAACCTATGTAATTGAATGGAGCCACGCACACGGCGCAACTGGTTACAAACCAGTCGGACGGGTTTGTAACCAGTTGCGCCGTGTGCGTGGCTCCATTCAATTACATAGGTTACGACTCAACACGGACTGATTTGTGATTGGAGTCGGTTATCAGTTTCTTTTGAGTTGCCCCGTGTGCAGACGGCCTTAAACTTTAAAATCACTCTCCTGAAAAATCACTTTTTTTTTTTCCTTTTTTTTTCTTTTTTTTTTTTTTTTTTTGATATGACGTTGTTGAATGGAGTGAGCGACATATTCTGTTCAAACTGAAACTGTAAACGATCTTACGGTGGCAAAATAAATAGATAGATATCATCAAAATTCCCGTGACTGGAAACCTAAAGTAGAACTGGTAAAAGGCGTAACAGATGCAGCATGTTATGTTGTTTTTGTTGTTCCTAATGTCCCCTAGTTTTGAGTTCTAAATTAGAATAACGATTTATAAATCTAATAAATTATTACTCAAATAAGTATTTTATGCTTGTACAATAATTTATTAGTGTTACAAGATATTTAGGTAATATTTTGTTTACAACACCTTTAACGCAATTTAATCGACTTTTAACTAGAGAACGAATTATATGAGCCATACAGGCAGCAAAATATGCACACAAATAGGTATCAAACATCTTTGACATAATTAAACCGACTTGTAGCTAGATAGCGAATTATATGAGTGTGACGGGAAATTAATCGGGAATGTATTATTTAATTAAATTATTGGTTAATTAAATATTAATTAATGTAAAGAATCAATGAATCACTATATTCCGTATAATCACGATCAACCCCTTTTCGTATAGTGTCAGTACATCGACCAATTCATTGTAACATTCACACTATTACTCTGAGTTTAAGGTGACTGCCTACTTTGAAAATGTCATTTTTTGACCATTTTGGAAAATTTTATTTTTTGCAAGAATCGTGTAATTCAATCTTTTCTCTTTTCAAAATCGTTTTGATTTTCATTCTACGTCAATTAGATGCAGAGTTATACCTATTTTAAAAAACCATCGTCTGCTACAAAATTGAAGTGACAAACAACTTTAAATGCGTTTTTATCAGAATTATGCTTTTTAACACAAATCTCTACCGTTATCATGATATTTCACATAATAATGCATATAATTTGATAAAATTTTCAGGAAATGTTTTAGATGCTATTGTTAATGAAATGACGCACAATAATTTATGTATAATAAATAGTTTTTTGTTTGGGGCTGTTTTTATAAGGAACGGATTGACGAATCGGGGAATATTTTCATATTAGAACATAAAATCGTCTGTATTATTTTTCCATTTCAAACTTTCTCTTAGATTGTTTGTCATTTTGAAGATAACTGTAATACGTATCATGTGTGAGAAGGAAATTAAAATAGTAGCATTAGAATTTTGTGCAGATAGGCGTTTTATCTAAATTTCCTTAAAAATTACTTCAAATTGACCAACTTATTAAAAAGTGTGGAATTTACAGGCAAGTTTTTGTTTATTTTTTAATTTTTAAATGCTATTTCACCACAAAAGACCAAAAAATCCTTAAAAAAACGATTTTTTTTAAAAATCGGCTCCGAATGTAGACAGTCATCTTAGCAAATTAATTTATTGAATATTAAACACATAGATATACACTTATTATATTTCAACATAACTACCTTCATGAGAATTACTAAATAATACATCAGTATATCAATTATACCATACATCGTTTTCTACTAAGTATATTATTTGTATAATTATCAACATTCCATTAATAAAATTGTCATTTATATTCATACAACTCCTCGTTCATTAAATCGTCATAATCAACCCTATCAGTAAGTTACTTAATATTATTCACCCTTCATAAGTATGACAACACAATTCATACACTCAGTTTATCATAAATCTCATTAATCTCATACTACCTATCCTCAGTACACAGTACAATGTACACTATATCTCATATGCGCGAATTAACCTGCCCGAATTATTCATTTCCAAATTGAACGAAGTGAGCATTTGCCAGATAGATTGGATAACAAAAGACGTAGTACCTCCCTTTTAGAGTACGCTCTGGAATCTATGGTTCGTTGACGTAGTTATATGGGATTCACTCTTCTCATCCTTGCATTGGTTCGGGCTGAAGGATCTCGGTCCGCGGTGCAGTTTGGTCGAGGTTGACAGGCTAGATGGCTTGCGTCTCATCTGTTCCGCTTCAATAGTTCTTCTCTTCTCATATTCGACGAAGTTCTGGGCTCGGCTCTGTTTCTCAACATCATCTTTGCATCGGCTGCGGTTCCGGCTAATCTCTATCAGTCGGCAGGAATGATTGCGCAGTTATAACGGTTTCTGTCGTACACTTCTAAGTCATCAAGACTCACTCCTTGTCATCGTTTAAAGTATAATTTCTATCATCACCACGTAGAGTTCCGCTGGTTACCTTTTGTTCAGCATTGCTTCACCTTTCTGTCAAAAGATGGCAGCACCTGTAAAATTCTTTTGCTTGTTTGTTTAAAAATTATATTTATTATTTTTTAGAATTAATAGCTTAAAGATTGATGTTTAAATTGGTAAATTTCTTTCTTGATTTTTAAGAATTTTTGGAATAATTTGTGTATACATTTATTGCTTTAAACCTAATAGAACTTTTATTATTTTATTCTCTTCATTGTAAAAAAAGACACATGCATTTTGGGTAATTTTCTTGTGATTGTTTTTTACTTGTTCTATGATTATGGTGGAATTTCTCTTGAAAACACTTTTTGCTACTATTCTCTATTATCCTATTCTTTCATTCTTTTGAGAAGTTCCAATTATTTTTTTAAAAATCCGCACATCCAGGTTTATTTGTAAAATCACATTATTGCATTTTATTTAAAAACGTATTTATGGCAAATAACTAATGTATTTCCTTAAACTATTCAACCACCATTTTTGGTAAGTAAATTCTAGCTCATTATTGAAAATTAATTCCCATTGCATCGCAGTTGTATTATTTATAAATTCCATTAACAAAATAAATCTTATTTAACTAATTGGAAAGTTTTTGTATTGTTCTTTTTATTTTTCTCTATTCTTAAAGATTGTTCTTTTTATTTTTCTCTATTCTTAAATATTGTTCTTTTTATTTTTCTCTATTCTTAAATATTTAATGATCGTACACCTTTTTATTCTACCACTGGCCGATCGACCGGAACTTACATCCGCATTCAACTAATTAATTCTCCGACTGAAATATCACACGAACACGTCTCTAGTCTATTCAGCGGACTCATCCTCAATATGTCTCTTCTTCTTCTTTCGTAAATATTTTCTTGCTTCCAGTTCCTGATCCACCTCCATAAACCATCCATTGGTTATTCTTTTTTCCTCTCGTTTCGAAGCCCCTTTTCTTTTTGGTTCGTGGTTTACAACTTCTGTCTGTTCTTGACCATTCCTCTATTCGTAGGCGTATTTCAACTACTCACTCTCCCATACTGACCTCCCGGCACGTGGGGTCATTTTATTGCTACTATAAATTCTACTCCAATTATTCTGTCCTGCTCGCTGTAGCTTCTTTTATTGCTCTTTTCACAACTGTGTCTCTCTGCATCTCGCATCTTCTGATTTTCTTCATATCTATTATATCATCTCCAATTATTTTCATCTCTTTGACAGTCTACGATTTTACATCTTCACTTTCGGCTCTTTTCGTACAATGAGCGGGACCACACCGCGACAATGAGCCATAACGATAATATATTTGTTTTGTTCGCAAGCAAATTATTACCTAAATATCTCGGACGTGAAATCTAGGTAGTAATTTATGGGCTAATTTTGGGTCATTTACAGTAATATGAGTACAAATTTGGGGTGATATGAATGCAGCGTGTTAAGCATTCCTAATTATTTTCATTATTTCCCCAATAACGAAATCTCCCCATTTCCTCATTCTACCCAATTCCTCGTTTTGGATATGGGAATGCAGCTTAATTTATTTTTGAGAGTACACAATCTACATTCCTTTGCGGGATTCTGATAATTCTTAATAACGTGTTACATGTCGAGGGTTCAGAGTTGAAGAGAACCAAGTCTCTCTTTTTTGTTCATTTTGAACTAACATTGCCAAGATATTAAAAAAACACTGTATTTTACAATGACATATTGACCGCGGTAGAGATTTTGTCGTCGTCGTTGTTGTTGTTCCTAATGTACCTTGGCCGGAAGTTCCAGATGATGTCCATATAGGCTTCGGGCTGAGTAGTGCGGCTGTGGTTTATAATGGTACCACAAGGGTCGGAGTTCGACTTGGCTAGGTGCCACCAAGATTTTGACAGAGTACCCCCCCCCCCCCACCCAGGGGCGACATCTAGGGGGATCGTACCTTCCCCACCCACTGATCTCATAAAAAGACTTTCCGGTCTACATATTTAACTTGCACGGCCTATACACAAGGGTATTTGAACGGCGCTTGTCGGGATTCGATCCTAGAATCCTCAGTATCGAAAGCCGACGTGCTACTAGTAGGTTACCTCAGGCCCGCATCATGGTAAAAACAATGAGAAGCAAGCATTAAAAAAAATAAAAGGATCTTCAGGAAATTAATGTCGATTAATTGAATGATGAAATTTATTAAATTGGATGACAATTAAATAAAATAATTTTAGTTTAACTTTAAGTAATTTTAGAAAATGTGGTGTGTATTATCTTATTTGTGTTTTTTCTATAACTTTCAATAACATTTATTTTTAATGCTGGGTTTTCTTTATGCAAGCTGGGTTATTTTCTCGCTGGGATGTTGATATAAGTATAGGTACCCTGAATATGAGTATATTATATCCAGGTTGATATAAGTATAGCTACCCTAGATTTCATATAAGTATAGGTACCCTGGTTGTACCTATACTTATATGAAATCCTATAAGTATGAATATACCTATACTTATATGTTACAAAACATCTATATAAACATCTATCTAAACATCTATTTTTTACCAGAAGAATTACTCCTAACTTCTTTTACTTTCCACTCTAGACATGAAAAATATAAAGGCAAATCAATGCTCTAATAGAAAAGATTTATATAACTTTTTTTTAATCTTTATAACAACATCCCATAGTTATATCCGTCATCACACTTAAAAAAAAAATCTTCATCACCCCTTCCAATTTAGAACAATCTCTTTCAATTACTGGATCCGTCTTTCACGTAACAGTGGGGAATCATTAACTTCAGCGGTAAAATACACTTTTATCGAGAGTAAAATTGCTATTAACAATAATGAAAAGCATAAGTAATGGCCAATTAGGGTAATTCATAGCCCCGGGCTGGAAATAGGCGCAGGACCATTCAGTTTATCCCGCCATTAGTAATTCATATTTGCTGTAAAGTAAGCACGTGCAATCGCACGGATCAAAAATAATAAAGCCTGTTGCCAGGCAACAGTTATGA
This sequence comes from Dolomedes plantarius, assembly GCA_907164885.2. Classification (NCBI taxonomy): domain Eukaryota; kingdom Metazoa; phylum Arthropoda; class Arachnida; order Araneae; family Dolomedidae; genus Dolomedes; species Dolomedes plantarius. The sequence goes on along the minus strand of OU015499.1, from coordinate 35,548,981 downwards.
AGTTTGTGCTCGTAAGTATAAAGCGTGAGGGGCTTAACGAGCATGCATTCTGTTTTTCTTCTAAATAGTTCGTTGTTTTGAATCGTGGTGGGAGATATACTTAGTTCCTTAATTTAAATTAATCAAGAAATGGCTTTCGTTATATGCGGCGTACTTGCATTTGTCCGATTACTGCGACATTTTCTGTAGTTTAGCGGATTCCTGGATTTTGCATCTTAAGACATTAAAATGTTCCGAGACAGAAAGTTATATTTTGTAAAACTTTTTATGTAGTTTAGTGGTTTCCTGAACATTACATCTTACTGAATTGAAAAGTTCCGAGACAGAAGATTTTTTAGATACATTTTATGTAGTTTAGTAGTTTCCTGAACTTTACATCTTACTGAATTAAAAAGTTACGAGACAGAAGATTTTTTAGATACATTTTATGTAGTTTAGTGGTTTCCTGAACTTTACATCCTACTGAATTAAAAAGTTCCGAGACAGAAGATTTTTTAGATACATTTTATGTAGTTTAGTGGTTTCCTGAACTTTACATCCTACTGAATTAAAAAGTTCCGAGACAGAAGATTTTTTAGATACATTTTATGTAGTTTAGTGGTTTCCTGAACTTTACATCCTACTGAATTAAAAAGTTCCGAGACAGAAGATTTTTTAGATACATTTTATGTAGTTTAGTAGTTTCCTGAACTTTACATCTTACTGAATTAAAAAGTTACGAGACAGAAGATTTTTTAGATACATTTTATGTAGTTTAGTAGTTTCCTGAACTTTACATCCTACTGAATTAAAAAGTTCCGAGACAGAAGATTTTTTAGATACATTTTATGTAGTTTAGTGGTTTCCTGAACTTTACATCCTACTGAATTGAAAAGTTCCGAGACAGAAGATTTTTTAGATACATTTTATGTAGTTTAGTAGTTTCCTGAACTTTACATCTTACTGAATTAAAAAGTTACGAGACAGAAGATTTTTTAGATACATTTTATGTAGTTTAGTGGTTTCCTGAACTTTACATCCTACTGAATTAAAAAGTTCCGAGACAGAAGATTTTTTAGATACATTTTATGTAGTTTAGTGGTTTCCTGAACTTTACATCCTACTGAATTAAAAAGTTCCGAGACAGAAGATTTTTTAGATACATTTATGTAGTTTAGTGGTTTCCTGAACTTTACATCCTACTGAATTAAAAAGTTCCGAGACAGAAGATTTTTTAGATACATTTTATGTAGTTTAGTGGTTTCCTGAACTTTACATCCTACTGAATTAAAAAGTTCCGAGACAGAAGATTTTTTAGATACATTTTATGTAGTTTAGTGGTTTCCTGAACTTTACATCCTACTGAATTAAAAAGTTCCGAGACAGAAGATTTTTTAGATACATTTTATGTAGTTTAGTGGTTTCCTGAACTTTACATCCTACTGAATTAAAAAGTTCCGAGACAGAAGATTTTTTAGATACATTTTATGTAGTTTAGTGGTTTCCTGAACTTTACATCCTACTGAATTAAAAAGTTCCGAGACAGAAGATTTTTTAGATACATTTTATGTAGTTTAGTGGTTTCCTGAACTTTACATCCTACTGAATTAAAAAGTTCCGAGACAGAAGATTTTTTAGATACATTTTATGTAGTTTAGTGGTTTCCTGAACTTTACATCCTACTGAATTAAAAAGTTCCGAGACAGAAGATTTTTTAGATACATTTTATGTAGTTTAGTGGTTTCCTGAACTTTACATCCTACTGAATTAAAAAGTTCCGAGACAGAAAATTTTTTTAAAACATTTTATGTAGTTTAGCGATATCCTGAATTTTACATCGCACGGCATCAATGCTGCTGTGTACTAACCCTATTCGATTCGCTCACCTCAATGTTGACCTATGGAGAAAATGTGCCCAAAGATTGCCGACTTGGATTGAAAGGTTTTTTATAATTGTACTCCGTAATAGAGAAAGAAATTTTATATCTTGGGACATAGTTCGTTCTTTTTTTGAAAAATGCAAATAATATTTTCAAATTTAAATTATTCGTGGAAAAAATCTGGTATAGTGTGTTTTAAATGCTCCTCAATTCCTTTGGTGGACGCGATTTATAAATTGAATCGTGTTGCAAGGTGTAGAAATGTTCAGGCTGTCTGAAAATACCATTTTTATTGGATTATTAGCATTTATGCAGCTGTAAATAGTAGACACTTTTTCTCCATAGATTAACACTGAGGTGAGCGAATCCAATAGGGTTAGTACAGAGCAGCCTTAAAATTTTATTTTATAAAACATTTTATGTAGTTTAGGTGTTTCCTGAATTTTATATCTTACGCCACTATAAAGTTCCAACATAGAATTTTTTTAACATTTAAAAAATAAATGCAGTAATATAGTTTAGAGATTTCCTGGATTTTACACCATTAAAATGCTCCCAGACAGAAAAAGTTATTTATTTTTGAACAATTTAAGTAGTTCAGTGGTTTCCGGAGCTTTGCTTCTAACAGAATTAAAAGGTTTCAAGACAGAATTTTTAACGAAGGATTACGTTCCTCAATAACGGTCCTCCGGAAACACAAAATTCAGAGTTCGTCGCGAGTTAAAATTTTGGCATCGCGCCAAACCCAGTAGCAGTAAACAGTTAAACAGAAAAGTACCAAAATGTGTCAAAAACAAGAAAAGAGGTAAGCAACGATAAGTAATCCTACGTTTATAACCTGCGGTAGTTTCATTAGAAGAGACTACCTGAAATATTTTTTTTTTTATATTTTATTAAGTTTAGAGATTTCCAGGACTTTACATCTTACACACTATTAAAAAGTTCCTGGACAGAATTTGAATATTTTTCTAATTACATGCATTCTATATAATAATTTTTCATCAAATCTGTATTTGTATAAAGATCACAGACATTTGAAATATATATGAACAATTTTAAAGTTTGTATTAAAAAAACAATCTTCAAAATTTTGAACATCGTATCTGCTGAACAGTGTAAGATTTTAAAGTAATTACTGTTTAATATTTATTAAAATATTGTTTATAAAATCTTTTATCACTTTGAGAAACAAAAATCATAATCTCTTCAAGGGAATTTTTCAGGGATTTTTGATCATCTTTCAAATTGTGCTGTTTTAATTCTAAAAGTTTTGTAATATGCTTCAAGGGGGAAAAATTAAAAATTAATTTTTTTTATATTTCAGAATGTCGTATTCCGACACCCTTAATTAACATAAAAATGGTTATGTAGCTGAGTTATTTGTTTAAACGAGATTTGTGTATTTATTGTTATCTATACTTATATATAAAGAGAGAGAGCGATTTTGTACGTGGAGGGTAATCTTCAGAACCACTGTACCTATTTGAAAAATTCTTTCACTGTTTGAAAGGTACAGTATTCCAGATGGACATAGGCTATATATTATGTATATCTAATCAGTAGAATTAAAGTTAGGGGCTAAATCCTAACAATCTCCATTGTTACCGCTACTGTCCTCTACCGCTTTTTGTGCCGAAGTCTTCAACAATCCTTAGCGTGGTGCTATCTATACTTATATATAAAGAGAGCGATTTTGTACGTGGAGGGTAATCTTCAGAACCACTGTACCTATTTGAAAAATTCTTTCACTGTTTGAAAGGTACAGTATTCCAGATGGACATAGGCTATATATTATGTATATCTAATCAGTAGAATTAAAGTTAGGGGCTTAATCCTAACAATCTCCATTGTTACCGCTACTGTCCTCTACCGCTTTTTGTGCCGAAGTCTTCAACGATCCTTAGCGTGGTGCTATCTATACTTATATATAAAGAGAGAGAGCGATTTTGTACGTGGAGGGTAATCTTCAGAACCACTGTACCTATTTGAAAAATTCTTTCACTGTTTGAAAGGTACAGTATTCCAGATGAACATAGGCTATATATTATGTATATCTGATCAGTAGAAATAAAGTTAGGGGCTTAATCCTAACAATCTCCATTGTTTCCGCTACTGTCTTCTACCGCTTTTTGTTCCGAAGATTTCAACGATCCTTATTGTGGTGCTATCGCGGTGGGCTTCTGTTCTGACTCTCGCGGTTCGAACCTAGCCGTTCTCTGGCACGCCTTTTTCTTTTAAAAAATTTATTTTAATTATTAACTAATATAAAATTAATTTAAGGTATTATTTAGGTTATTATTAAGGTAAAAAAAGATTTACAATTTATTGGCTATCAACTGGAAATTTATTGGTATAATATTTTGTTCAACCCGAACAAAGTCGGGACGGGCCGCTAGTTTTATATAAGTGGAAATTAATTTCTTGTGGAAGGTTAATAATATACAAGAAATTAAAAAGAATTACCAAGAGCATAATAATAAAAAAGCATGCAAAACTATTTTCTAAACATAGGTCTACATAATAAAATTAAATACTACATAATAAGAACTATAAAATAAGCTAATAATAACAGTTGTTGATAAGGCTACCAATAACTTCGGTTTTATTAATGTAAACAAATATTTAAGCAAATAATAACTAAGGAATACAGTTCTAATAATACCTATCAAAATATTAACTTACTTAAGAAAGAAATAGATAACAGAATCTCTGTTTTTAACAAAAAATTTAAATTTAAGAGTAATCTATATATATAAAACAGTTCCGTAACTGACTGACTGACAGATAACGTACAGACCAAAACGCTGAGCCTATAAATATAAGGACTGAAATTTTGCATGGCGATTCTTCTTACAGTGTAGAGGTGCACTAAGAAAGATTTTTCAAAAATTCTTAATTTTTTAAAATTAAATTCTAAAGCTGATTTGTAACTTTTTTTAAGTTTGCATTTAAAATAATAATCTGAAGGTTATAAAATTTATATCACGAGAAAGATCATAACAATTCCTTTAAAATGAAATCTTTTTCGAATCTATACCTTCATTTTCTGATTTTTGGTGAATCTTTAAAGATTATTTTTTAGAATTTAATTTATTAAATGCTGATCATGTGGTTTCTTTTCTTTTTGCGATACTTTGAATTAATTTTGCGAAACGTGCATAACAACGAAATAAATTAACAAAAAAAATTATTAAAATACGGTAAAATATAAAATTTAACCACTAGACTAATTGAGATGGAAGTTTTTTAAGAATTTAATTCAAAATAGCATGTTTTATGGATATTAAACATACAAATTAATTGCATATATTAACCATTTTATTTAATTTGAATATTTTCTTTTACATAATTTTGCCTGTAAAAATGTCCGTTGCATAATATTTAATATATATTAAATATTATTTCCTGAAAATATATTAAATAAAATTGCTGGAATATATTAAATATTATTGCCTGTAAATCCAATCCCCAGTAATATTCATTTATCGTTTTGAAATCCTTAGCCACAGAATTTCTCATGAATCGCATGCCTTTGCATTTCTACACGTGTATATGTCCCAATTCAGGAGTGGGTTAGTATCGCGAGCCCCTAAACCTGCTGACCCTACAAACAATAGTCACATGTTCCTCTCGCCCTCTCACGTTTAATGCGTAAATGTGATATTATATTCCGAGCCATTCTTTTAAAATGAACGGATGTACTTTTGTCGCTTTAATAAACGATTCGGCCCAACTGCTACCAAATTTAATTTTATTCCTTTCAGGCTGAGTCTAGCTCCAGCCATGTAAATATGAGCTAGTTTTCCTTTTCAGGTTATAATTTAAGGACGTGATGTAATGGGTATATTACATATATATAAGGTAGATTTTTGATCTCATATAGATATGGTAATGTAATTAGCTTTCAATTAAACATTAATTTAGTACGTAAATCAGGAAACTGAAACAACAGAATTCAAAACAGAATCTAGTAGAGAAATTTATATTCATATAGCTAGATGATCTACAAATCTCTAAAAAATTACCTGCCTCGAGTTATTAATGTCAAATTTTTTTGACAAGGATAATCAGTTTTCTATCTATTAATGCAAAGCAAAAGCAAACAAACAAGAAAAAATTCTACTCACAACTAGCGGTAGGAAATATAATTGGCTAATCTTTATTTTAGCGAATATAATTGAAAATCAATTCAGAATAGAATTTTTACGAGAAACCATGTTTATTATTAATCAATAACTATTTGTTATTCATTACAGCTCTATTGATATATAAATGGCACAGCTGGTCGCCAATTTGGCTCAAATAGCTGCTCATGCATTACGCGTTGATTGGCCGTTGTCCGAAAGTCTTGCTTTGAATTAATGAAGAGCGATAACGTATACCTGACTGGTTATCAGAATATGAATTATTCATGGCGAGTTGCATCTGAGTCGTAATATTCAAAAATGTTTTTGATAACTTCTACCCTTTCGTTGCATAATGAGAAAAGGATATTTTACGCATATAGATAGAAAATAGATGCAAATAATCTGCATTATGTTATTCGAGGATAAATGTTTTTCATAAATTTAACCCTTTCCTTGCATAATCGGATATGAATATTTTATGCATATAGATAGAAAATATATGTAAGTTATCTGCCTTATGTTATTCAAGGATAAAAGTTTTTAATAATTTCTAACTTTTCCTTGAAAATCAGAAATAAATACTTTATACATATAGATAGAAAATAAAAATAATCTGCATTATATTATTCAAGGAAAAATGTTTTTGATAATTTCTGCATTTTTCTGGCATAATGGGAAAAGGATATTTTATGCCATATAGATAGAAAATAGATGCAAATAATCTGCATTATGTTATTCGAGTATAAATGTTTTATCATATTTTTTATCCTTTCCTTTCATAATCGGAAATGAATATTTTATGCATATAGATGGAAAATAGATGCAAGTTATCTGTATTATGTTCAAGGATAAAAAAAATTTAATAATTTCTACCTTTTCCTTGAAAATCAGATATGAATATTTTTTACATATAGATTGAAAATAGATAAAAAAAATAATCTGCATTATGTTGATCAAGAAAAATGTTTTTGATAATTTCTACATTTTTTTGGCATAATGGGAAAAGAATATTTCATTCCATATAGATAGAAAATAGATGCAAATAATCTGCATTATGTTATTCGAGGATAAATGTTTTTCACAATTTCTGCCCTTTCATTGTATAATAGATCTGCCCTTTCATTGTAAATTTTTTATTTGCACTAATTTTTCTGAAATGAAATGATAACATGTCATATTTTGATTATCATCGAATGGAAAGCGTTAAATTTGCCAAATTGGGCGAGAAATCATCTTAAAAGTAGTTATTGATAAGAACCGGAATGAATTTACCCCTTGACTAAACCATCGAGAGTTCTACTAAAATTAGTAAAAAAGATTTTTCCCCATAGTCCTGTCATATTTAACCGTATTTTTAAACGCAAAGCATACTTTTATTTTTAAAGCGATCGTAACCTTCAGTAGATTTAAAATATTTATCACGCGAGTAAACCATAATTTAGTATAAAGAACTTATTTCAATTCAAAAATGATACTGTTAATCTATACTTATATATAAAGAGAGAGCGATTTTGTACGTGAAGGGTAATCTTCAGAACCACTGTACCTATTTGAAAAATTCTTTCACTGTTTGAAAGGTACATTATTCCAGATGGACATAGGCTATATATTATGTATATCTGATCAGTAGAAATAAAGTTAGGGGCTTAATCCTAACAATGTCCATTGTTTCCGCTACTGTCTTCTACCGCTTTTTGTTCCGAAGATTTCAACGATCCGTATCGTTGTGCTATCGCGGTGGGCTTCTGTTCTGACGCTAGCGGTTCGAACCTAGCCGTTCTCCGGCACGCCTTTTTCTTTTAAAAAATTTATTTTAATTATTAACTAACATAAAATTAATTTAAGGTATTATTTAGGTTATTATTAAGGTAAAAAAAAGATTTACAATTTATTGGCTATCAACTGGAAATTTATTGGTATAATATTTTGTTCAACCCGGACAAAGTCGGGACGGACCGCTAGTTGATAATAATTTCATCCGAATTTAATATCTATGAATTGAAATTCAAATAATTTTTTTCTGTGATTTGAATTTCAAAGCACATTTGTTCGGGTGGTTTTCTTTAAATTGTGCATCATTTGAGTATTTTGAATGAATCATTTTCAGAAACAAAACGAAAAAATAGCTTTTTATAATATGTTTAAGGGCTACAAAATTAAGCGTTTTTTTAAGGCTGTAATGCTCATAAATTGGCATTCGGGAATTTTTTTGTTAACACTAATTTTTGGCTAATGTAATGCTAACATGCCATATTTCGATTATCCACGAACGGAAGGTATTAAATTGGGCGAGAAATCATCTTAAAAGTAGTTATTGGTAAGCCCCGGAATGAATTTACCCCGTGACTAAATCATCGGGAATTCTACTTAAATTAGTAAAAAAGTTTTTGCCCCATAAGTCCTGTCATATTAAACTGCATTTTTAACTGTACAGCAAACATTTATTTTCACAGTGATCGTACCCTACAGTAGATTTAAAATATTTATCCTGTGAGTAATTCAAAATTTAGTATCAAGAATTAATTTAAATTAAAAATAATACTGTTAATTCACAATGATTTCACCCGAATTTAATAGCTCTGGTTTGAAATTCAAATGTTTTTTCTATGGTTTGAATTTTAAAACATTTGTTTTGGGATTTTTCTTTAAATTGCGTATCATTTGGGTATTTTGAGTGTATCATTTTCAGAAACAAAACGAAACAAATAGCAGTTTATAATACTTAAACGTATTATAAAGGGCTATTTCTTTCGTTAAAAAATTACGAAAATTCGTTAAATGGCTACAAAATTACGTGTTTCTTAATGGCTGTAGTGTCCATTAGCTTCCCTTTGGGAAATTTCTTATTTTTCACTAATTTTTGGTGAATGTAATGTTAACATGCCATACTTGGATTGTCCACGAACGGAAGGTGTTACATTGGGCGAAAAATCATCTTAAAAGTAGTTATTCGTAAGCCCCGGAGTGAATTTACCCCGTGACTAAATCATCGAGAGTTCCGCGAAAATTAATAAAACAGTTTTTTGCCCGATATCCCTGTCATATTAAACTGTATTTTGAACGCACCAAAAAACTCCAGTTGCATTATTTCTCACACGCAAATGAACTGTAAAATATAAACACATTAATGTTTTTCCTCCTGTTTCGAATTAATACGAAATACCTGGCACACTGCAAACGCTGCAAAAACAGGGGTTGCATAGAAACCAGTATCTACATTATTTACAGCTAAACTCAAAGCGCAGCATAATCCTATTCCGAAAGAGAGAGAGGGTATCCTTGAATGGATATTAAATATTCATCACTTTTGTGAAGATCCTTTTCCCATTGCCTTCAAAATAATAGATTTCTCACATGAGTTTTCGATCAATATGACAATGCATTGCGAATCTTGTTATGAAAAATATCCCGCCTTTCCGTTCTCGGTAATAGGTAAATTTCTGTTGACGGTTTCTGTCTTTTCTGAAGAAAAAAGAAAAAATTTGTATATCTGATTTCGAGAAGTCTGTCACTCGCATATTTATTGGCAAGCGCCTAATAGGTAAGGCCGTCTGCACACGGGGCAACTCAAAAGAAACTGATAACTGACTCGAATCACAAACCAGTCCCTGTTGAGTCGTAACCTATGTAATTGAATGGAGCCACGCACACGGCGCAACTGGTTACAAACCCGGTCGACGGGTTATTTATTGGCAAGCGCCAAATAGGTAAGGCCGTCTGCACACGGAGCAACTCAAAAGAAACTGATAACTGACTCAAATCACAAACCAGCCCGTGATGAGTCGTAACCTATGCAACTGGTTACAAACCCGTCGACGGGTTTGTAACCAGTTGCGCCGTGTGCGTGGCTCCATTCAATTACATAGGTTACGACTCAACAGGGACTGGTTTGTGATTCGAGTCAGTTATCAGTTTCTTTTGAGTTGCCCCGTGTGCAGACGGCCTTAGATATATGGGTGTATCACGTGCGAATGATTCAAAATTGAAGGTTTTCAGTATTTCACTAAACTCCTAATTATTCGAGCTAGTTAAACAGGTATGATAGCTAGTAGCCCTTTACAAATCTGCATATTCCTCTGACTACATTTTTTCAGAGGTTTAAAACGATTATAAATTCGTTTAAAGAATGTGCGACTAAAAATAATCATGTAGCACCAGTACATTCCCTGTTTTCATTCCAGAAATAAATTTTCTTTCGTTTACGAACATTATTGACATTCAGACAGTCCACTAATTTATTTTTTTTGGAGGGGAGGGACGCACGGATAATGCGCAAACCGGATAATCCGCTTTGAAATTATCCGGATTTTAGAGCGGTTAAATATTTAACTTCAGGCCGAAAAACAGTTAACATTACGTGTATATTTTGATATTTTAACTTCTAAACGATGACAGTTTAGGCAATAAAGTTGGTGTCTAGGTATAGAAAAAGACTATGCGCTACTCGACGAGACAACTTACAACGCCATCTATCGACAAATTTTGGAATTAGCGTTTTTATCTCAAAAACGGTATGAGATACGGGAAAAAAGTCATTTACAAAGTTGTTTACCATCATTGATTTAGTAAGAAAAGACACCTTGCATACATTATATACTTAAAACAGAATGTAGAAAGTGAACATTTGTTTGGTCATGATTTCGAAAATTGCCATGTTATAAAGAGGGGAAGAAAGAAACTGAGACACTTCCCTATCTTCAGGATCATTTATTTATGTTGCTGAAATTGCTCTCCATTAGCCACTATACACTCTGAACTGGATTTATCGCTGCACATTGTGCAACATGGCAGGTGTTACGTAGGCACAACCTTCAGTAATGTTCAACAAGCATTAAACAAATGTTCATTTTTTACATTCAGTTTTTAAGTATTAATGTGCGCAAGGTGTCTTTTCTTACTAAATCGATTATGCTAAACAACTTTGTAATTGACTGTTTTCCCGTATCTCGTACCGTTTTTGAGATGAAAACGCTAATTCTAAAATTTGCCTATAGAAGGCGCTGTAAGTTGTCTTATCTAGTAGAGCATAGCCTTTTTACTAAACCTATACACCAGCTTTATGGCCTAAGCTGTCACCGTTTAGAAGTTAAGGGGGGTCTAACGGATATAGATGGGAACCCCGTATAGAAAATTTACTTATTTTGAAGTTTAACTCCTTATCCGGGAGGGGGCGTGCCAAAATCGCGTTCTACTGATTCTGTAAATATCAACGGACCACGCTATTTTCTCGTCGCATTGAATTTTTAGGGTATCTGGAAATTTCACAAACAATTATCATTAAATAAAAATGGCAGAGAGAGATCTAGAGAATCTCCTCGGAATAAACGTGTTTTTCATTAAAGCATGTCACTGAGCATGCGCAGAAACAGTGAGTTTCTAAAGCCAGATTTAAACATGTCACTGAGCATGCACAGAAAGGAATTTTTAATTACAAATTATCGCTAAATAATAGAAATTGTGGTTACACAAACCAAATTTGACAAATCTACAGATTGCAATCTTTCGTTTTAGACCAAAATGAAGTAAATTGAAACAGTAGTTTTCTCTCACGGGCTGCTCAAAAAGTCGGCTTAGCAACTTAAATATATAGATATAATGGCACCCCGGTTGTTTTAGACTAAGGGCTTGTTTACATAGAATTCGTCAGAGTCAGCGTTTCTCATTTTAAAATATATTTAACCAATTACAAACTTTCAAACGATTAGCCAAGAAACTTTTAAGGTCTGTGATTGGTTTAAATTATGTCAATATGAGTAACGCTAATACTGACGGATTGTATGTGAACAGGCCCTAAGGCACCATTTTTACGCATTTTGCTCTACAAAACGTTATTTTTACGTATTTGTCTTAGGTTATATAAAATTTTAAGAATAAACTAAGACTTTATTTAATGGGCTCATTAGCGTACGGTTCCTCGTTTAACCCTTCTGCTCACGCGCTAATTTTTTTAACACCAGTAGGCGCACGTGGCACAAAGTGCAACGTCTCTTTCAACCTTGAATATTCCTTTTGTAATAAACTTCTTTTTCAAATTTAAAATAATAATTTTGCGTTTTAGGACAAGATAAAAAAGTTCATAATATTGAGATATATTTGTAATCAAACGCCAAATAATGCAGATACAATCGCCTTATTTCACAACTGTTCGGTTTATTGAATCTGCAAGGTTAAAATGCAGTTCAGACACTAAATTAAGCCTCTCGAAGCAAACATTATGAAATGCTAACCCTTCATCGGGCTCGCCAATTTTTGGAATACCAGCAGGCACGCGTTGCACAAAGTGCAACGTCTCTTTCCACCTTGATTATTCCTTTTGTAATAAACTTTTTCTTTTAGAAATTGAAAACAATAATTCTGAGTTTTATGACATGATATAAAATGTTGATAATATTGAAATATTTATAATTAAAGGACAAAGAATGCAGGTAAAGTCGCCTTATTTCAAAACTGTCCGGTTTGTTGGATCTAAGGACAACTTGCGAATGGATTCCTATCATGTCCCAAAACCTAAAAAACAATGACAGAGTCAATCTTCGTGATATGCGGGATACCGTATGTTAGTTGCACATTTGATAGACTATATCAACTCCTGCTTTTGTCGTATTGCAATCCAGTATAATCTCTGGTTTACCACGGTTCAATCACGATTAACAATGACGGGGAAGGAATAGAAGGGTCAGAAAATCAGACCTACAATAGAAAGGGTGTAGTTATAAATAGATACTGCTTAGAACGTTCAAACCTTACATGCAAAAACAAACCATTCAAAATTACGAAAATGTTGCACTCTATACTCGGGCACGACCGCTGAAGGGTTAACGATGGTTGGTTGGTTCACAAGGTCTAATTTGAAAAGGAACTGCAGTTTAAGGCCTATTCCGAACTGCTACAAACACCCATACTAACAATTGGGACTCGAACCCACAGATTTTAGCCCCGAATTCCAACGCCCTGACCTTTCGGCATTTAATGAAATAGCAATTAATGGAAAAGGAATGAAATAGCAATTAATGGAAAAGGAACTTCATGGGTGTGCATTTGGCAAATGCGCTAGCGCGCAAATTGTTTGTATAGTCTACAATTGATATTCTGTGTGATACGACGTACGTACTTGTGATCTTTTTGTTCTTTTTCAACATTTAGACTTTTAGAGTTCTGTACTTTTCTATGTTTTGTTTACATTCCTGTTACCTTTCACAGTGCAAAACAAAATAAGCACTTAAAGTGACAGTAAACATGAATTTAATGAACATTGGGAAAATGAGTTGTTATTTATAGCAAGTCCATGAGCAAACCTTTTTGCATTGTTTGTAAAGTTACTCTTTCCCATAACAGAAGACATGATCTTAATAGACACTCTAAAACACAGCATTAGACTAACATAAAAAGAAAAATGGAGCTAGTCCTTGTATCTGAGTTACGGAAAGAACATGTGACTAATAAAAAGGATGAAATCAGAAGAAGACAAAATATAGGGTGAGCCAAAAGTTCGTATAAACTTTAAAAATTCATAAAAAAAAGGAAAAAATCTTGATAAAGAAGTGTGGTTTGCAATAAAGGGCTCACAAGGAAGTCGGATTTTTTAGCAGCCAAAATTAGTTTTAAAAGTTTTTCAAAAGTTTAAAAAGTTTAAAAAGTTAAAGCCACCGGTAGATGGCGCTGACATGCCAGAGATTCAGCAGAATTATGTAAATCAATCAATCTTGCCATGATACACGAGAATTTGGAAAACCCTGATACACGAGAATTTGGAGGATCGGCCATAAAGTGGAAGACCCTCGTTGGCAGAGGACCGCATTACTGCGGTGGAAACTGTTATGAATACTATAGAATATTAGCACTTCTACCCTACCATGGGTGTATATAATTTGAAGTGGCACTCTAATGAAGTAGATTCAAACACAGTTCTAAATTAATTAAAATGTTTATTGAAGCTTTGCACATAAATTTGCTTTTCAACATAACTACAGCGTACTACTAGTACGAGTATATATAACATTCGTGCAAGGGATATTATTTCAGTATAGACACATTGCAAAGAAATACAGTTTTAAATACTCACAATACTTGACAGTCGACCAGCAGCGCTGCCACGTAAACTTTGTGCCTAACAAGAACTCGCGTAGGTTTAAAGCAACGTAGCTCCTCCCTCAACATTTCGTTTCTTTAATCTAGCTGCTTGGTATTTATACCAACCGCGTATGCCACAATTAGCATATCTTAAGCGGCTTCTTTAACTTTATTCACATAAAAGTTCGATTATTGTGAATCGAATCTTATGTAAACCTTACAATACTATGGCAGCGGAATCGTCCACGGGGAGTAGCAGTGCACGCAATGCTGGACCATTGACTCTACCAGTGACTTTTTTTATTTTAATTTTGCTGCTGAAAAAAATCCGACTTCCTTGTGAGCCCTTTCTTACAAACTGCACTTGTCTATCATAATTTCTTCCTTTTTTATGAATTTTTAAAGTTTTTATGAATTTTAGGCTCACCATGTATATATGCTAAAGTAAGGCCGTCTGCAGACGGAGCAACTCAAAAGAAACTGATAACTGACTCAAATCACAAACCAGTCCGTGATGAGTCGTAACCTATGTAATTGAATGGAGCCACGCACACGGCGCAACTGGTTACAAACCCGTCGACGGGTTTGTAACCAGTTGCATAGGTTACGACTCATCACGGACTGGTTTGTGATTTGAGTCAGTTATCAGTTTCTTTTGAGTTGCTCCGTGTGCAGACGGCCTAAGTTGTGAAGGCATGGTGCTGACAGAAGCGTCCTTTGAAATTGCTTTAGCACTGGCGAAAAAAAATTAAACCTTTCTCTGACTGAGAAGAAATTGTTAAGCCTTGTCTCCATATATCTGCACGCCGTCTTGGTAATAAAGGTATTGAAAAGAAAACAAACGAAATTGCTATATCAAGGCAGACAGTTACGAGACGTATTGCGGAACTCTCTCAAGGTATATCTCAGCAACTCAAAGATTATGTCCATTCTTGTACTTTCTTTACTCTAGCTTTGGATGAATCAGCGGACATATGTGATATAGCCCGGTTACGCAATTCTGTAAGAGGTACTGATGATAATCTTAATGTCGTTGAAGAACTTGCCGGTCTGGAGTCATTGCATGGTAAAACAAGAGGATGAGACATATTTTAAAAGGTTAAATCATGCCTAGAAAATCGAAAATTAGATTATAGTAAACTCATCAGGGTATGTACTGACGGAGAGCCGTCAGTACATACACTGATGAGACTTATAGGTAAAGTCAATGGCACTACAGCTTTGCTTGAAAAAAATTTTAAATCGTCCTGTATTAGAATATCACTGCATTATATATACTCAAGAGGTACTGTATGGGGAAAACTTTAAATATGTAGCATGTTTTGTTACCGGTTGTGAAATGTGTGAATAAAATATGAGCAAGAGCATTAAACAAGCGATAATTCAGAGGATATTAGGAATTGTTAGATTTGGGATATGGTGAACTTGTCCTTCATTGTGAGGTACGCTGGATTTCTAGAGGACCGGTTTTGAGTAGATTTTGCAAATTAAAAAAGGCTGTTTATAATTTTTTTAGAATGAGAAAATGGACTACATGATGAAAGAAACCTATTATCTGATAACAATTGGCTATTTGATTTGGCATTTTTAGTTTATGTTACTAGTCATTTCAATGTTCTAAATTCGAAACTACAAGGCAAGAATAAATTTCAAGGTGCTGCCATTAATTTCCAGGACTGATCTAATAACTCCAGAAAATATTACGTGAAATACATGCCCATTTAATATGTTTCGAAGTAACTCCCATCTGCAGTAATGCACTTCTGTGCTCGGCTTTATAAGTTTCGGAAACAACTTCTAAATTCCTCTTTAGGAATGCCCTTTGATGTGAACGTCACCGTTTTCTTGATGGCTTCGACATCCTCAAATCTTGTTCCCTTCAGCAAATTGCCCCAGCATGAGGTCGTGGAGATGCAGCATCCTCCATACTCTCCGAACTTAGCACGGGCAGACTTTTTCTTGTTTCCAAAACTGAAAGATTTGCTGAAGGGAACAAGATTTGAGGATGTCGAAGCCATCAAGAAAACGGTGACGTCCACATTTAAAGAGCATTCCGACAAAGGACTTTAAAAGTTGTTTCCAAAACTTATACAGCCGAGCACAGAAGTGCATTACGGCAGGTGGGAGTTACTTCGAAATATATTAAATGGGTATGTATTTCATGTAATATTATTAGATCAGTCCTGGACATTAATGGCCGAACCTTGAATTTCCTAGCTTAGTAAATAGCATGAGTTCATTTCAAATGAAATTAAAACTCTTCAACTTTCAGTTTAAAAAATCAGGATTTGAGTCATTTTCCACACAGGAAAGAGCAAAGTGAATGTGCTGCGGGTGACAGCAATTTTACAAAATATATTGAAAAAAATCAAGTTATTGCAAGGGTAATTAGAAAGTCGTTTTCATGATTTGGTTAAAGAAGAAAACCTCATGCTTGCATTATTAAACCTATTTTCACTGAGTGAACAAATCATAATGAAGATGCCTAGTAACATACAAATGGAACTTATTGATTTAAAAGTTAATTCATTGTGGGAAATGAAATTTGGTGACCTTTATTCAAATCAAAATGCTTCTGACATTGTTACGAAAACTGCTTAGATGCTTATGGTGTAACCAAATTGAACGGGTTACCACGGTAACGGTTCCTTTTACGCTTCTTATTTTCTTCTGCAAAGTTTGTATTTTGTATTTTGGCAATTGTTTTCGTATTCTAATATTAAGTGAATTTGATGTAACGAGTATAAAAATGACAGTTTTTAGGATTATAGTAAATGGCTTGCATTGTCATGAATATTTTTCAATAAATTTGTCCTTTAATAAGTTAACTGTTTGATTCTTCACTCGTTGCGGTGAACCTTTGTCATCGGTTAGATGTGAACCTGAAAGGAACTGCATTTAGAAAACAGTTAAAGGTATTTTGTTACATAAAATGATTAATTTCTGGCGTTCCCAAAGTGTTTGAGTTGTATGGAGCATCTAAACTCTATGTGAAACAAATTCACGCATGGTATGTAAATGGTTGGCCCCCACTGCCGTGGATAACACAGGCCAACGAAAAATGACTTTTTGAAAACGTTTTTAGCGTTAATAGCTGATTCTTATGTAATTTTTGGCTCTTAATCTGTATCTGACCTCAGTCTTTTTCTATCACCCACAGTTTAATCACAAAGAGACATCGACGGAAACTAGAAAATTAGCCGAACATACAATAGAAAATAAAAATAAATAAATGTTACAATATGAACAAACTTTTATTCAAGTATAAACATGAAAATTCCTTTTCTTCACAAAGGTTTTATGTGTGCATTCGTTTATATTTCCTTTCCCTCTTCTCCTTAAATCTCCTGATATTCCTTTTTCGCCTGCGAATCGCTTGCTCAACTTCTCGGTGAAGTGACCTATAGTAGTTGCCCATAATACTAGTATTCTAGCGGCCCTGATAAAGCATTTCCCTCAATTTAATATCTTGATGAAACCGCTCACCTTGCTCGTCACTGACATCACCCAAATTATCTGGAGAAAAATCAAGGTGACTGTTCAAAAAGTGAATCTTGAGGCTCATCAAACAGCCTAACTTTTTGAACTTTTCCAGCATGTTGGTTACAATAGAAATATAATATGGGTCCTTTTTGTTGCCCAAGAACTTGGTCACAATCTGCTTGAATGATACACAAGCCTCCCTCTCTTTTAAAGTCATTTTTGATTCAAAGTTGGGATCGAACATCATTTTTCGGATGTCAGGCCCAACAAACACACCTTCTTCCAATTTTTCTTCTCATAGATGAGGAAACTTCTCGCAGAGATACTTGAAACATTCTCCTTCTTTGGGTAAGTCTTTCACAAACTGTTTCATTAGGCCTAATTTTGTGTGTAGAGGTGGTAGCAGAATGTTTTCCGGGTCCACGAGGTTCTTGCGCAGAATATTCTTCTCTCCAGGCTTTAAAGATTTTCTTGCAGGCCAAATTTTTCTCGACCAATGTTGATCCCTTGCCCTACCGTCCCATTCACGTAAGAAACAAAGGAATTTGGTAAAGCTACATTGCTGATGGTTAGCTTGTAGCGTTGAATTCGCTGAAAACGTCATTTCTTTAAATATTGAGTGATGAAATGTGAAAAAATGGTGGGTGATACGACTTTTTTATTGTCATATTCGGCTTCAGTACACTAAAAACCACAAGAATAAGGCAAATTTATTCAAAAGGTTTTTTCATCGTTGGCCTGTGTAATCAAAGGACTGAAAATATAAATGAAGACCTCAGACCTTCTAATCCAAAGAGATGGAAAACAATATTCAAAGAAAGAATTCGAAATGTCTAAAGCTAGGCAAAGATGTCAATAAAAATTAAAGAAAAATAAATTAAATTGCACACCGAAGAGAGCTAACGCTAGAATTTCTTTCCAAGAAGAATGACAAATCTTGACTCAGCAAAGAAGATGAATTTCCCGAAATTTACAGACAAAAAGTTTTTTTTTATTTTATTCTTGTCCAACTTTTGCCTGAACTAACATACTCAACCATGTGTTTCATCAGACTAAATCTCAAAACTCATAAGCATGAAAAAATGGTGACTTTTAATGAAATTTTATAATCAGAATATTTTGTAATTTTTATTTCTCTTTTTTGGCAACATTTTGCAACCTAATTTTTGGGGATAAATTGAGTCTTTGGAATTCGAATTATCAAAATTTGACTCATCACAAGCTTAACAAAAGCAATGCAATATCGAAACTGGGATAGTAAGAAGTCTAAAAGTATATCTAGCTCTCTTTTCCCATTAGAACTGTTTTATAGCTTCTCATTAATCCAGTGCAAGGGTGCGGAACACGGCCTCACCATCCAATCAGCGAGTAACTCAAAAATTGATGGCCGTACTCAAGAGAGACAAAAATATGAGACCGATTGACACAAAAATATCGTCTCTGGTCCGATGGAGACGTGTCCATATTGGATTGCTCTGCATCGTGTCGCTGTGGACGATAGCTGTGCAGTGTGAACATCAATTAAACCCGTGCAATGTTGTTCACTGCGACAGAAACATTTTTCGATAGTAGTTGTGGGTGGCAAGATTTATAAAAAGAGCACTTTAATTTGTAAATTGAATTTGTTTATTGTACCATTCTGCAGAGCCCTGACCAAGAAAGAAACTATCGTAACGCATGAAAGTAAAGTAAACTAATCATAATGAACTTTTGTAAATCTATGAGTGGAGGGAATTTTACTACCCTATCACGTGGCATCACCCAAGTTTCATAAGATACAGAAAATTATAGACTGTCAGATTTATAAAAGGCCTTTTTCATTTGTAATTTGTAGTATTTATTGCGTTAGAGGTACCATTCTTCAGAGCCCTGACCAGGAAAAGAACTATTGTAACGCATGAAAATAAAGTTAACTAGTCATGATGAACTTATGCAGATCTCTGGAGTGGAGGGAATTTTACTACCCTATCACGTGGCATCACCCAAGTTTCATAAGATACAGAAAATTATAGACTGTCAGATTTATAAAAGGCCTTTTTCATTTGTAATTTGTAGTATTTATTGCGTTAGAGGTACCATTCTTCAGAGCCCTGACCAGGAAAAGAACTATTGTAACGCATGAAAATAAAGTTAACTAGTCATTATGAACTTATGCAGATCTCTGGAGTGGAGGGAATTTTACTACCCTATCACGTGGCATCACCCAAGTTTCATAAGATACAGAAAATTATAGACTGTCAGATTTATAAAAGGCCTTTTTCATTTGTAATTTGTAGTATTTATTGCGTTAGAGGTACCATTCTTCAGAGCCCTGACCAGGAAAAGAACTATTGTAACGCATGAAAATAAAGTTAACTAGTCATGATGAACTTATGCAGATCTCTGGAGTGGAGGGAATTTTACTACCCTATCACGTGGCATCACCCAAGTTTCATAAGATACAGAAAATTATAGACTGTCAGATTTATAAAAGGCCTTTTTCATTTGTAATTTGTAGTATTTATTGCGTTAGAGGTACCATTCTTCAGAGCCCTGACCAGGAAAAGAACTATTGTAACGCATGAAAATAAAGTTAACTAGTCATGATGAACTTATGCAGATCTCTGGAGTGGAGGGAATTTTACTACCCTATCACGTGGCATCACCCAAGTTTCATAAGATACAGAAAATTATAGACTGCCAGATTTATAAAAGGCCTTTTTCATTTGTAATTTGTAGTATTTATTGCGTTAGAGGTACCATTCTTCAGAGCCCTGACCAGGAAAAGAACTATTGTAACGCATGAAAATAAAGTTAACTAGTCATTATGAACTTATGCAGATCTCTGGAGTGGAGGGAATTTTACTACCCTATCACGTGGCATCACCCAAGTTTCATAAGATACAGAAAATTATAGACTGTCAGATTTATAAAAGGCCTTTTTCATTTGTAATTTGTAGTATTTATTGCGTTAGAGGTACCATTCTTCAGAGCCCTGACCAGGAAAAGAACTATTGTAACGCATGAAAATAAAGTTAACTAGTCATGATGAACTTATGCAGATCTCTGGAGTGGAGGGAATTTTACTACCCTATCACGTGGCATCACCCAAGTTTCATAAGATACAGAAAATTATAGACTGTCAGATTTATAAAAGGCCTTTTTCATTTGTAATTTGTAGTATTTATTGCGTTAGAGGTACCATTCTTCAGAGCCCTGACCAGGAAAAGAACTATTGTAACGCATGAAAATAAAGTTAACTAGTCATGATGAACTTATGCAGATCTCTGGAGTGGACGGAATTTTACTACCCTATCACGTGGCATCACCCAAGTTTCATAAGATACAGAAAATTATAGACTGTCAGATTTATAAAAGGCCTTTTTCATTTGTAATTTGTAGTATGTATTGCGTTAGAGGTACCATTCTTCAGAGCCCTGACCAGAAAAAGAACTATTGTAACGCATGAAAATAAAGTAAACTAGTCAATATGAGCTTATGCAGATGTATGGAGCAGAGAAAACTTTAAAATGCTGTATTGTTCTATCACGTGGCGTCACCCATGTTTCATGGAGTTTGTAAAATTATAAGTAATGAGAATTAGAAAGCCCTCATTCATATGTATGTTGTTAAAGGTATTGTTTTAGAGATACCATTCTGTCGTGCTTCTACGGGACACCACCCACTTGCCATAGTTATGGAATATTACAAGATGCGAAATTTTTGAATTGCTCTTTCGTTTGTAATTTGTAGCAGGTATTCAGGTGGAGGTACTATTCTGCCGAGCCCTCAATAGGAAAGAAACTACTGAACGCATGAAAACGCATTAAAATAAATTAAAATACTCAAGATTTCAGATCTATGAAGTGAAGGAATTTTGAATTATACTGTATTTTCGGAACAGTATTATTCAAAATCCGTATCTTATGGGAACGCGTGGCATCATCCGCGTTGCATAAGATACAGAAAATTATAAGCTGCAAGATTTATAAAGAAATCTTTAATTTTTAAGTTGAATTAGGTACTGTATTGGAAATACCGTTCTGGAAAGCCCTGAAAATAAAGGAATGAAACTATTGCAACGCATGAAAATAAAGTAAACTAGTCAATACGAACTTATGCAGATATGTGGAGTGAGGGGTACGAGGAGCTTAATACTGTATTGCCCTATCACGAGGCGTCCCCCATGTTTCATGAGGTATGGAAAATTATAAGCAGCGAGAATTTGAACGCCGGCATACATATGTAAGTTGTTAAAAGTATTGTATCAAGATACCATTCTGTCGTGCCCTAAGCAGAAGAGAAACTATTGTATCGCAGGAAAATACAGTAAACTAGTCAAGATTGCAGATCTGAGAAGTGGAAGGAACTTAAATGATATTGTATTACTCTATCACCAAACGTCACCCATGTTCCATGGGATATGGAAAATTATTCGCTGCGAGATTTATAAAGTGCTTTTTAATTTGTAAGTTAAATTAGGTACTGTATTAGAGAGACCCTTCTTTAATGCTCAAAAGAGGTAAGAAACTAATGAACCGCATGAAAATAAAGTAAACTACTTGAATTGAACGTAGGCAGATCTACAGGGTGGAGGGAACTTAAATACTACTGTACTGTCCTATCACGTAGCGTCACCCACCTTTCATAAGATGGGGAAAATTATGCTGCCAGATTTATAGAACGCTTTTTCATTTGTAAGTTGAACTATCGCATGAACATAAAGTGAACTAGTCAAAGGTAAACTTATGGGTGCGGTAGCCCAGTTGGCAAGAGCAGCGGCCATTCATCTGAACGTCCCTGGTTCGGTGCTCGTTGCTGCAAATCTACCGCCGTGTTCACTAATGGTGACCGGGGCACGTAAAATAGGACGTGGCTACAATGTCCTCCAAGTTCTCAAATTTACCTCTGGAGGTGCGGGGTCAAGTGTTCCGGTCTCGTCACTTGACTCAGTTCAAATTTACGGGACCGGTCATTTAGCCAAGTCGGACTCCGACCCTTGTGGTTCTAATTCAGAACAGGACGGGTCCTGTTTTGAAAGGATTTTTTTTTTTGTCGCCAAGCAGAACGCGTGTTTTTGGAACGGGAAATTCCGGAAAGTCCGAAATATACGCATTTTTAAAACTGTACAACCAAAGAAACGCATGAAAAACACATAAATACAAAAAATAATTCTTAAATACATAAATAGAAAGCTGAAAAATAATGAGAAATTTGTTAGGTGGGGGGGACTGCCTCCCCCCCCCAACCCCCGCTAAAAAGAGTCAGTATATTGCAAATAATAATTAATTTAAATAAACATAAAATACATCTGGGTTAAATATATATTTCTTAATTAGACATAAAATAAATCACAAATACAATAGAAAAAATACGTGTTGGCAATAGAATTTAAAATAAGTATCTATACCGAAATTGTGTACTCCTCCCAATTAATCCCCGAAACGATTTCAATAAATTTAATAAAACAATCTATATTTGCCGCTAAACATGATTTATGAAACATGTACATCGCTAGGTAGAATTTAAAATCTGCCTTACGATTGTAAGCAGGCAACGTTGCTTTTACATGCCTCCACGTACTTTCAATTGTATTCGTGTGACACCCAGTATCGGGGTCAACGAATGTAAGTTTATGATTAACTTTAAGGTGCTCAAATCCCTCCCGCTCGAGACAGTCGTAACTTCAGAATACACTGTAGTCCCTGGCAATATCCAATCTTTTATAACCCCCAACAAAGTCTCCTGAGTCCTATCATGAACAGCAACTAAACAAACCCTCCCGGAATCCCTCTCAACCCCTCCAAACACCCAATGGCCCTCAACCCTATGTCCCTTATGATACTTTCGTTTCCCAAATTTCGACTCATCAATTTTGACGACCTTACCCTTCCCCCCCCCCCCTACTTTCTCGGAAGACGATTCGATATAATCTAAAACAGTCTCATTAATAAATTGTCTCCAATCAACCAAAGTAGTTTTCGCAAAAGAATATTCCTCCCAGTTGTTGTACCCCTCAAAATCTCATAAGTAATATATAAAACCTCAAATAACTTTAATTTAGATTTAGAAAACCACGAACCATGCCGAATAGATTTCTCAGTGTTACATTGCTTCCCCCCAATTACTTTCCTACAAACAAATGTAAAATTATCCGAATATGAACATTTAACTTTAATCTTCATCTCTGACCCACATTTTTTGCAATTCGCACTCTCTAACAACCCAACCTCCGTCAAAAAATTAAAAAGCAACTGTGCATCCTGAGAGAAATGAAAAAAGAATGTTGTTAACTATCCCCGGCTTTCCAACTGTTGGTCTCCCTCCCGAAAAACTAGAACTTCCATTAGAATTCGCCTCTATTTTAGAAACAAAGATCCCCTGATATTTTTCAACTACACTAAATACTGCAGGCATAATGAATTAAAGTACAAAAATAATCAATAATAAAATAATCAATAACAAAAATAATAAAAGAACAAAAAAAATCGGAATATACAACCAGTATCTACGCTTCTTGTAGCACACGAACGTCAAATCAAATGTCAAAATTGTCAAAATTCAAACGTGGACCGTTAATTTCAAAAACTGTTGCCACTACATAATATTACTGCATTAAAGAACGTAAAAAACCATTCACGCCGCCTATTTAAGGCGCAAAACACGAGAGAAAACCAAATATGGCAGCAACAAAATTCTAAAAACAACAAAAACACAAATTGGCAACACCAAAGTAAAACACGGCAACCCTATAATAAAACAAAGTGCGCCAGATTTGGCGAGAAATCTCTTGGGGGGTATATCATACTTGTACCTAAATTAGGAGACTTCTTTTAAGTAATCAAATATCACTTTTATTATCAACTTTAGAACATTGCCCAGACCGTTACCTTTATACAATCTTACTGCGTCTACTGTTTTCATTTGCAGCGCGAGTTTTCACTTGCAGCGCTCACGCGAGCAAAATTACTTTAACACCTCACAAACAAGGCATTTACGGAAGAGTAGATATTCCGAAGCCACTTGTAATAGATACCAATACAAAATATCGTCCCCAATGGTGCCACGAGTGCAAATCCTGGTCGAGTAATATTTCGAGAAACGGTATTTGGTCCGACGAATCCTTGTTCACATTGTTCCTCACAACAGGACATGCGGATGTCTGGATAACACCTACACAAGCACAAGATTCTGGCTGTCTCATCTCAAATGTCAATCAGGGAGGTAAGTATATCAGGGTTTAGGATGGCATCTCATGGCTTTCTTCAGGCCCTATTGTAACCCTAAATGGGAGATTGAATGGGAATGACTATGTCGAAATTTTAGCTTACCAGGTCGATCCTATGGTTCAAACGTTGTTTCTTCCAGGTGATGGCGTTCTCCATGAAGATAATCCCCCTATACATATAGCTAATATTGGTTTGAAGAGCGTGAAAAAGAAGTCAAATATCTTATCTTGCCCTGTACAATCCCCCCGACTATATATCATCCAACCACCGTGATCTGTATAAGCGGATAGAGCCATTTATCGATATGCACTACAGCACCTCTACTGGAACTATCATGATTTTTCCCTGAAGAATGGTATAATATATTCTTAACCACTATTCATGACTTGTATAATCTAATTCCAAGGAGAATCAGGTGGTATTGCACGGCAAAGGCGATCCTGCGCCTTATTAATAAAGGTTTTCATGATGTTTCTTAGTGTTTGCATTATTTTGATAACCACCTGCGTATATATATATATATATATATATATATATATATATATATATATATATATATATATATATATATATATATATATATATATATATATTAATATATATATAACCCCCCTTAATAGCCGTTCTTACAAGGAGGTGTGAAATTTCCCGTTCTAAAGAGGGAATCGGAAAAATGGGCCCCGTAAGCTAAAAGTTAAGATAACTAAACCTCCTAGAGCCCAAAATCCTGTCAGTGAGACGCCGAATACTTTTTAGAATATTCTGTTAACATTTAGTATCACGAAGGTGTTGGTACAACTTTGAATTCTTTCAAAATTTCTTATCATTAAAATCTTTTATTGTCAGTATTATTAATCTAAGCAGTTTTTTCTTACGAACATACAAATTTCAAGAACGCGATATAGCAGTTTGATACGACGTCACGGATGCAACCAGGTAAAAAACGAAGGGCAAGAAATGGATACCATCCCTTTCACACTTGGAGCTTTGATGTTTCCATTTTGCAATGGCGCAAGTGTTTACGTATGCATTTCCAAACGAATTTCTGTAATCTACCCCTTTTACAACAAACGTCTTCTCCGTCCCTTTCGCAAAAGTTGGGACGTCATATGCCGCGTGCAACTGCCGTACATCTTCTAGCAAAACAACAATACACACTAAAAATCACGAGCAGTATAAATAAATACTCTATACACTCCCTCGGCTTTTGTGAAGAGCTATTCATTATTCTGTTTACTCCCGTACTATAGCTGGTTATTTTTCTGTCTGTTCTTATGCATACTAATTCGGTCTGTCTCGGTCTAGTACTCCCAGTGACCTATAGCTGCACCTATTTACCGGGAGGGAGGGGTGGAGGAAACCATCCATTAAGTTCCATGCAACGGTGAACTTGCTCTCATTTGAATATTGGACTTCATGCTTATAGCTCTAGTTTGGAATACAATATACGTGGAAGAGGAATTGAAGTCAAAGGAAATTTAATTATCCTATATTTAAAGAGGATAAAATTTTGATAAGGGCTTATAAACAGCATAGGACTCTTTCTCTGGTTTAAAGCTCTGGTCGAAAAATAATTCGAAGTATAAACATTACATAAATATGATATGTTGAATATTTTCATATAAGTATATGAAAAAATCAGTAATCTTCCTACTTTGTTTGTTAAAACCGGTTAAGTCAACACACACCAAGTAAAAGCAGAATAAAAAGTACAGCTAAATAAGATTTAATGAAGTTGAATTGACAATTAGAAAATCCATATTCAGTGATAAAGAGATTAATGACAACGAGGAGTTAACGAGATTAACGATGTTAATAAGTTTACGATTAAAATGGCAGACCAGAAATTAAACAAAAGCCCCAAGCTGGAGGGTAACTGCGAGTAAGACAAAATCTAAGGGTTTACAACTAAAAATGTAGACAAGAAGTAAAACAAGAGCCTCGGACTGAATAATAACTGTAATTATGTCAAAATCTAAGAGTTTACAACTAAAACTGAAGACATGAAATGAAACAAGAGCCTCAGACTGGATGACAACTGCAGTTATATCAAAATCTAAGCTTTTACAACACAAAATGAAGACAAAAAATAAAACAGGAGCCTCAGACTGGATGATAACTGTAATTATGTCAAAACCTAAGAGTTTACAACTCAAACTGAAGACAAGAAATAAAACAAGCGCCTCAGACTGGATGACAACTGCAATTACTACAGCTACAACTGGGACCAAGAAATAAAAGAACAGCCTCAGGCTGGATAACAACTACAATTATGATCAAATCTAAGAGTTTACACAACAGCTGAAGACAAGAAATAAAAGAACAGCCTCAGACTAGATGACAACTGCAATTATGTCAAAATCTAAGGGTTCACAACTCAAACTGAAGACAAGAAATAAAACAAGAGTCTCACACTGGATGACAACTACATTATGACAAATTCTAAGAGTTTACAGCTACAACTGGGACCAAGAAATAAAAGAACAGCCTCATACTGGATGACAACTACAATTATGATAAAATCTAAGAGTTTACAGCAACAGCTGAAGACAAGAAATAAAAGAACAGCCTCAGACTTGATGGCAACTGCAATTATGTCAAAATCTAAGAGTTTTGCAGCAAAAACTGAAGACAAGAAATAAAACAAGAGTCTCACACTGGATGACAATACATTATGACAAAATCTAAGAGTTTACAGCTACAACTGGGACCAAGAAATAAAAGAACAGCCTCAGACTGGATGATAACTGCAATTTTGACAAAATCTAAAAGTTTTGCAGCAAAAACTGAAGTCAAAAAATAAAGGAGTGACGACTGTGATTATGACAAATTCAAAAAGTTTACAACTAAAGCAAAAGACTGGCAATAAACCAAAATCCCGTGGCTGAATGACAACATCATATATGATAGCAGTGTTCTTGAGTTTGAAACACATTTTCAGAGGCTGACGACAGCATATTCTACTAGTATAAATAGAATAAGTTTAGAATTATACGTCTCGTAGTATTACTTAGTTCTGCCGTTTCCCCAAAACTTTGTCTAATATAGATGGTATGAGATATATCACAGAAACATTGCTATTTCTTATTGAGACTTACTGTCAGGGATAATTTCCAAAAAAAAATTATTCACGATATTTAAATCTTCATTATTTCATCAGTTTCGACGACAGCAACATTTTTGTTTTCAAACTTGTATATTCTATTTGTCCCTCAATATTAGTGGGAAGTTAGGCATTACAATACGCTAGGGGGACAATTCATCCCATTGAAAATTCCTCCCTTAAAATACTAAAATTTCCAGATATTAGATAAAATTTCATTCGGTACTCATTTTTGTGACCTCGACGTTGAAAGATATAAGCGAGACCAGAAATGTCCCATACAATCTTCTCCTATTTTGGGGGTAGATTTTACTCTGGCTCGAACCTTACAGGGTTAACGAGGATTCCTAACAGCTACAAACAATAGTTAGTCCAAGTCGTAACTCGTATCGGCAAAAAAGAGGCTACTTTGCATGCATTTAAACTGTTTATCCCCACATGCAGCATTTCTTTCAAAATGTAACGAGGATCGTTTATGCTGCTACACCACCTATGGTTCCATAAGCTATTCGTGTGAACTTGGCGTGTTAGGGCAAAGCTCACTCGTCTGATGGTATATTTAAAGAAATTCCGTGCAGCCGCATTTTGAAGCGACACGCGTGTGAAACTCACGCGATTGAAACAAACTGCTCGAAATACTAGTTATTTTGTCCGCTAAACTCTGAAACGAGTTTCAGACAATAAGTGCACCGTCATTTTCTATCTATATCTCGTCTAGCCATTCATTTAAAGAACATTTTTGTCGTTTCACTTTTCATCGTCAACGAAGAGCAGACGTGTTGAATAAGTTCCTTTGAAGAGTTGCATTAAATTATTTATTTTACTTTTATTTAAGAACAATATATATATATATATATATATATATATATATATAGGGAGATTTTTTTTAAAACTGACACTATTCAGAGACATCTGTAGCGCAATCTATCAGCCGAAATTCCACCAAAGTTGATAGGAAACCTAAAGACGACATGGGAAAGAAGTTCCGTGAGAAAAAAAAAAGTTCCAAAAGTTGCCGATAGGGGAAGATATAGCAGTGTTTTTGTCGGCGCACTCGAGAATTGCATAAAACGCAAGTAAAACATCAAAATGCAAATTCACGACTACGTAGTCGACAGCATCCCCAGTATTTAGGGCTATAAAGATGAGGGGGGAAACTCCAAAGCGCATTCCGTGTATCTGCTGTGTTCAAGATGCGTCTTACTTTACCTCAACGCGTGTTAGTGGTGAAGCTGTTATATCTTCACCGATATAACGCATCGGCTGCTCTTCGTGAGTTTAGAACCCGTAACGACTTATGTAAAGGCCCCATTTCAATTAATGCATTGAAAAGCATGATTAAGAAATATGAAGGAACAAGAATCCTAGCTCTCCGGCCTGGTAAAAGGAGGAAACCGGTGTCAGAACAAACAGTAATCAAAGTTGCGACTGCAATCGTCGAAGGCGCACAGGGGATCGTTGCTGGTAGTAGCAGCGAACGGGGAGTAGCGCGCCAACTGGATATGAATCCTTCGACGGTTAGGAAAATCTTGCGGAAAGTTCTCAGGTTCTATCCGTATAAGATAAGCCGCCTGTAAGGATTAAAACACGACGATCATGATAAACGGTTGACATTTGCTCTGACATTTCTTGCCAGGATGGAGGTCGACGATGCTTGGCCGTGGAGTGATGAGGCCAATTTTTACCTAAATGGAACTGTTAACACCCAAAATTGTCGCGTTTGGGCATCTGAACATCCCCATGCAGTTCAGCAAATTCCAATGCATTCACCAAACCTCACTGTTTGGTGTGGCTTCACAGCAGACTTCATCAGCGGACCATTCTTTTTGAGAACATTACTCGAGTAGGAGCACAAACATGTACTGTTACTACGTAAAGGTATCACCGCATGCTGACTAGTTTTGTCATTCCAAAACTTCAGCAAAAGCAATGCCTTGATCAGACAATTTTCATGCAGGATGGAGCGCCCACACACATTGGATTATCAGTGCGGAATCTGTTGCGCCATCGCTTTACAAAAGAAAGGATCATCAGTCGCTTTATCCCACTTGCATGGCCATCTCGCTTCCCGAACCTACCCCATGTGACTTCTTTCTGTGAGGTTATTTAAAGTCTAAGATGTATCTTGGTGGAATCTCGAACTTGGCGGCCCTAAAGGTCAGCATATCTCGGTGTGTGATGAACATTCCTGGTGACATGTTACGCTCGGCCGTTTAGAACATAGTGTTCAGGATGCAATGTGTCGTCCACCAGGACGGTGGTCACATTGAAGGAGGGAGAAGTGAATTTGCTGCATAAAGTGACTGCATAAAGCATTTGCGGTGAAATTTCTTTGTTATTTATTTGTCTGCTTATTACAGCTTTTTCGGTATTCACCCCTTATCTTTATAGCCCGAAATACTGGCGCTTCTATCGACTACGTAGTCGTGAATTTGCATTTTGATGTTTTACTTGCGTTTTATGCAAATTCCCGAGTGCGTTGACAACAACAGCGCCATATCTTCCCGTATAGGCAATTTTTAGAACTACTTTTTTCACGGAACTTCTTTCCCATGTCGTCCTTAGTCCTTCTATCAATTTTGGAGGAATTTCGGCTGATAGATCGCACTACAGATGGCTCTGAGTAGTGTCAGTTTTAAAAAAAATCCCCCTGTATATATATATACCGTGAAATCTTGACTATAATATGCACCCATAACTTTCCAATAATTCATTTTAAAATTGCACAGATATTTATTAACATAAATAAAATTGTAATAAAAATAAACGAAATAGTCGAATTCGGTGGAAAACCTTAAATTTTTAATTCAAAACAAATAATACTGTCATATTATCATTCTTAATCACTTTCACTAGAATACAGCTCATCTATTGTTTGTCGTTTATTCAATGTTTAAAACCACGTTCTTTGTACACGAGTGTATAATACACACCCTCATTTTTTGCGGAAAAAATTTGAAAAAATGTATGCGTATTATTCTCAAGATTATACGAAATATATATATATATATATATATATATATATATATATATATATATATAGAGAGAGAGAGAGAGAGAGAGAGAGAGAGAGATAGATAGATAGATAGATAGATAGATTTTTGTGTGTGTATATACACTAGTTATCAAAAATTAAGGAAAAATCACAAAAAGAGGGATGACACGTTCAAAACTAGGCCAATCTGTTTAAAATTTGAATATGTTGTTAAATAAAAGGTGCTGAGCAATACTACATTATGCAAAATAGTGGCTCTGCAGTCGGAAAACGTCATTTGCGAGGAGCATAAAAGTGCATGACTCACAGCAAGGCGACAATTGTCGCTGCGAGGCTGAGATTAGACATCTGGCATAGCCAAATTGTAACAATGACCTCCAGGCATCATTTGACCGAAGAACTGCGATGACGAACTATTGGGAGACTAGAGTCAGGACAAAGTCATACTGAAGTGACCAGATGGCTAAATGTGAGTCCGTCTGTGGTTCATAGACTTTGGCAACAATTTCTATCCATGGATTCGGCATCCAGGAGGATCATCCAAGTACGGCCATACGCTACGACGAGCGCCGATGACCGATATTTGTCAATATGCGTACGAAGGAATAGAACCGCAACTCCGTCTGAACTCCGTCTGAACATATCCTCTCTCGCTGCAAGCTCCGGAAGGTTGGTATCAACGTCAACCGTGCGTAGAAGGCTTCACGAAGGTGGTCTTTTTGCGAGGCGGCCAGCTATTTGCGTCCCGCTCTCGTCACGCCATAGGTGGGAAAGTTTGCAGTGGGCACGTCAACATGTCCACAGGACGCGTGATCAATGGAGAGCTGTTCTCTTTACGGATGAGGGGCTTGGGGTGCCTTGAGTGGATGACAGATCTGTACTCTTTGTCCGGCATCCTCGAGTCACACAGCAATGAAAAATGTCACCGAACTTGGGAAATTAACCCTCGGCTGCGTATTCAGGTATTGCTACGTAGCGACTGGTCTTCAGTGATTCATGGGCCGATACGCGAAAGCGGAGGGGGCCGAGGTGTCAAATGAGTTCTCTTTACGGATGAGTCCAGGTTTAGTCTCCAAAGTGATATTAGGCGTATTTTGATCTGGAGAGAACCTGGAACTTTTCATCCATCCCACATCCATGAAAGAGATGAAAACGGATCAGGCAGTGTCTGTGTTTAGGGTGGTATCTCTTTGGGTGGACGCACAGACCTCCATGTCTTTCCCCGTGGAAATGTGAATGCTCACACCTATAGAGATGACATCCTTGATGCTTATGTGCGCCCTTATGCCGGGGCAATAGTTGATGCCTTCGTGCTACAGGACGATAACGCGAGACCGCACAGGGCTCGCATAGTGGATGCTTATCTTGAGCAGGAAACAATTCAGCGCATGGAGTGGCCAGCTCGATCACCCGACCTAAATCCTATCGAGCATGTTTGGGACGCTTTAGGACGACTATAGCTTCTCTCAATCCTCGTCCTAGGACCCTAGCCACGCTTTCAACTGCTTTGCAAGAGAAATGACTCTCACTTCCTACTGAACTCATAGACCGCAAAATTGACAACATCACACATCGCTGTATGTGCTGTATTGCTTCTCGGGGGGATCATACGCCCTATTAAAGGTACTTTTCCTATACCAAACTGACATATCGGATTTGTTCATTGTATACATATGCTAGTTTCTATATCACCATAATTGTCTGACGATTTCTTTTTATTCTACTTTATATCTACCTATGTGTTGTATAATGTGTATAAGTTTCATAAAATTCTACGCGTAACTTTTTGAGTAAACGCCAATTTTGTGACTTTTCCTTAATTTTTGATAACCAGTGTATATATTCATTCCCGTTCTACTTCCGGAGTATTTTGACTCTTTCATCTGTTTCTGGAATACTAATTTCTGAGTCATAGTGGCAGTGCTTTCTTTTTCCATGGTCCATTTATTATGCAGTTTAAAAATAGAATGTGTATAGAGATTTTGATGCATAAAGTATGTACCACAGGAACACTTAGCCAGCAAAAAATTTTGAAGAGTTGCCTTTCAAATGCTTATAAAGGGAATATATTACGCCCATCATGGTAGATTAACTATTTATTTGTTTACACCAGTATGAATTGCAAATGACAATGAATTTTGAGCAATTTTTCTGTACATCAGTACTTAAACTGCTACAGCTTCTGAGATAAACAGAACATTATCTTGAAAATACTCTATTCCCTAGAGAAAGTTATTATCTTCATTCTCCAATTTATAAAATGATAATATACTAGTTTATTTCTGAGTTATCCTGTTTCGCAAAAATTTTCAGCCATTTTCTCCAGTTTTTCCCCTTTAAAAAATTATTTTAATGTAACAGCTAAATTATTAATACATTTTTCCAAGTTTTAACTTATATCTCACTATAAAAAAATAGATAACAAGACAAAATTAAAAAAATTTCGGAAAACCACCTCCGAAGGTGTACGAATACATAAAATTGTAAAGTTTATCTTTAAATAAATATTTTTACCAACGAAGACACCCACGTTTAAAGGAGAAAACCGCCGAAGACACATTAAATTCCGGTCGACTGGAAAGTTCTGTTCTCGATTCTTATTCAGAACAATAAAATACCTAACTCCACATCAGAAGTGAAATGCGATCGTTTATTATTAGTTTAGACCAGTGGTGCAGAAACTTTTTTTTGGGCCACGAATGCACTCTCTTTAAATAATAAATCACTCGACCCCAATGAAAAATTTTTGGTTGTAGCAAGTTTTTCTGAGAAAATTCTAACGAAAAAATAGGAAAAAGAAGTGAGCAAATGTTGTGAAACTATGCTATGTTTTTGAAAAACTATGTAAATGTTGCAAACCATGTCAAACTATGTTTTTCTGACTAATGTAAGACCGTTTGACAATTCATTTAGGAATATCATATCATATGTATTTTTTAACACATAAAATACAAGGTGTCTCAAAAAACCTTAATACGTTTTAAAAATTTATTTAAAAAAATCATACAAGGTAGGAACTGGAAATTTACAGATGTGTTACCGCATATATTAGAGTTTTTTTTCTGTGCCAAAAAAGTTTAACAGAGGGCGCTAGTTGTTCCATGAAAGCGAAAGTTGTAAAATGGCTGAAATTGTAAATGGCTATTTTGCTGTCCCACAAATTTCATATTTACACCCCAAAATCATTTGGCAACAAGACGGTGCACCGCTTCATTGGTGTGTGATTGTACGATCCTTTAAATGCGGAATTTACAAACAGGTGGATTGGACGAGATGGTCCCATCCAATGCGCACCTCGAACTACAGATATTACACCTCTTGACATTTTTCTTTGGGAATTTGTCAAAGACAAAGTTTATTCAGCAAAATTGGACAGTGTTAAAGAATTGAAAAAAACGCATAAATACTGCAGTCTCGTGTGCTACGGAATCCATTTTGAAACGTACATGGGCTGAAATGGATTACTGCATGGACATTCTCCGTGCCACAAAAGGAGCACATATTGAAATTTATTGACTATACTAGCTGAATACTGGTGCTCCGCTACGGAGTACATTCAAATTAAATACAACGGTCAATATATGCAATTAATGCCAAAAAAAATATTTATAAAAAAATCGCAACGGAAATTTTTATAGACAAAATAATGTAGAAGAAAATATTCAAATGAAATGCAACGGCCAATGTATGGAATTAATGACAAAAAAAATATTTATATAAAAATCGCAACGGATATTTTTATAGAGAAAATAATGTAGAAGAAAATATTCAAATTAAATACAACGGCCAATGTATGGAATTAATGCCAAAAAAAGATATTTATATAAAAATCACAACCGATATTTTTATAGACAAAATAATGTAGAAGAAAATATTCAAATTAAATACAACGGACAATGTATGCAATTAATTGTTATGTTTAATATCAATAAAACATACTAATTTTAATTAAATTCTTAAAAAACTTCCATTTCGCTTAGTCTGGTGGTTAAATTTATCTTATTTTTACTGTACCTTTGTACCGTATTTTAATATTTCTTTTGTCAATTTATTTCGTCGTTATGCACGTGACACAAAATTAATTTAAAGTATCACAGAAAGTAAAGAACCAAGTGATCGGCATTTAATACAAAATTAAATTCTAAAAATTAATCTTTAAAAATTCACCAAAAATCAGAAAATGGAGGTAAATATAGAAAAAGATTTCATTTTAAAGGAATTTTTATGATCTTTCTCGTGATATAAATTTTATAACCGTAAAATTATTATTTTGAATGCAAACTTTAACGAATGTTACAAAAACAGCTTAAAAATTTAATTTTAAAAAATGTAAGAAGAATTTTCAAAAATCTTTCTTAGTGCACCCCTACACTATAAGAATCGCCAAGCAAAATTTCAGTCCTTTAGGTCCAGCGGTTTGGTCTGTGCGTTATCTGTCAGTCAGCCAATCAGTCAGAACTGTTTTATATAGAGAGACTAAAAAAAAGCTCTTATAAATAAGGTAGCACGTATGTGAATTTCTAGTTTCTACCATGAGTACTTTTTATCTATAAATTTTTAAAATGTGTCAAGATTTTTTGAGACACCCTTTTTGAGACAAAAAAAAAATTAAAAATATATACTTATAGATAATTTAAATCATATTTTTAATTAAATAATTCAATGCGATATAAATTTATGTCAAACAATCCGCGACCCACAGTTTGGGCACAACTGCTTTAGACTTACCTTATTTGTTCGTGAAACGTTCGCTAAAAGTAACGGAACTATGAATGAATGCATAAAGGATCGATAAGTGCAAATATATATAATCATCCTTTAAAATGCTACTTTATAGCCCCTATGAAATGCCTCAAATGACACGCGACGTCAATATCAGGGCACACATTCAGTGTGCGTGTTGAAACCAACTGTAAGTAATAATTTCGTTACCTTATTATAGAGTTTTCCATACCACTTCCAACCCGTTTTCAGGCATAAAACATCAATTATCCTGAACGCTATTGACGGACCCACGTTTAAGATATAATGCCGATTGATTATTAAAATCCTTGTCCTAAACTCAAGTTATGTAATTTTACTAAAACTTCAGCTGTTGTGGTCAGAAAAGAAGCAATTTTTTGACATTTTTTCTATTAAATTTAGATAAATGCCACCCTCCAGTTGTCTATTATACAGCATTTATGAATGCTTACTGGGGGTTCCATATTTAGAGTCGTTTAAAAAGCAGTGATTCGAAAAAAGTTTGAGTGTTTAAAGTTCCTTTTTTAAATCGTCAATCAATGTCAGAGGTTCTCACACTATGGTACGCGTATTCCTTCGGGTATGTGCTGGACTGTTCAGGGGTTTTATCAGGTTTCTAAAACATCAACTAATTTATGCGGTTTGGTGCTTCTATTTTTCAATCGCGAAATAAAGCCAGAAAGCTTCAGAAGTTGTAATTCGGAGGCATACGGCACCTCTGTTGTCTATTATACAGCATTTAAAAATGTTTACTGGAGGTTTGATATTTAGCATCACTTAAAAAGCAGTGTATGAAAAATGTGTCCTAAGAATCCAAAGTTCCTTTTTTAAATCGTCCATCTAAGTCAGTGGTTTTCACTCTGTGGTACACTTACCGCTTGAGGTACGTATTGGACTGTTCAGGGGTTTCATCAGGTTTCTAAAACATCGTCTAATTTATGCGGTTTGGTGCTTCTATTTTTCAATCACGAAATAAGACAAAAAATCTTCAGAAGTTTTAATTCGGATGAATACCGCACCTCTGTTGTCAATTATGCGGCATTTAAAATGTTTACTGAAGGTTTGATATTTGGCAACACTTAAAAAGCAGTTATACGAAAAAAGTTTCCTGAGAATTCAAAGTTCCTTTTTTAAATCATCCAAATCAGCGGTTTTTACTCTGTGGTACACGTACCTTTTGAGGTACGTGTTGGACTGTTCAGGGGTTTTATCAGGTTCTAAAACATCGTCTAATTTATGCGGTTTGGTGCTTCTATTTTTAAATCCCGAAATAAGACAAAAAAGATTCAGAAATTGTAATTCGGATGAATTCCTCACATCTGTTGTCTATTATGCGGCATTTAAAATGATTACTGAAAGTTTGATATTTGGCGTCACTTAAAAAGCAGTCATACGAAAAAAGTTTCCTGAGACTTCAAAGTACCTTTTTTAAATCATCCATCTAAGTCAGCGGTTTTCACTCTGTGGTACACGTACCGCTTGAGGTACGTATTGGACTGTTCAGGGGTTTCATCAGGTTTCTAAAACATCGTCTAATTTATGCGGTTTGGTGTTTCTGTTTTTCAATCACGAAATAAGACAAAAAAGCTTCAGACGTTGTAATTCGGATGAATACCGAACCTCTGTTATCTATTATTTACATGCTTTTATTAACTAGCTTTCTTGTTTGTTTGTTCAGTACAAATCTGGCAATCTATTTTTAACTAACTTCCCGACTAGCTAGACTTGAAACTTTTAGAATAGCTCAGAACACGATGACAATGCATTCTTTTGATAATTTTAGACATCTTTAAGCAGAATTGAATGCTTTTCAGTTAATTTTGTTTTGTAGACTGGTGCAGCCATCTATCGACCGAGACGGGAACGAAAAGTTTAACGCAAGGTTACTTCCAATTAACTTCATTTTCTTTCAATTTGATGTGATAATTCATCAAAAACAAATTTTAAAAGTATTTATTAATACATATAATTGTGAAGTTTATATGATTCAACAGAAAATTTAAAAACTTCGTATATAAAATTTCTTTTTATCTTGTAAATATGCAGCATTTAAAATTTTTATTGAAGGTTTGATATTTCGCGTCACTTAAAAAGCAAGTCATACGAAAGAAGTTTCCTGAGAAATTCCTTTTTTAAATCATCCATCTAAGTCAGCGGTTTTCACTCTGTGGTACGCGTACCCCTTTTGGATACATGTTGAACTTTTCAGGTGATTTATCGGGTTTCTAAAACGTTATTTAATTTATGCGGTTTGGTGTTTCTATTTTTGAATCGCGAAATAAGACCAGAAAGCTTCAGAAGTTGTAATTCGGATGCATACCGCACCTCTGTTGTCTATTATGCGGCATTTAAAACGTTTACTGAAGGTTTGATATTTGGCGTCACTTAAAAAGCAGTCATACGAAAAAAGTTTCCTGGGAATTTAAAGTTCCTTTTTTAAATCATTCATCGAAGTCAGCGGTTTTCAATCTGTGGTGCGCGTACCTCTTGAGATACGTGTTGGACTATTCAGGGGTTTTATCAGGTTCTAAAACATCGTCTAATTTATGCGGTTTGGTGCTTCTATTTTTAAGTTACGAAATAAGACAAAAAAGCTTCAGAAGTTTTAATTCGGATGAATACCGCACCTCTGTTGTCTATTATGCGGCATTTAAAATGTTTACTGAAGGTTTAATATTTTGCGTCACTTAAAAAGTAGTCATACGAAAAAAGTTTCCTGGGAATTCAAAGTTCCTTTTTTAAATCCTCCATCTAAGTCAGCAGTTTTCACTCTGTGATACTCGTACCCCTTTTGGATACGTGCTGAACTATTCATGTGATTTATCGGGTTTCTAAAACGTTATCTAATTTATGCGGTTTGGTGTTTCTATTTTTCAATCGCGAAATAAGACCAGAAAGCTTCAGAAGTTGTAATTCGGATGCATACCGCACCTCTGTTGTCTATTATACAGCATTTAAAAATGTTTACTAAAGGTTTGATATTTAGCGTCATTTAACAAGCAGTGATATGAAAAATGTGTCCTAAGAATTCAAAGCCCCTTTTTTAAATCATCCATCTAAGTCAGTGGTTCTCACTCTATGGTACGCATACCCCTTCGAGTACATGCTGGACTGTTCGGGGGGGGGGGGGGGTTTATCAGTTTTCTAAAACATTATTTAATTTGTATGGTTTGATGCTTCTATTTTTCAATCAAGAAATATGACCAGAAAGCTTCAGAAGTTGTAATTCGGATGCATACCGCATCTCTGTTGTCTACTATACAGCATATAAAAATGTTTACTGTAGGTTTTATATTTATTATCATTTGAAAAGCAGTGATACGAAAAATATGTCTTAAGAATTCAAAGTTCCTTTTTTAAATCGTCCATCTAAGTCAGTGGTTCTCACTCTATGGTACGCGTACCCCTTTTGGATACGTGCTGGACTGTTCGGGGGATTTATCGAGTTTCTAAAACATGATCTAATTTATGCGGTTTGGTGCTTCTATTTTTCAATCGCGAAATAAGTACAGAAAGCTTCAGAAGTTGTAATTAGGATGCATACCGTACCTCTGTTGTCCATTATACAGCATTTAAAAATGTTTACTGGAGTGTTTGATATTTAGCGTCATTTTAAAAGAAGTGATACGAAAAAAGTTTCCAAAGAATTCAAAGTTCCTTTTATAAATCAGCCATCTAAGTCAGCGGTTCTCACTCCGTGGTACGTATATCCCCTTCTGGTACGGGCTGTACTGTTCAGGGGTTTTATCAGGTTTCTAAAACATCATCTAATTTATATGGTTTGGGGCTTCTATTTTTCAATCACGAAATAAGACCAAAAAGCTTCAGACGTTGTAATTGGTACGAAAATTTTTGCAAGTGTTCAAATATATCTCTCTTTATGCATGTTTATTTTAGTAGGTTTTTTAAATTAAACTTAATAAATGAAGTTTCTCAATGAATGTGTTGGTATTTCTTAGCACAGTAAAATACCCATAAAATTATTCATGAATTTATAATGCATTAATTTTTAAGTCATACTTCGCCTAGAATAACTATGTAAAGGGAAGGAAGTATTATAATTTTTTAATATCCTTTGCAAATGCTAACCAAGTATTTTAATTTATTTATTATGTATTTTATTTTTGTACGACATTGGACTTATGTAATCAGGAAAAAACAGTGATTATTGAGTTCCATGATAATTACTTAGTAGACTGGTTTCTAAAAAGTTTTCTTGTTTGATTTATATAATGTGTTTCTTTTTCATTTCTTTAATATTAATTTTTTTTCAGGTCCCCCTGCAGAAACCATACCTGATGAGCAGACCTTAGATCATATATCCTTTTTAAAACCTTTTTAAAACTATCGCCTGTTTATGATATTGTAATATTTTATGTAATCTGCCATGATGCCATTTACTACTAGACAAACTTATCAAAAAATGTAACATTTAATTTTTTTAGTATGAATTCTTTTATGAACTCTTCTAAAGAAACTAGATGAAAAAGATTCTAGTGCTTTGTTTTTATGGTTACTTTATTTTATAGTTTTGAAATTCTTATGAAAAGGAAAATTTTTTTGTTTCATTGAATTTTTTTTTTCAGGAATTTACATGTTTGCTTAAAAACAAGTGTTCGTCTCTAAAAAATGACTTATCTGCCGTCTCTGAAGAATGAACAAAATATGTGAACAAAAAAAATATTAACTAGTATTTTAGAAAGCAGTTTTGCATTGTCAGTTGTTTGGGTTGTAATGTAATGATATCGAATAACAAGGGAATGGTATAAAATTTTAAATGTGATAATAATCTTTGTTTAAATATATATTTATAGTCGTAATAAATGAAACAATTTAACTAGTGAAACATACTACGCAATTTATCGTAATAAATGAAATTTTTCTCAATTTTAAATCATTAATATAAATTTCATTTTAAAAGAATCCAAACAAATTCAATCCTTGTGTCAAATTTAGTTTTTTTTTTCTATTTTACGATACATACCAAAAAAAATCTTTCCTTTTTATTTCTGTTGTTTCTTAAACAAGTATGTTTCGATAGAAAAAAAAGCTTTTCAACACTTTCCTGATTACATAATTGAATTTCTCATACTATTCAATCAATATTGTATAGTTAAGAAATCATCTTATTCGGCAAATGTTTGATTAATTTATTCTTTGCTTTTCCGTAAAAATTTTTGACGGAGAAAAGATTAAGTTGTTATTCAAACCTTCTAGTTTGTTACTTTTGTTTTTATTCAAATTTTCAACATTCAGCCAAAGTGCTGATAATAGGGTTTGGCTGAAAAATAATGTATAAAGACCATAATAATCAAATTTCCGATTTGTGTAGGTAGATTATCTTACTGATATCCAAATTTTCCCTCTGCTAATGAAATTGCGCTCGGAAAGAATACTTAAATGCTTTAATTTATCTGAACCAATGAGCAACATTTTAAATCTTTGTATCAGAAAACCTATAAACAGATGTGTTTATAAGTTTTGTGATTTGTTATATCACGGTATACACCGGCAAACATCTAATTCACATTTCATTTTTATGTTTGTTCGGGTAATATGATTAGTTTCAACTCTCAAAGCAACCAGAAACAAATCTCCTTAGAATGATGTTTCCTCATTTTCGTATACTATATTAAGAAATATACAGGGCGATATCGAAAATATGCAAAATTAGAAATAAAATTATATTCTAAAATGCTACAATAACTTCCTGTATTCAGGTTAAAGTTATTAATAGTTCTATTAACAGTCATTTAATAGTCCTATCAACGGAGAATTCCTCTTTCTCATAATATTTTGATTTTCTTGGTGTTGAGGTCTGCAATATGTAACTTACTTTTTTATCTTTTCCTTAAACGTACACTATTTAAATATGAAATTTAAATGATCACGATTTTTTCCAGATAAACACAGGAAATTCAGCTTCCTTCATCCATTTTTTAACTTCAAATTTTAAAAGGACGTATCTCATCCTATCTCCGATATTCTTTTTGTCTCTTTATACATCAAAAGATCGGGAAATATATAAAACATTTTAAAGTTTTCATACTAACAACTTAATGTTCAATATTTTACATACTATGTTAGATGTTGAAGGGTTAATTTTTTGTACCACAAATGAATTTAACTTCTTTTGTTCAAATTGTTTCGCCCATTTTTTTTTATCTTAGTATTTGATTCCATTGTTTATTATATCTAGGTATCAGTACATAACACATTGCGGTAAGAATACCATATGCTGTTAACTAAAAATATGACGAAAAATTAATAATTCAAAATAATTTATATGGATATGATTTACAAGTTTCATTATCTTCTGATCAGAACTTAGATGAACACTGACTACAACATGAAAAACATGTAACTGATATGAAGTTGTTTACGGAGAAACTTGAAAGTTGTCAGAGAAACATATGGTTGTTTTCATCAATGCTTCTAAGATTTAGGCTTAAAATTTTTTATGCCATCACAGGTTAGAATAAGTGTAATAAGTGAAAATTGTGTGTATTAGCATAAAAAACTGTTCTTGATTTTTTTAAAGTTATTTATTGTCTGAATATACTAAAGAAGATAAAACAAGCAGCATTTTAAGGCGACAATGGACCTTCAGATTGACAAAAATATGTCCCCCAAAACGATTTTTTTTTTCTTTCAGAAAAGGATTCTGCAGCTCATCAGCTTTAAATTTTAAAAAAAAGTATGTTGATCCAATCATTATTAACCGAGTTATAAGTATTTTTTCAAACGTAAACAATGGAAATTAAAACGTTAAATTAAAACTTTAAATGTTGTTTTCTCAAAACAAGTTTTCCTGTCGTTTCGGTAAGTTCAAAATGTTCCATGCGTCATAATTTTTCTTGAATTTTCATAAAATTTCATAAAGTGATTATTTATATATGTTAGAATAAAACTTTCTAATAAATTCATTATACTATTTTAAAATAACTTAAAATTTTTGCAATCAGAAAAAGTTATTTGATAAAATTTTGCATAAAATGACCTATTTTTCCAGATTTCTTTTCTAGTTTTTATAAATATGACTGTAAATCAAATATTGCTGGTAACTTTTATAACTATATAAAGCTAGCTTAAGAAAGAAAATTAGATATCTGAGACAAAAATTGATTCACATGTAGCATTTTTAAATAGAGTAATTAACAAACTGATTTTAATTGATATCTTAATTAATTACATTCTGATTTTTTTTAATTTAGAATTTTCATCTCTAAATAACACTTTATAAGTATACAAAATTTCATAGCAATTGGTTGATAAATAAAAAAAAAGTTTTTC
Organism: Dolomedes plantarius; assembly: GCA_907164885.2. Lineage (NCBI taxonomy): Eukaryota > Metazoa > Arthropoda > Arachnida > Araneae > Dolomedidae > Dolomedes > Dolomedes plantarius. Next base: position 35,506,100 of record OU015499.1, on the reverse strand, counting down.
GTTTTCCATTGTCGCCTTAATGTAAAAGCATTGCGTAAAGGGTAAAAGCATTTTATGTAAAAGCATTTTAGTGTAAAATTTCATGTTAAATCATTTATCGTGGGAAGTATCTCATTCTAAAATTTAATGTTATTATATGTAAATATGTTTCTCTGAAAAATTTCTATTTTCATTGTGATAAAATTTTTAGTTTTCTTTTTTCACGCTATTTCCTGCTTCAAAAAAATTAGCCTCATAGTGCAGTTTAATGTGTTTTTCCAAAAAGACTTTCAGTAACATTTTACTCTGTCTTCCAATAGTAAAATCTAATTTCTTAATAAAAAGGAATTTATAAGAAACAGATAACATGTTAATAATTTGATTAAAACGTAAATCCTTTTCTTCCGATTAAATTTCAGTCATAATTTTATTTTCTCGCATATTCGGTTTTACTGCTGTATTAGAAGCCTAAAATATTAACATAGTAATTCATACTACAGACATTTTGCATCATAGAATAATAAATTAGGTGATCAATATATGAGAGCTTTATATAAAAGACGTACTCCGCACATTTCCTTGGATAGCGTGTAAAAATCTATGGCTGTAAGTGCGTACTGTAGAAACCAGACATGGAACAAAGATGAATTTCCTCCTGGAAAAGATCGCTAATTGAACCGACATCTGACAAATAGAAAATAGTAATAGAACTGTAGTGAGTAGTTGCATTGTAGTAGTGTAGTGTGAATGCAAGAAAAGTAGTCAATTAGCATGAGTTGTAGTCGTAGTTTTTTCTACCACTCTAACTCATGAAGAAAGTGAAAAAAACATTATACACTGCTGTTTCCAGACGACTCGGCAAAACGGACAACACCAATGATGACTCCTGCTCCATCGAAAGTAGTGCCGACTACTGAGCCAATCACTACAACCGTTGCGACAACTACTACAGAAGAACCGACAACTACAACTACAGAACCAACTACGACAGAAGAGCCAACTACTACGCCTGAGCCGACAACCACTCCACCCCCTACAACGACTACCACAGAACCTACAACCACAACTACTGTGGCTACTACCACGACAACAAAAGCTACCACAACCACCACAACCACTACTACTACTACCACTACAACTCCGAAACCAACAACTACTACTAGAAAAACCACAACTACGAAGCCACCAACAACAACTGAACCTACGACTACGACTCCAGATCCTTCAGGTATAAGTCTAAATGTGTTCAAATTATATAGATGTTTGAGAGTTAAAGTAGGTATATCGAGGGAATTTTTTTAGCCCTGTTGACACAGTTGAGAATCATCCTTCTGTAATTGTAGAAGGTTTTATACTTTTTCTCGTTTGTTTTATCTAATACTCTCGACAGTCAATAAGCGGTTAAAAGGTGATATACGGTAGCTAATTTCCATTGTAAAATTACATTTCGTCGTAACTAACATTTTTTAATGTGCTAAAGAATTAAAAAGTATTTGCAAACAACTGTTTATTCTGGTTGTTTGTTTGCCTTTAATCTCAACATTTCTTTTCGGTATTTAAATGCCTAATATCACAGTGACTTAACAGAATATCTTTACTTATCAACAGATTTGTTTTAAAATGCAAAATTGCTAATAAAATTTTCTCTTCTATATCTTAGGATGTATTCCAATAAATTTTTCCCGTCAGGGATTACAAAATTTTTCCCTTAGGCCGTCTGCACACGGAGCAACTCAAAAGAAACTGATAACTGACTCGAATCACAAACCAGTCCGACGGGTTTGTAACCAGTTGCGCCGTGTGCGTGGCTCCATTCAATTACATAGGTTACGACTCAACACGGACTGGTTTGTGATTCGAGTCAGTTATCAGTTTCTTTTGAGTTGCCCCGTGTGCAGACGGCCTTAAGCTAATTACATCGCGAAGCTTTTTCTCGATTTTTTTGTAACTTTATATTTACTATAGTTTAGCTATACACTCAAAATAAACTAGATAAAATTCAAAAAACGTTTCCCTCGGAAATAAAAAGATAGGAAAGCTTTCAGGTCTATTGCTTAAAGGATTCCGATTTTTTTATTTTTTTTGGGGGGGGGGGCGTGGACATTAATATGCTGCCTTTCTTAGTCGAGAAGAGCAAAAGAGGACCATCTTAAAAATCTTTTGAAAAAAAGTTATAAGGAGTAAAGTCATAAATTAATTAATCTCTCTGTGATCAAGTTCTTTGCTATCTTAAAAGCTCTCTGGGTCGTTAAAAGCAACTAGCATTTCGAACCCCAAATTAATACATTTTTAAGAAATTAAGTTCCCTTTTATATTCAGTCACTTAGTGATAACTAGTTGTGTAAATATTTTCTTGCAAAACTAGTTATCACTAGGCGCCAATCGCAACTTCATGTTGCATCCATCTCAAGTGTTAGCAACCTTTTCAGCAAGTATACCGATGCAAAGGCGAAATACCAGCACATTACAACAAAAATTTTAAAAAAAAAAACGTCGACCAGGATATTTCTCTCGACAGAGTAAAACTAACGTTTTCGCCAGTGAAAGTATGTGCTTCTCTCGGATCGGGAAGTTTAAGCTTTAGCTGTTTTAAAGCAGAACTAATTTGACAGAACACATTATCGTGCAAAAACAGTCGCAGGTCATCAATAAAACTGGAACTTTTTTGGACAGAGCTTGTTGTTGTTATTTATGCAGCAACTGATGGATGAACGCAAATTTTGCTTCTTTAGTAAGATAATTGGACAATAATTCGATTCTGCCACAGACTGATACTTAACGGCATAATGTTCATTTATCAATTAATATTTATTAAACATGTCTTAGGCAAAACTTTTTAAAGAAGTATTTAGCTCTCTAGGGAAATAGTTCATTCCCTTAGGTCAAATTCATTAATGTCGAAATAATTTTCATAGAAGATTATATAAAACTAGAATGTATAATTAAGGGGGATCGACTTAATATCTTCCTTATTCAACTTAGTTTCTTTTAAGGAAAAAACTATTTTAAGGCATATCGGCGTAATCTCTAGTTAATTTACCCAAATATGCTTTAAAGTAAAAAAGGTAAATCCCCATTCTGTGCTGCTGGTAAAACTTACAGCAAACTATTTTTGAGCATTTCCAGCTTAGTAATCCTGAAGTACCTATAATCGCAGCTAATAAATATTTTCATGCACACCTCTGCATTGGAAGTTTGGAAAAAAAGCCAATAGTAATACAATTCCTACAGGAGCCAATCAAGATTATGTAAACAGTTTCCCTGTCCGTTACCGTTTTATCTAGCCCTTCCAGCTATTCCTTCACTATCAGGAAGATAACGGAAAATGCTAAAACACCGCCAATTACTCTTCCAGATACCCGCTACTCTGCAACCACAAGCTTTCACCTCTCGGACCTGACGGCCGCTGGAACGCCCGTCTATAACGACGGGCCGGTGCATAATTCCGAAGACGGGCCTGAGGGATTCGGCAATTCCGCAGACTTCGGGGAAAACGAGGAGAAACCGGAGAGGTCGTGCCTGAAAATAAATGATCTGTCCAAGTCGGCGCGGGGGAAGGCCTCCGAGGAACACATGAAGTGCTGGAGGAATCCAATCAACTGCAAGTATGGCTTCTCGGCGAGTATATTCGGCAAGCTGGTGTTCGACAGGCGGGATGACAGCAAGAGGTACCTCTTCAGCACAGGTAGGTGTGCTAGAAGAGACCTGTCAGACTATGATTAATGCATAGAGGGTCTCGATAGAGGGTCCGTCGAATGCAGTTAAATATGCATATGCTGAAAACGCGATAAGTCTTTTCTGTCGTCATGGGCTTTAGTCACGATACAGCCACTAAGCCTCTCAGCGGTATGAACCCGCATATGCATTCAGAAAAATCATTCACCATGGGCTATGAACCCCTTTAAGTGCTTTTATATAACCATTCTATTTGGGCTGTGAATGCATATATCAGTTCGATACCTGGTTGCATTCCTGGAGATGAAAATAAACATAAGAAGAAAGCGTTTTCACCCTGCGCGCTTGTGAAATGATTTGGCAGAATTTTTCATTAAGCCCCCGTCAGTCCACAAAAATACGCGCAACAGAACACGTAACCGCAAGTTGTGTGTGCGAGTTGAGTTGCAAAATTGAGCTGCAAGGGACCATCAAAATAGAGTAGTTATTGCACATGAAAGTGTGCTTGCTCCTTTCTCATTTGTCGAGGAGAAAATGTTTTATGTTTCCTGTAGCAGTATTGCTTATTAATAAAACATATAATAAACAATCATTTATATTCACTGTTTAGAAAATACCCTCAATCAAGTGTTGAGGGTATTTTCGGCTCTTATCACACGCGGCTCTTGCCCGGACTATAGTTCCAAAATCTGCGAGATGGTTGATAACTAGGGTAAGTTATGGGTAGCTAGATAAGTCTGATATGGGCTTTAGGTTCCTCAGTCTATTCCTTGCGTTTTTGTCAAGAGATTGAGTTGCATTTTCACAGCGAGTTTTGAGGTTATCCTTGCAGGTAAAAATCAACAGATTTTCCATCAAAACTTCAAACTTATTCTGCCCATAATACACTTTGTCGTCAAAATGAGCAACCTGCAGGGCACATGGAGCAAATACATATTAATATTTCAGTATGAAATTTTGGTCACATGAGATTTGGCAAAAACAAGTGTACACATTGTCGTAACCTCGTGGTTAAGAAGCTCGTTTATGGTTTCCATGGACGCATGAACTACTCTTTCCTTACATATATACATATATCTTGTTTATTCATATATATTTACGGCATCTATGATACAACATTTCCATTATCAATTCATCATTATTAATCCTCAATCAGAAAAATCATCGCTCGAAAACCAGAGAGAGACATAACTCAAATCAATCTATAGTCCAACATAGAGACGAGAAGCACGTCCCATACATATCTCATTTCTTCCCTTTATATATATCCCCTCTTTTAAAAAACTCCAAATCATTCTAAAAGCTTCCGCATAGGCGTGGGAATGCCTCCGTGGCTTCCGGTCTCCCGCCTGTTGGTTGTAATTATTTTACTTCGAACTATCCGTTAAAGACTTGTTTAACGACTTGTTAATCGACCACTGACAATCTGTCTTAAAATAGTCGCATCTGTAAAGGCTTCTCCCAATTAGGAATGAACACAGCACCATCATCTGTGAATGCCTCTGACAGCCATTTTTAATTGTTATTATGAAAAGTTAATATAGACCCATAATCTACAGTTCATTGATTTTAAAAGTAGTTTGTGAAAGTTTACTTTTCCCTTTTATCTTTTGTGATTATTTTCCTAATTTTTTAAAAAATTTACTACGACTAAATGTTGTTCATAAGGTGTCGAGTGACTTTTTATTTAGAGATGGTAGGTCGCAGTCAAAAAAGTTTTCGCACCACTGCCCTAGGGAATTTGAAGTCAAATAACAAAACCTGCATGATTATTACATTACCCTACGATGATTATATTGCCACAAAACACATTTCAATGCTTATCGAGCTGTGCACATTTGTGTGTTGTGTATATCTTTAAGTCTGTTGATCACGGAACGGATTTTTTCTCAGTTTGACATCTTTGACAACTAGAAATTCCTCTCGGAGAATCTTAATAGTATTTTGAAAAGCGTTTCTTTGTCCCATTTTCATTAAACTGCCATCAGGAATTTTGATCCAGAGTGTAATTTTGAAAATTTCACCATCGAATGCAGTTCATATGCTGAACACGCAACAAAAGAAAAAAAATTACCCTGAATATAATATATATATATATATATATATATATATATATATATATATATATATATATATACTGTTTCGAATTCCCAGTTCGGATTCGGCGATTGACTGCATTTGGAATACGATAGAATAAAAGCAAAGATTTATTTACTGGAAGTCGAAATACTACAGTTTACAGACCGCCAGAAACTGTCTACAGTGCTTTCCACATAGTCTCTAGATCACAGAAATATGGAAAAACTCAACACAAAGACACGACTTAGTCGCACTTATCGTGGCATAAATCTTAGCAATTTTCCGAAGAAAATCTCACAGCTAACAGCGGCGCTATCGACAAGTTCGAAGGACAACAACAACTCCAATCTAATCTCCAATCGAGGCTGTATTTATATCTTCTCGAGAGTCTAGAGATTTTCACAATGTTCCAGAAAATTCCAAGCTCGGAAAAGTCACCAAGTCGCTAAATTTGGCGACATCTCGCCAAACTTGGCGCCAAAACGTTAGTCGCTAAAAACGTCGGCACCAAGCCAATATCTCGGCATAGAAACATATACCATAAAAACATATACCATAGACATATACCATCGCCATATACCATAGAAACCCTATGTTAAATGCATGGTACTCCAGAAATTTAGCTAATACGACTATTTACATGGAACAAACGGTAATAATGCACTATTTTACAAGCAGAATAACAATTTATCGGTAATTGAAGCTAAAGATACACATTAATATACAAAATTCGTAACAATATATACCGGGTGCGTCATAAATTCGTGCAAAGTTTAAAAATTCGTAATAAAAGAAATAATACTCGGAAAAATTTTCTGTTTGCGCGAATAGGATCAGAGGGACATTGGATTTTTTTTTCCATGTAAAAAAAAAAAATTCCAAAAGTAACCGAGAGAGGGCGCTTTTGCGTGACCACGTTAAGCCTGCATTGCAGGAAAGACATGCGTTACCTGTTGTCACCTTCATGCAGGATGGTGCCCCGCCCCACATTTCACGTGATATCAAGACGTTCCTGTTGGAATCTTTCACTAGAGACCTAGTCTATAAGTCGCGGTTGCAAGGTTCAGTGGCCCTCATGATCCCCAGACTTGACCCCATCAAATTTTTAGTTGGGGGGGGGGGGGGATACTTGAAGTCTCGTGTGTACCGGGGCTCCCCAACCACTTTGGTGGAACTGAAAAATGTCATTCGAAAGACAGTCGCTACCATCGATGCTAGAATTCTCTGTAATGGGCTTAGTGACGCGCCTCACTTGCCTATTACCTTGTGCTGGTAGTAATGTTGAACATCTGTTACTTTAAAATAAATGCACAGTCTCATGTTATTGTGATCTGTTTGATTATCTGTTTGAGTTTGCTGATTTGCATAAAACGTCTCAGTATGAAGTGTGAGCGCCCTCTTTCGGTTTCTTTTGGAAACTTTTTCTTTTACATGGAAATAAAATCCGATGGCCCTTTGATCTTATTGGTGCAAACAGAAAAATCTTTCGAGCATTACTTCTTTTATTATGAATTTTTGAACTTTGCACGAATTTATGACGCACCCGGTATATATATATATATATATATATATATATATATATATATATATTAAACTGGTGAAAATTTTGTAAAAAAAATCTTTACAAATCTCATACACAAATTATTTTCAAACTGATTCCAATGCTCAGAAAGGAAGATGTTTGCAAATAAACTATTGGTTCATCATCAAGAACAAAATTAAACGCTTTACATTTTAAATTTCAAATTTTTTTAATTCAAAATTTCAAATCCTCCGGATATTTTTTTAGTTACATAATCATATTTATACGAATACTTATTTGAAAAAAACATCACAGCAAAACGAGTGTAAATACAAAATTAAATTTTATGTCAGGGACACCGTCATTCCCGTGAGCGCACAATGGAAAGAATTAAATACATAACTCTAAAGGCAAATTTTTACATTGGCTAGCTTCGCAACTGTGATTAATTTTACGGGAGGTGAATAATTTTATTCAATTTATTGACTCTACTGACGGGGGTGTGACACTAACGTCTATATCTCCCATCATCTATATTTTTCATTATAGGTCGTGAAAGATAGGAGCTCTTTGATTATTAGCTGGTTAACGGCGATGATATATTACGTCCTCAATAAAAATATAGAGTAATCTCGTATATAGATTTTGCGGCTTTGTTATCCTAATAATTTTTTACTGAGACCAAATCCTGCGTTCGTAACCGTAACTGCAGGGGCTAATGTTGAATATTTTAAACGCCCTAAGTGTCAAGTTGTATTTTTTATAACACAGAATGGTGACTTTGGGTTGGGATTTCATACTTAAGAATTTTTTAATTATTTGTTCTTTTTATTTTTTCCATATTAAGACTGCTATGTAAGTGCTACTAACCCTATTGGATTCTCTCACCTCAAAGTTAACCTATGGAGAAAATGTGTCCAAGGATTTCCGGCTTGGATTGAAAGATTTTTTTTAATTGTACTCAGTAACAGAGAAAGAAATTTTACACCTTGGGCATTTTTACCATGTTTTTATTAACTTGCTTTTTTGTGTGTGTGTTTGTCCAGTACAAATCTTGCAATCGATTTTTAACTAACTTCCCGACTAGCTAGACATTTGAAACTTTTAGAATAGCTCAGAACACGATGACAATGCATTTTTTTATACTTTTAGCCATCTTTAAGCAGATTTTTACCATGTTTTTATTATTTTCAGTTAATTTTGATTTGTAGACTGGTGCAGCCATCTGTCGGCCGGAACGGGAACGAAAAGTTAAACGCAAGTTAACTTCTAATTAACTTCATTTTCTTTCAAGTTGATGAGATAATTCATCAAAAAAAATTTTAAAAGTATTTATTAATACATAGAATTGTGAAGTTTATATGATTCAACAGAAAATTTAAAAACATGGTATATATAAAAAGTTATTTTTATCTTGTAATTATTCGTTTTTTCTTTAAAGATGCAAATATTATTTTAAAATTTAAACTATCAAGAGAAAATATCTGGTCTAGTGTATTTTAACGCTCGTCAATTCCTATGGTGGACGAAATTTATACAATGAAACGTGTTGCAAGGTGCAGAAAAGTTCAGGCTATCTGAAAATACCATTTTTGTTGGATTATCGGCATTTATGTAGCTGTAAATAGTAGTCACATTTCCTCCATGGGTTAACATTGAGGTGAGCGAATCTAATAGGGATAGTACAAAACAGCCTTAGGATGCACATTGAAATATCTGAACGTTGAATCTCATGGAAATCTACAGCTTTTTGCAGCGTTTCTACGAAGTCGGTTACTCAAATTTTGCTGTATGGCTAAACTTTGATAACCATGCGAGTTGGTTACCTTTGTGGCTGAAATTTTGATATATTTGTCAGAAATACATTAAATTTTCTCTAAATGTGCGAAAAATTCATAACAGAATTCATTTCGTAGTAGGTAATTTGAATGGAAAATCTACATCTAGTTAGTGTTGATGTTTAACTAAAAATCCCGAAACACAGCTCCAAATATTGACTTTGCTTCAAAAAAGAATTCCTCTGGAATGATTTCGAAGTCCCTTGAAATCACCTTAAAGACTATCTGGGAGTTGAGAAATTCAAATTTCTAAACTTCTAAACTTTCTAAATTCCCTATTAGTTGTGACTAAAATTTAGTTTTAATCAAGTCTTAGGTTTGCAGATAAAAAAAAGAGTTTTATTGAACCCTTCGCTATTGATGAATACTTGAAGAATCGGATATAAAAGAATGAAAAGTTAGGCTTACCTTTGTTCTTAAGGTTGTAGATAACATTTTAAAAACTAGTGGTTAAATAACTTCATACACATGAGTAATTCTAATGTAGACTGACATTTTTAATTATTATTTAATGATGAATGAATATAATAAACTGTTGACTACATGTAGAATAGAATACGAAATAATAAGAACAGCGACTTCAAAACAGAAAAGAGCGACTTCTTTTTAAACTACATTGTTCTCGCTTTCCTATAAGTGTGTAGTCCTGGTAACGGTATCGTTCCGCCATCTAATGTCAAAAATTGTAACTATTCCGTTTCCGACAGCTATCCTGATTCCTTTCTCCGATTATCCCCAATAAAATATCCTTACCTGTGCTCATGCAGTCTGGTGCATAAGATCTTCACGTACGGGCTCAGCATTTGATTGTTTTGATGTTGATTTTACTTAAGTTTTAAAAACTGGATGTACCACGGAACAGAAGCTTTCGTTGTGTAAGACCATATTTTTGGACATGAACCGGGTTTTGAACCGTGTTGCTGTTGCTGCTGTTGCTAAAGGTCTGATGAAGGTTGCAGGAAGAAGAGATGCGGATTCTGTTTAACTCGCATCTATTGGGCACTACAAGGGTAGGAGGCCGACTTTTTGCCCGATGCCAACACAATTTTGACCGAACACGCAAAGGGACGACATTTTGTAGTTTCATAACCTCCCCCACCCCTATGAACCACACGGAGGTATTTCCCGGTCTACTTATTTATCGGGCCTATACCCAACTTAGACACGAGAGTATTCAATGGTGCTTGTCCGGATTCGAATCGAGCACCCTCAGGGCCGAATTCCGATGCGCTAACTTCTAGGTTGCACTTTACAGCTACATAAATGTTGATAATACAATAAAAATGGTATTTTCAGATAGCCTGAACTTTTCTGCATCTTGCAACACGATTCCTTTTATGAATTTCGTCCCCCAAAGGAATTTAGGAGAGTTTAAAACTCACTAGACCAGCTTTCTTCCCCGAATAATTTAAATTTTAATATATAATTTTAATTTACAAAAAAGAAAAACGCCCCAAGGTGTAAATTTTCTCTCTTACGTAGTTTAATTTTTAAAAAATTTCTCTAAATCCAAGTCGGCAATCCTTGGACACAATAGCGCCTTTTACACGTACGCTCTTTCGCGAGTGCTTGGAGCGTACAGAATTGCGCGCGGGGAAGCTTGCAGCATGCTCCAAAGCAGCTGTCCCTTCCTCTCCGACACCTTCACACGTGCACTCAATAGCGCGAGATTGTGGTTTCACGCGGGAAAGAGCGTACGTGTAAAGGGCGCTATTTTCTCTCTTGGTTAACACTGAGATGAGCGAATACAATAGGTTAGTACACAGCAGCTTTAAGGTCAGTTCTAAACACTAGTAGTTGTGCTGAAGTTGGGAATGTCACAATTAAGTAATAACATGTTGATCTTTACGTAAATATTTTTATAAAAAATATTCTATATTTTTTATATAAAAGAAAGATGTGCACAGATGCATAGTAATTATTTCTATATTCGCTACTGCAGTGCTAATGAAAATATTTTTTCAATCTATTCGGCTGTATTCCATTTACTACATGAGTACTTCCAACAGGTGGCGATATCGAAGGCACTCCGGGGGTGGCAGTTTACTACAAAGGGATATACCTCTATGCACTTGTATCAACCGGAGAAAACGTTTGGTCTATTTACGTCGCAGGACTTGTTCTCAACGATACTTGGAGTAACGTAGCCTTCACGTGGGGCCCGAAAGAAGGCCTTGATGTAAGTATATTCCATATATTTATCGCATGAGCATTAAACGTGATTAAAACTAAATGGCTTTATGTAAGACGTAAGCAGACGATGACACAAAACAGTTTTGACAAAAAATTTAGGCTTGTTAGGATTGGAATTTTTCTTTCGAAGTATGTGATGACACAAAACAGTTTTCACAAAAATTTTGGCTTGTTAGGAATGGACATTTTATTTCGATGCAGGCGATGACACAAAACGGTTTTGACAAAATATTTTGGCTTGTTAGGATTGGACTTTTATTTCGGCAACTCGCACCACACTATGCTGTTGTTCCTAATGCCCCCGGGCCGGAAGTTCCGGACCATGTGCATATAGGCTTCGGGCTAAGTAGTGCAGCTCCGGTTTATAATATCTCCACAAGGGTCGGAGTCCGACTTGGCTGAGTCCACCACAATTTTGACCGAGCAACCCCAGGGTCGATATCGGGGGAGATCGTACTTTCCCCACCCACTTACCTCATAGAAGGACTTCCCGGTCTACGGATTTTATGTGTCTATATCCAGCCTAGACACGAAGGTATTTAACGGTGCTTGTCGGGATTTGATCCGAGTCCCCTCAATGGCGAAAACCGACGCGCTACCGATAGGCTACCTCGGTCCCGCACCCCCCCCCCTAAACTCCTAGCCATCGCAGTTTTGTCGACCGACTGAAAGAAACAACTCCCCAAAGTTCATTTTGTCTCGTTTCTCAAAACAACACAGTCTCTCGCATGGCCTGTCGGAATGATACATTTAAAGAAATGGTAAAAATTCCTTTCAAGCGTTCTTTCACCATTGTTAAAAGCAACATTAAAATACCAGGTACTCGGTTGTTAGGATAAAAACTCAAACAAAATTGAAAAGTTTCAGGATTAGGCTTAAATACTATATTCAGTGGTGAAAATTAGATATTTTGAAAGAGAGAGGTGTTTTGATGGTTTTCGGATTCTGAAATACACTTATTATTTCATAACACAGTTTCGTATTGTTTTAATTGAACTAGACTTGAATAATTCTTGTTTTGGAACGTACAAGGAATGGCGGGGTCTGTATGGTGAGCTTCTTAGATAGTTATACTCAAGGCTTTATAGAAAATGTGCTTCCATATTTGTGTCGTAACACCGTATCGTTTATTATATCGGATCCTAATGCAAAACAACAGATGGGCTTTTTCCAGTATATCTTTAAACGAAGCCATGACAATAGCTTTTATCGTTCCGACTTTCATCTTATTCGGCTTTCATCTTATTGAATTAATTCCCAGAGGTAACGACACAGATCTTTAAAGCACCACATGCTTTCTAGATTGATGTTTGAACCGAAGATTTCGAATTCAAAAATTGTTGCATCTGTCAAGTAAAGAGAAGCTACTCTTACTTATAGCACCCAAGTATTTTTTGAAAAAATAGAGTAAGTGAAATTGGTCCCCCTCCCCCTCAATTAGCATAACTATTGGGAAAACCACTTCTTCCAATATAGTTAAAACCAGGTCCAAATAGGCTTGCGGACTGAGGGGTGCAGCTCCGGTTTATAATGGCACCCCAAAGGTTAGAGTCCGACTTCGCCAAGTGCCACCTCAATTTTCACCGAGCACCCCCGGGGTAAGATCTGGGGGGATCATACCTTCTCCACTCACTGATCAAAGAAGGACTTTCCGATCTACAGATTTAAATTGCCCACATCCGGCATAGACACGAAGGTATTTAACGTCACTTGTCGGGATTCAATCCGAGCACCCTCAAGTACCGAAAGCCAACAAGCTACCGCTAAGATACCTCTTGCCCGAAAACAAGTACATTTTCCGTATAAATATATCCTCAATAATCCAAGAGTTTGTTACCAGTTATTTACCTCAATTACCCTCCAACATAGGGGCGAGGGTGGCCCGGTCGGCAAAGGCGTCGGGCCAGTGATCTGCAAGTTGCTGACTCGATACCCGTCCCCGAAAGAATCGCTGACGTGTACACTAATGGCAGCTGGTGCACAGGAAAAATCTGTTGTAGCTGTAATGTCCTTCAAGTTCCCAAACAATAATGCTGGAGGTGCGGGGTCAAGTGGTCCGGTCTCGTCACTTGACTCGGTTCGAAATTCGCGGACCAACAGATAGAAGTCCAAACTCTCTTGAGGCTGTGGTGACTCTGTCTCCTATTTTGTACGTATTCTAGTGTTCAAGAAAACAAACTTCATCTTGTTTATTTGCTAACAAGATTAAAAACAAAAGTTACATTTTTAACTGCTCGTTAAAGAAAATTATAACATAACAGTAACTAATGCTGACTGGTTAAGAATGCAGCCAGGTAAACTGCCGGCACTAACAAGGCGGGAAGGGACTGAGCTGCTGTGAACTGCGGTTGCTTGTTTATATCACAGTCGAGTGATTTTCCGCAGGCCGCGACGTCAGATTTGTCAAGTGACGTCACCACTAATTTGAAGGGGTGAATTTGAATAAGCGGCATTAACTAATTTGAAAAAAACAGCAAAACTGCAGCGCCACAAGGCAATGGCACCTCACTTCTATGGATAGTGCAAATGCACTATCCATAGACACGACAACAAACAGGGAGCGGTAGCCCACTTGGAAAGTGATCTGAACGTCCCTGGTTCGATGCTCGTCGCTGCAAATCTACCGCCGTATTCACAAATGGTGGCCGGGGCACGTAAAATAGGGCGTGGCTACAATGTCCTCCAAGTTCTCAAATTTACCTCTAGAGGTGCGGGGTCAAGTGTTCCGGTCTCGTCAATTGACTCGGTTCAAAATTACGGGACAAGTCATTTAGCCAAGTCGGTCTCCGGGCCTTGTGGTGCTAATTCAAAACAGGAGCTGCACCTTCATCACCCATAGCCTTCGGTACTTGATCTGATGTTACTGTCGGCCAAGGGGCATAAGCAACAACAACAACCAAAAAAAACTTGTCAATATGATTTTTTAACCTGCAGAACTAAATTTCAAAACTGCTTCATTAGCCAATCAAATCTGTCAATACGTCATGCACATCCCTGGTAACACATAGTCCTTCGAGTGAAATTGGTCTACCTGGCTGAATTACCATATGAAACAGTCATGAAACACTTCTGTTAACCACTTCTTTGACTAAATCGGAAAGGAAAATCATAAGACTTCAACCGATAATCATAAGTATCAAAACCATAAGTCGTGTTCCGTCCGAGTTATTATAGTATTTTTATTCTCCCAGCTACGGTATTATCAGCAATAAGTAATGCTAGGAGTATATCAATTTGAGCCCAACTCCACCTACGGCTGAAACCTATAACATCACTGAGGTTATTTGTAATTCAGGCGGGCTCCATTGCTTTAGTGGACCATAAAAAAACCACGCTTTCTTCTCTCCGATTAACGTAACAGCCAACTGAATCAGTATCATCTATTGTTTTCGAACATAATCTCACAATGCTTGCTTTTTTTAACGGCTCAACGGGACCGAGCTTTCCAATTTGCGGAATTACCTTCTTTTGTAAGGTTAAATTATATATCCCGCATTTACCGTAATACACCCTTACACAAAACACAAATACGTGTCTAAAGATAAACGAATAAGAATTTATGTCATTAGGTTTGTGTTTTAAACTATGGTGTTTGGGTATAAGTACTACAAAAAGGCATTTTACTCGATAAATTTGAAGATCTCATTCGATATCAGCACGACGGTACAGCATTAGACAGCATTAGACGGTACCATTTTCTTGAATTTGTGAAACTTAACGGAAATGAAGTTTGGATTGTCAGTAACAGGTAATTTTCAAAATGAAAACAATTCCAGTAATTTAAGGCTGCTGTCTACTAATCGATTCGCTCACTTCAGTGTTCATCTATGAAGTAAATGTGTCCAAGGATTGCCGACTTGGATTGAAAAATTATTTTTAATGTAGGATTACATTACTCCATAGCGGTCCTCCGGAAAGCAAAATTTCAGACGCTAAAACCGTCCGTCATCGCGAGTTATAATTTTGGAAGCGCGCTAAACCCAGAGTGTATCGCTTGTGTAAGGAGTAAGCAGTTAAGCAGAAAAGTACCAAAATGCGTGAAAATTTTGACATATATATATATATATATATATATATATATATAGAGAGAGAGAGAGAGAGAGAGAGAGAGATACATACGTACATATATATAGATATATATATACATAACACATACATACACATATACTCGTACATACAAAAGAGGTAAGCAACGATAAGTAATCCGTTATTAATAACCCGTGGTAGGTTCGTTAGAAGAGACTACCAGAATTTTTTTTAAATTGTATTCTGTAATACAAAAAGAAATTTTACACCTTGGGCCATTTTTCTTTTTAAAAATGTACAAACAATACCCTTTAATTTAAATTATTCTGGGGAAATATCTGGTATAGTGTGTTTTAAACGCTCATCAATTCCTCTGGCGGATGAAATTTATAAAATGAATCCTGTTGCAAGGTGCAGAAAAGTTTATGCTATCTGAAAATATCATTTTCATTGGATTATTATCAGCATTTATGTAGCTGTAAATAATAGACACATTTTCTCCATAGGTCAAAACTGAGATGAGCGAATCCAATAGGGTTAGTACACAGCAGCCTTAATACTAGATTTTAGCTCCAGACATATATAGGAATATTGTTTAGGATTCATCCAAAAATGAACAAATCTGTGTTGCAGTGTAAAGAGTGTCAAGTCCAAAATCGTAGTTTTGAGAATAACGGGATTGAAAAAAAAGCGGCTTTTGTAAAGTCAGTTTTTTTAAGTTAATTTTTAATATTTTTTAAAGCAAATTTTTCTAATTTTATTTTTGTTCAGTAACTGACTGACTGATTGACTGACTTGAGTGTTAAGTCCTTGATTGGGACATAACCCCTTTAACACTAACATGTTTGTGCTTTGTTCTACATATCCCAAATTTTCCCCGATGAATAAAAATATTTAGGAGTGGAATTGGACTTAGCTTTCTGTACCCTGCCCTTGATTTTTCAAGCATGCCTGGTTTGATAACTCATTTTAGCCCATTTTGGACTTAACACCCTTTGCACAACAAACACAGAAATAACGATATACATATTGGAAAATGGTCAAACAACCCATCATAAATAGTGTCTTTGTGATTCATAAGATGTTTCATGAAACACTTAATTTTGTCATAAATATGCACAATAAAGTGTACTCAACTAAGGGGTAAACGTCGATCGTGATTTACCGGTTAATTGCTTAGTAAGCCAGTCTGCACACGAAACAACTCAAAAGAAACTGATAAATGACTCGAATCACAAACCAGTCCGTGTTGAGTCGTAACCTATGTAATTGAATGGAACCAAGCACACGGCGCAACTGGTTACAAACCCGTCGACCGGGTTTGTAACCAGTTGCGCCGTGTGCTTGGCTCCATTCAATTACAAAGGTTGCGACTCATCACGGACGGGTTTGTGATTGAAGTCAGTTATCAGTTTCTTTTGAGTTGCTCCGTGTGCAGACGGCCTAACTTTTAGTTAACCTGCAGTACCTTCCATATTTTTCTTTCCGGAAATCGTCATGCGGCATTAATATTGATATCTTATGGGTCCTGTCTTTCCCTTGCTGCCGTATGATGGCCGGATAGCTAGGGCTCTGGCACTCAATGCCAGAGTCCGCTGTTAGCGTCCCAAAATTGGCATGATGTTTGTATCCTTTCAGAATCGGCTTTAAGCAGTAGGTCCCGGTCTAATTAGCCCTCGTGTAGCAAAAATGACCGTAGTGCTTCAAACCAAACTTTCACTTGCTAATTAACAAACGTTGCGAGCGATATTCAAGTTCAAATTTTGATAGAAAATATGAAGTTAAGTTGTTAAGGAATGGTTTTATTTTATTTTTACAATTCAAAAATATCACGCAATCAGATGTAATCACGTAATAAGATGTAAATATCATGAAATAAGAATTTTTCCATAGTGTTTAAATTTGATAATAAAAGCCTATTTAAAAAATTATTTAAGTTCCAAAATCTATAAAATCTTGTAAAATGTAATATCTTATTGTGCCAGGAATTCTTTTAAATTTACTTATTTTCTATATATGGAAAATTCTTCTTACTACTCAGCTCTTCCTAGAGCAAAACTTGGAGAGATTTTTCGAGCAAAGATTTTTAATCATATGAGAAAATTAGTAACCTATATGGTGCCAAAAGCCATTATTCAGTTCCGACTAAAAAGGGCTCTGAAAATCTAAAATTTCTATAAATCAAAATTTTGCCAGTATGTAAAAGCCGATCTTAACGCCTTTTAAGTATAAAAATAATAAGTATAAAAATAATTAAAGATATAGTATAAAAATAACTAAAACTTGATTGGCTTCATCACTTTCCATCTAACAATGGATAAAGCAACAAGTCTATCGCTGTAGTATGACGGGTTGAAGGAGGACTGGCTGAAACATGGGCTTTATGTCTTTTAATACTCGGGCCCTTACCAAGGGGCTTTGCTCTAGTACAGATAGGTTGGATGCTAAAGAAAACTTATTTTAAGGCGACAATGGACCTTCAGATTGACAAAAATATGTCCCCAAAACGATTTTTTTTTCTTTCAGAAAATGATTCTGCAACTCATCAGCTTTAAATTTAAAGAAAATATGTTCATCCGATCATTATTAACCGAGTTATAAGTATTTTTTTCAAACGTAAACAATGCAAATGTTAGTCACATTAAAACTTTAAATGCCATTTTCTCAAAACAAGTTTTCATGTCGTTTCGGTAAGTTCAGAATGTTCCATGCGTCATAATTGTTCTTGAATTTTCCTAAAATTTCATACAATGATTATTTATATATGTTAGAATAAAACTTAGTAATCAATTCATTATACTATTTTAAAACAACTTAAAATTTTTACAATGAAAAAAAAATTTCATAAAATTTTGCACGTAATGACCTATTTTTATCGATTTCTTTTCTAGTTTTTATAAATATGACTGTAAACCAAATATTGCTACTAACTTTTATTATAACTATATAAAGCTAGCTTAAGAGAGAAAATTAGATATCTGAGAAAAAATTAATGCGCATGGAGCATTTTTAATTAGAGTAATTAACAAACAGATTTTAATTAATATCTTAATTAATTACATTCTGATTTTTTTTATTTAGAATTTCCATCTCTAAACAACACTGTATAACTATACAAAATTTCATAGTAATTGCTTAATAATTAAAAAAAAAAGGTTTTAGGGTCCATTGTCGCCTTAATGTACTTTTTATCATATCAAGTTTCGTTTTCTTAAAAAAGAAAGAACCCTTTTTCCAAGGAAAGAATGACTGGTTAAGAATTCATACTTATAATCTACAGGGCGCAGAAGAATAGCCTCCCACATTTCAAAGGGTAATAAAAAACGAACGAAACAATTTGCAGACAAAAGCTTTATATTTCCGAAAAGTACTAACAATCTAGTTTTTTCTACTAGGTTTTGAAAATAACATCACTCTTGTGGCGCCCATTATTTGCGATGCACTGCCGAAGGCATTCTGTAAAATTTTCAGTCACTCTATTGGTCATTTCTGGGGAATGGTCTCAGCTTTCTCACGAATACTTCATACGGACATGTTGCACAATTTCAAGTGTTCCAATGTTCCGAGGACGACCTCCAAACATTAGAACGGTTCTCTTGGTAATGCAAACCCACTTTTTCTCACGTTCGAAACCTATCAAAGGATTAAACAAGAAATCGAACGTAAATAAAGCACAAATAGACAAATTTCGAAGCTCCTGAGCTTCGAAACGGCCGTATGCAAAGTAATTGCATCTTACTGCTATTTATGCTTTATTTACGTTGGATTTCATGTTTATTCCTCGCGCACAGAGGCTTTATCTTTTCTTTTTATCACAGGATTGTTTTTCGATCAGGAACGGCATCAGCCGCATAGTGCCCGAAGCACGTCCTAAATGCCCTGTGTGTCGTGGTTAATCGTTGTTTTAGAATAACGCCTCGCTGACGAAACCGTGGTGTTCACCGGACCAATACATGGTGTCCACTTACAACTACAGAATCCACCCGAACTGTTGCCGCCTTCCGCCCTGCACTACCCCCACTACTCCCTTACTAAAAACCTGCAACAAAGTTGAATTCTATTCTACCGCACCTTGTATTTAAAAATCTAATCATTGTATGAAGGATCTAAAGATTACAAGCAATCGTTCTTAGACGTTTTGAAGGAACGATTATTATAAGCAATTATGGTTCTTTTTTTTATTTCTAAATTTTAACCCTATTGCAACGTGACCATTGTAAGATAATTGGAAGTAAGCCCATGGGTAACCTGTCAACTTTGTCGCTTGCTTCTATCGGATATTGGTTACTTCTTGTTTTGTGTTTCCTTTAGTCCGAAATATATGCATTGTATACTAATGCGCTAATTACGTACCATTATGGATTTTCCGTCTAATTTTCGCCAGTTTTAGAAACACTTGCTTTGTTTCAGGAAGAGTTATGTCCGTTAAAAGTCATTTAGACAAATGTAAATTTACGCATTGTGAATTACGCATTGTGAATTACGCATTGTGAATAGTAACATCGGAGTGTCTTTTTCTGGTGTTCAATTGATGTTTAAAGGATTCTTTGGTGATCTTAAATAAAATAGGACTTTCAGGTGGATCCATTTTTTACCAATTGAGGGGGAGATTGTTCAGAAAAGGGAATAGATCAGTTATCAGTTCAAGATATATTCATGAATGTAACTTTTTGTAGAAATAAAAAAGTATTCAAGAATTTCTTTTAGACTGAGTTAATGAAATAGTTTTGCTTTAAATACCCAAACTACAATTCTCTGAGCTTCAGGGCCAGCTGATTTCGAGCTTGAAAAAAGAGTTGAATAGCTTTTAGAATCTTTAGGTAGACATCACATGGGAAAAACAGTTGTTGCAGACAACTTTTTTCAGACGACTGTTGAAGCAGCCGTCGCTTTTTCTTCCAATTCAGACACTGGAGGAGATATTCGTTTGGGAGTCGCTCATATCCTCACACAAAAGCGACTGACTGCTACTCATGTGCATGCGCAGTAAATATCATACAAGCATAGTAGCGTCAGAGACAAACATACAAGGTGTGCTCATAAAGTAACCGGACAACCTTTTATCAATAAGAAAAATATTACTCACCTTTAAATAAATTTATCTCCTTCAAATTAATCGCCAAAGGAGTCTATACAATTTTCCCAACGTTTCTTCAAGCCCTCGAAACACTGTTTAAGGGCGTTGGAACTAACCGTTCGCAAAATACGCGTAA
The DNA here is from genome assembly GCA_907164885.2 of Dolomedes plantarius. Lineage (NCBI taxonomy): Eukaryota > Metazoa > Arthropoda > Arachnida > Araneae > Dolomedidae > Dolomedes > Dolomedes plantarius. The sequence goes on along the minus strand of OU015499.1, from coordinate 35,485,575 downwards.
CATTTGATTTAATATCCGAGACGTTTTCAAATCTCTGTCCTTTCATGGCTCTCTTAAGCCTCGGAAAAAGGAAAAAATCAGCTGGCGATAACTTGGGAGAATATGGTGGATGATTTATCGCTGTAATTGAATGCTTAGCAAGATATTGTTGTACAGAAATTGCTGCATGGGGCCTAGCATTATCGTGTAAAAGAAACCATTGCCCAGAATCAAACAGTTCCTTCCTAACTCGCCTTATCCTGTTTCTGAATCGAAAAAGCTCTTCCTTGTAAAAATACTGATTAATTGTTTGATTTTCTGAAACAAATTCATGGTGAATAAGTCCTTTGTAATCAAATAATGCAATCAACATCACCTTAGTCTTTGATTTTGACATCCGTGCTTTTTTTTTTTTTGTATGGGAGAAGATGGTCCTTTCCACTGTGCACTTTGTCTTTTTGTTTCTGGGTCGTATTGTAGACACCAGGTCTCATCTCTTGCTAAAATACACTTTAAGAAATTGTTGGTCCTGTTGCGCAGTAGTCAGCAAATCTTCACAGCAAGTTTTTCTGTCTTCTTTTTCCTGTTCTGTCAAAATCCAAGGCACAAATCGAGCACAAACTTTTTCACTGTCAGATTTTCAATTCTTTCTTTGCTTATCCCAAGCATGTCTGAAAGTTGCTGAGTTGTTACATGTCTATCAGCTTTTACCAAAGAACGAATTTTCTCAACATTTTCCTCATTCTTTGAAGATGAAGGACCCCTGTCTTCTGGGCAATGGTTTCGTTTACACGACAATGCTAGGGCCCATACAGCAATTTCTGTACAACAATATCTTGCTAAGCATTCAATTACAGTGATAAATCACCCACCATATTCTCCCGACTTATCGCCAGCTGATTTTTTTTTTCTTTTTCCGAAGCTTAAAGGGACAGTGGACTTTCAAAATTGGGAAATTTGTCCAAACATTCGATTTTTTAAAATTTTATTGAATTGTGAAACTACGGACGAGTAGGAATGTGCTGTAAAAAGAATTTTTAATTTCTATGATTGTTTTTCTAGTTATAGGCATTTATATTTAATTTAGATATTATGTGGTTACTAATAGCAATAACTTTAAATGTGTTTTCTCAAAATAAAAATTTTCATGTCATACGAATATTCAAACTGCTCCAGGCGCTTTTCTAATTATCGGATTGCTTTGAAATTTAAGCTTTATATAATTAACTGTATATCAAATAAATCTTATTGTTAAAAATTATGCTTCGTAGCTCAGAATTTCTAAATTTTGTACTTGAAAAGATGATTTATAGGTATTTTGCGTAATAAAAAGGGTGTTTTCACTATTATTATTATTTTTTCTTTATATTTTTAATGAATGCTTAAAATAAGCAATAAGTTTTATTGTTAGTTCTATAAGGTATCCTGAAAATAAAAATTACCATATTATATGCAAAAGAAATGCGCATGGAACATTTTTAATTAAGCCAATTTTTGATATAATTAATAATTCATAATTCATAAATTATTAATATTTCATCATTAAATTTTAACCACTTTTACATATCTATGGTACTAATCACATATTCAGATTTCAAGCAAATCCATTCAAAACAAAAAAAGTTAGGTTTGAAGGTCCACTGTCCCCTTAAGATGACCATGAAAGGACAGAGATTTGAAAACGTCTCGGATATTAAATCAAATGTTAAGCGTATGTTGCGAACGGTTAGTTCCAACGCCTATAAACAATGTTTCGAAGACATGAAGAAACGTTAGAAAAATTGTATGAACTCCTTTGGCGATTATTTTGAAGGATATAAATTTATTTAGAATGTGAGTAATATTTTTCTTATTTATAAAAAATTGTCCGGTTACTTTATGGGCGCACCTTATATATATTGATGGCCTGAATCCACCAAATCGATTTCATTAGATGAGGATGCCATAATGACATTAATGTATCCAATTAGCAAAAACAGGGGGGAAAAAGGACGAGAAACGAAAAAAAATTTTAAATGTACCCTCTAAATTTGATGAAACCTTTCAAACCAACTTTCGGGACAACTTAATACTTTGTTGACAATCCTGAGAAATTTTATCCATTTTAACCCCTTCCGAGATTAAGATGATAACATACGAGGCGAAATATTGGATAGTGAACCTCGGGACCACACATCGAAAATTATTTTCAGAATAAAGTATCTATCACAGAAAAATTTTTATTGGAACTTTTAGTTTTTTTTCACCGATAGATGGCTGCATCTAAATCAGATTTAGGACAAAATTTTTGTATGTGAAAAGGAGGAAACGGGATTCAGACAAAGAAAAAATGGTCATTTCTTGTCTGATAACTTTTTAGTGAACGCACTCGGAAAAGAAATAACTATTCTCTAGCAGCTTTTTCGTCTGAGGCGTGTTTCAGACATGTGTCCTTCAGGGTAAGGGGATATCTTTAGAGCTCCGTATTTATGATTTTATCATTGTTTCAAAATACTCGTCTCATATGTGATTGAATCAGGAAAGGAGATGCCTCTAACATAATGGCTTCAACATTAACTACAGACAACAACTCTATTTCTTTTATTAATCTTTAAAGTAAATATTTCCTTTACTTACAGCTGTACGTCAACGCCAAACGTCAAGCATTCGTCAAATACCCGGATCCAGTAGGTCCGCCCCCACGGCAACCTATGAAGCCTTTACAATTAACAGTGGGTTGCAGAAGGCTGGACAAAAACGAGTACGAAGATTTCGTGAAGGGCAAACTCGATGAATTTGCGACATGGCAGTACAAAGTGTCAGCAGAGAATGCCAGCTTTTTCCTTGGCGGAATGGGTAAGCATGCTTGCACTTTGAGAGAGTTTTTTCATTTATACTGCAGGACAAACTTGCAATATAATGGGATAATTGCGCAATATTTGTCGAGATTGCAAAGAAAAAATAATCAAGTAAAATAATCAGTTACTAACCAAAAAATAATAATATTGCCTCGCAGCTTTAAATTTGTGGCAAATATTGCTTTAAGGCATTTATATCATGGAAATTAGTCATAGAAAATTTTGCAAAGACAGGAGTCGAAAATAATTCCTAGAATACAATTAAAAAAATTTAATTAGTTTTAAAGAAGTTATAATACTGATTAAAATATTCAATAATCATCATAAGAATTCATTAACTTCAACTTATTTCTTCTTAAATTAAATTAAATTTTCAATCCTTCAGTCAGTGCAGTTGCTTTAAGCCTGCTGTGTACAAACCCTATTGGAATCGCTCCCCTCAATGTTCAACCTAGGGAGAAAATGTGTCCAAGGATCGACGACTGGGATTGAAAGATTTCTTTCTTTTAAATTGTGTTCCGTAATACAGAAAGAAATTGTATATATATATATATATATATATATATATATATATATATATATATATATAGAGAGAGAGAGAGAGAGAGAGAGAGAGAGAGATAGATAGATAGATAGATAGATAGATAGATATGTGTGTGATAATATTATTAATAACCTATAATCGCCCTTTCTGAAACTTCCTTTCTCCAATCTGGTAACCTTTCCGACTCCTTGGCGAGATGCTTCCCCTTTCCATACTAACTTTCTCCACCAATTCTGGCAATCTCTCTTTGACCTAATTCTATTTTCGCGCTCTACGATTTAGACACGAGGCTGACTCGAAGTGATTAAGATGTGTCGCTGTGTTTCGTCAATAAATTTTAGTTATTCGTTATGATTTGGAATATTTGTGTTGCGGCCTCGATTGCAGTATTTTCAGGAGATGACCATTCCGGTCATCTCATATATATATATATATATATATATATATATATATATATATATATATATATATATATATATACTATGCCATAACTATGCAACTTTTTACAAAATTGAGGATTTTGGGTCGAAATTTAGCAAATTTTTACAAAAACGACTCTATCCCTAAAAAGAATTATGTATATAACGTTAATTTCTTTTTGTCATATGTACATAAGTACCCCCTGAGTGTAATGACCTAAAAGCTAATCGATATCTCGAAATATAAAAAAAATCAAGTCATTGTATTATTCGACTACATTTAAAATTTCAGTCATTTTTCATGAGGTTTTTTATAAAACCAGTTATAAATCACCAAATAATATACCTAGAACCAAATCTGTAGTTCATTACATTCTTAGTATTATGAAAAACATACGTGAAAAATTTCATAGACATATCGTGGTTAGGTTTTGAATTATCACAAGAGTCGTTTACATGTTTGATGAAAAGTAAGTTCTGATGAAAAATAAGAAAACATAATTATTTGTATTGAAACTGATAGCTGCTACTGATCATTAAATCTCTCTCATTTCATTTCTAAAGATCGTACTGAAAAAAAGCAGATTTAGAAACATAAATTTACAATATTTAAAAAATAAGGAATTAAAATCAACTTTGGAATTTTCGTGAAAATCGATGTTTTAATCGATGATCATGAAAATCGATGTAGTCGGATACCTTAAGTCTTCTGAGAAACTCAAAGTCTGAGATGTAATACATTTTTTTCCTAAGAAAGCATGTGTTTATTGCCCCTATATTCAAATTATATTGATTTTGTAATAAGTCGGTCGCCAGTTCTAAGTTTAGGAGAGTAAAAAAAGTCTAGTATCTAACATCTCTATTCTTCTTTCTGGAGACCTTCAAAACAGTTTTAGGCAAATTTTCTGCTCTTAATTTTTTATACGTACTGCCGACTAAACACATTTGTCCCTATAGTAACTTCTGTTTTCATTCCATTCCACGCTGCTTTAGATTCGTTCTCACATTTACATATTTGAAATAAAAATAAAAATCCCTTTTGTATTCATTGTGATAAAACGTTAATGTTTGTTTGAATAATATTTAAGAGTGATAATCTTGGATATCGATTGTGGAACTTTCTTTTTGCTGTGTTTGCATATGACACATATTTTCCCCATTGTAGATGGAATATATTTAAATAACAGACAATCCAGAATGAGCAAAAAGATATCTGATATAGTAAGAAATTTGGTGCAAAGTTGGCTGACGTGACATTTTCACTTCTCGTCTTTCTAGCACGTGCTTGTATTTTATTGTTAACATGGCATCGAACTGCAACGCATTTTCCTTTACAAATGTGAGATATTTAAAGTTCAAAATGAAATAAAAAGGATACGTTCTCTCGAGGTAATGGTTTGTTTATGCGTTTTTCAGTATTTTAAAGGGGGTCCAGAACACAAAATTTTTCAAATTTTCGAAAAAAATGTATTGAATTAAAAAAATTTCTGTTCTTTTCCGCTTGAAATGACATTTAAATCATGTTTCTATTTAAATTAAAACAGTAAATATTAAGTTTTTATTTTGCAACGTTCTCATAACAGCCAATCTTTGTTTAAAACCTATAAATACGTTTTCTGCATGATGAATTTTTTCACCATTTCTCGTCTTTAAATTGTTATAAGTCAAGAACCTTTTAAGATATATAGTTCAAACTTGGAACACGTCTTTTTTAATTACTTTACTTTAATTTCATTCAGCAAATTTTAAAAAAAATTTACTTTTGAAAATATTATTTTTTAAAATAATTTACATCTTTTTTGGAAATTTTTACTTTAAATATTTCTTTTTAATTAATCTTTTTAAAATGTTGAATCATATTAAAACTTATATATTTATGTTTAGTTAAATAAAAAATATTTGAAGTTCGACAAATAATATTTCGAGTTGCAACAATTTTAAATTACCCCACTTTTTTTTAAATTTTAAATTCTTAAATTTTTAAAAACTTTATGAGAAGTTTTATGGTGTGATTTTGTTTACAAATTATATGGTTAACTATCACATAAAATTCAAAATTTTAACTCAATAAATAAAAAAAATATTAAATGTTTCCCGGACCTCCTTAACTGGTATTAAACTACAGTCTCTCCGCAAAAAGACTCCCCAAACTTTTAAGTTTGAATCTCTCGAAAGCGTTTGTTCATTAAAAAAAGTAAACAGACATATGTTTCAAAAATGGATTCCCCAAGTCAGAATAGTTTCAAAATAAGTTGCTTTGGCTGATAAATTTTGAACACATTATCTACATTCATTAACACATTAACACATTCCTAGGGAGTTTTTGATTTGACTAAACTACATATCCGACATTTGCGACTGCAGGCTGCTGTGTACTAACCCTATTGGATTCGCTTATCTCAGTGTTAACCTACGGAGAAAATGTGTCTACTGTTTACAGCTGCATAAATTCCGATAATCCAATAAAAATGGTATTTTCATATAGCCTGAACATTTCTGCAGCTTGCAACAGGATTCATCTTATAAATTTCTCCCACCAAAGGAATTCATGAGCGTTTCAAACACAATAGACCAGATTTTTTTCCCCTAATAATTTTAATTTTAGAATATTGTTTGCATTTTAACGTAGGATTGAGTTCCTCCATAACGGTCCTCCGGAAAGCAAAATTTCAGATGTTGAAACCGTCCGTCCGTACCTCGCGAGTTATAATTTTGGCAGAGCGCCAAACTCAGTGAGTATCGCTTCGACAAGCAGTAAACAGTTAAACAGGGAAGTACCAAAATGCGTCAAAATGTTGACATACATATATATATATATATATATATATATATATATATATATATATATATATATATATATATATATATATAAGTTCTGTTGCAATTAATTATTAATAAAAAATAAGTAAAATAATAAGTTTAATTAGTGAAAATAACTACTAAAATTAATAATAATTAATAATAATTAAATTCTTAAGTAAAAAATAAGAATATTAAATAATAAATAATAATACTTTACTCATAGTAATAATAATAACACAAATTTAATTTAGGTTTATATGTCCTATTACACAGAATCCATAGTAAGTCTGCATCTGTGTTTCCATTAACTCCATGGTTGCAAGGTTTGTGACGTCAGTTTTCTTGCGGTTTCCTGCTCTTAACTTCCACTTTGTCTAGCGCAAGGCTTGGTGTTCTTTGATTGAGCAACTAATAATTTTTTCTGTTTCTTATGGATTGTACGGTGTCTAGGTATGTTTATTGATTAGGTCATACTTATCAGAAACAATCCATTGGTTTTTAGACAGTATCGGCACCGCTGATGAAGAGATGCTGTCTAATACCTATTTATTACTTATCTTTTCATGTTTTTAGTTCCTGGCTGCAAGTAGTATTAGAGCTTATACTGGTTTTTCAACTTTGTCTTTATATATATATATATATATATATATATATATATATATATATATATATACCGGGTGTGTCATAAATTCGTGCAAAGTTCAAAAATTCGTAATAAAAGAAGTAATGGTCGGAAATTTTTTCTGTTTGCGCCAATAGGATCAGAGAGACATTGGATTTTTTTTCCATATAGAAAAAAGTTTCCAAAAATAACCGAAAGAGGGCGCTCACACGTCATACTGAGACGTTTTATGCAAATCAGGCTGGTGAAGTGCCTGGATTTTGTACGGATGCAGATTCAACATTCCGTGCAGAATACGTTGAATCGACGGTTCCAGAATTCATTTTCTTCTCCCAGCTGTACGAGTACTGCTCCTTCCCGTTGATGTCTCGGCTGCCAAATCTTCCATGACACTTTGGACAACATCAACGCGGTCCGAGCTCAAGGATGGTCTGCCACTTCGTAGACTATTCTCCAAACTCCCGGTTTCCTCAAAATGTCGTATTAAATTTAGTATCCATTCAATGAAATAGGGCTTTTGCGATTCCAGTCCTTTCTCCGCGCGAAACTTTCGCAGTCCAACAATTGTGGATTCTGTGGTTTCACCATTCTTGTAGAAACGTTTAACCACCAACCCTTGATCTGGTAAAGAAAGCATGCTGCCGGCTTCGAATAACGGATCCATTTCCAGCCAGGTATTTTATTGATAGCCTGATTAGCTGAAAACACATCAGTATGACGTGTGAGCGCCCTCTTTCGGTTACTTTTGGATTTTTTTTTTTTACATGGAAAAAAATCCAATGTCCCTCTGATCCTGTTGGCACAAATAGAAAATTTTTTTGAGCATTACTTCTTTTATTACGAATTTTTGAACTTTGCACGAATTTATGATGCACCAGGTATATATATATATATATATATATATATATATATATATAAGATCATCCCATTGAATTGGAATAATGCTCTACATTTAAATATTAAACGCAATATAGTTTCTAACCAGTTAATACAATGCCAACGTTTACATTCAAACAAAAAAGCTATGGACGTCAGTATAATTAAATTCATAACTATAGCTATTAACCAGGGTTTTCCTGTCAATTTCCTCGTATCAATTCAAACCCAGTTTTTTAATTTAGACAATAAAGATTGTGAGAATCGTTTTAACATCAGTTGGCAACACCAAAAATTTCCCTAATACGGCGATATTTATCCCTACTATGTCTATAAATGTGAGTGTGCATGAGTTTCGTGTCTCTTTGCTTGGTGTGGAGTTAAGTATTTTTGTATCTTAATGTTTATAGTGTATTTGTTAGTGAGTAATTATTTAGTTAATTAGTATTATTGTACTTCTGTATCTTAGTATTAAGATTTTTTCTTTATTGAAAAGTTAAAACACTATTCATCTTGTAATTATGTTTTAGTTGACTATATTAGTAAAGATATCTGGTTTAACTTATCTATTTCATCTAAAATATTTTATCTTCTTCATAATTGTTTATTATTGTCTTGGTGTTATAGCCGACCTCCGGGAGTGTTGCCAGGCATAAAACATGTTTAACCGGGGTTGGGGGGTCACAACCCCCCCCCCCTCCAGTCATCAACTATACCACCTCCAATTCCGTTTTTTGCTTATTTTTATATTTCTATTTTATTTCAGGTTATAGGAGTATTAAATGGTCGCATCTTCCCTTTTAGTTATCTTAATTTTAAATATCTATATATATATATATATATATATATATATATATATATATATATATATATATATATATATATGAAATGACCCCAATTGGATCATCTCCTGATTAAAACACATCGTAGCCGAAATTAATACGATTCCATTTCAAAGAACAAATGCAGTTTATTCCAGCAAAACAGCATCACCTTACAATGACCACGTCCAACCCTCTTCTCTTTTGGCGAGCACCCCGAAGTAGCTCCGAACGGGTTGCCGGAAATTGGCGGGGTAGGTTAGTATTGGAAAGACGGGATAAATCGCCAAAAGACGGAAAAATTACCATATAGAGAGAAAATTCGTATTACGGGCGATTAAAGATTAGAGGTGGTTAAAAACTTTATTACACACACACACACACACATATATATATATATATGTGTGTGTGTGTGTGTGTGTGTGTGTGTGTAATGCCGTAATTATGGGGGGCAAACGTGGGAACCTTAAACGGTAGTTTTGCTTAGAGAAAATAGGAATTAGCTATTAAATACTATTAATTTACGAGATATCGGTATAAAAGCATCGCAGAGAAAATAGATAAAAGGTTATATTTGATTGACAGCTATAACTCCGCCTGAGCCTCATCTTCGGTGCAAACGTAACAAAGTTCTTGTGGGCATACGCGGTATTTCTAGAAGCTGAAAACAGGGTTGAAATCTTCAGAGACAATGTTATGATCGACTAGGAAAGACGTGCTGCTAGGCAGGCACGCGTTTTGGACAGGGGTGGGACTAAATTAATTTTATTAATGGAGCTCAGCTTTATAATTTGATTAATAAATATATTTTGGAGATTGAATGGTGTGATTTTGTTGCCACTCGCCACATCTGACTGCTGGTTGAAGAAGAGGGATGATTTTCGGGAGCCGACTGCAGTTGTAATCTAAGAGGAGTTCGGACTACATGGTTTAAAATGGGCGTGAAGAACGAGTCTCGACATATACATATATATATATATATATATACATCCGTACGTATATAGATACATATATACATACAAAAGAGGTAAGCAACAATAAGTAATCCCACTTTAATAACAAGCGGTAGTTTCGTTAGAAGAGACTACCTGTATTTTTTTTTAAGAAAAATGGAAAATGCCCCGAAGAGTAAAATTTTTTTCTCTATTGCGGAGTACAATTTTAAAAAAATTCAATCCAAGTCTGCAATCCTTGGACACATTTTCTCCATAGGTTAACACTGAGGTGTGTTGTGAGGCCGAAAATTACGACTTCAACTGGGAAGCCGTATCGGAACAAGTGGTAGCAAATTAGCGAATAGTTAAGCCAGCCAAAAAAAAGGCGAGACAAGAAAAAGCGTTGTGTAATAAATTAAGTTACAGAATTAACTTCAAGTAACAATGCGACATGAAAGATAACCCAGATAGGTTGTCTCAGGTAACATAGATTAAGTAGAGTATTTACTTTAGGTTAACAGCACTTAGCTTAGCAAGAAAATACTTAACCCTACATATAGCCTGGCCCACGTGCTAAGCATATTACAATACTCAAATTAATACACACAAACGAAACATTATCTCTTAAAGTAAATTAAATTACAGACAAGGGGTTTAAGGAGCAAATAAGAAGTTTATTTTAACTAAACATAATGAAAAAGGTAAATACTTAATTGTGAACAGCCATGCCTTGCTCCTCACTCAACACCACCTCCACACCGTGTCACCTATCTCGTTACATTACGAAGCTAGCCATGACCTGCGCCAAGCTGTACTTCGCACCTGCGCAATACAGGCTCAATACACCAGATTTGGCGTGCATCGCCTTTCATGGCAATAATTGATTTTTCTTTTCTGCCAATATATGGCGGTTATGAGAGACAGTTATAAAGACCTGAATATTAATAGATATACTCCATGAGTCTTTATAACTTCAGGATCTTTGGCAGTGGGATAAACCTTGGAAATCTGAACTGAGATCCTGTGAGCAATATTTCTTATAGATTCAGCAAGTAAAAGAGTTATGGTCTGAGGGTTTAGTAATGCAGGGTTTATGGAGGAACTCGGAGCAAAGAACGATTTGAAAAGAACGATTTCAAAGAGCGAATCCAATAGGGTTAGTACACAGAAGCCTTAATGAAAAAATTTTAATTTTCGATTAACGAGCTTAATTTTACAGCATGTGACTTAAAAAAAATTAAATAAATAGCATTTCTTTGCGGAACTTACGCTTAAGCCAGTATTTCGAATCCTGGATAATGGTCAGGGACATATTTTAATTACCTTTATTCCTTAGCCTGCGATCTGACTTTACGTTTCTAGTTACTTTTCAGGAGAAATTATTCTAGTAAAAGAGTGATTTAATTTATTTTTCATTTAACCTTTTCATCTATCTTCTCTGATGATTTCTCTAGCTTCACTATTAATTTATACTCTTGATTGCTTTTAAAATTTTAACATTATTTCTTTACATGCTTCCTAAGAACCGGATAAATGTAAGTATAGAATCCGTAAAGGATTTTTTAATAACTGATTTACGTGATTATTGAACTTTCTCCATATGCAAGCTGCATTTTGATTTATAAATTTAATACAGGATTTTCTGATACCCAATTCACTATGATTTATACTAATTGTCATTACGATAAACGTTGAAGTCAGACAGAATATGGGTAAGGACTTGAGAATCCTTCTACACAATTCTAAAACTCCTTATTAAGAATATACGCTCTTAGACAAAAAAAAATGCACCAAGGGGTAACGCAAATTGGGCACAAATTGATATTCATACAGTTTCGATGGAAAATGCAAAATTTTAAAGCTTGGCGGCCAATGAATGAACATGTGAAGCTGCAGCGCATCTTAACTGCGCAACTGGCAAGATGTTAAAGAGAAGAAATTTTGATTCCTCGGTCATAAATTCTTTGTGAATTTCATTCCGTGTACTCAAGTAAACAGTAACTATGCCTCGCATACAGGTGCGCGAGCAATATGCGCAAATGTCAGCATTTGAGAGAAGACGTGTCGTTGGGCTTAAAGGAGCCGGTTGGTCTAATCGGCGAATCGCTCGACATTTGGATAGGGGCGATGCCACTATTAGACGATGTTGGCAGGAATGGATGAAGCATGGTCGAACACAGCGTCAAGAAGGAAGCGGTCGGCCTAGTGAAACGACAGGAACGTGAGGACCAAGCAATCGTCAGAGCGGCACTCACAGCCCCAGATTCACAATCATCATCGATCGTACGTGCAACTGGTGCTTCCGTGACCGCGAGGACCATCATAGGCGGCTCAGAGAAAGTGGGCTGAGCTCATGGCACCCCTTGCGCCGAGTACCATTGACCTCTGTACATCGACAAGCCCGTTTGCAGTGGTGTCGGGCACATTCGACTTTGAATGTCACTGACTGGAGTAGAATTGTCTTCAGTAATGAGTCCCGCTTCGAACTGAGCCCAATAGACTATATGGACTTGATCTGATATACTGTCGGTCAAGGGGCATAAGCCACAACAACAACGGTATACAGAAAAACGAGAAGAAAGGAAAGAAGTCTGAAAATATCAAGCAGGGAAATACATTCGTCATTTTTTGGTCGCATATTTCAATCTTCTGGGAAGAAAAGGTGTTTTTCCTTTGATGAATTCATGCAGATTAGAATTTTCTATATTAAAAAATTTTCAGTGTGTTTTACATTTCATAACTGCATTTGCTAATTTTTTTTATTTGCTGTTTATATTAAATCGTTCACCTGTGCATGCATACTTCAAAAATAACTTTCCATTCTCCGGTATTTTATTAGTTCGTACTGATACTTAATAATGTTAAATGACTGAGAATAATGAAGCAAAGTAATTTTTAGTACTGCTTGAAAACAGCTTTTTATAACTACAGTCGAACCCCGTTATAACGAACTTCAGGCGACCAAAGGTTTTGTTCGCTATATCCGAACCATTAAGAAAAATGTTAGAGTTCACAAAATGTATAACTCATTAGTTGCTATGTATATTCAATAATCATGTATTGAAAGAATGATAAAATCTATTAAAAATGATCATTAATGAATTAAATTGACTAAAATCGATTATATTAAATTGACACAATACTAATTAAATTAACTAAAAATGAAGACAAATGGAAATAAATTGATTTTATCTTTAATTGTTGCTCGTTGTTTTGATACAGAAATAATCGGTAATATTCTGCTGACGTGATGCCGATTTCAAAAACATTTTATGAATTTCTTTTCTCAATACATCAAATGACTCTAATACTCTTTCTTCCACTGTTTGTGTAACAAAAACTTATTAGTTACACTCATCGCTGCTGTAGCATCTGAGATGGTGGAGATTTCGTCATTTATGTGCTCCTCTTCATCAGCATCAGAAGGAGAATCTTCGATTTCAGAATCATTCATTTTAATTTCTTTCACAATATCTTCATCAGTCGGATTTTCACATGTAATGACTTCATCATCACATGCTTCGAACAATTGCACGCCACAATCTGAGAATGATGAAATTTCGTGCTTTTCTATCCACATCGCGATAGGTAAGTCTTCCTCATCTTCTTCTTCAACATTCTTTGCTTCTTCAACATTCGTTGTCTCTTCAACATTCTTAAAATTTTTAAATTTTTTTTAAAATTCAGTTGTCGCCTGAAAAAAATGTTTGTTATAGCCGATTCTTAAGATTTCGCTATAAATTCGATTCTTAAGGTTTGCTATAAAAGGATAAATTAGCATTAAATACAATAGGAAAACGGCGGGACCAAAATTTTCCATCGTTATATCCGGGAGTTCGTTATATACCGGGTTCTCTATAACGGAGTTCGACTGTATATATATTCCTTCAAGTTATATTAATTAAAATTTATTTTTATTCGTTTGCTATTTTCTAGTATGTAACCCTCCCAAACATCCCTTAAAATGCTCGACAGACATCAAGAAGCTTCTAGCGCAGTTGGTAAGTTATTTTAAATTTAATAGTAAAAGTTAGTTTTTATTCTTTCATTTCCCAAATTGAAAAAGCTTATAAAAAGTTAAACTGAACGTAAATTTCTTTTATTTTATAATTCTTCTTACATAATTCTATGAGTTTGCTGAATTGATGTTCAGCTCAAAAAAGAGAACGCAGGTCCTATAAATGTGAATAATAGTTCTATAAATGTGAGAATAAGGAAGCTTAGACGTGATTAGGTACTGAACAAAATAAAGTTTGTTAAGATTGCCAAGTTAAGGCTGTGTACTAACCCTATTGGATTCGCCCACCTGAATATTAACCGATGGAGAAAATGTGTCCAATGATAGCAGACTTGGATTAAAATCTATATATATTAAACAGTTCCGTAACTGACTGACTTACTGACAAATAACGCACAGACCAAACCGCTGTACCTAAAGGTCCGAAATCTTTCATGGCGATTATTTTTATAGTGTAGGGGTGCACTAAGAAAGATTTTTGAAAAATTCTTCTTAGATTTTTTTAATTAAATTTTTAAGCTGTTTTTGCAACTTTTTTTTAAGATAGCATTTAAAATAATTATCTGAGGGTTATAAAATTTATATCACGGAATGATCATAATTCCTTTAAAATGAAATCTTTGTTGAATCTTTGCCTCCATTTTCTGATTTTTGATGAATTTTTAAACATTAATTTTTAGTATTTAATGTATTAAAGGCCGATCACGCGGTTTCTTCTCTTTTTGTGATACTTCAAATTAATTTTTCGTCACGTGCATAACAACGAAATAAATTAACAAAAAAGTATTAAAATACGGTAAAAGATAAAATTTAACCACTCCACTAAACGAGATGGAAGTTTTTAAAGAATTTAATTCAAATTAGTATTTTTTATGGATATTAAACATACAAATTAATTGCATACATTAGCCGTTGTATTTAATTTGAATATTTTCTTCTACATTATTTTGTGTATAATTTTGTTTATATATATTTTTTGGGGGTATTAATTGCATAGATTAATCGTTGTATTTATTATAAATAAATATATATTTATTTATTTATTTATTTATATTAGCATTAATTGCATACATTGACCGTTGTATATAATTTGAATGTACTCCGTAGCGAAACAGGAGTATTCAGCTAGTATATATATATTTTAATTGTACTCTGTAATAGAGGAAGAAATTTTACGCCGTGGGGCATTTTTCATTTTTTAAAAAAAGGAAATACACTTAAGTCTTCTATAACGCGATTAATTCGTACCGCGTTATATAGAAACCATGTTCTAAGAAACTGAGAATTAATTCAAATCAGGAAATGTGTTCTATGGAAATCACGTTATAAGAAACATAGAAATAAGACAAATCAGATTAATTTATACAGAGTTATATGGAAACTACTGCAACGTTATTTGGAAACCGAGTTATAAAAAACTCAGAATTGATACAAATTAAATTAATTCATACCGCGTTATACAGAATCTCGGAAAGAAATAAATTTTACATAAATCAGAACTATATAAAAACTTCATTCTTAAAACATCAAGTTGGGATAGATACGGTTAATAAATAATTTATAAATAATGGAAATTATAAATAAGTTATTTATAATAATTATTAAAAATAATGTATTTTTCAAGCCATTTGAGTTGTTGGAATGTTCATGTACGAAAAACGCGTTATAGAAGACCTGTCGCAATTTTCGCTCCGCGTTATATGGAAATCGCGTTATAAAAACACCGCGCTATATGTGACTTGACTGTAATATTTTAAAATTTAAATTATTCGGGGTTAAATCTGGTCTAGTGTGTTTTAAACGCTCTTAAATTCCTTTGGTGTACGACATTTATAAAAGGAATCCTGTTGCAAGGTGTAGAAACGTTCAGGCTATCTGAAAATACAATTTTTATTTTGTATTATCAGCATTTATGTAGCTGTCAATAGTAGACACATTTTCTCCATAGGCTTACATTGAGGTGAGCGAATCCAATAGGGTTAGTACACGGCAACCTCAAAGGTTTTTTAATTATCATCGTTAAAATTACATGAAATTTTATTTCAAATTTCTATGCAAATTTGGTTTTAACATTTTGATGAATGGCATGGCACTTGTCATCTGAAAAAGAATATTTTCTCCAAGGCAAACAAATTTTATTTACAAAATTAAGGATAATAATAACGACAACCCGTATAAGATTGTTCAAGATAAACAGAACATCGGCAGGACTGGTATCTGGCATTTTTGCAGGACAACGTCTGCCAGCTAACTCGCTAGAGAGCTGACAGCTGCCATAGGAGCTATGATTCCAAACTTTTTACAGAAGTCTCAAGGAAACGGATCTGTATATGACAAGAATGTTGAGAAAATTAACTAGGAATTAGTGTAGAAATGTGCTCATCTCTTATGATATCAGATTTAGCTTGCAGGCTGATTTTTTCCGTACCATTATAAGTAGAATAATGGAGAATACGTTACCATCCTCTTATCTTCGGGGAAGGGATCCAAGGTAGAGATAGTAGTTTGCTAGTATGAGCAAATATAATATTTAAAGGGTGGTCACAGCTCTGAATCATCAAAAGATGTACAGACACCAGTAAAAGGGGCAGAAACTGTTAAAATATAAGAGGCAACTGCGTTAACCTTTAGCTTACAGGGCCAATTTTTCTGATTCCCTTTTTAAAACGATATATATATATATATATTCATTCTTGGGCCCGTATTATTGGGATACATACTATCCTACCCCGTAAGGAAAAGGCTAAGTTAAAAAAGTTCCATGGGCCGGAAAAATATATATTTATTAACAGTAAATCAAACATATACAAGCTGGAATAGAGATAGACACAGACTGTCTGAAACACATAGACATACACAGATACTTTTCGTGAGATACCAAATAGGCTCTACAAGGCCCTTTGCCCTCAGTATGAAGATGGAAAATTACTGTAAATTTTCACACATGGTTAAGAGGATATGAATTAAGTAAAAAAAGAAAGTTAAGTTAATAAATTTATTAAATAAGATGTGAGAATAAAAAAGATTAATCATTAAAATTGACAAGTTGGAGTTAACAAAATACAAATTGGATAAGCAAGACTTGACTAGCAAAAAACAGTTAACTTTAAGAAAATATTAAATATGTTAAAAGTTATGATTTAATAGTCAAGTTAAAAATAATAGAAATTGAAAATATTAAAATTAAAAATTCACAGTCAACGAAATAAAAAATTAAACTCTCAAAAGGCGTAGACGAGCCATAGGGGTCCACGACCAGTGTAAGATGACAAACGCTGGGATCGAACCCAGGATGGGAATGACCTATCAAGCTACCAGTGCAAGGGCAGCAGGCCGAATGAGGTAGCATAGATGGTGAACAGAAGGTAACAGAGGTTGGCACGACCGTCTAAAAAAGAACATCACGTGTATTTATAAACTTATACAGGATCCCAGAAACAGCCAACAGTAACTTTTACTATCCAAAAGAAATCGTTGATGCGAGAACAAATCAGAGAAAAGGGAAAGAACTTTGATCGTCTGCGATTACATTACTAACATTGAAACGATGTATTTAAACCTAATGTAGGGCTTCTTGAGGTGTCATGAGTCCGCTATTAACATTCTAGGATAATATCGTGAGCCCCCACTGTAATCACTTGATCGGTAATTTTCTTCCAAGAAAAGATATCCATTGAATGCAATTGTCCTAAGAGGCTACAGGTATGAATTCCATTTAGCATGCTTTGGGTTCACTAGGAGTGCTTTGGGTGAACTGCATCCTTTCAGCCTCCCTAAATTATGATTTTGGAGGGAGAAACCGCTGCACTGCATGAGTGGAACTTGTATCCCACATAGCTCATAAACGATTTCATAGAAAGCATAGGAAATCAATACGGGGCGTGGCAGTAACAGATAATCCCATTCCCTATAAATGACTTTATACCAGCTCTTTTAAAGTTTCATTTTCCGTGAAAACAAAAATCCCATTTTTGAATCAATTTTCGCAAATTTATGAATTTTTTAACAAAAGTTTTGTTCTACTCGGACGCTTAGTTCACGAAATATTCACTTGTTTATTTGTTATGCTAAACTTTTGAACACCAGTATGCCAGTCTATCAGACCATATACACGTATTCTGTGTCAAACGTTTTTCTTTTTGAAAGTAACTGTGTTATATTTCTCTGTCTACGATGTTTACCTTTAAAGTTTTAGTCTATAAATTGCTTTAAAATTCCTTTTTTAGGACACAATAGATCTGACGAATGTGGATACAGCGATGACAACCATTCAGCACATTGCTGAAGTTTCCAAGGCAACGACGAAAAAGCCCAAAACAAGCACTCCAGGTAAGCTTGTACTTTCCTCGTTAACATCACGTTTTTTTTTTCAAATTCTTCAGTTTAAAATAATTAACACAAATGGTACCTCCACGTATAAAATATCAGCGACATGGAAATAAACCTCTAACCACGTTGATAGCTGATAGAATTTAAAGATAATTGTCAATCAGATTGCAAAAAAAAACAATCAGAAAAAGCTTGTCGATACACTTAAATACATTCTTTCATCTTTCCCTTCAGTAGTTCTTGGTTTTTTACACTAGCCACAAATGGTCGGATAAAGTTGTTATTAATTAAAGCTGAATGTATGAGGGATTATCAGCTTATCACCCGAATTTTTATTTTGCTAAGAAAACCAAAACAATCACGTCACAAATTTAATTCTTATTTCTTGACATAACCTTCTTTCGCGATACACTTTTGCCATCTTTCCACTTTTTTGGTTGCTGTCGCAACCCCAATTGCACAGCTTCAATAAGGCGACCACGAAAGAGAAGGCGTTAGACCACAATTGCACAACTTCGATAAGGCGACCACAAAAGAGAAGGCGTTAGACCATAATTGCACAACTTCTACAAGGCAACGACAAAAGATAAGGCGATAGTTATGCCTCTCTTTCGCGGTTTTTGAAATCTTTGCACCAGTCGTAAACTTTATTCTTGGATAAAAGTTTACCAGAACTCTACAGACAGTCTCACCGAAATTTCAGAGGTTTTACCCCTTCTCCAACAAAAAAAAAATTCCGATTATTCGTTGCGCAAAAGAATTTGAAACGTCCATGGTTGACATTCAACAATTTTATTAAAAAATTAATCACTGGTGACCTGATTGGAACAATATGTCAAAATAGATGACAATTTAATAAGAAAAAAGAAAAAGAATTTAAGAAAAATTAAAATTCCGGTTATAAGTTTAACATCTCTCGTAACATATTCCCTATTTTTTTCCTAATGAAGGGCAAAGCAAACTTTCGGCCCGCGTACGAGAGGCGACACTCAGAATATTACCGTATTTTCCAGCGTATAACGCGCACTTTTAATACAAAAAATAAGATCGAAATTTACGGGTGCGCGTTGTACGCCAGATATGGAAATGATAGATTTAAAAATAAGGAAAAGATGAACATAAAAAAATTATATTTCTACATGTACCTAAATGCTGTTTATTTAAAAGAAGTGACATACCTTATGAACTTAAAATTTTTAATTATCGGATAACATAAATAGTTCGTCATATTCGTCTTCCGCTATATCTTCAGGCACATCATCGAATTCTGTTTTCTTTCACCATAACTGTTACTCTGATCCATAAATAAATAATCATCTTCCGTTCCAACTAGATTGTTAGATGTACTACATTTTTTAAATGACTTTTGAATCATGTCAGATTTAGTTTCATCCCATGCTTTTATTATCGACTCACACACTATTTCTAGACTGGCATGACTCATTTGGCCTCCTGTTATAAATGCTTTTTTACCTTCAAACATCCACTGTCGTTTTAAATTTCCTTCGAATGGTTTATTGATACACACATCTAAAGGTTGAACTAATGGCGTTAATCCGCCTGGAATAACTGCCATATCTATGTTACACTCTTTCATCAATTTCTGGGTATTATCCGTTAGATGGGATCTGAACATGTCCCAGACTAAAAGACTTTCTGGATTATTTAAGGCATCGGGAATTATTTACTCCCTCAAGCATTTCCCCCACATATTGTTTCCCTTATCGCTTGTCAATTCAGTATACCATTGTTCGAAAGCCTGGGAAAATCCTTCGAATGAATGACTTCAAAAGATATGAGCATCACACATGTACGTTTCAGGTTGTTAGGGAATTTGGCAGGAATGCCGAATCCCTACACGTGTAATATGGCTAAAGTGCCAGTAGCTTACGGCCGTCTGCACACGGAGCAACTCAAAAGAAACTGATAACTGACTCAAATCACAAACCAGTTCGTGATGAGTCGCAACCTATGTAATTGAATGGAGCCACGCACACGGCGCAACTGGTTACAAACCCGTCGGACGGGTTTGTAACCAGTTGCGCCGTGTGCGTGGCTCCATTCAATTACATAGGTTGCGACTCATCACGAACTGGTTTGTGATTTGAGTCAGTTATCAGTTTCTTTTGAGTTGCTCCGTGTGCAGACGGGCTTACACTTATGGCTTGGGGTTACAGAGTCGTACTTGCTCGCAGTGTAAGGTGGACGATAACCCGATAAGTTTCATAAAAGTAGCTATATTAGCCGGAAATAGTGTGTGGTGTGGTAGCATACAAGGATAACAAAAATAAGTTTAAAAGTAAGCTAACGTTTATTCATTAGGAGACACTGAAAAACAAAACAAACAATATTCAGAAATAAAGATGAAAGTCTCGTTGATAACACAGGATAAAGTTCCTTGAATTTAAAGCTCCCTTAAAGAAAGCTAAACGGAGGTGAAGTAAAGATGAAATTTCGGTACAACCTGGTTGGCGTTGTTTAAATAGAAATAATCGTGTTATCAATACTTTCATCAAAAGTCTCTTTACCTTTTCAATTTAACATCTTCTGAGAAATCCTATAAAATAAACAGTTCCTGTAATTGTTGGACTCACATATAATTCTAAAATATGCAGGCGATAACGCTGACGGACAAAAAGATGGCGGTGGAACGGATGAAGAAGATGTCGACATCGATAAAATCCGAAAAGGCAATTTGAAGAGCATGATTGAGATCGTCAAAAAACTGATCAATAAGACGTCTGGCCCTTTTAGTCCGGGTGTCGAACCGGAAGACCTGACCGTGTTGTATGTGAGTAAAATTTGCTGATTGATGTACATACCATCACTAAGTTAAAATGTAATCATACTTACATTTATAACGCATTTCATTCTTCCATTCCTAATACTTACATTTCACTCTTGCATTTGTATTCACTCTCCCCTACATATATCTTGCATTTCTCTCTCACATTTGTCCTTACTCTTACGTTTATAACTTTCACATTTCACTCATATATTTGGGCCCATTCTTAAATTTATTGTTCTTGCACTTGTGATTCTTGCATTTGTAATTCTTATTTCTCGTTCTTACATTTACAACTCTTACATTTCACTAACAGTTCTATTTACCTTTATATTTATAATTCTTAAACTTCACTCTCACATTTGTATTCGCTCTCCCTTTATATTTCTTGCATTGCACATTAACATATGCTTTTACTTTTACATCAAAACTCTTACATTTCACTCACACATTTATGTCCATTCATACATTTATAGTTCTTACGTTTCGCACTTGTATTCATACCTTGCACTTCACTCTTATATTTATAATTCTTATTTTTCATTCTTACTTTTATAACTATTACATTTAACTCTGACATTTATAATTTTTACTTTACGTTCTTAGATTTATAACTCTTACATTTCACTCTAACACTTCTATTCACCTTTACATTTATAACTCTTATATTTCAATCTTACATTTATATTTCTTGCGTCTCACTCTTACATTTGTGTTGACTCTAACATTTACAACTCTTACGTTTAACTCATACGTCTGTGTTTTTCCTTATAGTTCTTGCATTTATAACTGGCACATTTCACGCTTACATTTATAACTCTTACGTTTCACTCATACATTTATATGTATTTTACCATATTTATTTGAAAATGGCAAAAAACAGTAGTTTTGTGCCATTTTAGACAATACACCTGTGATTTCACTTCAAACGAAAACAGCAAATAACTTTTTCAATAATCTTGAAATTTTGTGTCCTTACAGAAAATGCAAGAAATTGTCAGCACTATATTTTCTGAGAGCCAAGCGGATTTATGGAAAGAAATCCAACAGGTAAGGCTTTCGTTATTTGTGGAGATAATGAAGCGGATTTTGAACGAATATTTTTAAATTTGGTTTCCTTTGAAAATATATTTTTCAACGCTTCAAGGCAGCTCCACCATAACTATGTGTCATTTTATGCAAGTAAAAACAGGGAAGAATAACTTTAATGTAAACCATTAATAGATAACAAGATAGCATTAAAAAAGCAGTAACTGAACTTTTAAAGCAAGATAGAAACAAAATTCAAATTTAATTTAGAGAAAGATAGTTTATAAACTCTAATGTTATTACAGAAAGGAAACATCCAAAATTTGATTAAAAACGGCATTTTAAAGTCGTACGTATAAATACTATAAAGTTGAACTTTAACCGGTTGTACAAACACAAAGTATAACCGCACACTAAGGAAATTGGTTTCATGAAACAAGAAACTCAAGTTTGGCGAAACCATTCCATTTGAAAACATAGAGATGCGCCTACTGAGTATGATAAAATTAAAGCTGTACAAGGTGGCGAAATCATCGTTTCTTAATGCTCATCTGTACTAACCCTATTGGATTCACTCACCTCAATGTTAACCTATGGAGAAAATGTGTCAAAGGATTGCCGATTTGGACTGAAAGATTTTTTTTAATTGTACTCCGTAATAGGTAAAGAAATTTTACACCTTGGGGCAATTTTCGTTTTTATAAAAAAATGCAAATAATATTTTTTAATTTACATTATTCGGGGGGGGAGAATCTGGTCTAGTGTGTTTTAAACATTCCTAAATTCCTTTGGTGGACGAAATTTATAGAATGAATCCTGTTGCAAAGTGCAGAAAAGTTCAGGCTATCTGAAAATACCATTTTTATTGGATTATCAGCATTTATGTAGCT
This sequence comes from Dolomedes plantarius, assembly GCA_907164885.2. Classification (NCBI taxonomy): domain Eukaryota; kingdom Metazoa; phylum Arthropoda; class Arachnida; order Araneae; family Dolomedidae; genus Dolomedes; species Dolomedes plantarius. Next base: position 35,462,689 of record OU015499.1, on the reverse strand, counting down.
GTAAATAGTAGACACATTTCTCAATAGGTTAACACTGAGGTGAGCGAATCCAATAGGATTAGTACACAGTAGCGTTAAAACTTGTAAGCAAACTTCAAGAAACTATAGTTTCGTTTAAAGTGTGGTCTGCTGTTTATAAGGGGATGAACCCAGTACTTCTGTTTCCCTTTCTTATTATGCTACCACCAACAAAGCATGAATACATCCTAGTCATCCGATGACATCCTAGACACTGAAAACTACGGTTTACCCAGTGTGCGACCTAATGTGAAATTATCTTCACGATACTGATATCGCAAAAGCAGTTTCCTCAGTATGCAATCATTTTAATCAAATTCTCTCTCAGTCCAGCCCGTTCAAATTTTACTCATGAAACACGGAGTGCAGATCAAAACAATTGAATTAATTGAAGACTTTACGTAGAGATACTGTAGAGAATATCTTTCAGTCGTATTTGTATGATCTAAATATATTTTTTATATTAACAGGAAGGGGAAGATGCGGTGGCCTTGACGACGGCCGTACAAGACTGGGCCATGACGAAACTCCTGGAGTCGAAGACTACCGAGAAAGATATAGATTTACTCATGATTTCGGATAACGTTGGTAAGATTATCCCACACGTATTCTTAAATGAGACTATATTAATTGCATTTCTAAAGCTTAATTCCTCAAGCTGTTTGAAAATAGTAATTTTATTTCTTGCAATTATAGTTTACATTAATTGCATTTCGAAAGCTTAATTCCTCAAGCTGTTTGAAAATAGTAATTTTATTTCTTGAAATTAAAGTTTACATTAATTGCATTTCGAAAGCTTAATTCTTCAAGCTGTTTGAAAATAGTAATTTTATTTCTTGCAATTACAGTTTACATTAATTGCATTTCGAAAGCTTAATTCCTCAAGCTGTTTGAAAATAGTAATTTTATTTCTTGAAATTAAAGTTTACATTAATTGCATTTCGAAAGCTTAATTCTTCAAGCTGTTTGAAAATAGTAATTTTGTTTCTTGAAATTAAAGTTTACATTAATTGCATTTCGAAAGCTTAATTCTTCAAGCTGTTTGAAAATAGTAATTTTATTTCTTGCAATTACAGTTTACAGTAATTGCATTTCGAAAGCTTAATTCCTCAAGCTGTTTGAAAATAGTAATTTTATTTCTTGCAATTACAGTTTACATTAATTGCATTTCGAAAGCTTAATTCCTCAAGCTGTTTGAAAATAGTAATTTTATTTCTTGAAATTAAAGTTTACATTAATTGCATTTCGAAAGCTTAATTCTTCAAGCTGTTTGAAAATAGTAATTTTGTTTCTTGCAATTACAGTTTACATTAATTGCATTTCGAAAGTTAATTCCTCAAGCTGTTTGAAAATAGTAATTTTATTTCTTGCAGATAAAGTTTACATTAATTGCATTTTGAAAGCTTAATTCTGCAAGCTGCTTGAAAAAAATAATTTTATTTCTTGCTATTAAAATTTGCATTAATTACATTTCGAAAGTTTAATTCTTCAAGCTGCTTGAAAAAAATAATTTCATTTCTTGCAATTAAAGTTTACATTAATTGCATTTCGAAAGCTTAATTCTTCAAGCTGCTTGAAAATAGTAATTTTATTTCTTGCAATTAACGTAAACAAAAGTTTTACAGTGAACAACCTATGCATTTTCTCTCGGATCGTTTCCCTTTGTCAAAATAAAGTCTCGCTTTACCCTCTCCCTTAACACATTGCGTGCGACGTCATTTCATAGATGAAGGACACCAGTGTTTCCCGTGGGACCGTGTCATTCAATATGTATGACGAGTACTTTCAGCTAAAAATTAGGTAACACGTAATATTAATAACAAGAGCATGCAAATTGAAAGTTTCGTTAACCTGGTAATGGGGCAAATCTAAGTGTAATTGGTTTTAGGTATATTAATATTTTAGAGTGGTAAAAATTAAAATCAATAACTTTGCAGCGAGTTACTTAATGAATGTTTACTGGATAAAGTAAAAAGTATTTTGAGATATAATTTAATAATGTACCATTATATTGCCCTTTTCATGTTTTAACTTTCAACCATTCAAACACATTTGCCTCAGGGCATTGGTTTTTCAGAAATTGCAAACCATTTTAGGGTGTTTTTTTTTTTTGCGCTACTTTACGTTCTTTTCGAAATTTAGCATAGCAGTGAACATATTTTCTGCAGTTTTTGCCAGTTTCATCACTTTCCTTGTAAAGGCTGGTGCACATTGCAGATAATTTTATGCTTTCTAGGTAAATCGTTTTGTACTTATCATTTCTGCTGCTAAATTTTCCCGAAAGGCTGAAAAAAAAATTTAACATCTGTATACCACACCCGTACATTTGCCATTGCTAATCCAAGAATAAAGGCCCAATACAAGGGGCTGAGTCCTTCAGATATGATAGAAAAACTTTTAAAATACTCGATGAATGAAAGTTTTTACAAAGCATTTGGGGGCGTGATTGCCCGGTTTCCAAAGGCATCGAGTCAATAGTCTGAGCGTTGTATGTTCGATGCCGGTCGCTGACAAATCCACCGCCGTGTACGCTAATGGTGGCTGGTGCACGTAAAATCTGTCGTGTCTGCAGTGTCCTCCAAGTTCTCAGATTTACCTCTGGAGGTTCGGGGTCAAGTGTTCCGGTCTAGTCACTTGACTCGTTTCAAAATTACGGGACTGGCCCATAGAGAGGTAGTGCTGATCCACCTATTTGGAGCTCCCAGAAAAGTGGCCAGTATAACCGAGATGTCATATGACAGTAAGGATAATGTCCAAGAATACCGTCTGTCGCATTGGAGAAAAAAAATTCATTTGCAATACTATTTTAATGTTTCTATCAAAACAAAATATTTTTTTTTAAAAAGATTGTTGTTTTGTTTGGAATTTTTATAAAATTAGTTCGTCACGCAGTATGTTATTTTAGTTAAGCAAGGTCGTTTCAACTGCGTCTATTACAATATGAATCAAATAATTCTTGCCGATATTTGAGCTATTCACAAAGCAAATCGGTTAAGTCCCCTTTTTGAAATTTTTAAGATTTAAGGCCGTCTGCACACGGGGCAACTCAAAAGAAACTGATAAATGACTCGAATCACAAACCAGCCCGTGTTGAGTCGTAACCTATGTAATTGAATGGAGCCAAGCACACGGCGCAACTGGTTACAAACCCGGTCGACGGTTTTGTAACCAGTTGCGCCGTGTGCTTGGCTCCATTCAATTACATAGGTTACGACTCAACACGGGCTGGTTTGTGATTCGAGTCATTTATCAGTTTCTTTTGAGTTGCCCCGTGTGCAGACGGCCTTAGTGTCAAAGCACTTGATTGATTACTAACTTTTTACATTCATAATGAAATTCTCAAATAATAAGGAAAACATTTTTCATGTGACAAAATTTTTTGGGACTATCGAATAATGAGTAACTTTTTCAGAAGTCAATCCATTTAACTCCATACTCTAATGTAAATCGTTGCAATTCAAACGCATAAGAAAGAACTTGGCATTAGCAAGATTGACGATAACGGTCAATCATTTAGTGTTGTTTCATTACAAGAAAAGTAAAATAAATGATTCATTGACAGTCTAACTGACACTGAAGTAAGTACTTGTGAATTGTTAAACAATTGTTTCAATTTTTTTTCCTGTAGAGAAAAAATAATTTGAAGACTGAATCGGATATTTTTTCATTGCCAGACTAAGTCCCTTATTCTGGCAAAAATTGTCATAATAATAATAACGATTACTTCAAGGGTATTTGATGTTATATGTGATCATCATGCTACATCTTCAATGATACATTCTACAATGTTTATTTGAATTTATATTTTCAGAAGAACTTTAACAAACAACGTCTGCCATTTTATCACTTTTCTCCAGTTTTTGTTTTATGTAGGGTAGACCGGAGCATGTTGGCTATAGGGGCACGTTGGCCAATCTGCTTTTTTTTTTTTTCAAACTATCCGGTAGATTGCGTTACTAGCTAAGCGACGTGTCTCTTAGCACGTTTTCTTTCACCCATAACAGCGTCAGCAGCGAAGAAGCAATCAAACGAAAGCCACTTCAAATTTTCAAATTTTCTTTTGCACTTATAAATAATCGTTTCTGATTTGTTTCTAAATTAAAGTTTCACTTAGGTGAATAGCAATCTAAGAGATCATTGTTCAGAACTTATTTTCTACATACTGATTTGAAAAAAATATTAACAGAATTTTTTATACAACGATCAAAAATCAAAATGGCGGTATGGGGCATGTGGGTCCAGTGCCTCAAGATGCCCCGCAGTCCAAGAGTTTGTTTTCTACATTCATAAGCCCATAAAAGTCAATAAAATTGTCAATAAATCTGGAGAAGACTGGATTCAATATACCAGGTGCAATCGTTGGGCACATGAATCATGTGTCACTGGGGACACGATATTTTATGTTTGCATTCATTTGGATGATGAGAAAGATCGATGAAGGCAGTAGTTAAATTGGACAAAATATCTTTTCTTATCCTTTGTGTCTTTTATATACCATATTAAAATTACATTTGATATTTTATGTGTTTTTTTCATTTCCGTTAGTAATCCGAAAATCAAATCAACTTAGAGGGCGTGACTTGATGTCATGCTGGGCTTCATATAGAAACTATTAATTAAGGTGACTGCCTACGTTGAAAATGTCATTTTTTGACTATTTTGGTCCATTTGATTTTTTGCAAGAATCGTGTGATTCATTCTTTTCTCTTTTCAAAACCCTTTGATTTTCATTCTACATCAATTAGAAGCTGAGTTATAGCTATTTTAAAAAAAACATAGTCTGTTACAAAATTAAAGTGACAAACAACTTTAAATGCGTTTTTGTCAGAATTATGTTTTTTAGCACAAATCTCTACCGTTATCATGATATTTCACATAATAATGTATATAATTTGATAAAATTTTCAGGAAAAGTTTTATATGCTATTGTTAATGAAATGACGCACAATAATTCATGTATAATAAATAGTTTTTTGTTTGGGGCTGTTTTTATAAGGAAAGGAATGACGAATCTGGAAATATTTTCATATTGGAACATAAAATCGTCTGTATTATTTTTCCATTTTAAAATTTCTCTTAGATTGTGGGTCATTTTGAAGATAACTGTAATACGTATCATGTGTGAGATGGAAATTAAAATAGTATCATTAGAGTTTTGTGCAGATAGGCGTTTTAGCTAAATTTCATTAAAAATTACTTCAAATTGACCGAATTTATAAAAACCGAATTTATGAAATTGACCAAATTTATCAAATTGATCGAATTTATAAAAAAGTGTGGTATTTACAGGCAAGTTTTTGTTTATTTTTTAATTTTTAAATGCTATTTCACCATAAAAGACCAAAAAATCCTTAAGGAAACGATTTTTTAAAAAAAATTGGCTCCGAACATAAGCAGTCACCGTAATATTTTTCAAATTTTCTCATACGTGGTTATGCTTTAAGATGTACTGATTGTAGAACTAAAAAAAATTAAATTTTAATAAATTTTAAAAAAAATATATTGAAGAAAAAATGGGTCAACAAGCCGCCGGTCTACCCTACTTAACCGATTTGGCAAGTGAGCGACTCAGTTGAAAAGTTTGCAAGTTATCTTGCTTGACTTCAATTTTTCTCTTTTTCCAGCAACTCACAGTGCCAAAAGTAAACCTCTAGAGTTGCGAACGAAACACGGTCCTTACATTTATTTCCCTGACTACGCCAAAGACCCTAAATGGCAGGATCTGCGGCAGAAATGGAACGGAGCCTCGGACCAGGTCAGGGTACCAACCCGCGCTTTGGGAGCGTCAGGTAAGTGTGAGGCCTGTAAGGTATACTCAAATAAATTCATATGTCTACAGAAATAGATCCCTAGATGAAGAGAAATCAGATTATTTCTTTAGCTTCTGTGCAAATAGAACCTTTAAAAATTAACCAGTATGCGTTAATAAGAATTCAACTTTCAAATAGTTTACAGACTGATACATGTAATGACTAGCTGAATTTCCTCTGTGCTTAATGTAGCTTAAAATACTCTGACTGAAGTAGTCTTACTGAAGTAGCTTAATGTACTCCGTGCTTCGCTACGGAGTACATTAAAATTAAATACAGCGATCAATGTATGCAATTAATGGCAAAAAAAAATATTTATATAAAAATCGCAACGAATATTTTTATAGACAAAATAATGTAGAAGAAAATATTCAAATTAAATACAACGGTCAATGTATGCAATTAATTTTTATGTTTAATATCCATAAAACATACTAATTTGAATTAAATTCTTTAAAAACTTCCATCTCAATTTGCCTAGTGGTTTAATTTTATCTTTTACCGTATTTTAGTATTTTTTTGTCAATTTATTTCGTTGTTATGCACGGGACGAAAAAATTAATTAAAGTACCACAAAAAGAAAAGAAACCACGTGATCAGCATTCCATAAATCAAATTTTAAAAATTAATCTCTAAAAATTCGCCAAAAATCAGAAGATAGAGGTAAAGATTCGAAAAAATTTCGTTTTAACGGAATTTTTATGCTCTTTCTCGTGATATAATTTGTATAACCCTCGTATTATTATTTTAAATGCAAACTTAAAAATTTACAAAAACAGCTTAAAAATTTAATTAAAAAAATCTAAGAAGAATTTTTCAAAAATCTTTCTTAGTGCACCCCTACACTATAAGAAGAATCACCATGCAAAATTTCAGCCCTTTAGGTCCATCGGTTTGGTCTGTGCGTTATCTATCTGTCAGTCATTCAATCACTGAACTGTTTTATATACATATAGACTAGTCGGTTGCAGCACATAAACAAGTTCAAACTAACGGTATTCAAATTCCTCATTTTTCATACGTACATACATATATAGCATGTCTGTATGTGTGTTTGTTTGTATATATATATGTATATATATATATATATATATGTATATATATATATATATATATATATATATATATATATATATATATATATATATATATATATATATATATATATATATATATACAGAGAGAGAGTGAGAGATGTGTGTATATATATATATATATATATGTGTGTGTGTGTGTGTATACACATATATACACATATGCCAATACATACCAACTAAAGTGATAAAAGCATTAGAATAGCAAAGTATTTTATGCAGATGAATCCAATGTCTAAATAAATCTCTCCGTCCGCGGAGTACAATAATCTTTTTTCATTGAACAATATATTTTCATATAAATATCATCATATTTATATGAAAATATATTGTTCAATGAATAAAGATTATTGTACTCCGAGTGTCTTATTCCAATTTCGGACAATCTCTAATTGTCACTACTGATCAGGGTCTTGAATTGGAATGTAGACGCCTACATCACCGTTTGTCACAGAGTAGAATTTTCGAAAATCTTGAACTATCACAGACTGAGATGCCAATAGCACTGGATGTGAACCATATAGTGGCATTTCCGGGCTTTGCAGAAGATTCTAAGACTCAAGTTTAGATGTCGAAATATACAGAATCGCCTTAATGTTCCCAAATTCTCATCAGGGCTGAAATATTGCACGGAGTGTACTACCTGAGTCGTAAACATACTAACCTGCCATGTTTACTAGACAACTCTCGGCACAATTTACAGGAGTCTCTGGTATAACAGTTTTAAGATAAACTTTCAAACCAGAGAGAAACTTTTATGCTCTACGTTTATAAAGGGGGCAGGCGGACAGGGTGTTAACCGGATGTTCAGAACTGGAAGCCATTAAGTTAAATGTCTAATAATTTGCATTTCACGCAGTGCCGTTAACAAAAAGGGCCGTATGAACAGTTGTTAGCTGCCAATAAGTCTGCTCTCTGCTGAGTTTAGCTTCAATTAACAGACCTGTTTAATTAACCTGTTATGATTAGCCCCTAAATAAGTTCCAACTAACGGTGTTCAACATCCCGATTTTTTCTTATATATATATATATATATATAACATGGTTCTAAAACCGCATCAATTCCTCTACGAAACTATATTGCAGTCCTGAGAAATCCATCATTCGTCTTCTTAACAGCTGCTCAAAATTGTGGTGGCTGAGAAAACACTACTTCGCTTAAAAACAAATACTTTTTTCAATTAAACATAGAAACCACTGTCCACATTTCAGTACTTTAAACATGGCGAATCGCCACCCCGATTTCACGGAGCCGACGAATTTATGGCCGCTCTGTCTAATCGAGTATCCCAGTCTGTTGTTTGTTTTTCTCGCGCGCTGCAATTACGCGGGCGAAGCATCTTGTGACATACGGGAGTCAGGCTCACGTGTTTTCGAACATTCGATGTTGACACAACCCTTTGCAATTCGCTCAAGGCTACGCTCCCAGAAACTCGAGAGATAGACAACGTAACGACTAATATCTCGTTTAATTATTATTTATTCATATTAATTCCGTTAGATTTAGAATCAACCGACTTAATTAACTTTAGTTAATTATAATTTACGTGTTTGAACATTATATATATATATATATATATATATATATATATATATATATATATGTGTGTGTGTCTGTGTGTGTGTGTACTGAATATATACATATGTATAGTGAAATTTTTATAGTATTTTGAATTCTTTCCCTTCCTGTCTTTTCGGAGTATGAAAGTGTTAACAAAAGTTATTTACTCTTACAAGCTATTTTCTCTCACTTAAAAGTTTAGGTGGCTCGTCAGTTGAACTCTCAGGTCTTCAATCCCCATGTGACAATCTCTACCACTAATTTTCTTATCCCAAATTAGGATGGTTGGATGGATTTGTTTTTATGGCGCAAGGTCCCCCGAGGAACAAGCTGCGCCATCCGAATTAGGAAATATTCAGTTTTTAATTATGTTTTCTACTTTTGAAAATAGACCTTAAAATGCAGTGCTATCGAAACCCTTCTTAATTAAATTTTTAAATTGCAATATCAGTTTTGCATTGATAGAAATAAATAATTTAAGGGGACAGTGGACTTTCAAACCTATTTTTTTGGTTTTGAATGGATTTGTTTGAAATTTGAATATGGGATTAGTACCATAGATACGTAAAAGTGGTTAAAATTTAATGATGAAATATTAATAATTTATGAATTATGAATTAATAATTATATCAATAATTGACCTAATTAAAAATGTCCCATGCGCATTTCTTTTGCATATAATATGGTAATTTTTATTTACAAGATACCTTATAGAACTAACAATGAAACTTATTGCTTATTTTAAGTATTCATTAAAAACATAAAGAGAGAAAAATAATACAGTGAAAACACCCATTTTGTTAGGCAAAATACCTATAAATCATCTTTTCAATTACAAAATTTAGAAATTCTGAGCTACGAAGCATAATTTTATTCAATTATATATATAATAGCCGTTGTCTCTGTATAACACTTCCGGGCTGTACTCGTCTTTCAATTGAATCCCTCAGTAAACAAACAGCCTGTTAGGCTTAATTTCAATTTCAGATGTGGATCAGAATTTTTTGTTACCTAAAAACTAATATCTTCTCCATCAAATCACGTTTGTTCAGCCTATTTTTCTATAAAACATTCAGAACTAAAAAAAATTGGATGCTTTTAGCTGCATATTTAACAGTTTTTAAAAATCTGTTTACTTTTGCGATGAATTCTGAAAGTAAACAAGCTTGAATGTCAATGAATCAAGTAGCTCAAGTATTCATATAGCGTAGTGAGCTGTAAAAAACTGGATGGCAGTCTACTACTCCAATCGCATGAAAAACTAAATAAATAAAAAATAATGAAAGTGCTTGCTTTTACAAGGTGTGGATTAAATGCAATAATGTTAGATAATTCGGAATATTTTTTAACTTTCATAAACTTTTTCCATTGTGACGTCATTATTAGTATTATGACGTCAAAATGGCGGGTTGGATGGCAGTCTACTACTCCAATCGCATGAAAAACTAAATAAATAAAAAATAATGAAAGCGTTTGCTTTTACAAGGTGTGGATTAAATGCAATACTGTTAGATAATTCGGGATATTTTTTAACTGTCATATACTTTTTCCATTATGACGTCATTATTAGTATTATGACGTCAAAATGACGGGTTACCTTCTAGTAAGATATATTTAATATACAGTTAAGTATATAAAACTTTAATTTCAAAGGAATACGATAATTAGAAATGCGAATGGGACATTTTCAATTAGGCCAATTATTGATATAATTATTAATTCATAATTCATAAATTATTAATATTTCATGATTAAATATTAACCACTTTTACATATCTATGGTACTAATCACATATTCAAATATCAAGCAAATCCATTCAAAACAAAAAAGTTAGGTTTGAAAGTCCACTGTCCTCTTAAGGCCATTTGAAAAAAGTTAATTACAGAAAACATTAATTTTCAAAAAGAATAAATGCTTTAAAATTAATTGTCTACCTACATACGTATAAAACAGTATTCAAAAAAATATATTTGCTAATATGTGATTAGGAAAACGTTGAAATTTTTTCAATAGCTCTAACATGGGGAATGAATATCTACGATGGCAACTGATGCGCTCCCTTAAGAAAATTATTTGTGCAATATATAAGTACAGTATATAATACAATATATAAGTTAAAATCACAATAATAAAATTAAGAAGTATATGTAGTACATGACTAAACCTTTAATGTAATTTTGGTGTATCTTTTATTTAAAGTTTATTTTAATTAATTTTAAAAACATTCAATTATTTTATTTTATTTATGAATAAAAATATCTAAAACGACTTATTTTGTATGTAGCTGAAGATATTAGCATTCAGTCTGTTTATTACCAAGCCTTCCACAAGATGGCACCAGTACAAAATTCAATTATGTACGTATAAATGTTTTTCATTCTTGTTAATAGATGGCAGCACTACAAGATCTTCATAATGCATTTTTTAAAATAAGATTAAAGTTACCTCATTTATTAACGAAAAATACACTACTAAATTCCTTCATTATTAAAATATCTCCCTCAGTCTGATCTAGAATGTTTCCTTATATTGTTAGAAAAGGGTTATTTGCTGTTTTATTGCCAGCTGTTACAGTAAAAATGTAGTTCAAATATTTATAACATAAAATAAATGAAGTTTTATATAAAATGCTTGATTCTTGTTAATGGTTACAAATAATTTAATTTGTTGGCATTTGCTCAGAGCTGGCTAGAAGAGAAGTGGAGCCTCCAGGTTGATTTGGTTTTCCGCAGAAGATTACTTTTTTTATTTTAATTTTTTAACTTTATAAGTTTTTCAAAACGGGCATGTAGTAATAGAATACATTTTTAAAATCTTACAAAAAATTAAATTTACAAACTTTTACAATTATCCGAAAACTAGACAAAAAAAACTCTTGAATAAAAATATTTAAAATTATACTTATAGAATAGGTTTATAATAATAATAAATGTAATAAGTTTGCAAAAACAAGGCAAAATTTTTTTTCTCAAATCAAGTATATAAGCTGTATCTATAAAAAGTAATATTAATTATCCCATTACCTGCCGTACACACTTATCGTTGACAAAAATAGACAAAATAAATTTCTTATGATTAAAATTGAATAACTAAAGGAATTAAACCATTTCCCAAAAAATATATTCATTTTCTTGTGATTTACAAAATGTTGCAAAAACGCAACACTGGCAGAAAGCGGTATATTTTATTTCCGAGTTACATGAAATTGTTTGAAACATTTAGCGTGAAGTGGGACTGAGCATTTGTTGCAAATTGTTACAGTTTGGCTACTGCAATGTTTGCAGCGTCTCCTTTTATTTTCAGGATTTCTCTCAATTATGTGATTGGTGCAATCTTGTTTCATTTTGCTCAAAAATAAATTTTTCATAGATGATGGACGTCCTGGATTTTTAATTTTTTCTAGTAATTCCTGACTTTCTTCTTTGGATGTATCATCGACTGTTGGTGTTTTAACCCTTTGAGGAGCGCCGTTTCCACAGTGCAAACGTCTAAATCTAGTCTCTTTTTTCACTTGCATTCAATGTATTCCATTTTAATGAACAGAAAAACGATTAGTACTGCCCTCTGTTATCAGTTTAAAGAAGTAAAAACCTTTTGCAACCTTTAATTAGAAAAATTTTCAAGATTCTTTAGGTTAAAAAAAATAGGGGGGAAAATCGGCATCGTACAAACGGTGGAGGTTTTTGCCCCTGAAAGAGTTAAGTAAAGAAATTACCAAAGATCTTTGGAAATCTAACAAACTTATTGAAGGATCAATGCACATTCGATGCAGTTTCCATGCATTCACTTTTGCTACGTCGATAAAATTAGTGAAAATTGGCCACCACGATTTTTTACCTTTTATTTGTATCCGGTAAGAAGCAATGAAATTATCTAGGAGATCAACTCCACCCATATGAGAATTATAATTAGCAATTAACTGTGGTTGTTTTACAGAAATGTGCTTTTTTTCCTTCCTAGAATAGCGTTTGGCACATGTTGGGGAATCAGTGAAATCCCAATTACTAGCTATAGTGACTATAGAGTTATCGTTCCACCTTGAAATAGAAATCCCATTTTTTTTATCAAATGCCGTGTCATATGTTCCACGTTCTGTTTTCTTCATATCCTTCACAGACATTCGAGGGCAATTCCCAGTTCTGTTATCTCTAATTGTTCCAGTTACACAAAATTTAATACTACAAAGTTCAGATATAAGATTATGGGAGGTAAAAAAATTATCAAAGTATACAACGTGATTACTTGGATTTTTAACAACATTTAAAAGTTTCATTACAATATCTCCACTTAGTCCAAGATCTGATTTTTCTTTCAATTTTCCAGTATAAATATCAAACTGATATAAGTAACCACTTGAAGAACATAAGCGCCATACCTTGTAGCCAAATCGGACTGGTTTCCCCTTCAGAAACATTTTACTTGAATGCTTTCCGAAATATGGGATCATCTGCTCGTCAATTGAGAGATTAGTAGTAAAAACGTCAAACTTCATAAAATTTTCATTTAAAATATTCAAATACGGTCTAACTTTAGCTAATTTATTTCTTTTATCCAACGATGTATTGTCAGCCAAATGCATATTTTGTTTTATGGACAAATACGTTGCCTGATTCATGGTATGTCTAATAATAGGACAGCTGACATCCTAAGCAACAGACCAATATAACTGTTCTTGTGGTAATTTAGAATAACCTGTAAAAAGCAGAATGCCAATAAAACGCTTGAGAGTGGGAACAGTCAAGGAAAATTTTAACCTGTTCTTCTGATGAGCATATTTGACAGTTTCTGCTACAATATGCCCCAAAAGTGTTTCATTAAAGAATTTTAAGAACACATCAATAGGTTGAAGATTGGACAAATTGACTGATATAATCTCTATTTTTTCGTCTTCATTAGAGATGGGCTTCACTTTGTATGTTGGAGATGACTTTTCCCAAGAAATTTTACTTTTCGAGGATTTTCTACTTTTTATATTATTTTTTTAACAATGCGATTTACGATCATGAAGTTCAATTTCACCCGAAACATCCTTTGGAATCTGTATATTATCATGCGACACATCATCGTCTAAATTTTCTTCATCTGTGACAACGTCTGGGTCTGGTGGAATGATAACTAGATCACATTGATGAGCTTCATCATCACTTTCTAAAGAAATATCAGATAAATCACCATCTTCCAATTCCTTTAAGTATTCTAAAGCTTCATCGATGGTCAGACATCGTCTTTCTCTAAATGGATCTGAAATATAGAAGGGATTATTTAAAAACAGCCTTACCAGCACATTAGATCTATTATATACTGAATCATGCCAGTGTTGCGTTTTCGCAACATTTTTTATTACCAATAATTACAAAGAAATAATAACAGAAACCAGCTTGCCTGATGTCGCCATTTTATTTATAAGAAACTAGCATTATTGCCCGGCGTTCCCCGGGTAGATATATAGATATAAAATTTTTCATGCATTCCATCAAAAAAACACTGGGCTGCACCCTCCGCTCTTCATGTTCATCTGGCCAGACAGAATGCGCTTAGCGCGTTTCTACTGACATGATATACCCAGTATTCTTTTTATGGAAAGCACCAAAAATTTTATATCTGTATATCTACCCGGGCAATCATTCTTTAAAAATAATTTCATTAATTTTCTTATGCCTTAATATAACTAATGGACTAATAGTTCGGAATGAAAGTTATGTGTCGTTATGTTTCTCTGTTTAAAGAGCTTTTCCTCCCACTGCTTAATTCTAAAACTTTACCGGTCCCCCGGACAATGCTGTCCATCAACCATGAGTCACCTGCAGACCGGCCGCTGCGTAGCAAAACCTGTATACGCAGCCGAAGGTTAATTTCCGCGCTCCGATGCTTCCATTGCTGTGGGGTTGGAGGATGCCGGATATACAGTACAGATCTGCAATCCACTCAAGGCACCCCCAGCCCCCCCCCTCCCACTGCTTAAAAAGCCCCAAAACTCTAAAAGATTTATCTTATATGATTTCACGGAATAAGTAATTCAAATACAAATCGTATGTTAACTCTGTATCGCGAACTTAGGGGAAAAAACCTGTAGAACTCTTAAACTTCTTCCCATTTTATGATCCTCAAACAATTAATATATTTAGATCAACAGAAGGCTTCCAAAAACTGGCCATGGGACAAACTTAATTTTTCTCTTTTTTTTCTTCCTTTTTTTCCAAATTTTATTAAGTTCTATTAGTTTGAACGCCATTGTCTAAAATTGTCTAAAGCAGCGGTTCTCAACCTTTTTAGACTCACGATTCCACTAAACGTAAGAAAAATAAACACCTCGTCCTCCCCCCGCCGTTACCCCCAGACCAACTCTCAAACCACCCCAGATCACCCCTCAGAATAAACCGCTTTTCCCCCGCGTATCGAATTTGAAGGGTTGTGGTAAATGGGCTGTATCCATATTTAAGTGGTGCGCTTAGGGGCACAAAAATCATTAAAAAATTAATTTAAAAAAACTAATTGAGCCCCAAATTTCGTTTTTCCTGATTTAAGTTTCTAGGGTCCAAAACATTAACTGTGCCGAATTTGGTCCCGGTGGGTGAAACAGTCTATGATTCTATAGCGGACAAAGAAACAGACAAGCTCTTTTATATATATAGATCAATATTTCTGTTTAAAAGCTGCTTTTGTAGTTGCGCATGTGCTGCCATCTGTGAAAATTCATCAAAGTTGATAAATATCAGAAGTTAAAATTCAGTGATATTTGTTCAAATATTTAACATTTAAAAAAATAAAAATATAATCATTTTAATAATTTATCACAAAATTTCAAGACTTTTTTTAACATAGTCTCCATTTGTTTAAATAAAATTGATAATATTTATATTTAAAAAAATATTAAATTAATGTTGCGAAAACGCAACACTAGCAGGTAATGGATTATTGAAAATCGTAGCAAAAAATAATTGTTACTTTATTAACTATAACTGTTTTTTTTTTACGATATTTGCGCCTCTAGGCTGGTGCTTTTTGTGCCTCAGCCTAGAAACAAACCCTGAAATGGCTTTGAATGTCTTTTGAGGCAATCAAATAGTGCATTAGTAATATATGTTTAGTGAAGGTAATATTAAATTTAAAACTTCCTCTCGTAATACATCCTTTTCTTAGTTCTTGAATGATCATTATGATAGAAAAAGGATTTAGCTTATTACCATATCTTTTAATTTAAAAAAAATAGTGAAAATGTATAAACATGGAATTCTTATATCTGTTTGTTTCTATTACAGTAGCAGCAATTCATCTGGGGTGTTTATAGACAGCAGAGTGATAACGTTCGATGTTAAACCCACGTACGATAAGGACATTCTCTTAAACGATCCTGTCATAATCTTCTTGGAGCATGACTGGCAGGTCAGTTCAGTTCAGTTTAGTTCATAAAGATCTAGAATATTCATTTTTAATTTACTCGCTTGCTAATACTTCTGTTGCAATTTTTAGAAATCGAAGAAACTCCGGGGTGCATCTGCGGAAGAACTCGAAGATCCAAAGGTAAAAAAAAAGAACTCTTAAAAGCTGAAATTATTCTTGAATTAGGTTAGAGGATATTTTACACGATATTCCTTTAGGAATTTTTTTTCAGCGTCAAGAGACAGTCAAGAGACCATAGCTCTCCTCTAGCAGCCCAATACAAAGTATTGAAAAGAAAAGACTAAACCTTTGTTCTCGAGTAATAAACAGGAAATCCAACGTAAATAAAGCACAAATAGCAATAAGGTGCAATTTTGCATACGACCGTTTCGAAGCTGCAAAGACTCGAAAACTAAGCTGGCTTAGTTTTCGGCTTTTTGAGCTGTCACTAAGTTCTTTGCACTGACGAAGAAGCTCCTGTGCAGCTTCGAAACGGCCGTATGCAAAATTGCACCTTATTGCTATTTGTGCTTTTTTTACGTTGAATTTCCTGTATATTCAATACAAAGTAGCTCTGTTTTTCTAGTTGTCAGTAGTAAAACTATAGTCCTTTAAGAAGGTGCACGTCATAAGATGATCAAAATTCATAATGTTTCCAGACGAACAAAGAGGACAGTCAGGAGAGTTTACCAAACTAATGCGGTAAAGTTTGCAAAATAAAAAGTCATGTGAAGTGGTGATTCGAAAATTAGCACTGAAAATATGTCGAGGCAGGTCCACTGGAACAGGATTCTTCAGTAGTTGGCTCCAAATCTTTCCGCTAGCTGCTATATTGTGATAATATTTAATTTTGTTAGCAATGCATTTGGCAATTGATTTTTTTTTTTGCTGAGTGGTAACACACTGGAAAAGTTGGTTGATAAAGATCACAACCCTTTTTTGCAAGATCTTCAGCCAATTAGGAATGTATAATAACTGTGACAGCATACTTCATATGTAAGAACAGTAGCAAAAAACGGCAGTTCAATCATATCTTAGAATTATACATATTCGATTTTCTGGGGAAGTATTCCTGGCTTGGGCATTATTTTGTTCCAAATATTGATATTTGCTTGGAATTGTTCGGGTGAAAAGACAAAGAAATATTCGCTTGCAATGTTTTCCATATTTTCCTTGCAATTTAAAGGTTTAAGTTAAATTTTTAAGTTTAAACTTCATTGTAAGGGGAAAGTCCTAGACCCTTCAATGTATCCCCGCACATGTCAATATTGAAGGAAATGAGTGTGCATACTCGCTAGTCAAGGAAGTTCTTAACTTGGCCCACATCTCTTCCTCCATCACACTAGCTGACGTTAAAGCAGTGGCCAGGTGCAGATTATCGAACTGTTAGGAAAACATCGACTTAAAACTAGTTCCGGAACATCGACTTAAAACTAGCCGGAACTGGTTTGCACCCAACTTTTCTCCTGCTCGTACGAGCAGGTGAAAAGTTAGATTTTGAGTCTAGTTTTAAGTCGATGTTTTCATAACACCAACCAGTTCCTAAAGAAACAACTAATTTCTGACGTTAATGGTTCCAGAACAATTGCTTCTACAATAGCTAGGCTAAGAACTCATCACTTTAAGGGTATGAAAAACCACCCCGACGGCACAATATCCTTTATCAACTGTAGATATTGTCCAGAAACCCAGCTTTCTCCAGAACATATCTTTGACTGTCCAGCCATTGTGGTTGTCCTTTTCAAACTTGTTTTGTCGCCGCAAGAATTCTTCTACAGTCCATGGGCTCCTGATCTGGCAGCTGCTGTTATCCAGGCTTTTGGTTCCATCTAAGGCTTTTTCCTTCAGCACTATTAACTGATAAGAACTAATTAGATGAAAAACTATTAATCAGCTTGAAACTAGTTGTAAGGGGGAAATATCCGTAACACACATCTTAGTCCACAATAAAAATAAAAAAGCTGACAACTAGTTTCGAACTGATTAATAGTTTTTCATCTAATTAGTTCTTATTAGTTCGAAGTTAGTTGCCATCCCTTTCATTTTCATTGTGGATATTAAGAAGCTGTGTATTCCTGTGTTTTCCCTGGTCCCTATGGTATTCATTGAAATATTCGTAACTATTGTGTTAAAAAATTGTTGCGTGTTACCTTTTTGCTATCAGTTTCTCTATTCCTCAAGTTATAAGGCATGGACAACTGACGTCACCGAGGGAAAATTATAGAAGCGGTTGTATTCTGGCACTCATCAAAACTTACTTGCATTCTTACTGGACAAGCGGTCGCACTATTTAAGATGATATTCATGACCTTTTCTTTCTTTTACTACATATTCTATTCTGAATCTTTATCAGGGTAAAAAACTTAAATTTGTAGTTAATCATTCGATACCTTAGCAGCAATTTAGTTTGATGCTTTGATCTGAAAATGTAACGGAAGAAAAAAGTTTCTTCGTCAAATTCAGTGATTCGAAACCTTTTCATGTCTATCTCTCCCCACACTTTGCACGATCTTCAGATCTTCCGCCTACTCCCAGTTTAAAAAAACGCAACTGACGCTAGTAAAAAACGTTCTACACATATTTTCTTGCTAAACATTCATCCCTCCCCCTTGAATATCTCTCACGCTTCCCCCTTAGGGGGGGGGGGCTCAGGTCGAGAACCACTAGACTAATTGGTTGCTTTTTAGAACAGTGTGTCATGCCAAAGGCCACCCATCGTATTTGGGATCTTCAGGCATATGCTGACAAAATGCACAAGTTGTTTGTTAACAGTTTTGTCTAAGCATTGTAACCTTTCGTCCACTGCGATAGGCACTTGTGCTAAGGATCTTCGCAGATATACGACACATGATCTGAAGGTTACATTAATATGAAAGCAATCAATAGGCTACTCCCTATTAAGGGGCTGACACAGGACTCTCCGTTCCACATCTAGGAATCGAACTTATGCCCACAAGGTAAGAGTTCGATATGTTAATCACTAAACAATGTTGGTGGTGGTATAAAATAATTATCGATGAGCCTTCTTTTGTTCCTTTCAAGGTGCAGTCGAGTTACCGGTATCGAGACAGAATTTAAAATATACTAATACAGTTTAAGTGGACAGTTTAATTTATCTCAAAATAGAAATATTGATTTTTGTCTTTTTTTTTTAGATTGAAAGTTGGGAGTGTGTGCGGTGGTCTGACACGCTGGAAATTCCTGAGTAAGTCTTTCACATGTATCTGGATATCATTTGTAAACTGATATAAATTGAAATTTAATGACTGCTTTCCATTGCAAGATCTGTACAGCTCTGCCTAATCATCTTTCATTTATATCTTGACATAAAATGAAATTTAACGGGTATTTTCGATTGCAAGATCCGTACAGTCTAACCATCTATTAATTGTGTTATGTCTCAACTGAATACTGGACAATGGGCGATATTTCATGTAAATGTTGCATACAATGTGAGGTAACAAACTTCTATCTCACGTGCAAACAAGATTAGTTACATCACTTTAGAATATGGGTACCTCAGCCATGTACTCGAACCCGTGGCCAGTTAATAACCGTGCAGATTATGACTAGTAGGTTTTAGAGCATCTTGCCTGGGTCATACTCTTCGCGAATGAATTTTATCGACATTTCTTCTATTTTCTTCCCACCTACGTTCATTTCTAATACAGATTGTTTCAAAAGAAGGAATGACAATTGAATATAAATAGCGATAGACAGACAATTTTCGTATTTCATTAAATTTAGGGAAACACTTAAAGTTTTAACACCAGCAGTTTGAGTTTGGACTCCAGGAATCAGAATTCCTACACTACAGATAGTGTCCCCTCCGGAATCGAATTTCAGCGAAACGTGGCAGGTCATATATAGCATAACTTCAGTAAGGCCCACAGAAATTCTAAAACGCTACTCATCAGAGCTGGCTGCAAAAATGGTTGCTAATGGTTTTCATTTTTCGTCTGAATCAGTTGCACAAGACGCACGTCTCATTGACTTCCGAGAGCTTCTGTTTAAATTTTGCGCATTTCTTCCCCGACAAATACCAAAAATTTCTGCCCTCCCGTTGACCTTGGATGACGCACAGAACTGCATGTTTCCACGAATTTCTTGTGTCACCTTAACGGTCTTTTGCCGTACTATGCAAGAAAGTTCGTCAAAATTTTTCAGAAATTACAGATATATCATTTTGTAAATGGTAAATCGTACAAAAAAATTCCATTCTAAGATAGATAGTCAAAATTTAGTACGGTTGCACTGCTGAGTCCGCAAAAATAGTAGAGAATAACAGTGTTGTATTTGACAATGTAATCATCTTAGAAACATCTGATTTGGGCTATATGAAGGTGAAATGTCTACAATAACTAGAAAATAATTTTTCTCCCAAAGACGTAGGCAATTTTTGACGATATTTACCAATCCCCATCGAGATGTTTGTTGAATTCTTTATTATATGAACACCATATAGGTGGACCAACGTTTCTTCCTATAAAGGGACAGCACAGAAACATCTAAATCTTGGTCGGAATTCGAACCTCACCCCAAACTCCATTGGAGCTCGTGATGCTAACTACTATGATGTGGACGACAGAAAATAAAAAAGAAAAAGAAAAGAAAAAGAAGAGGAAAATGAAAAAGAAAAAAAATTCCATGTAGTCTCTTCTGATGAAACTACCGCGGGTTATTAACGTAGGATTACTTATCGTTGCTTACCTCTTTTGTATGCATATATGTATGTATGTGCTATGGTGTTATGTATATATGTATCTCTATATATGTACGTATGTATATACAGTGGAATCTCGATCGATCGTTCTCCGAATTATCGTTTTCCCGTATGTGTCGTTTATTTCGCCCAGTCCCAACGATCATATTCCTTTGTTAAGTTCCCGCATCTATCGTTTTCCCGCATTTTTCGTTTTGTTCAGTCGGTCCCTTGAAAAACGATAGATCGAGATTCTGATAAGTTTAATTGTTTACTTAAAATACCTTTTTAGATACCACAACAGAAATTGCACGTTTTACCTTCAATGAAACTTCCGAAATGAGTTTTGTTCTGTAAGAAAGGAAAAGCTGAAGGTATTCCTAATTACAGATGGCGTTGCCCGAGATTTTAAGAATGTTTGTTAACCAAAATCAATTTAAAAATTAACACAGTATAAATAACATAGAAAAAATTGACATTTTCTATGTTATTTATACTGTGACATAACCCATGGCACGGGCTTCGCCCTTCTAGCTGGTCGGTTAGGGACCCGCTCCCTTCAGCAATCATTGTCAGAAAATACAAACACTAAAAAACAATGAATCAATGTATCTAAATTTCGTGGCTACGTATCCTACGTCCTGCTAACAGTCGCAGCCAGAAGAAAAATTCTCCCCCCCCCGGTGAGAAATTTTGTTCGGTCCAACCATCCACGAATGGGCGAAAAATTCTTTCTTCGAGACTTTCCCCCTCCAAGCCTATGGGTAAAAAAATGATTCTTCATCCAAACCGCATTTGAAAGACCGCTATGGAAATTTGTGTTGATGTATCCTTCTTTAAAATTCAATTAAAAATCGAAATTTTAAGATAGAGACTTGAAATGAGGTTTATATGAATGAGAAAGCTTTCATCTTCCATATGATGTAAATATTTTCTTTGTAAGGTAAAAACACGAAGAGCATCGACCGTAGATGCTCAAAAGAGCGTAAATTTCTCGAAAAAGTGAGTTTAATATTTTGATGAAAATATTAGTCTGTTTTAAATTATTTTTAAACAAATGAGGTCTTGTTTGAAGTAGAAATGTCTGTAGTCTTAGACTGTAAACAGATCAAAATTCTACGATAATTTTTTGCCGAGATATCGTAATCTGAAGTTAAAAAAACATAAAATATCGCACAAAACATAAAATAAAAAAATTTTCTAGAATAAAATTTAAAATTCGGGCTTTGAGGTGCACCTTCCCATAGTCTGCACTACCCGTGTACCAAATTTCACGGCTGTAAGTTTCACAGATTCGCCTGGGGGCCGCACACACACACACACACACACACACACACGCGTGCAAACACTTTCTTTTATTAATAATATATATATATGTATATATATATATATATATATATATATGTACAGTGGTACCTCGACTTACAAGTTTAATTCGTTCCATGACGGAGCTCGTAACTCGAAATACTCGTATCTCGAATCAATTTTCCCCATTGAAATGAATGGAAATGCCATTAATTCATTCCGGGCTCCCCCCAAACAACGCAATTTTTTGTTGCATGTTTTTAAATATGAAAAATGTGCTTATAAACGACGAACTTCGTATAAAAACGCAATACAATAGAATGTACTGCAATAAATTTGTTTTTTTAAGTGTAATGTAGAATATTTACCTTGGAGATCAGACTTGAAGATGCTGATGGAAGAGGAGGAGAAAGGCTGAACTGAAAAGTTAAATTTTATTCGTTGATTTTTTACCTTTTTGCCCCGCTTTCCTCACTTTCGCTTTTATTACCAGCTACTCTCTTAAAGTGGACGAGTGAGACACGGAAGCTGGGCGATTGTTGCATCGTTCACTGTGACTAATGTCCAGATTCTTCTTTCTGAAGAAGGGGGAGAGCTTGCGATCCTAGGACCAAGGCCATCCCATCCCTTAAAACCCATGGGGAGTTCCAGTGTGGGGGAGGGAATTGAAGCTATCTCTATGCGAGAGAGGTTGGGCCCTGTTCCGTTTCAGAGGGCGACTCAAGTTTTGGCAGAGCAAGCTGCCCCGGGTGGTAATTGTTCAGTGTTAACCTCTCGACTGGATAGACTGGATAGTAGTCTCAGAATAATATGTATACAATTGTATAATAATTGTACACAAAGGTTGTAAATATTATATGCTTCTTGTGTTCTCATTTGATAAGCACGTAACATGGCATTCGCTGCTCAAACTAGCGGTGGGATATCTGAAGCTTGCTCGTAACCCGAATTTTAGTTCGCAACTCGAAGCAAAAAATCTACCGAGAGAATGCTCGTATCTCGAAAAACTCGTAAGTCGAGACACTCGTAAGTCGAGGTACCACTGTATATATATGTGTGTGTGTGTGTGTGTCAAATTTTGGTGCAATTTGGTACTCTTCTGTTGACTGTTTACTGCTTGTCCAAGCGATACAGACTGGGTTTGGTGTGCTGCAAAAATTATAACTCGCGACGCAGGACATCTGAAATTTTGCTTTCCGAAGGATCGTTATGGAGGACCGTAATCCTACGTTAAAAGAAAGAAAACAAAAAGATAAAAGAAAACAAGAAAAGAAAGACATAAGAAAACAGAAAAGAAAATTTTCCTTTTTCCTTTTTCTTTTCTAAAAAACAGAAAATAGAAAAAGAAAAGGAAATGATCTTTGAGAACAATGTGTGCCAAACCTGCTTAATTTTAGCAGGATATCTATGCAACTATTCCTTCTCGACTTAACAGGAGTTACAGATTGCACCTACAGACAGCATTAAAAAATATCAGATGACTTCATAATCATTAATTGGAAAGGGTTTTCTTTCGTCGCTATTGCCTTTAAAGCTTAGTAAAATTAGTACTTATTTATCAATTATATTATTTAGTTTTTAATGTAATTGTACTTAAGCATATAAAATGCTTCCTCGATCATCATATCAGTTTTTCTATTTTCTACAGCAGGAGCAAACCAGGCGGATGGACCCCAGAAGGTTGCACTCAAGTCAATTCAACGGAGTTTTATACCACGTGTGCTTGCGATTCCCTTGGAATGTTTGCGCTTCTTGCGATTCCTCCTATGCCAAAAGTAAGTAACTCTACTTTCGTTGAACTGTGTTTTGGAACTCAGCTATCAACTCCAAAAAAGTTGGGCTGTAGTTTAATGACAGGTATAACAAATAAAATATCGAAATTTCTAAAAGAATAACCTAACAAAGGAAGAGTCCTAAAATTTGAATGACTAGCCGCTGTGCGACCTCCATGGTCGCTTTTAGTTTTATATTTTCTTTTGCAAAACAACTCAACTGAAGGTAACATATGTACGGAATGTTACCATTAGCTGTCATCATAAATACACGTTGTTAAGGGGTAGTGGGAGCTCAGCCAAGAAATTTATAATCATTGCTAAATTCTCTATAAGGCTGATTCTAAAACATCGTGATTAAAAAATGTGAATTTCCATTACTTCAGAACAGAGTTAATGATAGTAAAAATTCAGCAAGTAGTAAAATATAGTGTGGATTACATCACTCTCTGTATGTACTATTGTTCACAATTCAGATACCTACATTTAATCATATCAAATAATAAATTGTTGTGAAAATTTCTTCACTTATAAATTGGAGTAATAATTCAGCAAGTACTAAAAAAAAGTGTAGAAAATTAACTCTTACTTACTATTAAGCTATTATAATGCAATTATTAATATTGGAAAATTTAAACCGATGGAACAAATGAATAAATTAAAATTATTCACGAGTAAAATACAGCAATTAAATTGTACCAAATTACGTGCGATCATCGAGCCACTACACACACGCGGTTGCAAATTGCGGGATGGCCGCTAATGTTTACATCTGGTAGTTGCAGCCGTTGCTATTCGGAGTGTATAAATATCGTCAATTTTGGTGCCGCATACCTACGCGTTTTATATATATAGATAGTTTTACCCTCTTATGCTCAGACCAAGATTTTCCACGTAATTAATGACCGATTATCTCAGAGCTTGAATTCATAAATCAATACTAAAACTTATTTAACCCTTCGTTAGGAACATGATTTTTACCCGCTTACTGGGAACATCTGCCCGGAAGGCAAACATAGACGGAATAACTTTCCCTGGTATTCCTAACTAGAAATTCAGAGAGTATTTGTGGTTTATTACGTTTAATGGTAGTTACAATCGTCAAACCATTTCTCCTTAATTCTTGACCAGCCTCTATTGAACAGAACCAATAATCACGGATTATATTACGGTCCGTTTTGTAAAGGCATTTAGTTAGTAGAACGAGTGGTTGGTTGGTTGGTTGGTTGGGTATAATGGCGCAAGGTCCAGAAAGGACAAGCTGCGCCAAACACAGGGTAAAACCCGAAGGGAAAACACGTAAATAAATATATATATACACACTAGCTGAAAACCCGCACTTCGCTACGGAGTACATTCAAATTAAATACAACGGTCAATGTATGCAATTAATGCCAAAAAAAAAAAATATATATATATATATATATATATATATATATTTATAATAAATACGACGATCAATATATACAATTGACGTAGGAAAAAAAATATATATTTATAAAAAAATCTTAAGGGATATTTTTATAGACAAAATAATGTCCAATCGTCTGCCGCATTAGCAAGAAAAAAATATCTTTTTGTCTATTTAGTTGTTATGCACGTGACGATAAATTTATTTAAAGTACCAGAAAAAGAAGTCACGTGATCGGCACTTAATAAATTAAATTCTAAAAATTAATCTTTAAAAATTCACCAAAAATCAGGAAATGGAGGTAAAAATTCGAAAAAATTTTCATTTTGAAGTAATTTTTATGATCTTTCTCGTGATATAAATTTTATAACCCTCAATGTATTATTTTAAATGCAAACGTAAAAAAAGTTTAAAAAACAGCTTAAAAATTTAATTTAAAAAAATCTAAGAAGAATTTTTGAAAAATCTTTCTTAGTGCACCCCTACACTATTAGAAGAATCGCCATGCAAAATTTCAGCCCTTTAGGTCCAGCGGTTTGGTCTGTGCGTTGTATGTCAGTCAGTCAGTCAGTCAGTCAGTGAATGAATGAGTCAGTTACGGAACTGTTTTATATATATAGATATATGTGACGGTGATAAGAGCCATGACGGTAAAAACAATCATATATAAAAAGGTGACAAAAACTACAAAGTGTAAAAGATGACAAAAAATGTAAATGTATAAGATGATAAAAGCAGTGACATGTAAATGTATAAAAGACTATCATTAAAAGCAATGATATATAAGGAGTATTAAAAATTCATATGTAAAACAACATTAAATATGATAAAACAAGCCAGTGTGCAAAAGAAAGTTAAAAAGTGAAGGGTGGGGATTTTCCCCCAATAAAACATTAATACTAGGTGAAAAGGAATTAAAATACTTTTGGTAAAAACTCTTCAGACCTCTGCAGTCAGTAAAAAGATGGAGAATGGTCAAGATTTCCCCGCAAAAATCGCAGGATGGAGCATTTTCATTTAGTAACAAGTGTACGTGAGTCAGACGGGTGTGCCCAATCCGCAAACGAGTTAAAAGGACATTTCTTTTCCTATTTACAAGTGGGGGCCATGACGACATAGTATGTCTAACTGCGTACAGTTTATTCGACACCTGAGAACTCCAGTGTTCTTGTCAGTATGTATAAATTGAGTTCTTGAAGGCTAGTAGAACGAGTGACTGGGTTGGGATTTCTAATTTTTGCTCTGATTAATCTAATTTTTACCTGAACCATAGAAGTCAGGTGTCACGAATCACCCTTCCACACTGAAGACAAGATGTTGACTGAACCATGTGTAGACTCACAGTACCCAAGGTCGAAGGGTGGGGGGCCCATCGTTGAATAAAGAAACCGTAGCCGCCTGAGAGGCAGATGTTCCCACCGAAGGGCTAAGTGCATGAAAATTATATGCATATACATTGATTGTCTTGTATAGCTCCGATACATAAGTAGGATAAGATCTTATTACAGTTTTGAATAATGTTTTAATTGAATCGGTCATTTTAAAAAGGAGTCACCTCCATTTTTTTAAATTTTTCATGAGAAGCAAAAAGCTATATGTCGTGGGGTACGACAGATTAAAGTTCGAAAAGAGCAGACAAACCAATTAAGGCGGACAAACGGAATGTAAAATGAAAGAATGAAATGGCGCCATCAGATACTAGAAACCGGAAGAAGGATAAGGAATGGAAAAAAGCAGTTAAAAGACGGAACAACGAGGGGGCTACTAAAAGGGGACAATGAAATAAAATGGGGATTGTTGGCAAAGAGGAAACGACCCCACACATTTCAGATGTTCTGGGAAAACAAGATACCTAGAAGTGCAGGGGAGAGTCGAAGGCTGAATTATTTTAATGAGAAACGTCCCTCACTCGGAATGGTCAAGAAAGAAGATTTAGTGTGTTCCCTATGCAGTCTACAAAAATGGAGGTAACCTTTAACTACCTATTGCCAAAGAGTCAATAAATCCCCGAGTGATATAATACAGGCTAAAATTAGGAAATAATAAATTGCGTACTGAGAATTAAATCAAATTAAATAAAAGAAATAATATAATTGAATAATCAATTGAGATAGTGAGTGT
The DNA here is from genome assembly GCA_907164885.2 of Dolomedes plantarius. Lineage (NCBI taxonomy): Eukaryota > Metazoa > Arthropoda > Arachnida > Araneae > Dolomedidae > Dolomedes > Dolomedes plantarius. Next base: position 35,435,514 of record OU015499.1, on the reverse strand, counting down.
TTTTTATGTTAATAATTATCAGTAATATAATTTAGTGTGTAATCATCTATGTGTTTATGTTAATAAATCACTGTATTATTTAGAATTCAGAGTAATGGTGTCATTGCCTACCACTATACTAAATCACGCGACCAACCAAATCCTACGACACTATAACTCACCTTCATGCATTATTAGTTAGACTAAATTTAGCATTTATTATGTTTATAAGGCATCAATCCTGATTCAAAAATATAATTTGTTTATATTTTTTTAACTTGGGTGGACCCCAGAAAAGTTGGAGAAAAGTGGAAATGACTCCTTTTCAAAATGACCGATTCAATTGAGCTGGATTTTAGATGTTTACATAATCCACTAAGCATTACTTAGCTACATCGAGTCCCAAAAAGTAGTTTTAATGATGAAGAGGCTCATGAAATTAAACAATGATGCTCATCCTAAAAGTTTATGGACTTTATTTATGAGGACGATAGATGGAAACGAATAAGGACAGGTAATCCAAAGACTTGTCCTAAAATTAAAAACTTATTTGATCAGCATCGTTTTTAATCTACCATGTCTTTCTTTTTTCTCAAAAAGTAAGCCCAAGTCTCCATACTTTCCATGTATATTAATGTACATACTTACCAAATACTTTATGTCCGATTTGCAAATTATTGATATGAATAAAGAAACAAGCATTTGAATGTATATTTTTTTTCTAGAAATATGTCGAGCCGCCCGACGAACCCTGGCTTTTTGTGGTACGCGGTCTTGGCTACAGCTTATCAATAATCGTCCTCATATGCTACATCAGCGCCATCGCCATGAGACCGTAAGATCATCTCTGATTTCTCGCAAAAAACACAATGCTTCATACATTCCTTCTAAGTTTTATATCTTAATTCTGATCACGCGAATCGATCTCATGTTTTTGATTAGGTGGAAAAACTCGACGCATGTAAACCTCCTAAATATTCAGTGTATGCACGTATTTCATTCCTATTCTAATTGCTATGTTCTGTATTGCCATGATGGGTGCTGTGCCGAATGAATCCTGAATAGGTCTGTAAGCAATACTGCGCAGCTGCAATATATTTTTTATGAATAGATATATCTACTGCAGTTGCGCAGATACACTCATATAACATCAGTAATTGTCTGGTCACCCAAATTCCTTTTTTTTTCTATTAAATTCTACGGTTTTCCATTGCATGCATAAGGACTTCTCAAACGCCAGGCAATAGCAAATAAACATTGCGTGCAATCTCCCTTGACAGACTGGCCTATGAGAATCCATTTTGTATCTCAACAATAGACCATGAGCATGTTTGTAAACAGTGCTATTTTGAGAAAGCAGCTGGACAACCGCAGTGGATTCCTCCCTCGTCAAAAGATAATGCGGCTGAGTAGTAATACCTTTGACGTCAGATACGCTTAATTTGACCTTGTTGCTGACTTGTTTCCAGTTCACAAAATCCTCGATTTTAACTTGTATTTTCGGCTACCTTACAAATTCAATTATCATCTTCTGGCAAAATCTAGGTTGCATACCTAATTGTATAATTCAAAGCAGTATGTCTCCTAGGCGAGCATTATGTAAGCGTAATTAACTCTTTGGAAGCTGTACTCAAACTTATCAGAGTTTGGAAGGCACACTTATTGTAGAATTTCCCTCTGCATTCAACTTTAAAAAATATCTGGAAACATATTCTACAACAGAGAGAATTTTTTCAAATCTCACGTCAGAAAAAAACGCGGTTGTAAGCATAAGATAAAAATAGTGACTTAAATGATGGGTTTTTTTGGGGGGGGCGAGATTGAGAAACCAGATTGGGGCCTGTGGTGGCCTTGTGGTACAGCGAGCTTGCTTTCTGTGCTGAAGGTGCTCGGATCGAATCCCGGCGAAGCGCCTACTAAAATGCCTCCGTCTGTGTCTTCCCTTCATTGGGGGTAATTCTGGCCCGTTTATATGGTGCCCCCATAATAAAATGGCCAGCAAAACTGTGGTGTATTATAGGCGAATGACTTCACGACAAGTGCCTCCGCATTGGTTAAAAAAGGAACCAGAGGGAGACTCATGAGCCAGACTATGCGTCTAAGAGCCTTAGATTAAGATAAATCATGGTCTGCTGAAAATATGAGTGACGATGATGCGACTTTCGTTTTCATACGGTGAAACTTCTAATGGCTGTAACCTCAAGCCCATAACTCAGTTGTTTCTGGGGTTTTATTAATGAGATGAAAAGATTGATGTAGGATGTAACGTCAAAGAAACGTAATCGTTATGAAATCATAACTTAAAATCTAAGCCTATAACATTGAAATAGCATTTTATCAAGAGGCACCTTTTTCTATAACTTACTCGTAAAGACCCTTATTTTCTTTTTATCCTCTTTTGCAATCAGAGTAACAAATAGACTGAAACTAATTTACTGTTATATTTCTAGATCCCTTCATGACCAGTTTCACATCATTCGATTGCACCTCTCCATAGCCGCCGTCTGTACACTGCTTGCGTTCTTTTCTGTTGATTACAAGAGACACGACGCGGTAAGTGACCTAGTTGGTCTAGATATAATCTATATACGGATCGAACATCATAACTTTGATAAGTATTATTCCTGGTCCATTGCCCTTCTTGGTAAAGTATTTTGAATCCAATAACAAATCAAGAGGAATGGATCAAGCGCAATCTTATTATCAATTTTAACCGAGTAGCAATGCTACAGAGGAATTTTAATTAACTTTGGCCACTTTGTGACTGCAATACCACATCATAACTTTGAAAAGTATTATTCATGGTCTACTGCGGTTCATGGTAAAGTATTTTGAATCCATTAACAAATCAAGAGGAATGGATCAAGAGCAATCTTATTATTAATTTTAAACCGAGTAGCAATGCTACAGAGGAATTTTAACTAACTTTGGTCACTGTGGCTATAATACCACATCATAACTTTGAAAACTATTATTCATGGTTTACTGCCATTCTTGGTAAAGTATTTTGAATTCAATAACAAATCAAGAGGAATGGATCAAGGCCAATCTTATTATCAATTTTAAACCGAGTAGCAATGCTAGAGAGGAAATGTTGATTAACTTTAGACACTTTGGGACTACAATTCCACGTATCATTCAACTGTTATTTCCGAGATAAGTACTCCCAGTCCCCTTTTTTGCTAATAATTGGTCTTTGAGAAGACTAGTTAGCCTATTTAAAAGGAGGACTACTCAAAACACGCTAAATTATTTAAACAAAAATTTTAGTTCAAAATTTGAAGATATGTTCATTGAATTTTGTTTACCCTCAAAGTTAGGATGGATATGTACTTATGTGATAATGTTTAAGGATAACGGGAAAATATCTTCAATAATCAGCTGGGTGAATCTATTTCAAGGAGTTATTTAAAACATTGTTCAAATGATATCTATCTCGGGGAATTAGCCTCTAAAGGCCAAGTGAAAATTATTCTGTTCTCTCATAAATTTGATTAGTCTGTTTATTACATAATGGGGCGGAATGTTTAGGTAAATAACAGCAAGGTTTTTAAAAGATGGTAAAAAATAACTATTATTTGGACCTAACATAAAGTGGCCAAGTTTTAGTGAGAAGAAGAGGATAATGTAATTACGGAGTCTTATCATTCTGCTCGAGCTTTGAACAGCTATATCTTCGAAAAAAAAATTTTCGTTTCTTGGGAAAAGTTGGGTCATATTTTCACGAACAATTCTATACATTTGGCTAAACCGTCATAGAAAATTTTGATCAAACTGTGAAACGTTTATCCGAAGATAACAGCTTTAACACGAAGTACTAAGTATTATCTAGTCCAATCGAATCATTCTTTCCCTGGTTTTAGATCCCAATAGTGTCGATACGGAAGCTTAGATGTAATAGAAAAGAATGATGAGTTATAGAAAATCATAAATTTTAAAGAAAACACTACCAAGTTTTCTTAAGTATCTGGTTTTTCTAGTAAAAAAAGATACTTAAACTGTTCGAAGAGTGATCTTGAAAGATAGATCTGTTCTCCACAGAAACATGCTAGCTATAATTTTCTGAAAGATAGCATTCTTGGTTTAACAGACCATTCAAAGACAAGCCTAAGAGATTAAAAAAAAATCCAGTTTTCAGCAGTCACGGAACAGAGTAATTTCAAATTTTTCTCGCAGCATTAGAGCAGAGTTTTTAACACTTGAAAACGGCACAAAAATCTGTCGACACAAAAATTTGTCGTGGCTGCAATGTCCTCCAAGTTCTCAAATTTACCTCTGGAAGTGCTGCGTCTGGTCCAGTCCCGTCACTTGAATCGGTTCAAAATGCGCGACCAACGTATAGAAGTCCAACCTCTCTTGAGGCAAAGGCACACCTTCTTCTGCGGATAGTGCTTCTATTCGCAGACACGACAACAAACAAACAGTTTAATGATACATGGAATTGTAGTCCCCAAGTGACCAAAGTTAATTAAAATTTCCTCTCTAGCATTGCTGCTACTCGGTTTCAAATGCATAATAACATTGCTCTTGATCCATTCCTATTGATTCCGCTACTTAGAATATTTTCAGAAATTTTCGTTTCAGATGAGAATACGAAACAATAGCTGACATGAAAAATAGGAACACGGGGCTTCTTAAAATCCACAATTAAAAATTAAGAATAGCAACTAGTTTCGGACTAATTGATATAGTTCTTTATCATACTAATTGATTTCTTTATCTTACTAATTGATATAGTTCTTTATCTGCCTAGGAGTATGAGAAGTGATTGCCCCAATGGACAATTAACAAATATAGCATGAACATTTCTATGAACAATTCATAAAAGCATTTGTGAATTGTCCATAAAGACAATCATATGTGTGTGTGTGGCTAATGTCCCTGGGGGATGACGACATTACACCCCAGTCCGGTGTACATATGAATACAAGACATAGAAACAGACAAATGACACAATCACAGAAGAATTTTATTGACAAACGATGACACCGGCGATGGACGATGGGTTGCAGCTCCCCTTTCTAGACGGGGCTCCATTTGCAGGCGGAAGACTGACCGGTTCCCCAGAATACAGCCAAGTCTTATGCGGGAATCGAACCCGCACCCCCCGGCGTGGCGGGCTGATGCCTTTAACCACTTAGCCACTGGGCGACAGACAATCATATGTAATGTTTTCTATCCCGAATAAAGAGCAATAGTAATAAGGGGGAAAGGACTTTAAGAAGCTGTATGTTTCTTTCTGCGCAACCCTCAAGTTTCATCTCATATCATATATGCCTTATGACAACTAAATATTAAACCAAGCACTTTAGCTCCAATTTTTCGATTCCATTTCTTCCGATCGTATCATGCTTTGCAAGACAAGATCTCTCCTGGACAAATAATCTACCAACAACAAATATTTACCAACATTTTAGGCACAAACTGAGCGAATGATAAAAGTTTATAGCGAAATAAAGAACTTTTTACTCTTTTTAGTGAATTGTTCGTGTGATATGCTTTTATATGAGTACATAAATATGTATTTCTTTATTTATATCGCTCTTACCTCTCTATACCAGAGAGCATGCCGTGTCCTCTCCGGTTTCATCCACTACTTCTACCTTTCCGTCGGTTGCTGGATGGCTATCCTCACACATGCTCTTTTTAAGGGATTCATCAAAGGGGTCGTGGATGGAAGAATCATTTTCTACGTACTCATCGGATGGGGTAAGTGTTTTGAATACTGATATCTAAATAATCATGTAGCTGTCTACCAAAACGATAGATCTTTCTTCTCATACCAGGCACTATATTTAACAAACGACGATAAACATCCTACTCACGCGAAGTATTGATTCAATGGAAATACCTCAATTCTCCTTCTTGCCATCATTACAGAGCTTTGCCACAAAGTATGATAAACTTACCACCAGTGAAGGCTGCTTTTTGATTATAGTTACATCTGTTTCTCTCATTCTAATGATTTGGGTTTTATTCTTGAATCCTGATTACGGTGCTTGATTCCTTTCTGATATTCTTGAAGAATTCCAACAGTGTCTAAGTATTTCCGTACTATTAAAGGATTCGTGAATTGTTTTCTTGAATCAGAACAGCAGAACTTGAAAGGTTGAATTGGTTGAGACCTCCAGGGCCATCTTTTGCTACTCGAGAGCTAATTAGACCAGAGCATTCTGCTTAAAGCCGATTCCGAAAGGCTACAAACCAACAGTGGGACTCGTACCCACAGACTCTAATACCGAATGCCAGCGCCCTAGTCATTCGGCTGTCGTCCTACTAGGACTCGAAGAGAACAATTGGAGGTGAAGTACTTAGTTTGAAAATTAGTTTGAAAATTGTCTTAAGGCATATCAAGAGTTTCTCATACAATAGGCTTATTAGAGTGCCTCAAATTCACAGATGAGCTCAATACAACTCACCGTTTTTACGAATTAACTCAATACTACTTCCATTTTGTTGCTGTCAGGCTGACCAAGAGCGAATATTTTGTAAGTGACCGCACAGGCAAATCTAACGCCCAAATTCTATAATAAAAGGGGCAAATTTGTTTGTGCAGGATCCGTACTTAGTTAACCATTATCCACGTGTTAACCATAAGGTGTTCTTGTAACAGGTCAATCATCACTAAAGACTTGTCACGCTATCGATTAGGGATGAACGGGTTTTGCCCACTTAAACAGTCGGTTTCATCGTGCATGGTGACATATAAGGCTTTGAATCTATTAGGATACCATGGCCGATTGACTTCCATTCGGTCCTAGATCCTGTTGGTTCGAGTTCTACTGTCAGCATGTTTATAGCCTTTCGGAATTGGCTTTAAACTCTAGGTACCACTGTAATTAACCCTTTTGTTGTTAAAGTTGACTGTTGCGTTCTCGACCAACCAACCTTCAGCCATCGTTTTGTGAACTTAGGCGATTAAGTTCAATTTTCTCAGTCCTTAGGGAACTTGTTTTAACTAAGCTCGAAAGAGCGAATCCCCAGGATAAGCAGTTCCGACTCTAAATAAGTCTTCTCGCTTTTCTGTGTAAGTTTTTGTCGTGCAGAAGTCTATATTTCATGCAACTAAATCTTTCGACGAATTATTCAACCAGCTTCGTGACCAGAAAGGAGATACAGGGATTCACTAAGAGCTGTCCGAAATATATATATATATGTAAAGGATTTAGTGGGAAAAGAATGATTATTCTAAATTTATAGGGGGCTTAGTAATTAATTTATTGTCGTGGCGTAATTCGCCACTTTTCTCATATCTTGGTTCGAAATGCATCGAGAGAAATCGGGGAAATTCCCTTTGGATTGATTGACATCTGTGGCCACGCCTATGGTTCATCGCCGGTGTATGCGTCACAGAGATCATGTGGGCATGCGCGGTGGCTTTGGATGGCAGAAAAACAATACCGTTTAATCAGACGGCGGGAAGTTCTTGATGGAGATAGTCACGCGTCGCCTGGGAGCTTGATGACTCTTGGATTTAATTTATCAGATTGAATCAGGTAGCTTAAGATTTTGGAAATTAACGATGTTAGATATATTAATTGTAGTTCTTTGCCACCGGCCTTTTAATTCATTGACTGCTATAACTTTAATAATTAAGTAAAGATAGATTAAGAAGGAGAAAAGCTTGGATGTAAGACGACGTACTGGGAAGGGTGTAAGTAGTGAGCTCGTCATATATATATATATATATATATATATATATATATATATATATATATATATATAACAGGAATTTTCCACTGTTTCAAATTTGAACTTTAGTTTATTAGTTTTATAATTTCATACATGAGCTTTTAAGGGGCGGTTTAATCGTAAGATTACGTTTGTTCGCTTTCACAAATTAAACAAAAAGGAAAACTTTAAAATTCAACACATGTTTGATAAATTTATGATATATTTATTTATTTTACATATTAAGATAAGCAAAAGACAGATTAATTTAATGAATATTTTGAAATGAATGTCTTACTAAAATTAGATGAATAATGAAAAGAAAATTATTTATCAAAGTGAGACATGCTGACAGTGGAACTCGAACAGTGGGTTTTAAATTAAAGATACCCTGGTTTAAATAGGTTGGTTTGAATTAAAGATACCCTGGTTTAAATAGGTTGGTTTAAATTAAAGATAACCTGTCAGTTGGTTTTAAATTAAAGATAGATGTATTGTCAATACAGGGTGGTCATAAAAAAACTTTGCCGATATATGGACCTCTAGCGGCTACTCCATTCAACCGATTAAGATGAGATTTGAGATATAGTTATTTAGAGGTATGAACTCGGGATTCTGTGAACGGCAACCACGTGACGCTCACGGTTACGGATATAGGTACAGAAACTCGAAATTTTCGAATGTCAACACCCACTTTTTCCCGTCGCAAAATGCTCAGCGCATTTGAAAACCCTAACGTTGGAACGGTACGTGCATCACAAAAAAACGGACGCGTTATGCACGCACAAAAAACAGCTCTGCGAACGGCCAACAAAAACACGATCGCACGAGGAAATTCGCATATGACAGAGGCAAGACACCAATCACTGATGGCAACACATATCGGACAAAAGAAAACTTTTATTTGGATTACATATTTTCCACATGGGTGCCATCACAGGACGTTCGCAGAGCTGTTTTTTGAACGTGCATAACGCGTCCGTTTTTTGTGATTCACGTACCGTTCCAACGCTCTTTAGGGTATTCGCATGCGCTGAGCATTTTGCGACGGGAAAAAGTGGGCGTAGCCATTCGAAAATTTTGAGTTTCTATAACCGTAACCGTGAGCGACACTTGGTCGCAATTCACAGAATCCTGATCTCATACCTCTGAATAACTATATCTGAAATCACATCTCGATCGGTTGAACGGAACAGTCGCTAGAGGTCCATATATCGGCAAAGTTTTTTTTATGACCACCCTATTACAATGATCATTTTATTCCTGTGTGTATATTTTTTGGTGCATGCAGTGATTTAAGACATTCCGTATCTTAGACTCATATCCATTTTCTAAACATGTAATAAAAATATTAATTTACAAAGAAAACCTTTCATTTTTTCAGAGTATATAATTCAAAATGTGTTAATAAAATATCAATTGAAAACGACATTTCCTTTCGTAACTTTATTAAAGTTTGATTATTTCTAGCATGACTATGTTGTCAGAAATTTCGACAAGCTTGAAGGTTCTGTGCCCCTTAAAATGAACTCAGAGCTCTTGAAATTTTGAAGTTGTTAGGGACAGTAAACATCTCCATAGTCGTTCCAGATAAGTTTAGTATGCATAATGTCAACATATTTGCAACTTTGTCAGCATATGAGCTATCTTCTAATTATATAACCGTCGTAAGAACTGCCATGTCAGTATACCAGATTATAGCTCAGTACAAAAAGGTTAACTGAAACTCGCAAATTACGATAAGGAATACGTTTAGCTGTTAGACATGGAACAGCAGAAACTCCTAACGTATTATTTTGGTTTAGAAACCATTTGGGAACTGTAGTAGTTTGGTTGTTTTTTTATTATGTAAAAATGTTTATGGTGAATAACCAGAATATAAACTTTAACGTAAATATTAGTTTACCGGTGAACCTACAGGGTGGCCCAAAATTATTGAGCGCATGCGCATTTCATGTTTGGAAAAAAAAGAGAACAAAATAAGGTACGTACATGTTTATTGTTTTCTTGGAAAGACAGTTTAAAACAGTTTTACACAACAAAATTATAAACATTAAATAACTCCCACATAAGCCAGTAGATGGCGCGACATTATTTCGCAAGAAAAAATTACTAATTGCGTCAGTCTGCAAAGGGCTACCGTACAGGAAAAAGCAATGTGCGTTTTGTGGTTCCATGAAAGCAAATCCGTTGTAACTCATTTTTTTCTTTAAAAAAAAAACATGAAATGCGCTCAGTAATTTTGGACCACCCTAGGGTGGTCCAAAATTGCAATAGAAGAACAAAATTAAAATTTATATTTACATAAAGTTTATATTTTTGCTTTTACTATTTTCATTACAAAATTCTTTAAATCCAAATGACGATATATTTCATTTCTTCGCCAACAGGTATTCCTCTCATTTGGGTTGGCATTGTGGTCGCATCATCATCAAACTATGGGGAAGATGACAGGTATGAATATCATTTACTGCATTTCTTGTCTGTTTATTAATTACATTATCATTTCTTGGTATGTTGCATAATAAATCGTAAGATATTTTTTCAACTTGCTGTTTGGATATTAGATAAACGAACATTCAACGTAAATATGAAGGTCTATTATAATTACCTAATTTTTGGTATCAATATGTGAAAATCTTTTCCCTTCAGTTCAAAATTTCAATGAAAATGATAACGATAGTGAAAACCCGTTGTCAAAGGCAGCATTTTCAAATATCTGTACTTTCATAGTATGTTGAAATTAATTAATGTTAAAAAGATTTATTTAAACATCTCATTCAAAAAATTACTATTAAAAATTATATTGGAATTCACTAGATGCTAATTATTGAATAAATAACTGAGTAATGTCAAAATTTTTATAATATTTTTATGATGGATACAATTACGTGTTGCTTATACATTTCTTTTCAGCGTTGATTAGTTTTGTATGATCTTTATTAATTCCCATAACTGTAATAGTAATTATCCGATATTTTGTGTTTTGTATATTAATGTCGATAAAATTGTGCATACAATCCTGAGAAAGATTTTACACCTTAGGGCATTTTTCGTTTTTTTTAAGGGGACAAGGGGCCTTCAATCTTGAATTCTTTGACTTTCAATTTTAAACTTTATATACAAAATGAGTATAATTCATATTCGTTTTGACTACATTGAAGACTCTTAGAATACAAAGTAAGGATTTTTTGGCAGGAAAATACCTGTTTCCAAATATTTTTTTCCAAAAACACTGGACTCTGAAAATGCCCCATGCACATTCCGTATCATTTAAAAAACCTTAATTTTTTTAATATAAGTTTACCATATACCGGGTGCGTCATAAATTCGTGCAAATTTCAAAAATTCGTAATAAAAGAAATAATCTTCGGAAAAATTTTCTGTTCGCGCGAATAGGATCAGAGGGACATTGAATTTTTTTTCCATGTTAAAAAAAAAAAAAAGTTTCCAAAAATAACCGAAAGAGGGCGCTTTTGCGTGACCGCGTTAAGCCTGCATTGCAGGAAAGACATGCGTTACCCGTTGTCACCATCATGCAGGATGGTGCCCCACCCCACATTTCACGTGATATCAAGACGTTCCTGTTGGAATCTTTCACTGAAAACAGAGTTCTATAAGTCGCGGTTTTAAGGTTCAGTGGTCCTCACGATCACCAGACTTAACTCCGGCAAATTTTTAGTTTGCGGGATACTTAAAGTCTCAAGTGTACCGGGGCTCCCCAACCACTTTGGTGGAACTAAAAAATGTCATTCGACAGACAGTCGCTGCCATCGATGGTAGAATCCGCTGTAATGGGCTTAGTGACGCGCCTCACTTGCCTATTACCTTGCGCTCGCAGTAATGTTGAACATCTGTTACTTTAAATTAAATGCACAGTCTCATGTTATTGTGATCTGTTTGATTTTCTGTTTGAGTTTGCCTAATTTGTATAAAACGACTCAGTATGACGTGTGAGCGCCCTCTTTCGGTTTCTTTTGGAAACTTTTTTTTTACATGGGAAAAAAAATCCAGTGTCCCTCTGATCTTATTGGCGCAAACAGAAACATTTTCCGAGCATTACTTCTTTTATTATGAATTTTTGAATTTTGCACGAATTTATGACGCACCCGGTATATAAGAATATAACTATGCATTAAAATTCTTTTGTAAGAATCAAAAGCCATAAATAGATTTTTTTTCTGAATCAACCTGTCATTTTGTATGATTTTGAATCTTTTTACTTTTTTTTCGTGGTCTACAAATTTGGAAAATATTTGTGCTTTCAAAGAATGATGCACACTTTCAGGACAAACACTTCAACTAACAATCCTGAGAAATTTGGAAGAAATCAGAAGAAAATTAATATGCAAGGTGCATTTTGAAAAATGCTATCATTTTTTTATTCATTTATTTATTTATTTATTTAAAAAAAAAGCCTTATTCTGCCTCAAAATACTTATTTGAGAATTCCAAGTGTCTTCAATGTTGTAAAAAAATTATTATTTTTATTTTGTATATAGAGTTAAAAGTTCAAAATTTAAAAGAAAAAGATGTTGAAGGTCCCTTTGTCCCCTTAATGCTAATAATATTTTTTAATTTAAATTATTTGGGGGGGGGGAATCTGTTATAGTGTGTTTTAAACGCTCCTAAATTCCTTTCGTGTACGAAATCTATAAAATGAATCCTGTTGCACGGTGAAGAAAAGTTCAAGCTATCTGAAAATACCATTTTTATTTGATTTGCAGCATTTATGTAGCTGTCAATAGTAGACACATTTTCTCCATAGTTTAACACTGAGGGAAGGGAATCCATTAGGGTTCGTAAATAGCAGCCTTAAATTTTCTCATTGTTTGTATTGTATGGTCTGACAAATTTATTAACTTACAATTTCCTACTTACTTTTTCTTTATCCGTGACTCGACTTATAAATGAGTATATAAAATCGCTCTTCCTATTCAAGTTTATCATAGTATTTTAAACATGTACTCAAATATACATCTGTCCACACTCTAGATCATTGGTAATAGACGATATGATGTGGACTAGTGAATGTACAGCTTTGTATTCAAACTCATCGCTAAAATCAAGTCAATTTCTTACCTGTTTTATTCACGGTACATGTTTCCTTAGCTCATATTTTGCGTAAAATTAATTCTACGTATTAATTCCAAATTCTAAGAATTACTTCTAGACAAAATATAAACTGAAAAGACCAATTACAATTACCACAAAGGTTTAAAGTCAATCGAATATTTTAAAAAGGTTTGGTCGAATTTATCTTCTAACAATTTGCTGTGTGTATTTTAATACCTTTTACTTGCAGGTGCATGGTTGGACCTACGAGGGCCATGAGGTGTTCATTAGCATGTCCAATAGCATTAGTCAGCATGGTAAGAAGAAACATCGATATTTCTCATGTACCATTTATCTAATCGTTTTAAAACATCTACGAGGATTGGGTATAAAATTTGGGATAAGTTTTATACATCGACAAGCTGAATACCCGTACTTTGCTACGGAATACATTCAAATTAAACACAGCGATCAATGTATGCAATTGATGTAAAAAAACAAAAAAAATATTTATAAATAATCGTAACGGATATTTTTATAGACAAAATAATGTAGAAGAAAATATTCAAATTAAATCTAATAGAACATACTAAAGAATATAGTTCAGATAATATAGTACAGTTTGAGAAACATATCTTTTACTGTATTTTAATATTTTTTTGGATAATGTCCAATCGTCTGCCGCATTAGCAAGAAAAAAAATATTTTTTGTCTATTTCGTTGTTATGCACGTAACGATAAACTAATTTAAAGAACCAGAAAAAGAAATCCCGTGATCAGCATTTAATAAATTAAATTCTAAAAATTAATCTTTACAAATTCACCAAAAATCAGAAAATAGAGGAAAGATTTGAAAAAGATTTCATTTTAAAGGAATTTTTATGATCTTTCTCGTGATATAAATTTTATAACTCTCAGATTATTATTTTAAATGCAAACTTGAAAAAAGTTACAAAAACAGCTTAAAAATTAAATTTAAAAAATCTAAGAAGAATTTTTCAAAAATCTTTCTTAGTGCACCCTTATACTATAAGAAGAATCGCCATACAAAATTTCAGCCCTTTAGGTCCAGCGGTTTGGTCTGTGCGTTATCTGTCAGTCAGTCAGTCAGTTACGGATGTGTTATATATATATATATATATATAGATTAATGATATATCTTGCACTACTCTGTCACTAATGTGTAAACTTTAAGGACAATGCATTATAAATTTAAAATCCTTTGGTTATAGTCTTTTCTCACCTTTAAAACCTTCCGCCGCGTATATGGATGGCGCTGAAAACTATAAATGGAGCCATTTCTTATGATGTCACCACGGAGTGTTTTATAACTCAGAGGTAGTCATTTCTTGCTTGAAAACTCTGGTTTATCAATGGTTCTTTCGTTATGTGATGAGCTCAAAAATGTACAGGGATTTACTTCTGGAAAATATAGAGAAGTATATTGGATATTGTATATTGGAGTCGTGTCAAGTAGTACATGTATAGATGTATAGAGTCGAGATGTATAGAGTAGTAGATGTATAGAGTCGAATATTTCCTGCGACAGTAATGACTATGAAACAGCACTTTTAGCCACATCGACGAAAAGACCTATCAGGTGGTGCCGCGAAGCGTGAGACGTTGTTTCGTTCTCCTATTTCTCGCCAACCGCTTGAGACGGACGATGGCCGAATGGTTGGGCACTGGCTTTCGGTACCAAATCTTTGGGTTCGAGTCCTACTGTTGGCATGGATGTTTGTAGCCGTTCAGAATCGGCTTTAACCCTCTCAGGGGCAACAACTTGCACAGTGCAGATTTTTTTTTCCCTGATTTTTTTAACCTAAAAAATCTTGAAAAAATTTCCAATTAAAGGTTGCAAAATGTTTTAACTTCCTTAAACTGATAACAGATGGCAGCACAAGCTATTTTCTGCTCATTTAACTGGAATACATTGAATGCAAGTGAAAAGAAGACTAGATTTAGGCTTTCGAGCTGTGCGAACGGCACCGCTAAGCAGTAGGTCCTGGTCTAATGAGCCCTCATGTAGCAAAAAAATAGACCGTAGCGCTCTAAACCAAACCAAACCAAACCTATTTCTCGTTATCCAATCTCATACAGATAGTATTTCGATCTCATATCGTTTTAACACCTTATTAATAATCTAATTCACTAAATATAAACCGACCCGGCCGATGAGGCATGCGGCGTGTTTTAACCTGCAGACCAGTCGCTACGCAATAACCCTGAATACGCAGCAGAGGATCCGCTTGTTCGTGATAATAATTTTGGACTGAGGAGTCGTGTCAAGTAGTACATACTACCGACTATTGGCCCCACCGTCCCTTAATAATCTAAAGCGTTTAAGGGAACTCACGACTCTTAAGTCGAGGAAATAAGGCATATTATCATACTTTTTGACTCTTTGTAACTATTTTAATTTACTCCTAATTTTTCCAAATTTTATGTACATGATAAATTGCTATATTTTTTTTAATAAACAAATTTTCAACTCTCAAAATAATTTTAAATAATTTTTTTTAAATGCTTTAGATATACCTTGTTTTTTAAGCATTTTTATTGTATATTGGCTTGAACTATGAAATTAATTTTACACTTGAATGTATAATTCCTGTTTTATATTTAAAATAAATAATTCAAAATACAATTGAACATAAAACATTCAACATTAAAATATTTTTTCAATCTTTTTAAAACTGCTCAAAATATACTTAAAATTTCCTTAATTTTTTGCATTAATTTACCCCTGAAAAAATAACAAAATGTGCAGTGATTGCAATAATTCTAGTTCAGACGCAATAAAATAACATGATTATGCAGTGATAAAAATTTCATGGAATTATGTTTCGCAATTTTTGAGATATCAGTTGCGGAATGATGCAAAATTACATTTTGAGAAAAATGAGTTTAAAATTTTTCTTACCATAAACTTGATCAATAATAAAATATTTAGAATATTTTCATGCAGTTTGCTTTATCTTGTTCAGAAATGATCAGGTTTTAACATATATATTTTTTCAAAAAATCGAATGTTTTAAAGATTTAAGGATAGTGAGTCCCCTTAAATCTCGTTAAACCTCATTTTTGACCCATGCTCGTTGTTCTAAAGCGGAAACCTCTCTTTGGGATAGTCTGCTTCGGCAAAGATTTTTTCATGCTCCCTGCTTCTTCCCTCCTCTACGTTTGGAACCTGCACAACTGTAGTACATCAGTAGCTTCGTACTACATGTGCTCAGAAAAGCATTTTTATCCGAGTTCATCATCAACGTGATTCCAGTTTAGTCGCTCTTTTATAACTAACCTCGTAAATACCTATCAACTACTAATTCATTTCGCCGAATTCGCTGTATTTTCAGCTTAATCTCTTTTATGGTATTTAACGAATATGGCGGGAAAATGCAAGCTATAATGTATGTTAAAAAAACCGTACATTTACAACAGTCTCGGAGCCTAAATCCATTGTCTAAGGCAGTGTTTCCCAAACTTTTTATCCCGGAACCCTCTATATTTTTTTAATATTAGACCCTTTCATCCCCTAAATTTAATGTGGTATTGAATGAAACAAAAAATATTGTTTTAATACTCAGATTTTATTGAATTAAACAAAAAATATTTTAAAATTCTTCATAAAAATTATAGTAATTTTAAAAGCAAAAATATGAGGGTAATATAAATTATGGACTGGCGTCAGACTGTCTCGCGGACCCCCTAAATTTTTTGGTGGAACCCCAGGGTTCCGCGGAACGCACTTTGAGAAACTCTAGTCTAAGGATTCTTCACCTAGGATATTTGAAAAAGTACTCGTATTCTAACAAAGGTAGAAAAGGCGATTTTTCACAAAATCAGTCCACAATGGTTTGTTGCGCCATTGGTTAGTTAGTTTATCATACGCGCATTGACACATGCTATTATGAAAATAGGAAAACAACCAAGTTACTTAATTAAAATTTCTTAATTAAGTTACATAATTTACTTCAATTTGATATTTTTGATACAATGAGTTATGTTTTGCCTAACAGTCCAAAAAATTTCATTAAATTTGCTTCGTTGGTTCATTTGTTAAAAATTATGAAAACTTACTCAATTTCCTAGCATTTTTGGCATGTGCAAGGTGTCCCCTTAACTTTCTACTCATTTTTTCTTTAGAAACAAAGTCTTAATCAAGTATTTAATGGAGTCATCTTTTTTTCAGTGTTCCTTTGTTTGGAGCTTAGTCATATGTTGCAATCTGACTTCGCCTCAGATTAAAAGGATAGAAGTTGTTCAAGAGCTTAAGTGAGTATATCTATGGACTTCTATAATTGTATATAATAAATTTTATACCTATTACACCATGCTATATGAATATTGTCATATGCGTAGAATTTGTTGTCCACTATTATAGTTTAGTGGTTAATAATATATGAGCTGTCTTGTTTAACCCAGTGGTGCACAAACTTTTTCCGGCCGTGATCCATTTTCCTTTTAAAAAATAAAAAAATTCCGCGACCCCAATGAAAATTTATTGGTATTAGCATTTTTTTTTTTGCTTTAACAAAAGAACAGAACAATTACAACATAAAAAGAACTTTTTATATACCATGTTTTTTAATTTTCTGTTGAATCATATAAACTTGACAGATCTATATTTTAATAAATACTTTTTTTAAATTTTTTTGATGAATTATCCCATCAACTTGAAAGAAAAGGAAGTTAATTGGAAATTAACTTGCATTTAACTTTTCGTTCCCGTTCAGGTCGATAGATGGCTGCACCAGTCTCCAAAACAAAATTAACTGAAAATAACTGAAAAATAATTTAATTCTGCTTAAAGATGTCTAAAAGTATTAAAAAATGCATTGTCATCGTGTTCTGAACTATTCTAAAAGTTTCAAATGTCGAGCTAGTCGGGAAGTTAGTTAAAAATCGAATGCAAGATTTGTACTGGACAAACACACACGCAAACACACAAACACACAAGAAAGCAAGTTAATAAAAACATGGTAAAAATGAAATAGCAAATTCTGAGGAACTATTTAAAAATTCACTGAACTGTAGATTTTGGGTATATATTTACTTCGCACAATAACAATAATAAAAAATGTCCCTTGAAAATGACTATTCGTATCTGATTGGCTGACGGCCGCAGGTGTTTTTTACTCGATGCATTTTTCAGTACGAAGAAAGTCTTGGGGCCTGTTCACACAGGAATCCGGTAGCGGAAGCGTTAAAGTATTGAAATATATTTAACCAATAACAAACCTCCAAATGATCAGCAACGAAATTTTCAACGCCTATGATTGGTTTTATTTTCCGACTCAGCGCCATCTTTCCTTTTACGCTTCCGCTACAGGACTTCTATGTGAACAGGCCCTTGTGCTCCATAGCAGACGATTCTTGAAATGACCCGTGATTGGTTCGACGTATCACGTGTTACGTCAGCGTCGAAATTGAATCAAAGGATGATGTCGTAGCACTCAGCTATATGATTAGTTAAAAAGTTTGCGCTGACGCTCCGTTAACGCTCCGGACTTAATGTGAGCAGTTCTTCAGGCTCTATGCGTAACGTAATAGCGTAGTCCATCATTCTGCAATGATATGCGGATTTTCTCACAGGCGCCATCCGTTATCTCGAAGGAAACTACGTCAGGACAAAAAAATTTCTCGGTAACCTCGGTAGAAAAGCTACGGATAATATGCAGCGGCCTGTCTTACGCACCACGATATTCAAACTTTTTTGCGTATAATCCGAGATTTAAAGCCAGGAAATTAGAGTAGCTCTGTGATCATATCGTTTTACAGATAACAAAGAGCAACCGAAAGCTGATATCTACAGTCAACCTACATAAATTACACATTGTAATCTGCTGTATTTTATATTGACCTCTACTCCCATTAATTCCGTAAATACGTGAATTGTGTACAAAAAGTATTGTAGAGTAGGAGAGAGTAATAGATGTCGCTGAGGCTTTAGCTTCTGCTAGTTGAAAGCAAGTTTCGCTTGACTTATAGCGTTCCTATGCTGGGTAATCACTGATTTGTCTTTTCTTATTCAGTATTCAAAACCAGTGGGAAATATGTCCCAATGAAGCATTAAGGGTCCTTTGAGCCCTATTAGTACTTGTTCCTATATTGTGAAATTATAGTTAACACTACCGTTACCAAGTATTTAAAGCCTTAAACCGTAATACTTTGAATTTCAACGAGTGCATTATTTTTGTTGAAATGAATCAACTTTAGTCGTGAACTAAATACTTTGTTTTGTTTTTAACTTTACAGCAGCAGCACAAAAATGCTATTTTTCTTGTCGGTGGCCTTCACGGGCATCTGGATTCCAGGAATCGTCACCTGGCTAGAGCTTGACCCCGCCAACCGAAGAGGATGGCGGAAACTCTTCCAAATTTTTAACTCATTCCTGGTAAGTGAAGTGCAGAATTAATGAGGCGGCATGATGTGTCTAAAAGAGTCATGAGGATAGCAAAATTGGATGCTGAATATAGACTTCATCCGTTAATAAGACTCGGGACAAGGGAAAATTGCAAGTTACTTGTCGGGTAGAAATTAAAGGGCACTGACTTTGCTGTGCTCGAAGATTTAAACATAGCACGTGGCGAGAAGAAAGGAGTTCTAAAGGCTTTGAATGGTACTATCCGATTCCTCACCGTTTTAAACTGCAACTCGTGTGCCGAATAAAATAATAACTTCGAGACTTTATAAACTTCAACTAAATTATATTTCTCTCTGTAATTCTGTTTTTCTAAATTTTTGCTGGCTATACACACAGTCCCGTAACATTAATGTGACACCTCCTACTTTCGACGTCTGCACGAAATAACCAATCGCAAAAGGCACTTGGCAGTACTAGCAGTGGGGGGGGGGGGGGGGGAGTACGAATACTCGTATATAAAAGGTGTCGTGTGAAAGCGGGCAACCTTGCAATCGTTGGAGTAATGCAGAAACGGAGCAATTTATCTGACGTCCAAAAGGGCATGATCATTAGCTTCCGGGCCAAGGGTGGCAGCATTTCCGAAACGGCTAATTTTGTGACCTATTCGCGTGCCGCCGTGGTAAAAGTATACCGTGCATGGCAAAATGGCACTATCCAAAATTGGCTCTGGGCGTCCACTGAGTGGTGTCAGGTGGCTTTTTTCAAATTAATCACGTTTTATGCTCCAACGTAGAGATTAACGTTGGTGTATACGGCGTGAAACGTCAGAAAACAAACACCTTGCATCAACTGCCCGAAGGATACAAGCTGGAGGAGGCAGCATTGTGGTCTGGGGAATGCTTTTGTGGCATTCCCTGGGAGCACTCATCATTGTGGAAGTCGCGATGGATCAACGGAAGTATCCATCTGTCCTTGCGGTTCATGCCCACCCCTACATGAGGATTGTTTTACCGCAGCATGATGGCATCTCCCAGCAGGAAAATGCGATGTGTCATACAGCTCGCAGTGTACGTGCGTGGTTCAAAGAGCACCAAGATGAGTTTACCATACTTCCCTCCCCCCCCCCCAAATTTCAGATTCGAACCCAATCGAGAATATGTGGGACCACCTCGATTGGGTTGTTCGCACCATGGATCCTCAACCACGCAATCTAGAGTAGCTGGCCATGGAACTGGAGTTGGCAGGGCTCCACCTCGCTGTAAGTACCTTCCAGAACCTCAGTGGCTCAGTTCCAGTCTCGCAGCGGTCCAAGCGGCGAAAGGTGTTTTTTCTGGCTTTTGACAGGTGATCACATTAATATGACTGGACTGTGTACTTTAACGTTAACATCCAACAAAAAATTAATTTCATTTCTAGTTACACGTTGTGGTTTTATTCCTAGAAGTTCAGTTATTGACAAATCTTTTAGAAAACTTAACTCGGACTGTAACTTTTTTTTCTATATCTATGAACATGGACCATTATATACCGTCAAGAAGTATAAAGATTTGGTGTTCCAAAAATCCGATTTTCATCCTTTAATGAATCAATGTGATTGAGATTGCATGGATGCCCATACATTTAAGATTAAATGTATCCATGAATGATAATATGCTGTTTTGTATAATTCTAAAACTAGTAACTACTTATTTTGGGGATTCTCAGTACAGTGTTACAAATGTTGAAAGTGTAATGAATCAAACTGATTGAGATCTCATTTATGTCCATACATTTAAGATCGTAGATATCCAGGAATGATTATATGCTGTTTTGTACAGTTCTAAAACTAGTAGCTACTTGTTTTGGGGATTCCCAGTACAGAGCTACAAATGTTGAAAGGGATATTTTAACCTAATGAATCAAACTGATTAAAAGCGATTTTTACCCGTGTAATGAATCAAACTGATTGAGATTTCATTGATGCCCATACATTTAAGATCGTAGGTATCCAGGAATGATTACATGCTGTTCAGTGCAGTTCGAAAACTAGTAACTTCTTGTAAGGAAGATTCTTAGTACAACGCTTTAAATATCGAAAGTGATATTTTTACCTAATGATTCAAACTGATTGAAAGCGGTTTTTACCTATATAATGAATCAAACTGACTGAGATTTCATTTATGCCCATACATTTAAGATCGTAGGTATCCAGGAATTATTACATGCCGTTCAGTGCAGTTCAAAAATTAGTAACTTCTTGTAAGGATGATTCTTAGTACAACACTTTAAATGTTGAAAGTGATAGTTTAACCTTCTAATGAATCAAGCTGATTGAAAGCGATTTTTACCAGTGTAATGAATCAAACTGATTGAGATTTCATTGATGCCTATACATTTAAGATAGTAGGTATCCAGGAATGATTACATGCTGTTCAGTACAATTCAAAAACTAGTAACTCCTTGTTTTGGGGATTCTCAGTACAGAGCTACAAATGTTGAAAGGGATATTTTAACCTTTTAATGAATCAAACTGGTGGAAAGCGATTTTACACGTGTAACGAATCAAATTAAATGATATTTCATTGATGCCCATACATTTAAGATCGTAGTTATTTATGAATGATTAAATGCTGTTTAGTACTGTTCAAGAATTAATAACTGCTTGATACGATTATTCTCAGTACCCACTACTAATATTGAAATTAATATTTTGGTATATATTCAAGAAACATACTATGTCTCGTGATTCTACTAGATTCGACTACGAATGATGTTGATGTTTTAATTGCCGGTGAAAGAGGTTTAATGAAGTAAAAATTTCTGCTAGTTTGAAATTAATTTTCTTAAATTGTATTACCTTTATTTTTTGACTTTTTTCTGCTACAGTGCATAAATAATTATATATTCCTCTTCCACAATTCACCTCTTGTTAGAGTTAAGTAATTTTGAAAAACCACTCATTTATATTTCTTTTGCAGGGTGTTTTTATCGTATTTTTTCTGGGCTTCGGATCGAGACATTTTAGATATGCTGTTTTTGATAAATATGTCAAATATTTAAATATCCTTTTCCACGTAAGTTGATGTCTTTCCTATATCCCTGTTACATGGAAAATGCGTATGTTTGTATGTTCTGTTCATGTCATCAAAAATTGTTTTTGTTATTGCCATAGTTTGAAACTATTTTAAATTTAATCAGAATATTTAAGGTTCAAAATATTACCGCTGTTTGAAAAACAAACAGAAAGAAAAATCCCCAATGGGATCAAATAGTCCTCATGTGCCCAACGTATGAACTGCAGAACATAAAATCACAAGTTCACGTTACGATCTGTCATAGATCTTTTACAGAACCAGATTCTACCCTTTTATATACAGGTATTCCTCGACTTACGACCACTCGCACTTACGACCGAAATTTTTTAATTAAAAATAATTCTCAAAAATACTGTTCCTCGAATGTACAGTACATACCTATACGTAATTTGTCAGAATACATTTCTGTCAAAACACACATTTTCTTTTGTTCATTAAAATAGCAATGCTGCTAGTTTTTTAAGTGTGGTAATAGATTTTTGATATGTACATACATATGTACCGGGTGGTTATAATTAAACTTCCCCTATAAACGGCATCCTACAGCGCAAACGGGTGAACAGAATGCAGCGAAATTTTGTATATGGACTATACACGAGATGCGCTCACGGAATTTCGAAAAAAAATATTTAGTTCCAAAATGTTCACCAGAGGGCGCCTTTTCGGGAAAAACATGAAATTTAACACAATAAACGACCAAAACGGAATACAGAAACAATATTAACATTTATTGACTAGTTTCTGATCACCTTGTCATCGAACCACATTAAGTAAAGGTAAGGGAGAAACAAAAACAGTTCAGTTTGCAGAAACAAGAACAGATTAGGATGAAATTGCACAAGAGTAGCAGTTGTTAATCGTGTCCAGGACGATGTAGGGAAAGCTGCTCGACGTGACCACCTTCATTCACCAGCAAAATTTCAATTCGATGGACAGTGTGTTCAACAGCAAATCGTAACTGATCAGTTGTGAGGCTTCGCACATGAAGCGTTATGGAGTTCTTTAAGTCATTCAACGTCGCAACACCTCCACGATGGAGATGAATGAAGGTGGTCACGTGGAGCAGCTTTCCCTACATCGTCCTGGACACGATTAACAACTGCTCTTCTTGTGCAATTTCGTCCTAATCTGTTCTTGTTTCTGCAAACTGAACTGTTTTTTGTTTCTCCCTTACTTTTACTGAATGTGGTTCGATGACAAGGTGATCAGAAACTAGTCAATAAATGTTAATATTGTTTCTGTATTCCGTTTTGACCGTTTATTGTGTTAAATTTCATGTTTTTCCTGAAAAAGCGCCCTCTTGTGGACATTTTGGAACTAATTTATTTTTTTCGAAATTCCGTGAGCGCATCTCGTGTATAGCCCATATACAAAATTTCGTTGCATTCCGTTCACCCGTTTGCGCTGTAGGATGCCGTTTATAGGGAAAGTTTAATTATAACCACCCGGTACTTACAAGACAATGGTTTTGAAATCGTGTTTGACTAAATAAGGCGTGCAAAAAAATATTTTTTTTTCTTGGACCGTGTAAATTCAAATTTGTGTAAAAAAATAGTTGGGTGTATATGTAAAAGATTATAATTATAATTCCTTATAGTAACGTTTTTTTTTTCCCTCAAAACTTCATTTCCACTTTGCCTCTAATAAACTTTGAAGGGGTTGTCCCTTTGTAACATCCATTTCCTCTAAATTGTGTTTAACAAGCACCAGTTCAAATGAATATTCAGAATTGATAAATAGTATTATAATTTTTCCTTTCCTGTTTAGTATTTTAATGTACCAATTTACTGTTTTAAGTTCATAAATATGTTTCTCAAACTCATAAATAATGCTTTATTGCTCCAAAATATATTAAATTCATAAAAAAAATAGATTGTGATGTGTGATGAAACTGTACATGATGAAATGTTTTCCTTTTTCCAGTAATCAGCATCCAAAAAACTGTAAAAAAAAACTATTTAGTTTACAGACAATTTTTTCATCGCAGACCGGTGTAATTTAAAGCCCTGTAAAAAATAAACTACAGAAAATTTTTAATTTTTATGTTGCATTTTATAAACCATCATATTATACTGATTTGAAAATTTTAATAAATGTTAAAAGTCCTATTATTACTGATTTTATTTGCTGTTGAAGTTGATTTATTTCTTTTGATTCATTACTAAAGAGTAAACTATGTATTTCATCTTTTTCAGAGTAATGAAGTAAATCCCACTTCGTTTGAATATACTAACGGTTACAGATTTGAGTACAAAAATTGTAAGTATTCTCATGCGAATCTTTTACCAAAATTTTTTTGTGTGCGTGTTTTGCATTTGTTTATTCTTAGTTATATGGAAAGATTATAGTTACATAATGTCTTAAGGCTGCTGTGTACTAACCGCATTGGATTCACTCACCTCAATGTTAACCTATGGAGAAAATGTGTCCAAGGAATGCAGACTTGGATTTAAAGATTTATTTTAATTGTACTCTGTAATAGAAAAAGAAATTTTACACCTTAGGACATTTTTCGTTTCGTAAAAAACAATGTAAATAATATATTAAAATTTAAGATACTTGGGGGGGGGGGGATCGGATCTAGTGTGTTTTAAACGCTCATCAATTCCTTTGTTAGACGAAATTTATGAAATGAATCCTGTTGCAAGGTGCAGAAAAGTTGAGGCTATCTAAAAATACCATATTTATTGGATTATCAGCATTTATGTAGCTGTAAAGAGCAGATAATTTTCTCTATAGGTTAACACTGAGGTGAGCGAATCCAATAGGGTTAGTAGACAATTGACTTAAGATAATCATTTCTTCACGCGGAACTATGTATAACGGAAGGGGCGTATCGAACTTAAACTTACATATCTTCCAACAACTTCAAGGCAGCGTTATGATCGCTAGATAGAAGACTTTATAGGTTATACTGAGTATAAATTTTCTAATGCCCGAATAAGACTTTCAGATCGGATTCAAAATCTCTAACAATTAACAATTATCTATAACACGTCTGTAACACAACTATTAAGGAAAAATTTATAGGAAAATATTTCTCCAATATGGCAAAAAATTGCTCTTATGTTAACTTACAGCTCTTAAGCATCTCTATATTTGTCCCTGAAAGTACTCATAACTGTACCAAAAAGAACTCGTATACTGGGCACCATATATATATATATATATATGTGTGTGTGTGTGTGTGTGTGTGTGTGTGTGTGTGTGTATATATATATATATATATATATATATATATATATATATATATATATATATACAGCTGAACCCCGTTATAGCGAATCTGGTATGTAACGAACTCACGGCTATGACGAACGAAAATTTTTGTTTCGCCATTTTCCTATTGTACGTAATTTAATTAGTAGTGTGTCAGTTCTATGTGATCGATTTTAGTAGATTTAATTCATCAATGATCATTTTTTATAGATTTTATTTTTAATACATCATTATTGAATACACATTGCAACTAATGAGTTATACATTTTGTGAACTATAGCGATTTTCTTAACGGTTCGAATACAGCGAACCACCGGATAAAGCGAACAAAACCTTTGGTCCCTTGAAGTTCGTTATAACGGGGTTCGACTGTATATATATATATATATATATATATATATATATATATATATATATATATATATATATATATGTATACATAAAGGAGTAGTGTAAGATCAAAACTAAGAGTTCATTTTTCTTTTTCAAAGTTCAGTTCCTGATCCTTTCTTACAGTATATTTCAATAAGTTAAAATCGAAAATATTTGGAAAATGGCCCACTAATAAAGGATAATTTGGTAATTTTTCTAAAGGTAATTTCAAATTTATATATTCAGAAATGCATAAAATACAGTGCTTTGTCCTTTACCAAAAAAAAAAAAATTTAAGGGAGATTATTTGTTTTGATCCGACACCTCTCACATAGTCTTTTGCTTCCATTTTTCAAGCTAGGGGTAAAAATATTTATATATATTATTTCTAAAAGGTGTTTTTTTTTTGTTTTATACCTTCCTCTCCCTTCATACTTAACAAAATTAAACATTAAGATCTCCGCTTCGTGCGAATTGTTAATTTAGAATTACACATCATATTGTCTGTTTAAAAATCGAGTATAAACATTATAAACATTTTTTCTTCCCCTAGATGGCGTGCGCTAGCTTTTTTTATATTTTACCATTATCAATCGCACTGAACTTTTAAATTCAAAAATCGTTTGCTTTCATTATCATTCTGTGATTTCATTCATGAGTTTCTTTATTGGAAACATCCGAGTAGGTGTATTCTTTTTGCATGGAAATACTATATATATTATTTCTAGAAGGTGATTTTTTGAGACGATCCCTTTCTCTTCCTTCATACTTAACCAAAATCAATAAATGAGGTACCATTATAAAGATTAAGTTCTCCGCTTCTAATTGTTAATTCAAAATGACACATTGTATTGTTTGTTTGAAAATCGAAGTGAAGCATAATCGAAGTGTAGCCCTAAAGTTCTTTCCCTTGATGCGTAGAAACGGTACGGTCAAATAGTGTGCACAAAGAGGTTTTGTATTGTAAATATCACATTTTCCACGAGTTTGTGTCCTATTTAACTTTTAATATTGTCTACAAAGGTGTTTTGACGTGTGTGTATCTCATGTTCCCCTCTTTTGTCTTATGCTTCACCTCCAATATTGTGGCGTTTTGTAATCGGTTTTGTATTATCCTTACGCACCATTGTTATTTGACAAATAAACAATTGCTACAAACGAACCGGTTCTTCTTTCATCCTACTGCGAGAAACCAACCTTCCTATATAATTTATCGTATTTTACTCGCATGCGAAAGGGTCGCACGGGCCACCTAGTTATATAAAACAATGTTTTTTTTAACAATGTAATTTACCCCATGCTTTTATCCAAATTCAGCTGTAAAATTCATAGAGAGAAAAAAAATCCTCTCACATTGTATTAGGGATGCGACATCGATGTTCTAAACATCGATTTATTGAAGCCGATGTTTTTTTAACATCGATGTTTTGTGCTCGATGTTTTACGTTGTCTCGATTTTTTTTAATGAAAAAGTAGCATAATAAAAAAATATACCATGTAGCATAATTTTCACACTCAGTAAAGGTAAGTCTGAATTCTCTAAAGGAAGAATACAAAAGGGGGGAACGATTCCTTAGCATACAGACAAATGGGAATCAACAACCAATGAACCAATCAGAGCGCTTGGAATGTTCTTGACACTCCAGAACCTTCGATGGGATTTTATTTTATAAATAGTATATACACGAGAGCAGCCATTTAAGTTTTTGTTTTGTTCTGGTTTTATATAAGTTGACTTTAATATTATTAGTAAGATGCCTCCTAAAAGTACCGTTTGGAAATATTTTTGCAAAACCTCTGACAAATTAGCGAAATGCAATATTTGCCTTAAGTCCTTCAAAACTTCTGGTAATACCACGAATTTATCTGGACATTTGAAGGCAAAACATGGCGATATTTACAACGAGAATTTTGAGTCATCAATGTAGCCCAAGGCAAAAGGAACCAAGTTTTTGTCATTTGTGTCAGCCCAATCAGAGAGTAAAATTAAATCCCCCCCTCCCTACACACACACACACGACTAACCGAAGTAACATTAATGTTAGAGGTTACTAAACCAGCTTTTTAAAAAAATGGATGCTCTAAAACATCGATGTTTAAAAACATCGATGGTTTTTGGTCGATGTTTTATTAGCATCGATGTTTTAATATTGAATATCGATGTTTCAAAACATCGATGATTTGTCATCGATGCCGCATCCCTACACTATATATAGATTCCTTGAAAGGTATACGGTAAATGTCCGAAGAGGCATATAATACCAAATATAAGTTATTTTGATCCATATGTACATGAAAAAATAATGAAATTGCAGATTATACCGATGAAACACGCAGACCTCCCTAAGTGCAATACTGAATGTGGAAAGGAAAAAAGGACGCTAATGCCTACACGAGGTTGTGGAAATTTGTATATGCATATTCAGTACTGAATATGCATATACGTTAGTAGTAAGTATATTACATCATCTCAAGCTTGTGTCGAAAATTTGCATATTTTATAAGTTTGGGGATGGAATGAAAGCATGTATGAATAATACTTTTTTCTAAGTACAACGGGCACCTGCCCCGAAAACTGGTTATTAGTATATATTGCTAGGAAAGTTATAAAATGTATCGCTTAATATTATAAGATAATTTTATTTACCCATAAGTAAGTATATAAATGTGTATTGGGTTTTTTTTTTCTATTCATATGTGTAATGAAAAGTAAGATCAATATAATCATCCTAATAGCACCTTTTGATGAATTTAATACAGGGTACGGCAAAACGGACTCTCATATTTCAAAGGATCATAAAAAAATGAACGAAACAATTTACAAAAAAAAAATTTTATATTTTAGAAAAGTACTTACGAGGGATGGAACTTTAATAGTGGTAACACTGTTCTAGAGCCCTCGCTCAGCAGAACCCATGAAATCAGCTTATACCACACGTACGTCCCATACCTGCTTTACCTCTAAGCGAATGAGCTCTCCCCACAAACATCACACGCCTGCACAGTGAACACAGCCATGTTTTAGTTATCGGTCTATCGTACGAAATAATTTGTTGTATCGTACTGATGGTAGGAAAATGCTTGTGCTCACACTGTGGCTGATGTGTTTGCTCGCCGTGGCTGGGAAGTGCTCTACCATGCCCCATATTCCCCGGACTTAAGTCCCTGTGACTTTGATCTCAACCCGAAGATGAAGGAACTGGTCCGTGGATTCCACCAGAGATTCTGCGAGTTTGTAGACCACTCCATTCGAAGGATCAACTGATCAGGTGCTGACAACGGCATCCTGCAGCTTCTAGGGCGTTAGCAATGGATGCTTAACAATGCTGGTTACTGCTTTGAGGGGCTATAAAAGTTTCACCCCTGTATCTCTTCTGTATAATCTCTACATACCTAGTTGCCACCATTAAAGTTCCCTCCTGTGTATAATGTAGTTATTTTTCCCACTAGGTTTTGAATATAACATCACTCATGTGGCACTACCGAAGCTGTTCTCTAAAGTTTTCCATCACTCTGTTGGTTATCTCTGTGAAGGGATTGAGGCAACTTCCTCATAAATAGCGGAATCGCGGCACATTTCCACGTGTTCCAGTGTTCCAAAGATGAACCCTTGGTTTCCTTGGTAATATAGACCCACTCCCTGTCCCGTTTGGAACCCATCGCAGTAATGTTTATCGATGAGGAACGGTATCAGTTGCTTAGAGACCGAAGAGCGTCCTAAATGCCCTCTGTGTCGCGGTTACAGAATTGTTGTTTTTAAAGAACGACACGATAACGAAACCGTGATGTTCAACGGACCAACTCATGGTATCTACTATCAACTAGAAAATCAGGCCGAACTGTTGCGATCTCCCTTGCAGCCTTACCCCCAACCAATTACCCTTAACCTTACCAGTGACCTTCAGAAATGGGGGAGTCCATTCTGCCGCACCCTGTACTTGCGCATAAAAGCAGAGTGAAAGTGTAATCTGCATGGAGTGAGTGTGGAATTTTCAAAATATGTACTCTTTAAATTGCATTAAAGCCACTGGCTAGTAACCCTATCGTATTCGCCTAGCTTAAAATTGAACCTATGGAGCAAATTTCTCCAGTGATTGCAAACTTTGATTTAAAGATTTTCTTTTTAAGTTGTGCTTCATAATAGAGTAAGAAATTTTTGACTCGGGTATCTTTTTCAGTCCTTGAAAGAAACGCCAATAATACTTTTAAATTTGAATTATTCGGGGAGAAATGTGGTCTAGTGTGTTTAAAACACAAATCATGTTGGTGTTGCTAATTCCTCCTGGCCGGAAGTATTCTAGACCCGGTCCGTATATATTTGCGATCTGAGGGGTTGGTCTCTGGTATATAATTGCACCGCAAAGGTTGGAGTCCGACTTAGCTAGGTGCCACCTCAATTTCGACTGAGCGACCCCCAGGGACGACATCCGGGGGAATCGGACCTTCTCCCACCCTCTCTGACCTCATAGAAGGACTTCCTGGTCTACGAGTTTAACGTGCTCATATCCGGCCTGGACACGGAGTATAATGGTGCTTGTCGGGGTTTGATCCGAGTACCCTCAGTGCCGAAAACTGACGTGCTACCACTAGGATACCTCGGGCACGCAGACCATTTCCTTTCGTAGGAGAAATTTTGAAAACATAAAGGAAATTGTAAGCGTTTAAAACACAGTATACCTCTTTTTTCCCCCCGAATAATTCAAATTCATAAATATTATTGCATTCTCATAATACTACATTATTTTTAATGGCATAAATCCAGAGTAAGAAAGTAATCTACATGGAATGACTGTAGAATTATCAAAATATTGCATTATTTTCATCGTATAAAGACAGAGTAAGAAAGTAATCTGCATGTAATGACTGTGGAATTATCAAAACATTGCATTATTTTCATCATATAAAGACAGGGTAAGAAAGTAATCTGCGTGGAATGACTGTGGAATTAACAAAACATTCCATTATTTTCATCGCATAAAGACATAGTAAGAAAGTAATCTGCATGGAATGACTGTGGAATTATCAAAACATTGCATTATTAAAGACTGAAAAATATCCCTGGTCAAAAATTTCTATATCTATTACGAAGTACAATTTTTTTTTTTTTTTAATCTTCAAATCCAAGCCGATAAACATTGGAAAAATTTTCTCCATGGGTTAATATTGAGCCAAGGGAATCTAATAGGGCTATTGCTATTGCACAGCAGCCTTAAAACGGAGTAAAGTTTAATCCGCATGAAAATACTGAAGAGTTTTCAAAATGTTGCATTTTTTAAATTTTTTGAGAAAAGCAATGTAATCTGCATGCAATTACTTTGCAACTTTCAACATATTCTATTCTTGTCAATACATAGAAACAAAGTAAGAGAGTAATCTGCATGCAGTAACTATAGAATTCTCATAATACTACATTATTTTTAATGGCATAAAACCAGAGAAAGAAAGTAATCTGCATGGAATGACTGTGGAATTATCAAAACACTGCATTATTTCATCGGATAAAGACAGTAAGAAAGTAATCTGCATGGAATGACTGTAGAATTATCAAAACATTGCATTTTGTTCATCGCATAAAGACAGAGTAAGAAAGTAATCAGCATGAAATGACTGTGGAATTTTCAAAGTACTGCGTCATTTTAATTATAAGCAATATAAGTAGGGTGGAAACATAATCTGCATGGAAACTGGGGAATTTTCGAAATACTGTATTACTTTCGCTGCATAAAAGCACTGTAAAAACGCAATCAGCTTGGAATGTCAGAAAAATATTTCATTTTTTCGTTCAAGTTGCAATTTTGTGCTTCGACTGCATTTGTTTTCTCCGTGTTCGTTTTCATAATTTAATTTTTAATTCTTAGTTTACTTTCAGAAATAATCTTTTGTTTTTCTTTTTACAGATTACTACTGAAACCAGCCCATTCCCCTCTGTACATAAGATGTTCATATTTGCATGTTTTCCATGTGTCATATATTTTACCAAGAGACCTTTTTGTATTGTTCCCGCTTGTTAACCGTATACTGGCTTTTATACGTGTGGCACAATTTCTTGTATACAAAACATGTATCATACTCGATTTGTAGAATTTTGTAAAATAAATTGCCTATTCAAGTGTTCGTATAACTACTCTCATTTTTGTGTTCGTTATCTTAGGCTTAATAATTCATTAAGTTTAAATACCTTTTATCTGTTTTGGGCACCCTGTAAGTACCACTTTCATGTAATACAGCTTCAACGCACCAGTAAAAAATAGTAAATTTAGATAATGCAATTAAAACTTTCATTCAAAACAAAGCTTATTTTCTTCATTGATTAACTTTCGTTCAGAACAAACTAACCATTGGACACTAAATGTAATCATCGCTGTAATAACTTTCAATAGTAGTATCAATGCTAACTATCTTTCCAATAGCAAAACAGTCGAATGGTATTCAAGTGCATGTGGCAACGGGTCGACGAAAGGGTAAATCTTAGCCCACTTTGTATGAGCTTGATTTTACTGCCTTAATTTTCGTCTAAATGGTTGGTCAAAACTTCAGAAGCGGTTTGTATCACAACCAACCAAGATGACAAATATCAGTAAAGGCCAAATATCAGTAAAGTGCTTTACTGATAATATACTGATCAGTAAAGATGATATACTGACTGATAATACACTGACTAATATATACTGATAATATACAGTCTGATTATATACTGATTGTTACCGACTGATCATTACTGGCTGATTATATACTGATAATATACTGATAGTAAATAATACTGATAAGTAAAGGCTTTTACTGACAGTCCAAATATCAGTAAAGGCCAAATAAAATGACAAATATCAGTAAAGTCAAAAATAACAATGCAGCCGGAGCGTTGCGTTGCGTTACTACGGCTGCCCCTGGATTGTTGTCATGATCTGTGATTGATTTGCTGTAACACGTGGTCATTATATTAAGCTCTGTGATTGGCTGAAATTTTTAACGTTCACGCTACGTAACGCTCAAAGTTGAAGGTGAACAAACAGGCCACGAGTAACTATGGTAGCACTGTATCATATAGTTTTACAAATCACAAAGAGCAACCGAAAGCTGAAATATTCAGTCAATCTAAGTAAATTAGTTTGAAATAATTTCGTTTATATGTATTGTAAACTGAAATGCCATTTGGAAAGTAAAAATCCTATAAATTACATTCACGTGTACTCACATTAAAGTATCCGACTACCTTTAAAACATCGATTTTGACGAAAATTCCAAAATTGTTTTCAAGTCCTTTTTTTTAAAGATTGCAAATTTCTGTTTCTAAATCTTCTTTTATTTTTTCGGTACGATCATTAGAAATGAAATGAGAGTTATTAAAAGATTAGCAGCAGCTATGAATTTCAATACAAGTTGAAAACTTTAATCGTGTTTTCTGAAGAACTTACTTTTCATCTAAAGGTGAACGACTCTTTGATAATACTAAGAATGTTATGAACTTCAGATTTGATTTTAGGTATATTATTTGTTGTTTTATAGCTGCATTTATAAAAAAATCTCATGAGAAATTACTAAAATTTTACATGTGATTGCATATAATAACTCGTATTTTTTTTTATTTTAAAATATCTATTAGCTTTTAGCCCATTACACTTAGAAAGTACTTACGTACATAAGACCAAAAAAAGTCAATGTTATATGCATATTTTCTTTAGAGCTAGAGTTGTTTTTGTAAAAATTGGCTAAATTTCGAACCAATTTCCTCAACTTTGTAAACATTTGCATACTTAATGTCGATTTTTTCCTCATTTTCGAGTTTTGGTGTTATATTCCTGTTGTTGTTGTTTCCAAACCCCTTGGTGTAGGAAAGCCTACTCAAAGTCCAAAGGATCTAGGTCCTCAAATCCTAGGTCCTTGGCGAAGGGTAGTAAGCAGCTTCACTTTAAGGCGAGGAACTATTTTTTTCGATAACTTTAAGGTCTTATATAATCGTCTTATGTTTAATCCCTCATTTCTAGAACGGACCACTTTTATCCCGAAAAATGTTTTATATTTGAATTATTTATTAATATAACAAGCCACACTTATTATTTTAAATGAAAACAAAATTACTGAAAGAGATCGCGTCTCCTTTGGCGAAAGAAAAAATAACAGTTGCAAAACCAAAATACCGTGAAATCTGTATCTATAATAATAAATTTTTGTATGGTCCAGTATTTATAAAAATAAACATGACTCTAAATTTTATTGAGGTTTTCTGAAACTCCCTTACATTACTTCGGGAATTAGTAAGTAATACGATGCAGGGTAAAAAGTCCCAAAATACGTTGATTACATGAAAATGGGAATCAAAACATGCGATGGTTTTCTTATAGTTAAAACTTCCATAGTTTTCTTAATGCCTAAAGAGCGATAAACACTTTGCGCGGGAAATGGTATTAGGGTGTTGATTATCCCCGACCACTCATTTTGAGAATCGACCTCCCCGAGGCAGCAACCTTAAAACCAGTTTCAGGTCTCTTCTGAAGGGAGGTCTGCAATACCACTAGGCAGGGCCCGACTATGAACGCTGGGGGCCCCTCGGCAGATGCTATTTGGGGGCCCCCCCCCCCTTACGATCATTTTTAAAAATAAGAACTATCCATGGGCTATACATACTATTAGAAGTACTCTGTGCATACACCAAGGGGGTTTTTGGGCCCCCTAGCATCAGGGGGCCCTGGGCAAAGTCCCGATTTGCCCATGCGATAAAAAGGCCCTGCCACTAGGGCTGAAGTCTGACTTGACCACGAAGAACATCGGTCCCATAATTTTGAACCGAGTCAAGTGACGATACCGGAACACTTGACCCCGCACCTCTAGAGGTAAATTTGAGAACTTGGAGGACATTGTAGCCACGACCTATTTTACGTGCCCCGGCCACCATTAGTGAATACGGCGATGGATTTGTAGCGACGAGCACCGAACTAGGGACGTTGTTATATTCCTTCGAAAAATAAGACAGAAATTTTCGCAAGTACAGTTTTCAAAAAAAAAAAGGGCTCCGAACGTAGTCGGATACCTTAATATAACTCAATAACTCATTAAATTTAGATACCTTTTATCTATTTTTGACGCCCTGTAAGTATCACTTTCATGAAATACAAAGTCAGAGATATTTATGATTAAGGCAAAGTTTTGCGCGTTCCGAAATTCAAGGATCTTTAGCATAATAATTACAAGATAAAAAGAACTTTTTATGTACCATGATTTTAAATTTTCTGTTGAATCATATAAACTTGACAATTCTATGTATTAATAAATACTTTTTTAAGATTTTTTTGATGAATTATATCATTAACTTGAAAGAAAATGAAGCTAATTGGAAGTTAACTTGCATATAACTTTTCGTTCCCGTTCCGGCCGATAGATGGCTGCACCAGTCTACAAAACAAAATTAACTGAAAATAACTGAAATTTAATTTAATTCTGCTTAAAGATGGCTAAAAGTATTTAAAAAATGCATTGTCATCGTGTTCTGAGCTATTCTAAAAGTTTCAAATGTCTAGCTAGTAGGGGAGGTTACTTAAAAATCGATTGCAAGATTTGTAAGAGATAAACACACAAACAAAGAAGAAAGCAAGTTAATAAAAACATGGTACAGGCAACCCTCCTACAGAACGGCATCTTACAACACGGTTTCGCTCTAACACGATAAGATAAATTGCGTGAACCCTCATATAACACTGCAACCTGTAACATGGTTTCGCTCTAACACGATAAAAAATTTGTGAAAACCTTTGTACAACACTGTACTTCTATAGCACTAGATAACATGATTTTTGTTTAACACATTTAAAACTGAATTACCTTAAACTAATGACGGGAAGGAATAATGAACTATATTGGCTTTACATGAAAATGTATAAAGAAATCAGAAGTTGCAAAAAATCTAAAGGAAGAAAAAGGTTCTGAAAGTGAAGGGGATATCGTTAAACCGTAAAAACGTTCTCGTTTGATTCTACTGAGCAATGATGAGGAAGAAATTTATTAAATAAAGGTTGCATTAAATGAAAATAGTATTTTTTGTTTCTTTCCGTTTTGTGTTATACATACATTTATATTTTTAATAAAAGTTAAGTTGCTTATATGGAATTTTAAAAAAAAATTGTTTGTTTTTAATAAGTTTTCGGAACGTAACCCCCCCCCCCTTTTTGTACTGGCTCTGGGCCTCATACAACACGGTTTCACACAACACGGCAGGAACCTATCTACCGTCTTATAGGAGGGTTACCTGTAATAAAAATGTATAGCATCAACCTGGTTATGCGTTGGTCTTTTAATGGTATTGTTTATTCCACTTAATATTTGCTTTCTTTCTACCTCTAGACCGTGGTGTCTTAACCTATGGTCCCTGGACACTTTTGGGCGTCCGCCGACTTCGAAGAGAATTCTAGTTCAACTCGGTCATGTGGCAGAACACCAATTTTGAGACGTTTATTTGAAACTAAAATGGATTCATGAGTTGACACTTTCAGGAGCACAATATCAAAATATTTTTGCGGGAGGACAAAACATTATAATTGAAGAAATATTACCATTAGGAACATATTCTGTAAAAAATTTTTAAAAATTGTAGCTTGGGTTTCGGCAGGGGGTGGTTCATTTTTTAACCACCACACACCTAGAACACTCTATATTAGAACGTCTGTTCTGACTGGCTAATCCATTATAAATAATCCTATGAAATCAATAATAATACAGAGCAAAGATATGAAAATACGTCCATTGCAATCAGTTTACAATATATATGCATATATATGCATTCATTTATTTATATTTATACACAACATTTATCAAAATAATTATCTGTCCATAAGTAAATAAATAAATAAACAAAGTAAAAAGTATATAAATGAAAGTATATAATGAAAAAAGTATATAAGGAAAGTTCAATGTACCTAAGATGGGATTACTTTGTGACGGATATTTAGTTTTTTTTCCTGTGCTAACAGATCAGTTTTAAAAGCAGCCCAAAACGAACAATTGCAAAACATTGGTACATCCTTTCCTTACGTAGTAATATAATGCGCTAACCCGCATCTTCAATTACCATTGAGAAATTCAAAAGTGTTACAAAGTTGCCCCGCCGAGTGGGGCTACTTTGTGACATCTGTGTTTTGACCTCGATATCCAAGAGGAAAAATTACTTGACACAAAGTTAGACCGTAAAACGCTTGTCAAAAGCTTGATACAAATTATATATGCCTATTACAAATATTGGACAGCTTTATCTATATTTTTGGCATCAAAGAGACCTCGGGTGCCCAGGGCAGCCATCATTTCTTTGAGAAGATGAGGAAATTCGTCTTTCGGCACATTCTGCTCCTTCGGGTAGTTTTTTTCCAGATAGTCAATACTTCTTTCTCTCCAGTGGTGTTTTAGAGGACGGAAAAATGCAACATCGAGCAGCTGGAGGAGGTGGGTCGACTTTGTGGGTTATTTTGTGACAATGTCAATGTGTCACAAAGTAACCCCGTCACCTCTCGATATTCAGGATATGTTCTCATATCTCTCGGAAATATCACTACATAAAGTCATACTGCTCCATAATCTAACCAACAGTTTGGCAATAAAAAATAATCACCCATGGTAGCTGGTTGTATAAGGTGTTAGACTTCAGGAGGCAATAGGTTTGAACAATACACTGGTCAGCGAAGACAAATGGCACGCAGACTCTCCGGACACTGGCCACTAGGTATCTCTGTATCTTGGACAAGCTTTAGATGTTGTTCTTTGCCTTTCTGGTGTCACGGGCGTGACGCAAGATCCGAAATACGAAAAAATTACTATGTGTCACAAAGTTACCCTTGCAGTCACAAAGTACTTACGGTATATAAAAAGTATAAAAAGTATGTAAAAGTATATAAATAAAAAATTTCAGGTGTCTCAGAAACAGTAATATTTTTTCTAGCCATTCCGACGCAGTACAAAGTCAAAGAAAAGTAAAGATTTCTCTCCCGATTAGAAAATTTAAAACATTTACATGTATCATACATCATAATCACATATAGGAATGCTACCCCTTGATGAAACAAACAAAAATACATATCGGGTGTCCGAAAAGTATGGCTGCACTTTCAAAAATGAATTAAAAATAAACAAACAAAGATTTTCACTTACAGTTTTTTATATTCCATAAAAAAAAATATCAAAGTTTTTTTTGCAATGTTTTATTCCACGATTGCTTTATACCACGATTGTTTTATACCACGATTTCAATGTGCGCACCATTAGTCGAGCGCAACACATCGGGTCTATACGAGATTTCTCGACACGTTCTATGAAGAATTGCAGGATCAACACTCTGAATGGCCGCTGTAATTCGACTTTTCGGTTCATCAGTATCACAAATTGGAAGTTGGTAAACAATGTTTTTCACGTATCCCCATAAGAAGAATTCCAAAGGTGTTATGTCTGGAGATCTAGGTGGCCACGGTATTGGACCTCCTCTTCCCATCCATCGCCCGGGGAACTTTTTATCTAAAATCTTTCGAACTTCCAAACTCCAGTGTGGTGGTGCCCCATCCTGCTGGAAAATGATATTGGGTTGCAAATCCTCTACTTGAGGAAATGCGAAAATTTCAAGCATATCAAGGTAATTGTCAGAGCGGACAGTTTCTTCGGAAAAGAAAAAGGCCTAATAATTCGATCGTGCAGTAAACAACACCACACGTTTACTTTAGAGCTGTATCTTGCTTCCTCCAGTACGGCAAGCAGAATGTTGCAAAACGTGGATGTAGCGCCATCTAGTTTACATTTCATTGAACAGAAACTTTAATATTTTCTTTATGGAACATAAAAAACCGTAAGAGAAAATCTTTGTTTGTTTATTTTTAATTCATTTTTGAAAGTGTAGCCATACTTTTCGGACACCCGGTATTATCCAAGAGGTGCTGATGTTAAATTTTGGGCCAAAATTTGAGAAAGTAGTAAGTGTAATAATTGAGATGTTAAATTGTTGTTATTTATTAGCTGTTTTTACTTACTCGTGTGACATCCATTACTGTGTATAAAAAATTTCAGATCAATCCATCTACTTAAAGAGATTGAACAAACATTTTATAATTTACACAGACATAATTTAACGTATTACTTCATACACAAATATGTACATTGCACTACCGGAAATGTCTCAGTTATCCGGGACCTCGTGCCCTAAGATATCCCTGATGTAGAAAGTCTTTTTCCTTTCGTTCTTATACCACTCGTTCATATTTTCATTCCTGGTTACGGAAGAACTAGTCGCCATTTTCTCTCTTCGCCCGCGTGCGCTGAGAAGTCTAGAAGTTTCTGAGTACCTAAAAGTTTCTGAATCGCTGCATCGAAACGAATCTTCCGCCACGTGGTGTCTCGCGGAATATTCCATAGCTGGGTCTTCGACTTTTAATTTAGATTTCTGCTTTTTATCCGTGTTTTGAGGCGTGTTGTCTTTATCCGAGGACGCCATCTTTGGTGCCTTGCGTAATATTCTGTTGATGGAAGAAACGGATGGCAGAGAATCGCGAGGGCATATGCCTTCGAAGAGGAGCTTTTCTCGAATTTCCCAAGCGAAAAGGGATGCGTTGTCTTCCTTGTATTGTCGAATTTTGGATATGACGAGAGGAGTTGAGACTCTAGGCTTGCTTCCGCCTGAAAATATAAAAAAAAAATTAAATTCTAAATTAACAATTCGTCAGAAGCGGATAATTTAATCCTTAAAATTGTATCTCATTTATGGATTTTAAGTATGAAGCGAGAAAAAGTGATCGTCAGAAAAAAATCACCTTCTAGAATAATATACAGTGGAACCTCGCATAACAAACATAATTCGTTCTAGAGTCTTACTCGTAATGCGAAACACTCGTTAAGCGAAACAATTTTTCCCATATAAATTAATGTAAAATGCGATAATGCGTTCCATGCCAAAAAATACTCAAAATTTTTTAGATGTAACGTTTGTTATTTAAAGAAAATTACTTATACATAAATTCTTAAGGAGCAAAATCATCCATATGTAGTTTATTATTTACGAATTTATGACACATATCTGATTTTTTTACTAGAAAGCTATCTAGCGACATTTGTTTTTCTCGGCGCTTCAAAATTTGCTGAAAATGTGTCACCGCATTGTGATTGAATAAATTTATAGCGCGCATAGCCACCGTCTTATCAGGGTGATGCTTTGTAACTTACGATGAAACAGTTTCCCATGCTTTCATAATGTCTTTTATTGCGTCAGAAGATTGTTTCTTTGCCGTTTCTTCATCCTTCTCCACTGACAAACTCTCCTCTACAACTGCTGGCTATGAAAGACACTGCAATTCTATTAGCTGTTCGGTGGTCAGCTCTTGGTTGTGTTCTTCCACAAGCTTCTCAGTATAATTGTTATACTCCAGTCCCATGATATTTGCTTCTCGAACCTTCCATGACTACCCTTAAATACTTATTTTTCGGCCATTGATGATCCTGGTGACGTGAAGATCCGAGTGACGTGAAGAGGGGACTTCCTTCCACGTAACTCGTTATGCGAAATGTTGCTCGTTAAGCGAGCCATTTTTTTACGATTTATTTTGCTCGTTATGCGACATACTCGTTTTGCGAGGTGCTCGTTAAGCGAGGTTCCACTGTATATGATTACGTTTGAAATACCTACACACTTTAAAAACACCGATCATTTTTCCTGTCAGCTCGTAATATATAATCTAGCGACTCGTTTAGACACATATAGATCTCATCTAGCGACAGGCAAGATTTTCACACCTTATTGTGTCACTGAGTTACACTGTTCTTCCGAAAAATGCTAATTAGTGAATTGTACGAGATATAAACATGAACACTATCTGTCAGCTAAGCGGTATTTTCGCCTGCACCTAGACTAAGCTTCGTAACTTACCAATGGCACCTGGCAGGATGGATCCCGTCTCCGCAAAACGGGTGAGGATCTTGGACACGCACCCGTGAGACACAAGCAGGTGTCTCGATATGTCGCAGGGCCGGTATCCATACAGGGCTAATTCCAGGATCCGAAGACGAACTTGGAAAGGCAGGGGCTTACCATTGGCAAAAGTTCCTCCCAACTGGTTGATGCCACCTTGACCTAATCGAGACAGAAAATTCAGTGACATAATTGCCAGTTTTTGAAATGACCATATTTTAGATACCTACACGTTTTTAAAACACCATATCTGATTAAAATATAGAGTTTTTTTTCTCAAGTTGAATTTTAGCGTTATTGGAATTTTCAATAGTATTGATGTAGGATGAAAAATCCACCAGAGGGCGAAGTATGCAACGCCACAGTTTTACGTCTACGCATCTGGACATTCGGTGAGTGGAAGCTGGCGTATGTGGATATAGAGGGCCACGTACGATTGCTAGGACTATATCAGTATTCACGTGTTTATTTCTGTTATATTGTATTTTAAGGTGACTGCCTACGTTCTAAGCCAATTTTTTTTAATCAATTTTTCAAGGATTTTTTGGTCTTTTATGGCAAAATAGCACTTAAAAAATGAACAAAAACTTATCAGTAAATACTATACTTTTTTATAAATTGGTCAATTTTAAGTAATTTTTAATGAAATTTAGCTAAAGTTTAGTTATTACTCTGCACAAAATTCTAATGTTACTATTTTAATTTCCTTCTTTCACATGATACATATGACAGTTATCTTCAAAATGACCAACAATCTAAGAGAAATTTTAAAAAGCAAAAACAATACAGACAATTTTATGTTCCAGTATGAAACTTTTCCCCGATTCGCCATTCCTTTCCTTATAAAAACAGCCCCAAATGAAAAACTATTTATTTTACATCAATTATTGTGCGTCATTTCATTAACAATAGCATCTAAATCATTTCCTGAAAATTTTATCAAATTATATACATTATTATGTGAAATATCATGATAACGGTAGAGATTTGTGCTAGAAAACATAATTCTGAGAAAAACGCATTTAAAGTTGTTTGTCACTTCAATTTTGTAGCAGACGATGTTTTTTAAAAGAGTTATAACTATGCTTCTAATTGATGTAGAATGAAAATGAAACGGTTTTGAAAAGAGAAAAGATTGAATTACACGATTCTTGCAAAAAATAAAATTGACTATAATAGTCAAAAAATGACATTTTCAACGTAGGCAGTCACCTTAATGTGATGTGCCGACATTTCTAACTTTAAATAAATTATTGTCGGTAAATTAACGTTTAGTTTTTGAAATACCCCTGGACGACACTTTCAAACTCGTTTCTACTCTCGGATCTCACATTAATGCGTTCCTTTTTCTGTCTCATTATGTTTGAATTTTATTATTGTCTTTCCTATAACGAATAATAGTTATTTAAATATGTCTAGATAGTGAATTAAGAATTGAGACTAAAATTACAGTGTGTACATAAAATGAATATCCCAACTTTCCAGGGCTATTGAAAGAAAACTTAAGAAAGTACAAACTTTTTTTTCTGGGGCTAACATCAGTGTTTGTTCCGCCATTACCAAATGGCGTTGATGAACTTAGGACACGCATATCTGCAGCCTTTCAATGCTGAAAAGAGTGGGGGATATCCCACCCCCCTCGATATCCCTCCTGTTACTAAAGAGGCTCACATTGAACACTTATAACTGTGCCGAATTTAAAATTTCAACTGTTATTTTTGATTTCCGATGAACAGCAAATTTGTACTTTGTTGAGTTTTCTTTCAATAGCCCTGCAAAGTTGGGATATTCATTTATGTACACACTGTATATCTTTAGTTTTTCCTGAAAATAAAATTTTTTCATTCATTGATTTAATCCTTTTTTTAATTCATTGATTTAATATTTTAAAGCTGCTGGACAGTAGCTTTAAAACTCTCAGCTCAATGCTAAGCTATGGAAAAAAATTTCCAATGAAAATCGACGTGGATTTTAAAATTATACTCCGTAATAGAGAAGGAATTTTTTTACTCTTCTATCTACATAATTCACTTTAGAAATATTGTCCACCAAAGTTAATTTTTATGTTAAAATACAGTTTACCATTTTTTTCGCGAATAATTCAAATTTAAAACTGGAGTATGCGTTTCTTTATAAGAAGGAAAAAGGTAGCCGAGTAAAAAATTTCCTTCTCTACTATGAAGTACAATTTTAAAAAAAAAGAATAAAAGTCGACAATTATTGGTAAAGTTTTCTCCGTAGGTTAACATTAAGCTCAGCGAATCCAATATAGCTTCTAGCTAGCAGGCTTAATACCCTCACAAGCATAGGCGTAGCGTCGGGGGAGGGGGCACAGGGGGATACGAACACCCCCCCCCCCCCAAAAAAAAAAAAATAAAAAAATAAAAAAAATTAGCTTGAAAAAAAATTAAAACGTTAATAGAAGTTCAGTTAAAATCTGAAAATTGAAGGAAATATTTAAGAAAGTTGGTTTTTTCCGGTTTTTCAAACTGTGAAACTGAAGATTCCGATTTATATCTTTAGTCTGAACATAGTTTTTATCAATGATATGATCCATAACAAAACTTCGATGCTGTATTTTTTTCTAATTTTAGTTATATTATATTCATTTTTCTCATTGTATAACTTTTGAATACTACTCAAACATCAATTCTATTGTTATTAAATTTCACAAAAATCATAATCTATATATATAAAACAGTTCCGTGATTGACAGATAACGCACAGACCAAACCGCTGGACCTAAAGTTCTAAAATTTGGCATGGCGATTCTTCTTATAGTGTAGGGGTGCACTAAGAAAGATTTTTGATAAAATCTTCTTAGATTTTTTTAAATTAAATTTTTAAGTGGTTTTTGTAACTTTTTTTAAGTTTGCATTTAAAATATTAATTTGAGGGTTGTAAAATTTACATCACGAGAAAGTTCATAAAAATTTCTTTAAATGAAATTTTTTTCGAATCTTTACCTCCATTTTTTGATTTTTGGTGAATTTTTAAGTACTAATTTATAGAATATAATTTATTAAATGCTGATCACGTGGTTGATTTTCTTTTTATGATGCTTTAAATTAATTTTGCCGCTATAACAAAAAAAACTTTTTATATTTTGGGGGGGGGGGTTTGCATTAAGACAATAATCTCTATATATAAAAATGAATGTTTGTTTGTTTGTTTGTTTGCGCTGCCGTACCGTTCATCCGATTGCGATGAAACTTGGTCAACTTATTGCTTGAACTTGCGCGATGGTTATAGACTATTTTCATTCCACTACGACGTTCCATTCCCGAATTATGTTAGAAGTATCAACGGATATTGAAAATCGCCAAAAAAAATCGCCAAATTTCCCCGGATATTTTTGTTCAAAGCCATTGTAACATTTCATTGTTGCCAATTAAATTATAACATTTCCGTAAATATAAATAGACATGAATTAAAAACGTGATTTATTCATATATTGGCGCATGCAAGAATGAATTTGATATATTATTTTCATGTATGTGGCAACGCCGGAATGTTTCTTTTTGAAAATGAAAATATAAGGATGGAAAGTCATTCATTTTCAATGAATGTGTTATTTATCCATTTCATGAATTGAAACTATCCCAAGCTACCTGTTCAAACTCAAATATACTGCAGGACATGTTGACTTAGCTAGAAACACGTGCGTTTAGCCTTGACGCGATGATTTATATAACTGAAGTGACATTGAAACATAGCAGATGATTTAGTTTTGAGAAAGAATTACAATCATGAAATACGTGTATATTATAATTAAGAAAGTCTGAAAATGGAATTGAAACATAGCAGACGATTTAGTTTTGAGAAAGAATTCCGAGCATGAAATACGTGCATATACTTTTTCTATAATAATTATCAGATTTGCTGTGTTTTAATATTGAATGTGATCTCAATTCATTGAAACATTATTGATTATTTTTCTATAATAATAAATCCATTGAAACGATATTGACTAGCTGTAAATTAATGCTTTAAAATGCCCAAAAAGAGGAGAGCAACTTTTAATCCTGCAGAAGTAAGGGGAAAATGTCAAAGATTGTTGAGAAATGAGCAATGTGATGAAAAAAACAGAAGAGCGCGAAGCCAACAGAATTCGAAATGCAGTTAGACGCACACAAGAATCTGATGAAAAAACATTCCCAAGAGCTCGAAGGTAACAGAATTCGAATTGTAGTGATCCGAAGCAGTGAGACTGATGAAGAAACTTTTAACGCGTCGAACATACGATTGTCTTCGAGCTTCAACATCGAAAGGAGAGGAAAGCGATGAACAACGACAGCACTGATAACAAACTAATGCTATTTG
Source organism: Dolomedes plantarius (assembly GCA_907164885.2). NCBI lineage: Eukaryota > Metazoa > Arthropoda > Arachnida > Araneae > Dolomedidae > Dolomedes > Dolomedes plantarius. Next base: position 35,390,534 of record OU015499.1, on the reverse strand, counting down.
CTACCGCAAAAGAATTTTAGCGAAAACTGTAGAACATCATAACATGAGGCTTATCATTGAAAAAAATAATACCAGAAACTGAATCCCGAGCGAAGCCGGGTAATACATCTAGTTACAAGATAAAAAGAAATGTTTATATACCACGTTTTTAAATTTTCTGTTGAATCATATAAACTTGACAATTCTATATATTAATAAATACTTTTTTAAAATTTGTTTATGAATTATCCCCTCAACTTGAAATAAAATGATCAAATGCGTAATAAAGAGGTATCAAATGCGTAATCAATCGTTTAGCTCAGGAATTGCGAGCATGACTTGAGTTTAACTTTTCCTTCTGGTCCCGCCCGATAGATGGCTGCAGCATTCTACAACACAAAATTAACTGAAAATGAATTCAAAACTGCTTAAAGATGGCTAAGAGTATTAAACGAATGCATTGTCATCGTGTTCTGAGCTGTTCTAAAAGTTTCAAATGTCTAGCTAGTCGGGAAGTTAGTTAAAAATCGATTGCAAGATTTGTACTGGACAAACACACAAACAAGAAAGCGAGTTAATAAAAACGTGGTAAAAATAATAATTCAAATACGGTAAAAGATAAAATTTAACCACTGGACTAATTGAGATGGAAGTTTTTTAAGAATTTAATTCAAATTACTATGTTTCATGGATATTAAACATACAACTTAATTACATACATTGACCGTTGTATTTAATTTGAATATTTTCTTCTCCATTATTTTGTCTATAAAAAATATCCGTTACGATTTTTTGTAAATATATTTTTTTGGTTTTTTGTTGCATAAATTGCATACATTGACCGTTGTATTTATTATAAATATATTTTTTGGCATTAATAGCATACATTGTATTTAATTTGAATGTACTCCGTAGCAAAGCACGGGGATTCAGCTAGTATTCCATATTTTAAGGACCTCCTGGCAGTCAATGCGTGGAGGAAGGCCCTAACTGAATTCAGTTCATGCCCCCCCCCCCAAAAAAAAAAAAAAGTTAGAAGTACGCTACGCCTATACTGACAAGTATGGCCGTCTGCACACGGAGCAACTAAAAAGAAACTGATAACTGACTCAAATCACAAACCAGTCCGTGATGAGTCGCAACCTATGTAATTGAATGGAGCCACGCACAATACATCCCAATACATCCCAATGCCCCGAGCGTTATACCGCGTTTTTAAATTTTCTGTATAACAAACTATATGCTATTTGCTACCGCAAAAGAATTTTAGCAAAAAAGGGGAGAACATCATAGGCAGTGGACTTGGGTACAAATCCCGAATAAAGCTTGGGCAGTTCCGTGCTGTCCCCCTCACAGGGGGTAATGCTGGCTCACCTATATTGTGCTCCTATAATAAAGTAGCCAGTAAATAGCGGTGCATAACAAAAGGTGAATGTCTAACGACAAGTGCCTCCGCATTATAGTAAAATATATATTATTTATTATATATATATATATTTTATCTTTATTAAGTAAAGAATTGAAAATATCTTTCAATACCTAACAAAATACAAAATATTGTTTTCTAAAAATCCTCCCATAAATTTGAGGTGCGTCTCATGGTCCGAAAAATACGGTAGTTATAAGAGAAGCATTTCGGTTCCTAAAATCAAACAAACATAATTCATTACAAACGTGAACTTACCCCTTGGCGTCATTATTTTCGAAAGGGTCGTCTCGACAAAAAATTACAGTCCACCTAACAAGGCCCCATGTTGCGACACTGCCCGGTGAAAATCTCCGTGTGGTTGGTGGATAAGATCTCTCTGCCTTTAATACTTTGGAGATCACAACTTATATAGTGAAAAAGTAAAGCAGAAGGAGAGTGGAGAGGGCTGAGCAAGGGGGTAGCGTGGGAATTTTCGCATGTGGTTTGCCTCCTTTTGGCGGGAATGAAAACCGGACAATTCTAGCCGGATGTTGGACACCAGGATTTAGTCCGGAATGATCAGAGGAGAAATGGGAAGCTGAGAAATGTTGATTTACGCAGAAGAGTTTTTAAGGCTAGGGCAGCCCTGTTTTCGTTCGATTGTGATGCCTTTAGTACGGAATCGGAAGTCATTTTAGTTGTTATGGTGCAGAAAGGATGAATGAATATAAAAAATAATGAAAGTGGAGATTTTTTTAAGCCTGCCACAGTGATTTCTTCATACATTTCTTTGTTTTGGTCTTCGATAGAAGAAAAAAATTCCTTTTTTTCCTTTTCACTCCGCTTGATTACATTTCTCTTTAATGAACGCAGCAAGGATGATTGCATACATAAATTTAATGCTTTTTAAGGTATATTAAGCGTCTTGCGGATAACTAACTCTCTATACTAGCCTTTATGTCTTCGAAATCAGAAAAAATTATTTTTTTCTTTTAGTTCTATTCGACTACATCTCTTGTTAATTAAGACAATGAATGCATACGAAACGTTTACGTTTGTTAAGGTGTTTTTAAGTCTCTTACGGATAACTATCTCTCCATACTTGTCTTTATGTCTTTGAAATCAGGAAAAATTATTTTTTTCTTTTAGTTCCATTCGACTACATCTCTTGCTAAATGAGATAATGAATGCAGCAAAGATGAATTCATACAAAACGTTTACACTTTTAAAGGTGTTTTTAAGTCTCTTTCGGATAACCAACTCTCCAAGTTTGTCTTTATGTCTTTGAAATCAGGAAAAAAAAATTTTCTTTTAGTTCCATTCGACTACGTCTCTTGCTAATTAAGACAATGAATGCAGCAAAGATGAATGCATACAAAACGTTTACGCTATTTAATGTGTTTTTAAGTCTCTTATGGATAACTAACTCTCCATACTTGTCTTTATGTCTTTGAAATTAGGAAACATTGCTTTTTCTTTTAGTTCCATTCGACTACATCTCTTGCTAATTAAGACAATGAATGCAGCAAAGATAAATTTATACAAAACGTTTACGCTATTTAAGGTGTTTTAAAGTCTCTTATGGATAACTAACTCTCCATACTTGTCTTTGTGTCTTTGAAATCAGGAAAAATTATTTTTTCTTTTAGTTCCATTCGACTACATCTCTTGTTAATTAAGACAATGAATGCAACAAGGATGAATGCGTACAAAACGTTTACGCTTGTTAAGGTGTTTTTGAGTCTCTTACGGATAACTATATCTCCATACTTGTCTTTATGTCTTTGAAATCAGGAAAATTTGTTTTTTTCTTTTAGTTCCATTCGACTACATCTCTTGTTATTTAAGATAAGGAATGTAGCAAGGAAGAATTCATACAACACGTTTATGCTTTTTAGGGTGCTCTTAAGTCTCTTGCGGATAGCTAACTGTTCATACTTGTCTTAGTCTTTGAAATCAGAAAAAAATTTTTTCTCTTTTAGTTCCATTCGACTAAATATCTTTTTAATTACAACAATGAATGCAGCAAGGATGTATGCATACAAAAAGTTTACGCTCATTAAGGTATTTTTAATCCTCTTATGGATAACTAAATCTCCATACTTGTGTTTACGTCTTCAAAATCAAGAAAAGTTCATTTTTTCCTTTAGTTCCCTTCGACTACATTTCTCGCTAATTAACGCAATGAATACAGCAAGGATGAATATATACAAAAATATTGTGCTGGTGAAGCTGTTTTTAAGTGTCTCACGAATAACCAACTCTACTTGTCTTTACGTCTTCGAAATCGGGAAAAGTTCCTTTTTCCTTTGGTTCCATTCGACTATACTGGTGAAATAAATTAAGAGAATTTGCATATTTTATCGAATTTCACCAAAAGAACTAAACTGAATGTAAAACCACTGCTTCTAGACAAAAATGCAAATCTTGTACGTCAAATACGTAAGCTTACACGTGTGTATAGGCGGAGCCAGTAGAGAAACAGGCTTTATAAGCGCGAGTAAGTTAAGACGCATTTCGTTCGCTAGCACACCTCGGCGAATTTCTTGGTGTTATTTTGCAGAAATCGGTTAATTTCAAATTGTAATAGTAAAAATGAGTAACCACCAACGTTTAGATGATGGAATGAGGTGGCGAATTGTGGGGAGGCTAGAAGCAGGCCAATCTTAAGTCCAAATTTGTAGAGAGTTCAATTTAACGCCCAGCGTCGTGTGTAACTTATGGAAACAGTTCCAGGATACCGGATCCATCGAGAGAAAGCCTGGGCAAGGTCGTCCAAGAGCCACGACGGCCAGAGAAGATCGCCATTTGTCGATTATAGCGAGGCGTAACAGGAGTGCTACAGCTTCTCAGCTCTCTCTTGACTTGTATGCAGCCACAGGAACCCGTGTATCAAGGGGGACTGTTTCCAAAAGACTTCATGAGAGAGGGTGGCTTGCAAGAAGACCTGCTGTTTGCGTCCCGGTTACTTCTACGAACAGGAGAATCCGTTTATCATGGTGCAGAGAGCATAGAGATTGGAGTATGGATCAATGGGCGACCGTTCTCTTCACTGATGAGTCCCGGTTCAGCCTAAACACCGATTCTTGCCGTACGTTCATATGGAGAGGACCAGGGACCCGCTACCTACCCTCCAATGTCCGCGAAATCGACCATTATGGCGGAGGAGGTTTAATGGTCTGGGCAGGCATCATGTTGGATGGCTGCACACCTCTCCATGTCTTTGAAAGAGGCACTGTGACTGGTGGGCGGTATAGGGATGAAGTCTTGGAGCCATATGTTCGCCTTTTCAGGGGTGCAGTTAGCCCTGAGTTCATTTTAATGGACGATAACGTGAGGCCACATAGAACTCTTCTGGTCAACGAATTTCTAGAGAGTGAGGATATTCGCCGGATGGATTGACCAGCCAGATCTCCATACCTTAACCCTATAGAGCATGTCTGGGACGCTCTGGGGAGGGCAATTGGATCTCGCAACCCCCTCCGAGAACCATCCAGTGAATGAAAATAGCGTTGCTGAACGAGTGGGACTAATTGCCACAGGAAATGATAAACTGCCTTATTTCAAGTATGAAATCACGCTGCGAGACCTGTATATCTGTAAGAGGGGACCATATCCTCTATTAACCCATCTATTAACCCATTTTTTGTTTATTCTGCAACCGCTGTTTCATACCTTCCGACTCCAACGAGTGTTACGCACGATCATGCGTGTGTATTACAATTATTGAATGGTTATTTGTTTTGTATTGTATCAATGTATGTACATATCAAATTTCATTAAAATCGGTACAGTAGTTCTAGAGATAATCGACCCAGTCTGTAAATTCTCTTAATTTCTTACACCAGTGTACATTTCTCTCAATTTCCCGCAATGGATCTAGCAAGAATGAATGCATACAAAATGTAATACTTGTTAAGGTATTTTTTAATCCTCTTAGGGATAACTCTCCACATTCTAAGTCATCGAAATCAGAAAATATTCTTTTTTCTTTTAGTTCCATTTGACTATACTTTTTTTCAATTTACACGATGAATCACTGACATACATAACTAGAACGGCATGTCTTTCGTGGTCAAGTCAATTAGTCCTAGTACATAAATGCATGAAAACCCTTCAAATATAGATGTATCGAAAGAGACTGATCTCTCTGTAATGCTACCATATTAGGTAACTGTCCACCATCGGATATAACTTTTTTTAAATGTTTTCTATGCAGTCTCTACTTCTATGCATTATCAAAAAGCTTCAATTAAATATTTCAGATGTATGGTAGGGAAGGAGTTATTGTGTAAAAAATAAAGTGTTTAATGAAATAAATTATTAAGGAAAATATCACGATGATTTGTCAAAAGGCGATCACTAATGCATAACTCGTCGATCACGAAGCAAGAAATGTCCAGTGTCTCACAAATGTTATCATAAACTTCAAACTCTCGAAAATGTTGTTAAAAATAAAAATTCATTAAACTGGATTCATGAGAAGTCCTACTTTAAACTATAAGTATACATAGTTTCCTTTGTCTATGGACATTTTTCCCTAGAGGAAAATGTTGAATCTAAAAATTGAAAACTTCTGAAAAAGAGACAAAATCTCACAAAACCTTTGGGATTTGAAAAACAAACTGAAGTACATGATAAAATGCAATTTTATGGTATTATTTTAAACTAATAAAAAGCATGGCAACATTAAAATCGTCTGTTTGAATAATTTAAAAACTTTTTCTGAAAATTTGTTCTACAGTTTGTTTTTGTGGCAGATTCAGAAAAAGAAACGGTTGGGATTTTGGATATAAGTTCTTAATTTGTGAACCTAAGTAAAAGAAAATCTATCGGAAAAGTTGTTTAGCGGTTTATAATGACTGTTTGACAAATTCTAATGTAATTCTAATGTACACGACATAAATCAAACGGAGTTTTTGCCCATTCAGAGATTCTTAGAAGAGTTTTCCAATTTGAAGACATAATGGAAAGGCAAAAATTCAAAGTCAGTGAAAATAATTTAAGACTGCTGTGTACTAACCTAATTAGATTCACTCACCTCAGTGTTAACCTATTTTAAAATCAGTTCAAACTTTTTTTTCATTTTATTTTATGCTTATTTCTATTCTAAGAATTCTTTCTTTGACTCCTGTCTTTACAAAAATTTCTTTGACTCCTCTCATTACAAAAATTTCTACGACCAATTTCCATAATATAAATACCTTAGGGCTTTTGTTTACTAACTCAATTGGATTCGCTCAACTCAATGTTAACCTAGGGAGAAAATGTGTCTACTATTTACAGCTACATGATAAATGCTGAATATCCAATAAAAATGGCATTTTCAGATGGCCTGAACTTTTCTGCACCTTCAGAAGTCGAAGTTAATGAATTCTTATAATGATTATTGAAATTTTTAATTCGTATTAATAACTTCTATTTTAAAATGAGTTAAAACTTTTTTTCATTTTTTTATGCTTATTTCTATTCTAAGAATTCTTTCTTTGACTACTGTCTTTACAAAAATTTCTTTGACTCCTCTCATTACAAAAATTTCTACGACCAATTTCCATAATATAAATACCTTAGGGCTTTTGTGTACTAACTCGGATTCGCTCACCTCAATGTTAACCTATGGAGAAAATGTGTCAACTATTTACAGCTACATGATAAATGCTGAAAATCCAATAAAAATGGCATTTTCAGATGGCCTGAACTTTTCTGCACCTTCAGAAGTCGAAGTTAATGAATTCTTATAATGATTATTGAATTTTTTAATGCGTATTAATAACTTCTATTTTAAAATCAGTTAAAACTTTTTTTCATTTTTTTTATGCTTATTTCTATTCTAAGAATTCTTTCTTTGACTCCTGTCTTTACAAAAAATTCTTTGACTCCTCTCATTACAATAATTTCTAAGACCAATTTCCATAATATAAATACCTTAGGGCTTTTGTGTACTAACCCTACTGGATTCGCTCACCTCAATGTTAACCTAGGGGGAAAATGTGTCTACTATTTACGGCAATATGATAAATGCTGAAAATCCAATAAAAATGTCATTTTCAGATGGCCTGAACTTTTCTGCACCTTGCAACAGGATTCATTTTATAAATTTCGCCCACCAAAGGAATTTAGGAGAGTTTTAAACACCCTAGACCAGATTTTTCCCCCGAATAATTTAAATGCTAAAATATTACTTAAATTTTTTTCAAATGAAAAATGCCCCAAGATGTAAAATTTCTTTCTCTATTACGGAGTACAATTTTTTTAAAAAAATCTATAAATCCAAGCCGGCAATTCTTGAACATATTTTCTCCATAGGTTAACATTGAGTTGAGCGAATCTAATAGGGTTAGTACACAGCAGCCTTAAATTATAGACATTTTTCGCAATATCCAAGAAAAATATTAATTCTAAATGCTAACATGATTTCTGCTCTATTAAGAATATAACCCAAAGCAAACGTTGTATGTGCGTCTCTGCCTGCTCTATGATTTGTCCGAAAGTAATAAAAAGCACCTCCTAAATGCAGATCTCATAAAACGTATTTCACAAGGACTCGAACCAAAAAATTGAAAGTAAAATACTTCTTTGAACCTACAATCGATATTTACAATGAAAGAAGAGGACAAAAATCAAATTTAAATTGACAAAATAACTGGCTGACTCCATGCCAGCTTTTTTTTCAAAGCTAAAGATAGTTCAGCCAATTATAATCGGTTGAATTACCATTAGCATTTATATAAGACTTGTTCTAATAATTATCAGAACAAGTCTAATATGCCAATTTTCCATTTCCGTTTCACTGAACGTTAAAGCATCTGTTTTTTTTTTCGTTTGTTTGTTTTTTTACAGTGTTTTATGCAATTGATATTCTGTTGAAGTATACACCCAGATCTTTTTTTACTCGAATTTGAAGTTACACGGTCCGAGAAAAAAAAGTCTTTTTTTCCACACTTTATTTAGTCTAACACGATTTCAAAATCATTGCCTTGTAAGTACATATGTATGTACTTATCATAAATATATTACCACACTTACAAAAATAGTAGCACTACTGCTTAAACAATACGACAAATATAGAGTTAATATATTTTTTAGTTTAAAAGTTTTATAGACAGATGGCAGTATGACTACTTAAAAAATACGACAAATATAGTGTTAATATATTTTTTAGTTTAAAAGTTTTATAGACAGATGGCAGTATGACTACTTTAACCATGTGACAAATATAGTGTTAATATATTTTTTAGTTTAAAAGTTTTATAGACAGATGGCAGTATGACTACTTAAACAATACGACAAATATAGTGTTAATTTATTTTTTAGTTTAAAAGTTTTATAGACAGATGACAGTATGACTACTTAAACAATACGACAAATATAGTGTTAATATATTTTTTAGTTTAAAAGTTTTATAGACAGATGGCAATATGACTACTTAAACAATACGACAAATATAATGTTAATATATTTTTTAGTTTAAAAGTTTTATAGGCAGATGGCAGTATGACTACTTAAACAATACGACAAATATAGTGTAAATATATTTTTTAGTTTAAAAGTTTTATAGACAGATGGCAGTATGACTACATAAAAAATAAGACAAATATAGTGTTAATATATTTTATAGTTTAAAAGTTTCATAGACAGATTGCAGTTTGTATATATGTTATATATTTTGAACTTATTTGCTCAATACAAATGTATATTATGTACTTAAAGTATGTATATCAGATCTTTTACATGAGTTTCGTAACTTTTTTTGCACGGTTTTTCGAACTAAATATAGTTCTTTATTTCATCTTACACAGTTTTCGGATGACATGAAACGTATCCCTCATTTTATAATAGGAAACGTATCTTTTTTTACACGGTTTATTTTTACACGGATTTCTGAGGAACGTATCTACTGTGTATAAAAATGAGTTGGGTGGACATTATTTTTTCGAAATCTACATCTGAATCAGATACAAAATAAAATGTGAGATTCGCAACAATTTTAATTTTTCGGAGTTTCATAAAGGAACTGTGAAATCCACAGCAAAAATGTATGGATTTTAAAAAGCTGTATGTTTTAATTTAGAGTTTTCCATAAATACCTTATAAATAAAAATTTAACTTTTTTGTATGAATTTAAAGATTTTTAAAGGGGAATGGGACACAAAACTTTATTTTTTTATTTAATAATATTGCTTGTTGTCGTGGTTTCTAATGCCCCCTGGCCTGGTGTATTCCAGACCAGGTCCATATAGGCTAGAGGACTGAGGTGTGCGGCTCATTTATTATGGAACCACAAGGTCGTTGACCGATTTAGCCAGGGGCCACCTCAATTTTTACCGAACCCCCCACATCTGGGGGGGATCGGACCTTCTCCCACCCTGTCTGACCTCATAGAGGAACTTTCCGGTCTACGGGTTTAACGTGCCCATATCCGGCCTAGGTACGGGGGTATATCATGGCGCTTGTCGTGATTTGATCCGGATACCCTCAGTCCCGAAAGCCGATAAGCTATCACTTGGCTATCTCGGGTCCTTTAATAATATTTATTTATTACTATTAAAAGAATATAAAAGGGATCCGGGATACAAAACTTTATTTTTTATTTATTTTTTCTTCGGGTAATGATATTTTTCTTCAACTATATCTCGGTAAAAAACGTCATTATTCGTATCCAAAATACCTGCAGAAATTTAAATTTTGTTTTAAAGAAATTTTTGGTCAAAAATTTAAAACATGTATGATTTTGATATATTTGCAGGACCAATAACTCCATTAATTTTTTTTCCCTTTTGTTCATTTCAAAGGTCATAGAATAAAGAGTCTTCTGGGCTTATAAAAATTGTATTGATAAAAATTTTATTTATTGGCATTTTTTATCTACTATAAAATTTTCATTTATTTAAAAAAAATTAATTTATTTATAAAATTTGTATCACTTCAAACGCGTTTCATCCCAATCAACAATATAAATGCATGCATTTATATTGTTGATAATCCCGTGATATAGATGTAGTTAAATGTTTACTTAAAGATTTAATCATTTAAAACTAAAATTGGACCCCGTATCTTGGATTGCAAAAAAAGAACTGAATGATAAATTCTTGATGCTTTGCAATGAAAAAGCTTTCCTAACACAAAAAATATTTTTTTCTTAAGGGGGCACAGAACCTTGAAACTTACTTAAGATATTTATTTCACGCCGAGAAGGAAATGTTATAGTTCAGTTACTATGAAGTAAAAATCCGTGCTATGTCGTTTATAGTTCGACAAACGGCAAGTAGTCCAGATGAAGATAGTATATTTGCCCCTGACAGTCTAACAACCTGTTCACATGGAATCGGTCAGCGTCATCGTAAAAATTTTAAACCAATCATATACCAACCATTGACATATTTAACCAATCAGCGCCAGAATAAAAAAATTTAACCAATTATATGCCAATCATTGACCCAGTCAACCAATCAGCGCCAACGGAATCTTTAACGCTGATGTTGACGCTGACGGATTTTATGTGAACCTGCTCTAGGACCCCAAGCGCACGCTTCTTGCGCCTGTGATGATCTGCCACTGGACGGAACACTTTAGTATCTAAAGCCAAAGTTATCAAATTAAATCACTTCATCTGAAGATGATTATCTGGTTCAGGAAAAGAAAAACTTTCTTGAAAAGTACCTTTTATTTATTTATTTTTTTTTTTTTTTAAGATTAAGGGCCTGTTCACGCAGAATCCATCAGCTTCAGAGTAAAAATTTTTAACGAATCATATACCAGTCATTGACCCATTTAACCAATCAGCGCCAACGGAATCTTTAATGCTGACGCTGACGGATTCTATGTGAACAGGCCCATAATCTTTCCGGGAGAACGATATCACGTTTGAAAATGCTCAAAAATGCATTTAAATCGCATAATTCAAACTCCATCCAGTAACGTAATATTCTAAATCTAGGAAATGTTGAATCAGCTAATGATTGGGTATAACAGAGTAACTTTATTAAAATTAATCGCTTCACCGATTAGATGATAATCAGGTTCGAAAAAAAAACTTTCCAAAGACAATTTAATTTACTCTATCTCCGGATATATCCAGGATTTTCAGACTCGTGCTTCCCTCACACTTTTCTCTGTTGCTTCCTAAGTAAATGAACGAGGTGCCATTTTCTTTCCTCGAACTACAATTCTTACTCGAAGAAAGTGTTTGCAGTTGATATGCGTGGACACTTAAGAAACGTTCTTCTGTCGTTCTTAACAGCTCCTACAGCTATTGAGAAGAGATTGAATTCGTAGATTAAGCTGGAGACAAACTCTTCAAATGAGAGTTCACGATCTGGAATGTTCTACTAGGAAATTAATCGTCTGTTCCTTTTTTATGCAGCCTGAAGTTCAGGAAACTACAGTTTGAAATATTCTTCTCTCATCGAATATTTTACATTGAAAAAAAGTAAAATTTAAGTGTTTTTTATACTTAAACTTTGATATGTGTCATTCAATGATATTAAGCTAAATCAATTTAATATAGTTTATAAAATTATAAGAAACAAAAGTCTTGAAATCTTTATTCTGCGCAAAAAGTTTTTGACACGTGGAAGATATAAGCTTTCGTAACTCTTTAATGATGTTTTGTAAAATGAAATCATGAATTTGTAAACTTTTTAGTAATATCTATTTATATTTTGAGAAAACTATAATTTTCTTTAATCAAACACGGTCAAATGGATGAAACCTAGACTATTTGGACCTGCTGGAACTACTTCTAAAAACATTAAAACGATCTTTTGCAACTGATGATTTAGGACTTAAGATGTGCGATTATTTACAATTTACGTACTATTTTAAAATACATAAATTAGATCTTATACAAAAGTACAAAAAATTTTAACCTTTATTTTAAATTATTAGTGTGTTATGATTTATAAGTAAGTTAAAACTAATTTTTTTTAAATTTCAAAATATATTCTTTACTTTATCTGTATTTTTTTCTCGTTAAATTTCATAAGTAAAAATTAAAGCTCATAAAAAATTTCTAAACAATTCAGTCATTTATTTGTACTAGTTTAAATATTAATACTAAATTTTAATATTTTATATTAATACTAACTAATGGTGATGGTCACAACAATTCCACTATTGACTAATGACCCAATACTTTTTTTTTATTTCCAAGTACCTTTTTTATTAGCAAGGTACATGACTGATAATAAAAGAAAAACGAGATTGGGGGGGGGGGAGGGTCATTGACTCATGCGCGGTCTTGCAAATCAATATCGCTCAGTCTCAGAATTTTCACGGATTGCAATACACCGTCCAAGGTGGTCTCTATCCATAATATCATTGCTGCAAAGCGAGCAGGCTGGGCTCGACAAGATACTAATGCGAAACAGGTGCGCCGCCAAGAAATCATGTCCAGGAGTTAGGCGCAATGTCGCCACAGTTCTAGGACGAGGCCAATCAGGGATATTGTTCTGGATAGTCTTCAACCAGCTCTTTGAGAAATTTCTACACACTAGGTCTCTATGACAATTAGAGCTGAAGTGTGTTTAGTAAATTCGTTTGGCAGTTGAAAAAGGAATCTCACCCCTAATCATCTGTGGAAACATGGATTCCTTTTTAGCTAAAAGGTTAGCTTGTCCATTACCATCTACACCACAGTGGGCCGCGATCCACTTGAGGGCAACATGGATTTCTTTCCTCCTGAGCTGTTGCAGATAAGTTCGACATTGTAATACATTAATGACCCAATACTAAGTGACGATAACCACACACGAAAATTATTCTTTAAAAGCTCTTATTTTTTACTTTAAATATCTCAAAGTTCTTGATTTTTTGTGAGATTGTATTATAAGGAGAAATGTGTCACAAAACAAAGCAAGTGGCACGAAGATTTTAGGACTGAGGTTTATTCCTTGAACAACATCTTTTATTTCGGGGATTTATTGTAAGTTTCGAAATTTCAAATTCAACCATTAAGTTACAGTTTCACAGTTTATAGTTATTCAAAATACCACATCTAATGATTATATTTTCTAACTCAACAAATACATAGTCATAAGTGATACATTAATCAAAAGTCATTGTCTCTAACCTAACCAATTTTTCATATGGCTTCCCTCTGAGACACGAGCGTCATAATGGCTATAATCGAGTTCTCTCCGTGAACGCATCAGCTTGTGTGTGATCACTAACCTCACAGTACTAACAGTGCAACTTATCAACTCATCCATTTTTCGGGAAAAAATCTGGTATTGTTGTTTTTTAAACGCTCATAAATTCCTTTGGTGGACGAAATTTATAAAATGAATCGTGTTGCAAGGTACAGAAAAGTTGAGGCTATCTATCTGGAAATACCATTTTTACTGGATTATCAGCATTTATGTCGCTTTAAATTGTAGTCAAATTTTCTCCATGGGATAACATTGGGGTGAGCGAATCCCAATAGGGTTAGTACACAGTAGCCTTAAGCCGATTGGACCAATTGGATCCAATCAGGCCCCGCGCTGACGGAGAAAAATTTTAAATATGTATAAAAGGAATTACTATCATCATTTAGAAACCCTCTAAAATGGCTGACAAAATACTTTCGACCGAATTAGATGGAACCCTAGAATTCTGGGAAACACGTTTACAAAAACAATAGCGGTTGCACATGAACCAGTAATTAATTCTCAAGAAATGTTTAAGGTGCATTGTTTTTACCAAGCACTGGACAAAACTAGATAGGTTCTACAGCAATGTTTTCGAACAGTTGGTAAAACATACTTTTGGATTCTTTTAAATTACAGTCAATTCCACAGGACGAACTGTGAAAACATACTTAGATTTTAGGAACTGCCTTAACAGATGTAAAGATGGTTCAGAATAACGATCAAAAGAAGTCTGTAAAAGATACAGATGTAGATTCTGGTCGAAGCAATGGATGCATTAAAACCTATCCTTCCTTTTCCATGTTTCGGAAACCCCATAAAAATTCTACAATTCTTTGCTACAAATGACAAAGGTACTAGCTTTCCAAATGTATAAATACCTTCAAGGATATTTCTAACAATTCCTATAACCGTGACGTCGAGGGAAAGAAGCTTTTCTGGATTAAAATTAAAACTTTATGGATGTCAACAATATCGCTGGAGAGATATGCCTTGCAATGCTGTGTATAGAACACGAAGAAATGAGGAAATTAAAATTTGATCAAATCATAAACGATTTCCCTTAGAAAATAATCTAGGAAAATTTGTTCTGTAAATAAAATATTTGTGGTCTAGCTACATTCATGCTTTTGTTATCTAATGAATGTATATATAAAAAAAAATATGACTGCCTTCATATTTTTCAGTTTTATGTTTCACATTAATTTACCATTTAATGTATATTAGTATTTTGAAGGGCTCCCACCGAAAATTCTACAACTGGGTCCCGCAATCACTAGGACTGGCCCTGTGAATATCACACAACTGATACGTAACACTTACGCACAATCCCTCCTATTATGAACGCAGACAGAAAACCAAACATTAAAGGTCATTATTCCAGTTTTGAACCCAGACAACTGATAGTCTTGTAACATTTCTGTACAAAGAAAAACGTAAACTAAATTCAGTATTTCTAAGAAATTTTCTCTAATTCCAGAAGTTTACAGAGCTTTGCAAAACGAAAATAAAATTTCAGAACTTTTCTAAAACCTATGTGTAACCTGTTGTAGAGTATTAACTCTAGTAGCCTTAATACTATTTGTCAAATAATTTTTCGAACACCATAAGAACTCTCATAAAATATAAATATTTACAAAACTGAAAAATTATGCTTTCTTTATCGGTATTATTTTTTATAATATCCGTATTAAACCCCTTATAAGCATTGAAATAAATTTTTGAACTTCTTCTCAATAAGCTATCTTTTGATTCGTACACTTTTTCTCAGACTCAAGAATTCTTTGTAATATCAAATAACTCTTTTTGGAGTCGTTCAAATAGTCTTGAATCTTTCCTCTCTGATGAAGTGAGATATTGAATTCAACTGCGTGAGATAATATCGTCTGCGTATCAGTTGCGAAGTTCCGGTTTATGGAGGACAAATCCGGAAATTAAAGACTCCATGATCCAAAAGACAATATCGCAAGTTATAACTTTGCTATAGATAGTATATCACATGAAATGAATCCTCTCAAGATATTAAGCTGCATATCTGCACGCTGCGAAAAATACTGGTCTTAAGGATTCCCAGTTTCACTATTTTCTCTTGTGAAGCTATGTGAAATAAAAATGAGAATGATTTTTAAAATGTTATAAATCACTCGTATACACAAACACAACGTATTTATTATGACAAGAAATTGCGAGGGAAACGTGCCTTAAAATATAAATTTGGTATAGCCAAAGCAAGCAAATAATGTACAATGTTTTTCCCTAATTTTCCAGTTTTACGAAACTTTCTTTTCCGTCAAGAAATAACATTAAGATATTATAAGACATCATACTGAATATCAAAAGCGTCTATGGACCCGAAGTAGCTGTGAGTAGCGATCGCTTCCTGACGTTTTTCTTCCTTTTACCATTAATATTTATGATATACGTAAGCGCGTTTGTGTAGAGTGTAGGTGTGTGAAGTTGATGTTTGGAGGCATTTTTTAAATGAATAACTGATTGAGACCTTCCGAACAACACGTTATATTTTAAACAAAAATTATTTGAAAACGAAAGTGGGGCATATATATATATATATATATATATATATATATATGTGTGTGTGTGTGTGTGTGTGTGTGTGTGTGTGTGTGTGTGTAGTGTGTGTGTGTGACAAGATGCTGTCAAAAACCTATTTTTCACTTATCTTTTCATGTTTTTAGTTCCTGGCTCTTGTGGTTCTGAGCATATACTGGTTTTTCACTTTCAACTGTGTCTTTTATTTATATATATATATATATATATGTGTGTGTGTGTGTGTGTGTGATAATATTACTAACTACCTATAATCGCCCATTCTGTATTTAATCTCTGTCCTGGTAACCCGTCCTTCTTGTCTTGGCGTAAACGCTTCGCCTTCCCACATACTATCTTCCTCCGCCAATTCTGGCAACCTCTCTGACCTAATTCTACTTTGGCGCTTTTTGCGGAAGACGCTGGACTGACTCGAAGCGAGTAAGATGTGTTGCTTTACTGTGTAAAAAATTAGTTTGTTCCTGAAGCTGATTTTATTATTTTCCGGCCACGATGAAAGTTACCCCTTCATGAGATGTCCATCCGGACATTTCAGAGAGCTCGACAGGATGTTGACCTTTTAAGAAATACAACGGAAATTACGACTGCATTTTGAGAAAGTGAGGAGGTCTTTGTTCTACAGGACTTTTGGTTTCGAATCCCGCATCCGTTCCTGAAATAACCAGCTTGAAATGACCAAAGCTAAAACATTCCTCATCCAACACCATGAAATTGCTACAGAAGTCGACTACATCGAAGCAAGTAAAGATGCCCTTGTTCCAATTCGTTCCAGTTTGGATTTCAAGTTTTGTTTTCCGCCTGACCTCTCCATTGTTCGTCTCGGACTACGCCATCTTTGTGTAAAGTACCAGTGCTACAGCATCCGATTCAACTCCAAGGCTCCATGAGTGCTTCAAGTTTTTATATGTGCGCCTTCAGCGTCAACAAATTTATATTCAAGATAATTACGATTTCCGGGTGAACGCTGAACGCTGCTCGGAAATCAAAGAATTTCATATAAGCAAATTTTCAAGTTCACCATCAGAGTGCTTTACACTTAAAAAAGTTCTTATTTTGTATTGTATTTTATGCCACAAAAGTTGGTGCTTTAAGCATGTCAGTTATTATATTATTTTTTTTGTAATTTCTAATATAAGTGAAGCAAGATGAACACTGCCAAAGTAAATGTTGATTGTGATGACTCTTTTAGTGTTTCGAATGTTGAAAACGAAATTAACATTGTGCCCTTTGAAGATGGCACTATAGATATAGATTCATGGTTATCCTACTTCAACAAAAAATGTATCGAAGGAAACAAAGATGATGAATGGAAACTAAAGAATTTTTCACGATTTGTAAAGGGAAAGGCACTCAACGTTTATATTCAAAATTGTTATCAAGTTAATAATTTTACAGAATTAGTAACTGTGTTAAAAGAGCATTTTTTCACCCCTACCTTAACTACCTTTAGTGATTTTGCAGGGTTAAAATTTAATGAAAACAATGATGATATTACAAAATATTTCAGGAGAAAATTAGAAATCGGAAAAAAAGTTAAATTTAAGAAGTGAAATGATCATGGAGGGTTTAACTGATGGCCTCCCCAGAGAACTAAAATCATTAATGACCATTAATTCCCCTGCTGACCCAATTGCTTGGCTTAACCAAGCTCACAGACTGATAAAAATAAGAGAGAATTCCCAACCTAGTAATGACTCGCCCAGATATGTAACTCCCTTTGTTAGAACTCCCCGAATTCAAAACAGAAATGATTACTTTAGGAATGATTCCCAAACTTGGAATAGGTCAGATGTACCAAGATATACAAATGATGTTAGAACTTATGCCCCGAGGCAAAATACTTTCCAGAGACCTCATAATTTCTATCGATACCAAAGACCATCTAATCCTAACTATCGGAGCAATAACCCTAGATTTTCTAGCCATCATAATTATGATAACTCACCCACTTTGTCTCCCACTCCATGTAGAATGTGTACAGAGAGAGGTATTCCAAATGCTTTTCATTGGCATCAAATTTGCCCATTTAGAATGGAAAGAGCTGATAATGAGAGGACATCACCCCTTGCAATTGAACCACCCTCAGAGAATACTCCCAATTCCTGACTATTAAAGGTGTCCGGTTATTTGTCAAACAATAAATATGTAGACTGTGTAATAGACAGTGGCGCAACTCTGTCAGTGATATCCACCAGAACTGCTCGACAGTTAAATTTGAAAATAGCCAGAATAAGAGGTATACAAGTTGTACAAACACAAGGTCATATTGTAATGAACAAAATCTGTAAGGTTAAGATGAAAATTGGCCAAATTATCAGAGATATTGTGTTATATGTAATTGATAATAACTTGGATTATGTAATATTAGGTCTAAATGAATGTGAAATTTATGAAATTGATATTGATTGTAAAAACCTAAAGGTAAAACAAAAATCTGTAATAATTAATTATGAAGGTAATATGCCAAAAGCAAATATGTCACTCCATATTCAATTCCAAGGTGGACTGTTCAACAGCCAAAATAAGTCCAATAACTCAACCTGAGTATTTTGTTCAAAATAACTATGAAGATGATAGTGAGAATATAATTCTAAATGATACCATACCTAAAACTGTTGACTCTGTAACCAATGTTGTTTCTCAGAATCTTAATCGAAAAGAAAATAATTTAGAAAACTTGTTAATTAAAAATTCATCTGTATTTTCCAAAAGTAAATATGATGTTGGTTGTATTAATATTGAACCCCAAAGAATTAACTTAACATCTAACTTGCCTGTATCTCTAAGACCCTATAGAACTTCCCCTAAGGAAGTGGAGGAAATTAAATCACAAATTGATCAATTGTTGAAAGCAGGCATAATTAAGGAAAGTTGCAGCCCGTACAGTTCACCTGTGTGTTTGGTACTCAAACGTAAGGAGGGTAAGAAAATGAGATTGTGCATTCATTATCGAAAATTGAATTCCCTTACTAAAACAGATGCAGAACCTTTGCCCAGAATTGATACTTTATTAGATAAATTGAGTAACGCCAAAATTTTTTCTACCCTTGACCTCAGATCTGGTTTCTGGCATATTCCCATTCACCCCGCAGATACTGAAAAGCTGGCTTTCAGTACAAACTTCGGGTTATTCGAGTGGCTAAGGCTCCCCTTTGGACTAAAAAAATGATCCAGCCATTTTTAACAGAATCATTAGGCGAATTTTAACAAAAAACAAAATTGATTTTGCATGTAACTACTTTGATGACATAATTGTCTACTCCTCTTCTGAGAAAGAACATTTGGAACATTTAAGTATATTATTTGAAGTGTTTAAAAGAGAAAATATTAAATTAAACCAAGGGAAATGTGTGTTTGCTAAAGATCAGATAAAATTTCTAGGTTATGAAGTAAAAAATGGTAGAGTAATTCCTGATAATCATAATATTGAAACTATTAAAAAATTGAAAAATCCTAATAATACCAAAGAGTTACAAAGAGTTCTCGGTAGTGTAAATGTTTATCACCGATTCATTCCCAACTATGCCAAAATTAGAGCTCCTCTTAATAGATTACTGAAAAAGAATGTTGTGTGGCATTGGGATGAAATATGTCAACAAGCTTTTGACGAGTTGGAAGAAATCTTAATATCAAAACCAGTGTTAGAGTTATACGATTCTAGTAAACCATGTCACCTCTATGTTGATGCCTCCCAAAGTGCTGTTGGAGCTGTTTTGAAGCAACCAGATCAAAATAATATTCTTCACCCTGTATCATACCATTCGAGAACTTTAAGAGATTATGAAAAGAATTACGCAATTACAGAATTGGAATGTTTAGCCATTGTTGACGGATTAGACAAATTTCATTATTATCTCCATGGGCAAAAATTTGTCATACATACTAATCATGCGGCACTTGTTTGGTTAAAAAATGTTAAAAACTTAAAAGGTAGATTATTCCGCTGGTCCCTTAAATTGAGCATGTATGACTACGAAATTAGATATCAGAAGGGTTCTACTAACATTGAGGCGGATATGCTTTCCAGACATCCCGTTTCTCAACATCTCCAACACTGTGTACATTTACTAGATAGGAATGAAATAATTCAACAACAGAAAATTGACAATGTGTGTGGTAAAAATTATAAAGAAATTAATGACATGATGGTAATTAAGAAAAAGAACTTTTGTAAAATTGTAGTACCTAAATCCTTGAGATTAAAATTGTTAACTAATACCCATGAAAATTTCGGACATCCAGGAGTTCAAATTATGCTAAATTTAATTACCCCTCAATATTATTGGCCCCATATTAGTGAAGATATAGGAAATTTCGTGAAACATTGTCATACTTGTCAGCTAAATAAAAAAAAAACAGAAACGATTTGGATTCCTGCAAGAAGTGCCCTCGACTGACCAACCTTTTGAATGTTTATCTATTGATACTGTAGGAGGGTTTAATTATTACAACTCAACCAAAAAATATTTGCATATAGTGATTGATCATGCAATCCGATATGTATGGGCATTTCCCTCAAAGAGCGTAACTTCAGAAACATACGCAAATTGTCTAAGTCAAATTTTTAATGTGCAAATTCCAGAGAAAGTGTTAAGCGATAGAAACGCAGCTTTTACATCATCCAGATTCAAAAAATTTCTTAAAAACCATAATGTGAAACAACTTTTGACTTCTTCTCATCATCCCCAGACCAACGGAAAAGTGGAGAGGGTAAATCAATCCCTTGTAACCCGCCTAAAATGTAAGGTAAATGCTACTTCTAAAAAGGTTCCGTGGACAAAAGTGCTAGGGCAAGTTGTTACTGAATATAACAACTCACCTCATACTGTAACTAAGTTCACCCCTGCCTACTTATTATTTGGCAAACTTCCGTTTGATTCTAAAATTGACCAAAATACTTATCCTCCACTTAATGAAGCAAGAACTTTAGCTAAAACCAGAACTCTTGAATATCACCAGAAAAATAAGACGAGATATGATACTAGATTTGAAGAATCTAAATTTCAACCTGGAGACTTAGTAATATATGAGGAATTCGAATACCCAAACACTAGAAAGTTGACCTCTCCTTATTCAGGACCTTACCAAATTATTAAAAAATTATCTGAAGTTAATTATGAAATTGATAAAGAAAATTGCCAAACGAAAAAAACCCACTGAAATTGTACATTCATCAAAATTGAGATTTTACTATTCACCTTAGAAGTTCAAACTACACCACGAATAAGTCACCAATATGTAAATCATTCAGCTATCCTTAATCTTTCTATTTTAGCATTCCTGTCCTATCGCCATCCAAATTAATTTTGAAGAAACCCCGTGAGTGTAAGTGAAACTCGCATATTTTTTTTTAACTTTTTAAAGCTTACTACATTTTATATGAAAAATACTATGTACTAGATAAATATTATTGATTTTTATACTGGTGTTTCCACTCACTGTCCTCCTTGTCTCTTCGCACTTTTCAAATGTTCCCTTTGAACAGTTGCTTTTCCCTCTCATGTTTGAGAAACTTGCCTGCCCCTTTTCATTCTGTGCAGTTTGCTCAACTTGAGTTTCAGGTTGGAAGCACCTTCCCTTTGGTAAACACTCATGAGGATGTACTCACAACAGGTCACATACCTCAAATTTATGTTTGTATTGTATTCCTATTTTTTATTTCTTCACAATAATTGAATGTTAGTGTCAATTGTTGGAATTTGTTTTTTGTTCGAATTTTTGCAACATCAGGTACCAGACATTTGGTATTGATGTTGAAAGTTAATTTTGACAGCATTTGGTAAATTTATTCTACTAATTGCTGAAAGAATAATTTAATATTTTTGTGTACATGATCTAGAAAAAAAAATAAAATATAGATAGTGTTTTGCTCAAAGAAAAGTCAATAACTAATGTCAAACGTAATAATAATAAACAACAAAGAACATTATTTTTCTAAAAAAGTGACTACAACCCAGGAGACCTCCAAAAGAACTAAACATTATTCAACGACTAAGACTGTGAATAATAATTACTTTGTGTTTTTACAACTAGTTGAACTGTACCCGTCCAGGACTCTGAATACTTTCAAAGACTGTGAAATACATGTCAGGGACTGAGACATGCACAATTTTTTTTTTACTTGTATTTGTATTTGGAACATCTTTACATCTGTTGTTGTTAGTATTTTCATTTAAGTGTACCATTCCATTTTTATTTTACTCCAGCTATTTGTTTTTAAAATTATGCCATTTTTCATACTATTATGTCTTTCAATTGTACATTTTAACATAAAAATTTGGGATTTTCGAGCCAGCTTCAACCCAATATTCAAACTACTAATTTTCATGTTCTCACTATCTTGAGTGTCTTGGAGTCGACGGCCGCGGCTCCAATCCATTTTAGATAGGGGGGATATTCTGTGATAATATTACTAACTACCTATAATCGCCCATTCTGTACTTCATCTCTGTCCTGGTAACCGGTCCTTCTTGTCTTGGCGTAAACGCTTCGCCTTCCCACATACTAACTTCCTCCTCCAATTCTGGCAACCTCTCTGACCTAATTCTATTTTGGCGCTTTTTGCGGAAGATGCTGGACTGGCTCGAAGCGAGTAAGATGTGTTGCTTTACTGTTTAAAAAATTAGCTTGTTCCTGAAGCTGATTTTATTATTTTCCGGCCACGATGTAAGCTACCACTTCATAAGATGTCCATCCGGACATTTCATATATATATATATATATATATATATATATATATATATATATATATATATATATATATATATATATAAACATATGTTGGAACCCAACTCCGAAATCGGACAATATCAGAAAAAAATGCTCACAACGAGAATGGATCACATACAAATGCGCCAAGTCCAAAATGTTACATTATTTCGGACTTGGGTCATTTACAAATGATCATTTCGCGTATGGGCAAATCAGAAGTGAGCAGAGTACGAAACTTAATTTCATTTCGCACTTTGAGCATTCTAAATTGCTCACTTTGCGAATGGGCAGTTGAAGAATGATCAAAGTCAGAAAACAAACATTTTTAACTCTAATTATTTGACTAAATAAAATGAATGAAATGAGTCAAAAGATCATTTTAATTATCTGTATTGACTATTTTAAAAACCTCACAGTTAAAAAAGTATGTCCATAATGAAAAAAATTAAAACATAGTAAAATAATAAGTGAGGGGAAAAATTATGAAAAATGGACTGTTACTTATTCTTGCAGGCAACTGTTATGGCTCTTACATATGATGTCAGTTTATAGTTGCATCTGATGCCACTTGATAGGCACTTGTATCTTTTGCTGTCACTGCTTTCTACAATTGCAGCGGACGAAACCTTGTGAGTTTCCTGATTACACGGTAACTGTGATTCGAAGTGAGTGTACGAAGCTTGGGACATCTTTTTCAGATATGAAATTGTTTTCAGTCAGTTGGAATTCATTTCTGGAATATAACTTCTCCAATATTCCGGATTTAGTACCGAGTTTGTATAACCCATCATCGTTCACTCCCATTACCACAGCTATCATATTTCTGGGTGCAGCTCTTCCTTTGTCGAGTTCTGGAATCCGTAACACAACGTTCTGACTGATGTTCATGGGAGGAAATTTAGCGTCTCTGCCTCTTAGCATTTCGTCTGTTTTCTTTTTCATCTCTTTTGCACAATCATCTCGTTTCTCTTCAATTAACTTCTTCCTTTTTTGTTAGATAGCCACATCAGAGTTTTCAGAATCTGATGAATCAGTTTTATGTTTACGTTCAGGAATGTTGGCCAAAACCTCTTCAAGTTGTTCTTCAGTCTCAAGATCCGTTGAAAGACAAAATTCCTGGGGAAGTCCGTTAGTAAGTGGAACTCCAAACAGAGCTTCGTATTGGCTTCTGGTGATTCCACAATAGTAGGTGCAATTTTTTCATTTGAACGATTCGTAAGCCATTTGCCCACTGACTTGTCTGATTGTCTACCATCCACGTCACCAACATATCACGAACATCTTGGTTTGCACGTTCGACGAAGCCTTGGCTTTGAGAGTATCTGGGTTTTCCATGAACAATTTTTGCTTCAAACATATATACAAGCTATTTTATGATTTTATTCGAGAACTCACGTCCATTATTGAACTGCAAAATACAGGGAGCTCCTATGATACAAAAACTGTCCATTAAGTTATAAGAAACTTCTTTAGCTGTTTTCGCTTTCAGTGGGCGTAAAAAAGGGAATTTGGTAAGATGATCTTGATAGTTTAAAAGGAATTTATAATGGCGATCAGACTCTGATTGCATGTCAATGGGATCAACCTCTCCTTGTTTTTGGAATGCGTTAGTAAGTATTGGTTTAACAACGACTCCCTTGTTTTTACCCTTTGTTATCAAGTGACACTGTTCACAGAGAGAAAGGTTCAGCTTGATCACTTTTCGAGGCACATTACAGTGTTTCACCCATCCTCCAAGTGTGAAATCGGACTTGGCTCACTACTGATTTGCCCGATCGCGAATTGATCAAATTCAAGTGCACAAACTTCGAAATAATGTAACATTTCGGACTTGGTACATTTGTCAGAGATCCATTCTCGGTGTGAGCAAATTCAAGTGCACAAAGTCCGAAATAATGTTACTTTTCGGACTTGGAGCATTTGTCAGTGATCCATTCGCGATGTGAGCATTTTTTTCGGACATTCTCCGATTTCGGAGTTTGGTTCCAACATATGTTTATATATATATATATATATATATATATATATATATATATATATATATATATATATATATATATATATATATATATATATCTTAGGGTGTTTCAATTTTCCTTAGATGTAATTTTCATATGACTTTGCTTACGAGTGATATAAAAGATATGTATGCCAAATTTCAAGATTGAATAATATTTAGAGGTTGCACACTTTGATCCGTTTTGTAAAAGTAGGCAAAAAATACGATTTTTCAATGTTAATTTTATTGGGAAAACTAGAAATAACAAACTTAAAATAATATTAAAACTAGACAGTAAGATTAATAGATAATATGATAGGCAAATCATGCGTTATATTAATCAACTTTATCCTAACTTTATCAACTATTACTAACTGTATCTCCAGCTACCGTTTACCGAGCTCGGGATCAATAGAAGTATACGGCAAAGAAAATTGAAGAGTCACTCTTTGAAAATCCTCCTCATTTGGTTTTGCATTGGGATAGTAAACTGTTGCCCTCAGTTGACCATGGGAGTGTCAAAACGTTGGAAGATAGAGTTGCAGTTCTAGTGACTGGCAAAGATTTTGAGCATTTGCTTGGCGTACCTGTTGACCTGAAAGGCACTGGTGAGCAGATGGCTGAAGCCTTTAATTTTTTCCTCCTTCTTTACTTAGACTTGTCTTCTTGAAGGCTGGCCTGTGCGAGTGTCCTCCGGCAGAGCTTTCTCCCGTCTTCTATATTATGTTATTTTCTTTGGCATATCCGTTTGTTCTGCTTGGAGTCCGTCTGTGTCTCTGGCTTTGTGGGGTGTGTCCTGTGGGTGGCGGTTGCGGCGTTCTTGTCTGGGTCGTGCGCGGGGTGGTTGCCTGCTGCGGGTCTATCCGCATCGTCGGGATTATTCTTGTTGGGCTTCGGTCAGGTCGGGCCCGATGTGTGCTCTTGGGAGAAGATGGTTGAAGCAGTTATTCGGGAAGTGGACCGATTTGGCTACGTGACAATATCATCGGTATATCTTTTGATACTACAGCATCTAATACAGGACTGATCGAAGGGGCGTGTACCAGAATTGAAAGAGAATTCGGGCGAACATTGTTGTGGTTGGCTTGCCGTCATCACACCCATGAACTAATGTTGAAAGGAGGGTTTGAGGAGTCTCGTGGCATACCGTCAAGTGGTCCTGACATCCAGATTTTTCGGAAGTTCCAAAGTCTGTGGGCTTCACTTGATAAGAAGTCATATACAATGCTGGATGAAGAAAATTCCGTTTAAGGCTTTCTAGAAGAACAAGGAGTGAAAATGGTTAACTACATCCAAAATGTCCTAAAAGACGGAAGTCATCCAAGAGAAGATTACAAAGAGTTATTACAACCCTCACTCCTGTACGTAGGAGGTTGGTCTAAAAACGACTTCAGTTTCAGGATCCCAGGGGCTCTGCATCAAGCAAGGAGGATGGCTAAGGCAATATATGCACTTAAAATTGTCCTCTTCTCTAAACAGTTGAATATTCCTCAACAAGAATTGAAAAGAATGAAACGGTTGCACATTTTGTCAGCCTCATATATGTTCACTTTTCGCACGAAGCAATTGTAAGTCGATGGGCTCCAAAGAATGATTTGGATATGCTACAGCTTCTGGGCACTTACCCAGATGCAGATGTCAAAAAAAGTGCTCTCACAGTTGCTAAGATACACCTTTGGTATCTGTCAGTAACAAACGTAGAGTTGTTTTTTGGACGAACGTATTACGCAGGCTGATAAGAAAAAGATGACTAAAAATTTAGAAACCAAACCTGTAAAGAAAAAGGAAATAAACGGTTAAAGGGTAAAAACCTATTTTTTTGAAGGAAAAGACCTGAGCCATTTTGTTACTAATAAAACGAAGACGTTCTTTGAATTGTTTGGGATCCCCGACGTGACAGAATACTGCAGTTATTCTCTAAGAAGCCGTGTGAACGCTCTTAAGGTGGTTAATGATACCGCAGAAAGAGGAATTGCTCAAATAGAAAAAAAATAGGTTTAATGAATCGGTTAGGGATGAACAACAAAAAAAATTCTTGTTGAGAGTAGTCGAGCATCACAGAAAAGTCGTCACCAAGCAAACAAAAAAAGGGATTGTATCGCTCAAGGTTGATTAATATAACACATGTTTTACCTATCATACTACCTATTAATCTTAATGTCTAGTTTTAATATTATTTTAAGTTTCTGATTTCCAGTTTTCCCAATAAAAGTAATTAACATTGAAAAATCGTAATTTTTCCCTACTGTTACAAAACTGATCAAAGTGTGCAACCTCTAAATATTATCCAATCTTCTTGAAATTTACCATATATATCTTAATCTTTTACATCACTGAGACTCGGGGAGAAAAAGCAAAGTCTGCAAAAATTTTACATTTTATTTTTTGCCTTAGAAAATAAAACACTCTAATATTAATATATATATATATATATATATATACCTGACAATTTTATGAAAATCAACCATAACGTTATGCTGTTGCTGCTCGAGGATGAGATTGGAGAAAACAGCATAAAAGCATGGATCCTACGTGAATTGCCACAACACTGCAAGCTCGTTGATGAAATGTTATGTTTTGGGGGGATGTTTTCCTAGTAGTGTTTGGGTCATTTAATTCGTGTGGAACAACGTCTGAATGCCAAAAGGTGTTTAAATATTGTCGCTAACCAAGTGCATCCACTTATGTGAAGGCTGCTATGTACTAACCCTATTGGATTGGCTCACCTCAATGTTAACCTATGGAGAAAATTTGTCAATGGATTGTCGACTTGGATTTAAAGATTTTTATATAAATATTGTACTCCCTAATAGAGAAAGAAATTTTGCATTTCGGGCATTTTTGCTTTTTGTTTTTAATGCAAATAATATTTTTAAATTTAAATTATTATTCAAGGGCAAAAACTCGTATGGTGTGTTTTAAACGCTTTTAAGATCCTTCGGTAGAGGAAAATTAATCCTGTTGTAAGGAGCAGAAAAGTTCAGGCTATCTGAAAATATCACTTTTATTGGATTATCGACATTTATGTAGTTGTAAATAGTAGACACATTTTCTCCATAGGTTAACATTAAGGTGAGCGGATCCAATAGGGTTAGTACACAGCAGCCTTAATGGTGTACCCCGCTGGAGATGGATGCTTCCAGCAGGACAATGTCGAAGCCATTGTCCGCAGATGGTTTGAAGAGCATGGTGGAGATTTCAACTTGCTTAGTCGACTTCCACAACCACCAGATCTCAATCCAATTGAGCCTTGTGGGATAAAATCGAAAAGGGAATCAGGACCTGGATCTAGAAACCTCAGAGAATTGGAAAGTGCAGTTCATCGGCTATGGTCTCAGATCCTCAAGCCACCTACCAACACCTCATAGAGTCCATGTCAAACAAAATTGTAGAATGTTTGAGCAAAAGGTGGTCCCATAATCTACTGAGTCGGTAGTCATAATAAATTGGCCCCTCCGTGTATGTGTTAATGAAGAAAACACATTGCTTCAACAAAAAATCTGACTGAAGAAATATATATAATTATTGAGAGAGATTTTCGGAATTTTCTTGTAAAATACATTCTGCTGTCTTTGAAATCTTCTCGTCTTTCTTACGGAATTCCTTTCAAACTTTTTTTTTTGCTATTCTTTTCAGGGGCTGGGAGTGCCTTGAGTGGATGACAGACCTGTACTGTTTGTCCGGCATCCTCCAGCCCCACAGCAATGGAAAATGCCACCGAACTTGGGAAATTAACCCTCTACTGCGTATTCAGACTCCATAGGTTAACCTGTGATTGGTCTTCAGGTGTATCATGGACGATGGACCTTAATGGTCTGGGGGTCCGAGGTGTCAAACTCAAAGGTTACTATTCTTTTAAAATATAGGTGCATTGTGCTATATCACACGCAGTTAGAACAAAGAAATTCCCATGATATAAAATATAATTTCCAACCTAAAGAAGCGAAAACCATAGTTTAAAATTATTAAAGGGATTTACAAGAATAAATCAGAATTTTAAACATAATCATAGTACTACTCAGGAGGATTATAACATGTTTATTGTTCAACAATTATCTGAAAGTAAAAATGAATACTCATCGAAAGTAAAATGTGACTCGAGAACACGTTAATAGCGCAATCATCATCTTTTCATTATCAGACAATAGTTAAATATGTTTATTCATCCCAATTCAAAACTTATTTTACTTTACAAATTTCTAAGCCTACTTAGCATAATAAGGGAAATTCATTAGCATGTATAAACTCCATAAAATGCTAGAGGTACTTTTAGAGCTCTTCTCTCTGAACATTATACTCCATAATCCATATATACCATTTACTGTAATCGTATTTTATTAGAATTTTATTCTTCTTATAGTAACCCATATTCATTTGTTGGATATACAAACATTCATCGAAAAAAAAATAAAACTACAAATTTTCAGCTTTGACGTAGCAAGTATTGAGGTAATATAAACAATTATCTGTTTATGTCTGTTGTGAAGGATCCACAATTTGGACATTTTGAACTCCTTCCAACGTTATAGCCATTTTGTTCTTCCAACACGATTACGGGACATAAAACGGCCATATTGGAAAAAGGAGGAACTGCACCAATTTTCCAAGAAACATCGCACCCCCTGAATTCCTCAGGACGGGGGAAAGAAATTCCAGGAAATTCAACGGACATCCAATTTTCTTGGAAATAAGCGTACCACGTGGGTCAACCATGGGAATGTCGGAGCATCCTGCCCTCGAATAAAAAACTCGAAGAGGCAATAAATTTACGTGAAAAACTGACCTGGGGAGGAGTTATGAAAAAGATTGGGGGAGCCCCGAGTGTGGGAGAAACGACGTTCGGAGGGAGAGCGAGAGAGCGATTTGAGGTAGCGAGCTGCGAAGAAAGCCTGGGAAGAAAAGACGCCCCCGTAAAATGGCGAGATGTCCGTCTTCAACCGCCAGCGCCGAATCCTGTTGCCTCCGCCAGTGAAGGGCCACATGATTATTAGCCCGATGCCTAAAGCCTCCTCCGGTAGAAGTGCCTCAACGACGCCATGCTCTGCTGTTTCATCAAAAACTCCCCAGGTTGGTCATTTCTTCCCCCTTTAAATAGTGCTCATGCCTTTTGAGAGATTACGAGACTTTTATTTCACTCGACCCGTAATGGTTATGCCGCAAGAAGCGGATGAAGAGCCCTATGATGGACCCTAATTCGGTTAAAAATATGTATAGCCAAGAACTTAAATATAATATGTAAACCCGACCTTTTCTTGTAAAATATTGTATAATAAATGTTGTTATTTTTATTTATAAACGCATAGTTCCCTTTGGAGTTCACCTCCCTAATTTTACACAACGCAAAGGGGTATCTCTGGTACCCCTCATAACAATGTCATTCATGAAATGTACTTTTCTCTCATGGAAGTATAAGTCCGCTATCTATTTATGACATTCATACTTTTCATCGCAGTAAACTGAAAAATTTATAAGTCATAAAGAAATTTTACTATTATGAATGACCTTTCAGCTTTGACGTAGCAAATACCGAGGTAAAATAAACAATTATCTGTTTATGTCATTCATGAAATATACTTTTCTCTCATGGAAGTATAAGTCCGCTATATATTTATGATATACATACTTTTCATCGCAGTAAACTGAAAAATTTATAAGTCATAACATAATTTTACTATTATGAATGACCTTTCAGCTTTGACGTAGCAAGTACTGATGTAAAATAAACAATTATCTGTTTATGTAATTTATGAAATATACTTTTCTCTCATGGAAGTATAAGTCCGTTATTTATTTATGACATACATACTTTCCATCGCGGTAAACTGAAAAATTTATAAGTCATAATGTAATTTTACTTTTATAAATGACCTTTCAGCTATGTTGTAGCAAGTACTGAGGTAAAATAAACAATTTTCTGTTTATATAATTCAGGAAATATACTTTTCTCTCATGGAAGTATAAGTCCGCTATCTATTTATGATATACTTTTCATAGTAGTAAAGTGAAAAGGCATAAAGTAATTTTAGTTATAAATGACCTAAAAGTTGAGATCAAATATCCCAGAATTATCATTCAAAAACGAACGTAACTACCGCAAACACTTCCCGCAAGTCCAGAGGCAATTAAGGGCCCTCAAAACTGCCAATTGATTCGAAACAAGCAGTTACAGTTGATATATTTCTAGGGTCATTTTCGTTAACAAATAGAGCCATTACCACAAGTCTCCAACCCGTGGTAATTATAGAGAAGCAATATCCCTAACGTATAGCTCTAGACATCGGAAAGATCAGGTACTACCGTTTATAGACAACGGATTTAGTTTGCCTAGTACCCTCAGCCCCAAATTTATGCTCTATTGCAAAATAAAGTTTTACTACAGTGGCTCCCAAAAGTGTTCGTACAGTTACGAATTTCAATGAAATAGGGGTCTATCCATTAATTAAAATGAATATTTCAGAATGGGTATTTAATAATAAGATCTATAATCTATTCTTAACAAAACTACATGAAATATTTTGAAAACATAGTAAAACTTGATTTTTAAGAAACCAGTAATCAAAAAGTAACAAAAACTTTATCTCACAAAAGTCATCGTACACTGAAATATTTTCGGATAAATTCATAATTCAAATTATCGTCCGGCGCTTTATTTTTATTTTTGAATTGTGGTGGCATTTAAAATATCGTTTGGCTTTAATTTTTGCTTGCCTACTCCGTAATATTCTATTTATTATTTAAAAATGGCTCGTAGTCGTAAAGAAACAACAAACAGCATTCGAAAATTGATTATTTTTCATCTTAGTAGTGGTAAATAAGTTCGGAATATTGCTAAATTACTTAATTTATCCCATTCTACTGTGCAGTATGTGAATAAACGCTTTAAAGAAGAAAATTGGATCGAAAACAAGGTAAGAAAAGGCCGTCCGGCAATGTTAACAAAACGTGATCAGAGATTTATAATTAGAAAATTTGTGAAAAATTCACGTTTGAGTGCTGTAAAAGTTTCTGCATAATTCAATAAAACATTTTCTACTTCAATTTCACCTGAAATTTTTTGACGAGTTCTCAGAACAGCTGGATTACATGGGCGTTCTGCCCATAGAAATTTTTTTGTGAGTGAGAAAAACAGAAAGTTTAGGCTTCCCTTCGCACGATCAATGATAAATAAGCCCCAAACCTATTGGAATAATGTCTTATTTGCCGATGAACATTTTTGGTGCTGATGGGCGTATAATTGTATGGAGAAGAAAAAAATGAGGAACTTAATCCCAAGAACTTAGTAGGAACAATTAAGCATGCCGGTGGAGGTATCCTTGTGTGGGGGTGCATGTCAGCATCAGGACTAGGAAATTTGGTATTTATTGATGGCATAATGAATCATGTTGTTTTTATAAATATTTTAAGAGACAATTTAAAATTATCAGCTCAAAATTTGGGTATTGGAAACAACTTTGTTTTTTATCAAGATAACGATCCTAAGCACACGGCTCTCAAAGTTCGCATCTGGTGTCTCTATAATTGTCCACAAGTTTTGAAAACACCACCTCAATCGCCAGGTTTAAACCCAATAGAGCATATTTGGAGAGAACTGGAGGTTCGATTTCGAAAACACGACATTCACATGGGAAGCGAACTAAAAACAATTATGATGGAAGAATGGATGAACATTGATGCAAAAATTACAAAAGAACTAAAGCAATCTATTCCCAGACGTTTAAAAGCTGTTGTGGATGCTAAAGGATATCCTACTAAATATTAATTTAACGAAAAATTAGAATATTTACTAATATGTAGAGATTTTTTACAAGTGTACGATGACTTTTGTGAGATAAAGTTTTTGTTACTTTTGGATTGTTGGTTTCTTAAAAATAAAGTTTTACTCTGTTTTCAAAATATTTCATGTAGTTTTGTTAAGAATAGATTATAGATCTTATTATTAAATACCCATTCTGAAATATTCATTTTAATCATTGGATAGACCCCTATTTCATTGAAAATCGTAAGTGTACGAACACTTTTGGGAGCCACTGTATGTTTTCAAAATATTTCATGTAGTTTTGTTAATAGATTATAGATCTTATTATTAAATACCCATTCTGAAATATTAAATTTAATTAATGGATAGACCCCTATTTCATTGAAATTCGTAAGTGTACGAACACTTTTGGGAGCCACTGTATATACATATATTTATAAAAAAAATCGTATCGGATATTTTTATAGACAAAATAATGTAAAAGAAAATATGCAAATTAAATCTAATAGAACATACTAAAGAATATAGTACAGTTAATATAGTACAGTTTCCATATCTTTTACTGTATTTTAATATTTTTTGGGATAATGTCCAATCGTCTGCGCATTAGCATGAGAAGAAAAAAAAAATTTGTCTATTTCGTTGCTATGCATGTGACGCAAAATTAATTTAAAGTATCACAAAAAGAAAAGAAACCACATGATCAGCATTTCATAAATTAAATTCTAAAAATTAATCTTTAAAAATTTACCAAAAATCAGAAAATAGAAGAAAGATTCGACAAAGATTTCATTTTAAAGGAATTTTTATGATCTTTCCGTGATATAAATTTTATAACCCTCAGATCATTATTTTAAACGCAGACTTAAAAAAAGTTACAAAAACAGCTTAAAAATTTAATTTTTAAAAAACCTAAGATGAATTTTTCAAGAAATCTTTCTTAGTGCACCCCTACACTATAAGAAGAATCGCCATGCAAAATTTCAACCCTTTCGATCCAGCGGTTTGGTGTTCTGTGCGTTATATGTCAGTCAGTCAGTCTGTCAGTTAGTTACGGAACTATTTTATATACAGTGGCTCCCAAAAGTGTTCGTACACTTACTATTTTCAATGAAATTGGGGTCTATCCATTAATTAAAATGAATATTTCAGAAAGGGTATTTAATAAGATCTATAATCTATTCTTAACAAAACTACGTGGAATATTTTGAAAACATAGTAAAACTTTATTTTTAAGAAACCAGTAATCAAAAGGTAACAAAAACTTTAGCTCACAAAAGTCGTACACTGAAATATTTTCGGATAAATTCATAATTCAAATTATCGTCTGGCGCTTTATTTTTATTTTTGAATTGTGGTGGCATTTAAAATATCGTTTGGCTTTAATTTTTGCTTGCCTACTCCGTAATATTCTATTTATTATTTTTTAAAAATGGCTCGTAGTCGTAAAGAAACGACAAGCAGCATTCGAAAATTGATTATTTTTCATCATAGTAGTGGTAAATCAGTTCGGAATATTGCTAAATTCCTTAATTTATCCCATTCAACTGTGCAGTATGTGATAAAACGCTCTAAAGAAGAAAATCGGATCGAAAACAAAGTAAGAAAAGGTCGTCCGGCAAAGTTAACAAAACGTGATCAGAGATTTATAATTAGAAAATTTGTGAAAAATCCACGTTTGAGTGCTGTAAAAGTTTCTGCAGAATTTAATGAAACATTTTCTACTTCAATTTCACTAGAAACTATTCGACGAGTTCTCTGAGCAGCTAGATAACATGGGCGTTCTGCCCGTAGAAAATTTTTTGTGAGTGAGAAAAACAGAAAGCTTAGGCTTTCCTTCGTACTATCAATGATAAATAAGCCCCAAACGTATTGGAATAATGTCTTATTTGCCGATAAAGCAAGTTTAACATTTTTGGTTCCGATGGGCGTATAATTGTATGGAGAAGAAAAAAATGAAGAACTTAATCCCAAGAACTTAGTAGGAACAGTTAAGCATGGCGGTGGAGGTGTACTTGTGTGGGGGTGCATGTCAGAATCAGGACTAGGTACTTTGGTATTTATTGATTGTATAATGAATCATGCTGTTTATATAAATATTTTAAGAGACAATTTTAAATTATCAGCCCAAAATTTGGGTTTTGGAAACAACTTTGTTTTGTTTTTTATCAAGATAACGATCCTTAGTACACGGCTCTCTACGTTCGCCTCTGGTGTCTCTACAATTGTCCACAAGTTTTGAAAACACCACCTCAATCGCCAGATTTAAACCCAATAGAACATATTTGGAGAGAACTGGATGTTCGAGTACGAAAACACGACATTCAGACGAAAAGCGAACTAAAAACAATTATGATGGAAAAATGGATGAACATTGATGCAGAAATTACAAAAGAATTAGTGCAATCTATTCCCAGACGTTTAAAAGCTGTTGTGTATGCTAAAGGATATCCTACTAAATATTAATTTAACGAAAAATTAGAATATTTACTAATATGTAGAGATTTTTTACAAGTGTACGATGACTTTTGTGAGATATAGTTTTTGTTACTTTTTGATTACTGGTTTCTTAAAAATAAAGTTTTACTATGTTTTCAAAATATTTCATGTAGTTTGGTTAAGAATAGATTATAGATCTTATTATTAAATACGCATTCTGAAATATTCATTTTAATTCATGGATAGACCCCAATTTCATTGAATATCGTAAGTGAACGAACACTTTTGTCAACCATTTTAGAGGGTTTCTAAATTATGATAGTAATTCCTTTTATACATACACTGCTGGCCACTGTAAATGCAACACCCTGAAGGAAACATGCAAATAACATGAAATTTACAACATGCATTAGCGGAGGTGAGATATGCAAATGATTAGAATTTCAGCGCAGACGCACATCACGCTGGCCTGTGGCGCCACTTCAAAGCGCTATTTAAGGCTTGGAGATTTCGACGATTTTAAGTTCGGCAATTGTGTTTTTCTTGTGGTTTAAAAAAAAAAAAACGATCAATTATGCCTTGTCGAAAACAGCGATCATCTTTTGATCAAGTATCCGAGTTCGACAGAGGAAGGATAGTGGCTTACCGAGATTGTGGATTATCTTTCAGGAAAATCGGTAGTCGTGTTGGACGAAACCAAACAACTGTAATGCGGATATGTGATCGTTGGATGCAGAAGGGTACGACGGACCGGCGTGTTCGATCGCATCCACCTCAGCGCACCACTTCACGTGATGACCGGCAAATTGTGCGCATGGCAGTGACGGATCGCTCAGTCACATCACGAACCACGGCACAGCCCATGCAGTCTGTAACACATCATCCAGTGTCTGCGCGTACCATTCGACGCCGTTTACAGCAGAGTGGTCTGTCCGCAAGACGTCCATTGCTTTGTCTACCCTTGACGCAGAACCACAGACGTCTCCGCCGCCAATAGTGCGATGACAGAAGGATGTGGACGGCAGAAAGGAATGAAATTGTCTTTACTGACGAGTCACGCTTCTGTCTGCAACACCACGATGGTCGCATTCGAGTCTGGAGACACCGTGAAGAGAGGATGCTGAACAGCTGCGTTATGCACCGCCATACTGGTCCTGCACCGGATATTATGGTATGGGGCGGTATTGGATATCACTCTCGCACACCTCTAGTACGCATTGCCGGTACTTTAAACAGCCAGCGCTACATCTCCGTGGTGTTGGAGCCAGTTGTCCTTCCTTACCTTCAGGGCTTGCCCACAGCCATATTTCAACAGGATAATGCGCCGACCACACGTGGCACGCTTTGTCCAACGGTTCTTCGTCAATCGCCAGATTGAATTGCTTCCCTGGCCGCCTCGCTCTCCGGATCTTTCGCCGATAGAAAACACGTGGTCCATGGTTGCTCTACGATTGACCCAGATTCCATCCCCAGCTGCCACAGCAGATCAACTTTGGCAACGTGTGGAAGCTGCTTGGTCTGCTGTACCCCAAGAACTCATCCAAAGTCTCTTTGAAACAATGCCGAGGCGTGTGGCAGCGGTGATCTCCAACAATGGCGGCTACTCTGGCTACTGATTTTGGCAGGAACCACACTTCACAGAAGTCTATAAATTTAATCATTTGATACTTGGTCAACATGTTATCTACAAAATAAATTTTGTTGTGATATCTCTTGTCTTTCTTGGTGTTGCAATTTGGGTGGCCAGCAGTGTAAAAATCAATAAACTTGCTTAATAGAAATTTTGGTTTGATTTTTTGATTTGGGGTTACTCTTAGCTTTGAAATCATTGCTGAATCTTTTCAGCAGGAAATGAACTAGCTTTTCAGTTGTTACCTGTGCTAATTTGTCAAGTAATACATTCAGATATCGAGAAAAATTATTCTGCTTTATTTGAAAGCAGTAACAAGTATGTAGTTCCATTTTCTTGAAAAAAAATTCAGGAACTTTTCCAGAATCTGCGTGTCTTGAAAGTCCTTCATTAACTTTGCTAAGGACGAACTAAAAAGTTTTAAATGTAGAGATGGCAATAATGTACAGTTTTAAATGTTTAGCTCCCATGAAAAAAAAAATTAAATTTATATATATATGGCTTTAAATATATATATATATATATATATATATATGTAGGAAGGAGTTAGTACTCCTTCCTTTAGAAGTGAATCATTAGACTTAATTATTTTGAACATTTAATTAAACTAGACGATGTTTACAAGACAGGACTAACACTTAGTATGAAATTTAAAAAAAAACAAAAGCATCAACACAGCTATTTGACTCAAAACGGCAAGCCTGCGGAGCGACACATCCGCTTCGTAATGTCACTAGTCCATCACACTGTTTGCGTGCCAAGTCCTTCGCGCCGAAGTAGTAGGAGTGGAAGTTGTAGTAATAGTTCAGTTGTGTTGCCAAACTCACTCTCACACGGCCGTTCTGACTTTCCAGACGTCCGCGGCTGGGTTGTCAACAATAATTCTGAAAAGATAAAAAAAAAAAAAAGAGCAGAAAAAGGAAAAATATTTCAAAAAATCAAGCAGTGTTCAACACAGTGGTATTGGTGTTCAGTTTCTGCACCACTGTTTCATTTTGTCCGCTGCAGTTGATGTTATGGTTGGACCATCGTGATGTCCTAACTTTCGAACTTCGTAACGATCGTTGGGGTTAATGTTCGTGATCTCATATGGTCCGAAGAACTTTG
This sequence comes from Dolomedes plantarius, assembly GCA_907164885.2. Lineage (NCBI taxonomy): Eukaryota > Metazoa > Arthropoda > Arachnida > Araneae > Dolomedidae > Dolomedes > Dolomedes plantarius. The sequence continues at coordinate 35,352,809 of OU015499.1, read as the reverse complement.
GTCGGAGCTTTAATCCGGTTCCAAATTGAGTTCGTTGTATTGCCACTTTGTCACCGATCTTGTATTTACAAGCCGGTTTACGCCGTTTGTTATATTGTCGTATGTTTTCTTCCTGTAAACGGAGGATATTTCGTTTAGCTTCGATACGTAACGCTTCTTTGTCATCAAGAATTCTTTGGTGGTGTTCCTCGTCAAGAAGATTTTTAATCTGTAGATCCTCTTGTTGTTTCATTTTAACACCAATTAAAAGTTGAAAGGGTGTGAATTTTGTACTGCGTGTGGTGGTACTATTTAAGATACGTTGCAATCTTGGGACATATTTAAACCATTTGTCAGGTTCATCTAGAGCTAACTTAGTTAAAACGGGAATAATTGTGCCATGAACACGCTCAACCTGACCGTTGCCACGTGGCACACCTGTTGCTATTGAAATGTGTTCAATTGACTGTTCCTGGCAGTAACTTTGAAATTCTGAAGATGTGAATGCGCTACCTTTGTCAGTAATGATTTTTGAAGGGTTGCCAAATGTAGTTTGGTGCAAGGATAATTTGTCTAAGGCATCTTTCGTAGAGGTGGACTTCACGGGATAGATCCATACAAATTTGGAAAAGGCATCAACTACTGTAAAAAGATACTTATAACATTTTTTTGTCGATGGTAAAGGTCCTAAAAAGTCGCAATGGTAACATTCAAGGGGTGCATCACCTTTTGGAATGGGGTGAAGGTATCCTTCTTGTTTTCCAGATTTTCGCGAGGACAAAATGCAAGGAATACAGTTCGAAATAATTTCTTGAACTAATTTCTTAAGTTGAGGAATGAAAAATTCACGAGAAACAATTAATTCGGTTTTTTGTGAAGCAAAATGACCTTGTGAATGGGCGTTTAGCACTATTTCTTTCTGCATCATTTGTGGTACTACTAAAAGTTCGGCATCCTGATGAAGTTTATAAAGAATTCCGTTTTTAACAAAAAATTCATCAGAAGGTGTAGATTCAAGCATAGATTTAATTTGAGATATAAATTCATCCTGGTCTTGGGCATTTTTCACCTTTTGAGTGATATCATTTGAGGTAATTACAAGAATGGGGTTACGACTTAAAGCATCAACATGTTTCATCTGTCTACCGGGTCGATGACAAACTTCATAATCAAAGTCTTCTAACATCAATGCCCATCGAGCAATTTTAGCTGGTAGGTCTTTTTTGTGCATCGTTTTTTGGAAAGCATCACAATCGGTGATAATTTTAAATTTTGTTCCCAACAAGTAGTTTCGAAATTTTTTTAGCGCTTCAATAACGGCAAGAACTTCCAGTTCATAACTATGATATTTTTCTTGTTGAACTGTAGTTTTACGGCTAAAATAATGAATAGGATGAAACTGTCCATCATCGGATTGTTGCAAGAGCACAGCGCCAAAACCTAAGGAGCTGGCATCAGTGTGGAGTTCTAATGGGTATCCCTGTTGAAAAACACGAAGAACTGGATTTTGTGAAAGAATGTTTTTCTGTTGTTGAAAAGCTGCTATTTGTTCAGGGGGTTTGGGAGCTTCAATAACTTGAAATTTTGGTTCAACCTTTTCACTTTTGACGGATTCATTCTCAAGGGCATCATCATCGGCATCAAATATTTTTGGTTCAAGAGTTGCTTTGATAGTTCCAATATCAAAAGCATTATCATCATCGTTATCATGAAGCAAATCTAAATCACTGGCATCAGCATCATCTAAATATTTTCCATCATCATTATCATGAAACAAATCTAAATCATTGGCATCATCATCATCATCATCACGTTCAAAATCAATTGGATTATCCATTTTCTCTACCCTAGAAATCTTATCTTGAGTAGATGTTAGAGGTTTTTCAGACATGCATATTTGGCCCTGATCTTGAATTTGTTTTTCTACAATTTTCTGTTCCGCAAAAGGGAGTCGTCGAGAACGTTGAGTTACGGGGATTTCATCTTGTAATAAAATAGTCCTTTTAATTTCAGTGTCTTGAACTTTATGGGGTTTGTAGGAAGTAACGATATTTTGAACTTCCTCACGAATTTCAGAATTCAAAATGTGTGAAAGATCAAATGGGAAAGCTTCGTCATCAGGAATATTAGCAATATTAACGAAGATGTTATTATCAAGAGTAAAACGAATACCGTCTTCATCAAATGTAAATTGGGTTTGCTGCAAAAAGTCGATTCCGATAATCACATCAAAAGGAATCAAGTCATCCTCTAGAACATGTATTTTAGCAGGTAAAGTAATGGTTTGAATTTCGATGGAATCCTGAAAGAATCCGATGCTGTGAACTTGGTTTTTGCCAATTCCTGAAAAGGGAATGTTGGTGGGCTGCAATGGTGGCGAACCAATTCTTCGATAGGTTTTCTCATTGATGAGGGTTGCCTGTGACCCAGTGTCACAGAGTGCTGTCAATTGAATTCCTGCAAGTTGAATGTCAACATGCATGGGATTTTTCGATGAAGTTTCAGGAGAAAGTGCATTTACAGTTTTATCAGAAATAGGTTTTTGAGAATCAGGTTTTGGTTTAGAATTTCGATAACTTTTAGGGCAATTAGCATGAACATGACCAAAACTTTTACATCCGTAGCATTGTTTACCATGTGACTTATTCAAACATTGGTTGCTTTTGTGACCTCTCAAGCCACAGGAAAAACATACTGGCTGTGTATTTGGGCTACGTGTATTATCGACTTTCACATTGAGGTAGGAAGCATCAATTTTTTTCTGATTATTTTGTCTGAAATTTTGTGATCTGTTAAAGATTTGTTCATAAATTTTCAACTTTTCCTTAAATTCAGGGACGGATTTACAACCGTAAAGAATAACTTTATTGTTTGTTGAATCAGGAATTCCGTTTATGACATACTCAAACAGAGAGGAGTCATCGAGAGAACCTTTGTGTGCCAAATCTCTCATAGCTAAGAAATATTCTTGTAGGGTTTCAAACGGTTTCATACGTCGAGATTCCATTAATTTATGTAACTGAATACCGTTAATTTTGTCCGAAAATTCGTCTAATAAATGGTGCTTCAATTGTTCCCAATTTGTAATTCCACGAATAGACCTAATTAAAGTTTGAGCGGGACCAGTTAAACATTTTCTAACAAAAGTAATTTGGTGAATTGGATTGTTTATCTGATATAAACAAAAAAGTTCTTCAACGTCAGATATAAAATTCTCAACACTGTAATTATCACGAGACGAGAAAGGTTTTATTAAATCAACAACGTCTTTCAGACTAAACAACTGGAAAGAGAGATTCGCAGTTTCAACTGAAGGCAATGAATTTTGATGTGATTCACCAACGGAAATGTGTGTATTTTGCTTATTCGAAGATTCTTTTGCGTCAATGGTGGGGGAAAAGGGAGATCTATTTTCCTCTATAACGCTGTTAGTTTGGGATGAACGTGCACCCGGAAGTGAGTCATCATTCACTTCGCATTCCGAAAGATCAGAAAATTCTGCTTTTAATAACGATAAATCACTAAGACTCATAAGAATGGTATTGGCACATTTGTCTGGGTCAGTTGAAAATTCTAAATGAAGTAGATTACAAATAGAAATCAAGTCTTTAAGTGAAAACTCTTTAAGTACTTTCTGTTTCGTTGCTTCCAACACGAATGGCTGTTTAAAACCTGTAAATTTACGTAATCTGGTACGATTTTGTCTGTCGCCGTCTGTACCAAAAATTAAACGATGTAGAACCTTTATTTGATTCGTACCACCAAATTTTAATGATTTTGCAATATTGGGGTAATCGTTGAGAGTAGCCATAACTATATACTAGGTTCAAACAATTATAGTACACAAATATACAAATATTCAAAACCAAAATCACTAATTATAATACGTAGTTACTCAAATTCAAAAGTAGAAAATAATATTTCAAATCGAAATTTTTTCAAATACCAATTCAATAATAAAATATTGATTCTCAAAATATGCATCAAAATAAGTAATCTTTAAAACAGGTTTTGTTCAAGAAAACAAAATTATGAACTAAAATAAGCATCAAATATCAAATAATAAGTTCTTCAAAATAATTTCTCTGGTTGAAGAAAACAGATGACGTAAATTTAGATATGTATCAAGTTAGATATTACTTCAGCAAAATATTCATCAAATTAATCTTCAAAATAAATCACTGTTGAAGAAAATAGAGGATGTAAATGCAGCATCAAAATAATAGTTAAAGTTCTAATGTTAAAAGCATCAAAATTGGGAAATCGAAAGTATCAAAATTGTGAAAGCATTCTGCAAAATAAAAAATAAAAAATATTCTCGCAAGAAAACAGCAGAATTAAGTTCAACATCAAAGCGCATCAAATAAGCAAAGTTGTCATCAAATAAACATTCGCTTCGTCAAAATTATGCATCAAAATAATAATATAATAATCTTCAAAAGTATTCAATTCGCGATCTTTCAAAATATATATTATGTTGTGGTTTGTTCAAGGAAACAAGATTCTTCAAGTTAAATGTCGAAATTTTCATCAAATCATCAAATAATTTCATCGAAATAGAATTCTCTTCAAGAAAACAGAAGTGATAAATTCAACGTCAAAGACCATCAAAAGTGAATTTAGCATCAATTAAATTCCTGCATCAAAAGAACGTTGAAATATCTTTCAGTTTTCTTAAATCATCAATAAGTTGAGAATTCCCTTAATCATCAAAATTTTCTTGAACAAGCGTCAACGTATGCATCAAATAATTTTAATATGATCCAAGTTACTTACAATTCTGGTTTTGGTTCTCATCATCCCATCAGAGTATCATCAGAGTCCGTGGCACATCACTTTGGCTTTCGCTTTCGATATCCAAATCCAAAATGACAGACAACAGTAATCCAGGAATCATCAAAAGAAAATAGTTTTTCAGTTCAAGCTAGGGGTATTTTTCGAGTCCGAGGGCCGAGCACCCATGTAGGAAGGAGTTAGTACTCCTTCCTTTAGAAGTGAATCATTAGACTTAATTATTTTGAACATTTAATTAAACTAGACGATGTTTGCAAGACAGGACTAACACTTAGTATGAAATTAAAAAAAAACAAAAGCATCAACACAGCTATTTGACTCAAAACGGCAAGCCTGCGGAGCGACACATCCGCTTCGTAATGTCACTAGTCCATCACACTGTTTGCGTGCCAAGTCCTTCGCGCCGAAGTAGTAGGAGTGGAAGTTGTAGTAATAGTTCAGTTGTGTTGCCAAACTCACTCTCACATATATATATATATATATATATATATATATATATATATATATAAATTTAAATATATATCATTCATATATATATATATATATATATATATATATATATATATATATATATATATATATATAACGGATTTCCAAAAATATAAGGCAATATTTAAATTTCTCTTACATTTGTAATAATAAAAGCTTTTAAATTCAAATATTTAATTAAAATATCTTTATTTTTTGCTTGCATTGCCAATGCTTCAGAAAATTCTGTGCACGAAAATATTTTATCTTCAGAGAGATAAACACGATATATATCTTATTATTGTCAGCAGGACTACATATATTAACAGATACGCGATCTATTTTATTTTTTTTAATTATTTACACAACTAGATAACGGATCATCATACAACGTTCTGAAATTCCAGTTGTAGATCGATGTGAGCTATCGGCTGTGATCTTTCAAACTCAAGCTCATATTAAAAGTACCCTCACCCTCTCTTGAAGTAAATGGAATGAAGAAATAGCCCAGTATCCACAGCCGGCCGGCCTTATGGCTGCTGAGTACTAACCCAATTGGATTCGCTCACCCTAGTGTTAATCTATGTAGAATATTTGTCCATAGATTGCCGATTTGGATTTTTTTATTATTATTATTATTTTGTACTCCGTAATAGGGAAAGAATCTTTACAATTTCGGGCATTTTCTTTTTTTTTAAAAATGCAAATATTTTAAAATTTAAATTATTCGGGGGAAAAAAATCTGGCATTCTTGAGTTTTAAACGATTCTAAATTCCTTTAGTGGACGAAATTTATAAAATGAATCGTGTTGCAAGGTACAGAAAAGTTGAGGCTATCTATCTGGAAATACCATTTTTACTGGATTATCAGCATTTATGTCGCTTTAAATTGTAGTCAAATTTTCTCCATGGAATAACATTGAGGTGAGCGAATCCCAATAGGGTTAGTACACAGTAGCCTTAAGCCGATTGGACCAATTGGATCCAATCAGGACCCGCGCTGACGGAGAAAAATTTTAAATACACTGCTGGCCACCCAAATTGCAACACCAAGAAAGACAAGAGATATCACAACAAAATTTATTTTGTAGATAACATGTTGACCAAGTATCAAATGATTAAATTTATAGATTTCTGTGAAGTGTGGTTCCTGCCAAAATCAGTAGCCAGAGTAGCCGCCATTGTTGGAGATCACCGCTGCCACACGCCTCGGCATTGCTTCAAAGAGACTTTTGATGAGTTCTTGGGGTACAGCAGACCAAGCAGCTTCCACACGTTCCAAAGTTGATCTGCTGTGGCAGCTGGGGATGGAATCTGGGTCAATCGTAGAGCAACCATGGACCACGTGTTTTCTATCGGCCAAAGATCCGGAGATCGAGGCGGCCAGGGAAGCAATTCAATCTGGCGATTGACGAAGAACCGTTGGACAATGCGTGCCACGTGTGGTCGCGCATTATCCTGTTGAAATATGGCTGTGGGCAAGCCCTGAAGGTAAGGAAGGACAACTGGCTCCAACGCCTCGGAGATGTAGCGCTGGCTGTTTAAAGTACCGGCAATGCGTACTAGAGGTGTGCGAGAGTGATATCCAATACCGCCCCATACCATAATACCCGGTGCAGGACCAGTGTGGCGGTGCATAACGCAGCTGTTCAGCATCCTCTCTTCACGGTGTCTCCAGACTCGAATGCGACCATCGTGGTGTTGCAGACAGCAGCGTGACTCGTCAGTAAAGACAATTTCATTCCATTCTGCCGTCCACATCCTTCTGTCATCGCACTATTGGCGGCGGAGACGTCTGTGGTTCTGCGTCAAGGGTAGACAAAGCAATGGACGTCTTGCGGACAGACCACTCTGCTGTAAACGGCGTCGAATGGTACGCGCAGACACTGGATGATGCGTTACAGACTGCATGTGCTGTGCCGTGGTTCGTGATGTGACTGAGCGATCCGTCACTGCCATGCACACAATTTGCCTGTCATCACGTGAAGTGGTGCGCTGAGGTGGATGCGATCGAACACGCCGGTCCGTCATACCCTCCTGCATCCAACGATCACATATCCGCATTACAGTTGTTTGGTTTCGTCCAACACGACTACCGATTTCCCTGAAAGATAATCCACAATCTCGGTAGGCCTCTATCCTTCCTCTGTCGAACTCGGATACTTGATCATAAGATGATCGCTGTTTTCGACGAGGCATAATTGATCGATTTTTTTTTTTTAAACCACAAGAAAAACACAATTGCCGAAATCCCCAAGCCTTAAATAGCTCTTTGAAGTGGCGCCACAGGCGCGCGTGATGTGCGTCTGCGCTGAAATTCTAATCATTTGCATATCACCTCCGCTAATGCATGTTGTAAATTTCATGTTATTTGCATGTTTCCTTCAGGGTGTTGCATTTACAGTGGCCAGCAGTGTATGTATAAAAGGAATTACTATCATCATTTAGAAACCCTCTAAAATGGTTGACAAAATACTTTCGACCGAATTAGATGAAACCCTAGAATTCTAGGAAACACGTTTACAAAAACAATAGCGGTTGCGCATGAACCAATAATCAATTCTCAAGAAATGTTTAAGGTGCATTGTTTTCACCAAGTACTGGACAAAACTAGATAGGTTCTACAGCAATGATTTCGAGCAGTTGGTAAAATATAAAGATACTTTTGGATTCTTTTACATTCCAGTCAATTCCACAGGACGAAATGTGAAAACATGCTTAGATTTTAGAAACTGCCTTATCAGATGTAAAGATGATTCAGAATAACGACCAAAAGAAGTCTAAAAGATACAGATGTAGATGCTGGTCGAAAAAATGGATGCATTAAAATTTATCCTTTCTTTTTCATGTTTCGGAAACCACATAAAAATTCTACAATTCTTTGCTACAAATGACAAAGGTACTAGCTTTCCAAATGTATAAATACCTTCAAGGATATTTCTAACAATTCCTATAACCGTGACGTCGAGGGAAAGAAGCTTTTCTGGATTAAAATTAAAACTTTATGGATGTCAACAATATCGCTGGAGAGATACGCCTTGCAATGCTGTATATAGAACACGAAGAAATGAGGAAATTAAAATTTGATCAAATCATAAACGATTTCCCTTAGAAAATAATCTAGAAAAATTTGTTCTGTAAATAAAATATTTGTGGTTTAGCTACTTTTAAGCTTATATTTTCTAATAAATGTATATAATAAAAAAATATATGACTGCCTTCATATTTTTCAATTTTATGTTTCACATTAATTTATCATTTAATGTATATTAGTATGTTTGAATGGCTGCCACCAAAAATTCTGCAACTGGGCCCCGCAATCACTCAGACTGGCCCTGTGAGTATCACACAACTGATATGTAACGCTTTAAACAATCCCTCCTATAATGAACGCAGACAGAAAGCCAAACATTAAAGATCATTATTCCAGTTTTGAACCCAGACAACTGATAGTCTTGTAAATAGTTCTATACAAAGAAAAACAAACTAAATTCAGGATTACTAAGAAATTTTCTCTCTTAATCCAGAAGTTTACAGAGCTTTGTAAAACGAAAATAAAATTTCAGAACTTTTCTAATACCTATGTGAAACCTGTTGTAGATGTTAGAGTACCAACTCTAGTAGGCTTAATACTATTTGTCAAATAATAATCAAAATATGCTAACAGCTAGCGAGATTGATACCTTTTAACGAGTAATATAAATGCAAAACAAGTGTATGTACCTTATCACACATGTGGGAAATTTTCAAGTACAGTTATACGTCACAAACGTCTCTGAATTATCTCACATGTACTCCTGAAAATACTCCTATGGGTCCTTTTTATATGAAATATTTCATTTTTCGAGATCAATTTTATTGAAATAAAGAATCAGTCAATTATTTACTCTCTCTTTCAAAAGGTTTTAATTCTATGAAAGCTTTTATGTATTGTCCAGATACAAAGGCAGAACTACACACTAAAGCCACTGAAAAATAAACAAATGGTTTGGAGTTAATCACAGTTAACTCACTAAAATGTTTGCATGGTAGCAAGTGTAACCCCTCCCCCTCCCTTACATTTATAGATGGAGACTGTTTCAAGATGCAAGAGTGGCCCTGATCGCAAATTTGCATTTGAATACATTAAGTTTTCAAAACATTCATTGGTTGATGAGTACTGAAAGTTTTTCCTATCTTCAATTATCTCGAACTATTTTAATACATTTTAAAATAAGTCTATATTATTTTAAAATAAAATCTTCACTCTTAACATACAGTATCAATCAGCTACTGAAATGTAGAGTAACACATCTCTTAGTGTCAATTATCCTACAATAGATGGATACAACTGGCTTAAATTTTCAGCACTGAGGGCCATTCCTCATTTATCTCTGTTCCATGCTTTTATTATGTAAACTATGAATCTACTTTTCTTGGTAGTTTCAGCATTAAATTGCTAGATTACTGCTCATTTAAAAGTAAGCAGTTATTGATTATGTGATTATCACCTCGTAATCCTACAAATTCTTAATGGACTATTCTAAGTTTTATCTATAGCACAGCATTTTAGTACGATGATGTAAGTTTAGACTACACACAAAAAAAGGCACACAAAGAACAGAAAAGTCATTCACTGCAAAACAAGTTTATTTTCTACAGTGACCAAAAACACAACTGATATGATACAACATGTACAGTGTCCAAGACTACATCGGGTGCGAACATACACAAAGAATAAATCCACAAACTGCCCAGACCAAAAGCCACTAATCCATTTGGCTTATAGGCGATTAAATGGCTTGAGTCAAATAGAAAGATTGGGAATAAAACCTTAACTTTTGTTTTTAATCTAAAAGAAAACACGCTGGAACGTGTTAATTTCCTGCTCAAGAATCCTAACATAATAAATATTGAACTCATTCCCGTACCTTAAGAAATAATCAAGCATTTAATATTAAATCATAACATGAAAAACCCCTTGGTTTCATTACATGTAAGGTTTATATATTTTACATAGCCAAAGGAAAGAACTACCTGTAATTTTTGTATAGATCAAGCTAATTTTGCTGACACATGCATTAATTATAAAGCATTTAACTAACTAGCATTGAAATAGTAATTGGCTAATCTCAAAACACTACCGTGTTTAAGAGGAGATGCTGGTGGTTGCAATGTATATTAACCACACTTTTTCTTTACTCGGAAATTTTTAGATACATCTGGGCACCTTGTTTTTTGGACTAGAGAGCGAGATCCTAAAAAAATATCAAGACATTATAAAGATACTTATTTCCATTAGAACACATGTTATTGAGTTTTTCACATCATTTCATAATTTAATTACAAATACAAATTCAAATGATGATAGCCTTATACAAGACATCCAAGCCCTGTCCATATGAACAATATAAATACAAATCAACATAATTCATAGGATTCCACACTTACAAGTAGAAATACCTGCATTTTTTCCCTTTCAATTATCAGTCAGTAGAGATCTATCACAGAGTATATTTAAAGTATTTTATTACCTCTATATTAAACAGCTTTTATTTTTTTAATATTCACATGTACAGGGCTACTAAATACAAATATTGATTTAGAAAATTACTTAACATATAAATTAGATAAATTAACTTTACATAGTAACTAAAATGTATGATACAAAAGGAGTATTTTACAGTGTGGTATTATCAAAATAAAGAAAAAAACTTCCTGCATTATGCTCTCTCCCCTATTACATAATATATACCACTTGGACACAACTTATTACATCAAAATGTTTTTTACACATGAGTAGTAAAACTGTATCATAAATAACATGATTTAATACACAGAATACCTTAAATCTCATGTCAGGTTTAAAATCTATAAGTATTTTACATAATGTAATAGAAGAGTTGAGGAAAATTGAAACTGATATGGACCATTATTTCACATACAGAAAAAGCACAATTTCTCACATTTTAAGGTAGAGAAATCATAATTTAAAAGCATTTAAATTTAGTTCTGTCTCAAACAAGGGCACCATTCTACAAACCACTGAAAAGTGAAATATTTTCAACTTCCTTTCAGGGACTCATCACCATCTTAAATTAGTGTCTAAACCTTCTGTTGAACATTTGTTTTGCTGATTAGTAAAATAATACAGAAAAAAAAGAGGCACTTTAACAAACCTTTACCTTACATTTTTTCAAAATTTTACGTAATTTTTTTTACACTATTCATCGTTATTTTCAGAAAATCTTTTTACTTCCAGCGTTTATTGTCAGGGAGTGTAGATTTACAATCCTCATTTAAAATAAATAAAAAAAACTTTGGGAGCTATACAGCAACCATTCAGACAAATTCTAAGAACTGAAGTACAATTTCATATATTTTCTTCATGTGTAATTTAAGATGTTAAATACTTATAAAAAATTATATATATATTTTGTTTTTATTAATAATTCTATAAAATACAGACTTCAGGGCAAAGTAAATTACTAGGCTAAAAATATTTTTAAAATGACAAAAAGAGAAGTATGATTTTTTGTAGTAAGAATGGGATCCATTTAAGGCCTATGAATTGAATATTACATGTGTATTTGGTATACAATATAGAATAATTACGATTTCCCTAGTAAAATATCTTGTCCATTTGACCACAGTACAAAAGTCTAGATCCTATTTGAATTAACACTGCTTACAAAAGGTTATAAACAAAATCTAATAGATTACCTAAAACTATTAAGTACCAAAAATATAAATTCTCGCCTTCACTGCAGCAGCAAGAGAATTTTCGATATTCTTTTAAATTTAAGAGCTTTTCTAATGAATACCATACCTAGAGAATTTTGATAGAATATTATCCAAGTTAACTAGTTTTAAATATTTACATATAAAAGATGACTATACTGAAGTTGTAATTGATGTTCACTTAAATTTTACAAATCTATATCATGCATCATTCACACAATCACTATGCAATCACTCATACGAAAAATCACTGGTGGCTCAAGTTGAAACATACATTTGGTGATGAGCACTAAATTTTAACTTTTTCGGGATACTGATGAAATATGGACCACAGCAGTTTCTGTTAACTTTCCCTTACACATTAAATTACAGTAAATTTCTGGGCTTCTCCTCTTATATAGGCCTATGAAGTTATGTGCTTTCAATGCAAAAAGATGACCTGATGGTTCCATATACAGAGATTAGGGAAAAAAAATAAAAATGCTTTGAAAAAGAGAAATATACAAGTTGTCCGTGGGAAAACTACAATGCCGATGTTTTGTACATGGTGTTTCACAGTGCATCAATTTACAAATGTACATACTGTACATGGCCTAAACACAGTAGGTTAGGAGATATATTTAAAGCACCTTTTCAATGTACAGCGTAAGAGGGGATGACAACACTGGTGCAGATAAGTCTGCTTTGAGGCACCTTAGAAAGTTAATGGAGAGGCCTGAGATGACCAAAAAGGCAAGAATAAAAAAATTGCCTGGGTGCTCATCTAAGAATCACAATAACATGAAGATAAATTTAAAAACTAGGAACTTGATGGCAATTGAAATGTATACAAAGTAAATGCATGCCTATTACAAGATAAACGATAGATCTGGTTATTAATGTAGTTTGATCCAACAGAAAAACAGTAATGATGGTATGGCACACTTGAAATTAATTTACAAAAATTTACATACCTTTTAAACTTACAGCTGTGAATTTTATACAGTATGTTAATGTGATTCTTAGTAGCAGCAGAACAGTTTTCATTCAAAAAAGTGATGATGTTTTATAACACGTACAATTCATGTCCAAATTTACAAGGTAAAGATTAAAAAGAAATGAATTTTATACAGATGCAAAAATGTTTTTGTCCCATTCTACAATAATTTTAAAGATAAACTACATGAAAACAACAATGAAAGCTTATAAAAATGTAAAAACTGAAAAATTAGTTGTCCAGTAATTTCAATTTGCAATATAAGACACTTATTACATGTCAAATAGCTGAGATAAAATGAAATAGAAAGAAGAATTTCAGTGGAAGACTGGACTTCAACAAAAACAAATTTTAAAAGAATAATTACAATAACTATTTTTTATTTACAGACCTTCTCAAATATTATAAACTAAAAGCATAGCTCGAACTGTAAGTATAAAAACTTTACTAGATAAGTATCAAATTTACAGAAAAGTCTGAGGTCCCAGTAACTTTATTGTTTTCATAATTTTTGTAATAAAAGAAAAGTTTGTTGCATCATGAGTTTTTAAGTGGAAAACAATTAGCCAACTTATTTACAATTTTCTTTTCCGATGACGCGATATTGTACAAAACAGAAAAGAAAGCTAATGCACTCAAATGAATCTACTTTAAAAAATGTATAAAAAATTTACAGAAATTTTGTGCAAATGTTGCTACAACCAGCAGAACATCACATATATTGATTCCTTCATATTTACAAAGCTATCTTAAAAAATTTATTTCGATAAAAGAACTTAAGATATTACAAAACTTTACACTCATAATTTAACATGATAGGTAAAATTAAGCATGATTTCATTATAAATAAATATAAGGAACGAGTTATGAAATTAAAATTTATGTACACAACTCAGTACTCCTCACTGGGCACTTTGTATAAATAAAAGGAAAAAAAAATCAAACCTTTAAATACACCTGAATCATCAATGTCACCCTTTAAACAAAAAAAAAAATCTTTTCACTATTTGCAATTAAATTACACTGTACAAATTATCTGCCATATGATTCTATGCTTATGGTTTTTGACATTATTTACATTAAGTCTGATGTAATACATGTGTGCCATCAAAAACACTTTTTTAAAAGGAATCGTGAAAACTTTTATCTTCATTGGGGAAATTTAGTTCAAAATTGAGAAATTCGAAGTATAAATATAGTAGTTTATACAAATAAATTTTAAACGTATACATTCTGAATTCTTATACCAAGCAGTGATCAATGTCCTTAAATGAGTATTTAAACTATTATATTTAAAAATTAATATATTTTTTAAAAAATCTGCAGATTAAACCAGTATGTATAATGTCTGCAATTATTAAAGACACACAGCTATTTCAACGTGTGATCATATACATATAAATAGCTGTATGATTTAACCAGCATATCTCAAACTTTAATCCAAATTCTGAAAGTTTTTACATAGTTTTAAAATAGATAAATAATCATGTTATTCTTAATAGATATTACTTCATATCTGGAAATTTTTTCCCAACAAAACAGAGAAGAAAATGAGTAGTTATTCATTGGAGCATACTTCTATAGCTTATTTTTTAAATTTATGCAAAAATTACTTATTTCTATAATAATGATTAGCATTAAATTCTACCAGTTGCCATTCTATTCTATGATAATTCTCAGTTTAAGATCAAATAAAAATTTCAACAAAATATTTGTTTTTGAAGTATACTAAAAATCCAGTGAGACATTCATACAAAAAAAAATATTTATGGATAATATTGCTTCTGAAAGATTCTTATATTCTAGTTAGCGTAATAGACCAAGCAATAAAAATAGTTTCTCAGTAGGAAGTTTTAAAAAAAAAAACGACATAAAATGCAGCAACTGGGCATAACATGCACACAGAGATTTTCACATCTGCATAACATGGATTTCAGTGCTCCTGACAAAAAATCAAAGAAACCTCAGAAAAACTTTGAACCCCAAAGTTTGAGAAATACTGATATAAACTAGTTTCCCCATAAAAGGTAATATTTTGAAGCATCAAAAAATTGAAAAATTATTGTCCCCACCCTTCCTCTGTACAGTTGCAAAAGGGCTTTTGTGGCCAATGAGCAGAAATATACAAAATTCAAATCTACAACAGCAATAGCTCCCTACAACACACTACATGCACATACAGTTTCTACATGAGCTAATTACAATAAAAATTGAATACAAAAATTTTCCACAAGTTTTACAAAAACTTTTAACCAACTCGACACCACTTGTCGTGGAGGCTAAACTTTATATATATGTATATATATATGTATATATATATTATTACAAGAAAGCTAAACAATACTGAAGTTAACCACAACACGTTTTTCTTCAAATATTCAGACAGTATAGTAGACTTACAATCCCACAGCAAAAAAGATTACAAGAGACCACGTCCCACTCACAAGCAATTATACCACACGGGCACCATAATTACTGCCAATGCAGTTAAGAGTCTACAAGTCGACCACATTCAGAGAAAAATCTAAGCAATGACACATAGGAAAACTACATAATTTTAGAGGCATTATTGCTAAACTGCCCCCTAGAATTTATCTAAAGAGAGAAAAGAGTATATAGTGCAATAATAATTAAAAATAAAATATAGCCTGCAAATCTTGTTTAATAGCCAAAACCAAAATCATTTCAGTATGGATGAAACAGAAGTTCCATCCAAATTACATCAACTAAAAACTAAATTAAGCAAGAGAAAAAGAAAAATATATATATATATATCAAACACAAGAGTTAAAACTCAGTAGTTTTGATTACAATTACTAAATCAAAAGTCAAAAAATCTTTCACCTTAACAACACTGCTATATCAGTCTTTAAGAGCATTTTTCGTAAAATGCCAAGGATTACATCCTATTTCATCTTTGTATGTCAAACAGTCATTTTGCAACATTCAATGCAGACTCAATTATTTATCTTATATCTGCAAAAACACCCCAATAAATGGTTACAGTCAATTAAAATACATTACAATGTTAAATTAAGAACATTATTACAGGAGACAAAAAGTACAAGGCCAAAAGCCTAATATTTCCAGAACAGATATTTGACTCATTTTTCTCCATATATTTCAGTTACAGTTTAATATTACAACTACAAACAACTTAAGTAAGGAGAAAACTTAGGTTCAGATTCAATTATAGGCAGTGGCGAGGTTCTAAGAAATCTTAACAGTAACAAAGGGAAAAAAATTATCACATACAAATGGCAAAAACAGTTTCCTTTAAAGCCACAATCGCTAAATGGTAATGACACAAAACATCACACAGAGACAGTCATGTAATAACAAGTTAACGGTTTCAGCAGGAGAAGAAATCAAAACCAGCATAGGCAATATGTACCATGTCTAAACAGCAAAGCCTGCTGTATCCGTCAAACATATGATAATTAGTTACACTTTTACAGAGCTGACTGTACAGGACGTTATCAAAAATTAGCAGTATTCAAAAATTACATCTGTAGCACCGAAATGTTACAAAATTTTTTCATTTTCACACATTATACACTATACAACAGTGGGTAAACCTAGCTTGAAACCATCACATATGTTCAAGATTTAGAATGCAATGAGGAACTTCATAAGGCTATTTTAACTGGAGCTGAATTAAAACTATAAAAGCAATCAAATTTAGTTAAGGGTATATTAATTAGCATTAATACAAATTTTGGGGTGAACACTTTTTGCATTAATTCAATGCATTAATTTATTTATTAGTATTTTCACCAGGGTTCTAACTCCAATTGGGAAAATATACAATTTAAATGTTTCACTTGCTAGCATCATCAAAACACAGGATAAACTTAAATGGGCAAACATTCTTTTACAAACCACCTGTAATACCTAACCTACATATATTTATCAAGAGAACTGATACACATGCATAATTTTTGCATAAATTATTTCTGAATTTAACTGTACAAAACAGAGCTTTTAAAAGGTTTTTCAGGGAACCCTGACTGATTCTGATTCAATATCAGATTAATATATAAATTATAATCCTCACAGTAACTATTTAAATATTTTTTACATGAATACATGAGGGATTTCAAAACTTAACATTTATGTAAGATCCTCTAACTTTAGTATTTAAAAGCAAATTTTGACATCATAAAAAATGTGACAGCAAATAATGCATTTACTAGAGAAAGGGGAAAAACTAATGTGGGTGATAAATTAATGCCATGGTCTGATAACATATTAAGCATCTAATGTGAGATTAGGCTGCATAATTTACAACAAAATAACTACAATAAAAACAATCTGAAAAACTACATACCATGATACAAACTACACAGTAATGATACTAAGTCTATGCATAAGCAAAACTTTTAAGAATGAAGAAATTGCATTTACCAATACATGCCATACAATGCTTTTGTAACACATCCTGTACAAGATCAACTACTGGGCTAGGTATACCCATTAAAAACTATATTAAACACAATATGCAAGTAGTTACACAATGGGAACAAAATTAAAATCAGTTATATTTATAAGTCCTAGTTTTAGATACAACTGCAAATTGATTTTTCGTCGGAGTGTCCATTTATCCTATGTACAAGAAACCACTAAAGTACATTGAAAAAAAACTCAAAATAACAGATAAGCAACTTAATAAACACAACTGTTCATATGTATATATTTTAGTAATATATTAAATACAAAAAATGGGGGGGAAAGCCAAAGTTGATTTAAATAGTCTCTAAGAAAGAGCTTTCCTATTAAAGCCTCATAATTCCATAAAGCAACTTGCATTTAATGAGCACTTGAAATAAACATTAAAATGATCAGTGATATAACATATGAAAAACTTTTTAAGGAAAGCCTTGATATTAATTAAAAGCATGCATTTCAGACAATACCAAAAAGGATTGATAAGATTTTTTTTTTTCATATATCCAAAGAAAATCATGCGCTGAAAAATTTCCTGACTCTATACTTTACACCAAATTTACACTCCGACAGTTAAGATTGGGACACATTCGAACTGGAACTACATGGTTCCATTCGAAGGTGCACCTATGGGACCTAGCTCATTATTCTTCAGCAAGTATTTCTCTAGCTTTGCAAGAATATGTTTCCCATAAGTATATTTACGCAGTGATGCAACATGAGGACGGATCTTGTGAAGCAAAAGTTTGCGTTGGGGAGGTTCAGCGACCTCTATCATTCTTTGCACCACATAATTAGCATACTGGTCCTTCATCATAGCATATAAGGCACTGTGAGGCCTGGAAAGAGAAATTAAAACATTTCAGAGAAAAAAAGTGTATAAAGAAGTAAAGTGTACAGGGTTCAAACTCAAAAAGCACATTTTTCCTCAACTTTTTTATGGAATATAAAAGTCGATTCCAGTTAATCGGACCATATCGGGAGGTGATCATTTTGGTCTTAATAACCGGCTGATCCGATTACACGAACATACTGTAATGACTCGCATACAATAGTGATATTTTGTGCATGGAAATTCCGTGAAGACCAACCAACACAAGGTTTATGCACATTAATTGATTTGGACAGCTGGAGACAGACAGTCTTGGCAACATAAAGACCGGAAGTGCTACTGACAGCTCACGGAGCAGTTCATCAGCTAGAAAAAGGAAGTTGCCGATCAGAGGCACCTAGTCGTCTGGGAACGTAACTGAATAAAGAAAGGTGGCATTTTCCAGACAATTCAAGAACGTTCAGCAGGGGTATATAAAGTCGCTGGACACGAGTTGATTTCACGTCAATGATTCAGAGTTTAAGTTATTCAGAGTGACTCTGGAGCCGGAGACAAGGAGATAATGTTGGGCCTAGATAACCTTGAATGAGCGCAACGACAACTCAAGTCTGACATTCCTCATCGATGCCGTGAACCCACGAATTTAATCTTTTTATATATATTGTACATAGCCTGCATTTAGTCGAGAAATGCAATTAAAGCATTAAATACAAAAATGCTGGCAGTCTTTTATTTAAGACAAAGTTCTTACAATGCCCTATTAGGCTTATGCAATAGGATTTGTTTCGGTTCTTAAGGATTCGATCCGAATAAGTGGCTGGTCCATTAACTGGAGGTCCAATTAACCGAATTCAACTGTAGGTAAAATTATTTATCAATGTTTTCAAGATAATGAGATAAAATTACAGATCAACAATATAAAATAAATCACTTTAAATCAGTAAAATAATAAAATTTCATTAATTTTAGATTTTTTAAATATAAAAATATAGATGATAATGAATGACCAACTGCAATAATGATTTAATTGCACCTTTGTTATCTTATAAATACAAAAGTTCATGCACAAAAGTTGATTTACTTACAGCTTTATTTTAAATACTTCAATTGAAATGTTCTAAACTATTAACATGTTTATCCACTTTACAAAAAAGAGCAGAACACTTAAATATTTTAAACTAATGTACCTACGAGAGGAATAAAATTAACAAATGAAAATTAAAAACTTATAGTTTTCTACTAGAAAAATAATAAAGTACAAGAGCACACACTAAAATACTTAAGAAAAAAAAATACTTATTGGTTTCGACATGCATTTTCATATCACATAAATGAGAAAGTACACTACGAAATTTCAGGAAAAATAGGCCAATTTTTCAAAAGAACCTTCTTTTTAGGACTCCAATTGCTTTTATAAACTGAGGTCTTAATAGAGTCTTGAGGATTTTTTTTTTTTTTTTTTTTTTTTTTTTTTTTTTTTTTTTAAAAGAAAATTTGGTACTTAACCCATTATACCAGAACCATCGCCAACCTCTTGGAGAGGAAAAGCTGGTAAATTTCCCATTATACTTATCTGTCGCCAACACGCAACCTTTACGAGACACAGATTAATCTCTATGCCAATGGACTGATCTCTGGAATGATTAATCTCTGGAAATGTCTCAAATGCAGAAAAAAAGTCAGGATTATCGTCGGGACATGACTCGATGGAAGTCACTTACCATTTGTGACATATTTACGTTCCATATACTGCTGATGCAATGGAATATCCTCTACGAAGTTTTACCAAAAGCATATGAGTAAAAATACAACAGTTGACTGTGAGTAATTATATGTGGAAGGTTACTGTGGAGAGACTAGTATTTGAAGATTAAAATAGACCAGAGGTGAAGGCAAAATCGTCAAGGTTGACGAAACTTTGTACCATAACGTAAAACGGAAACTTTGTACCATAAACGTAAAAACAATGCAATGTGTTCTACCAGAACAGTGTGTTGTTCGTGGAATATGTCACAGAAACAAGGAATGCTGCATTAAAAAAGTGCCCAATAGAGGTGTATGCTGTTTAGCAAAGTAATTATGGAGAATGTATTACCTGGTACTAATATCTGCACAGAATGCTGGCCAGGATACAGAAAAAAAAGATCAATGACACAGGGTACATGCATTTGACTGTTAATCAAATACAATTTTGTAGATCCTCAAACTGGCATCCATACCCAAAACATCGAAAGGCTGAGGGGTTCATGTGAGAAACAAACAACTGGGAACGAACAGATCACATATAGATTCGTACTTAGCAGAGTTCATGTGGAGGCATACTTTGAGTGAGGATCATTTTGAAACAATGTTGAAAGGAATTACAAAATGTATGCCACCGAAAATAGAAATATAAATTTCGAGATTTGTAATTTAGTTTTCAAAAAATATCAGTGATAAAAATGTGTGTATTATCTTTTATTCATTTTATTTCTTCAATTGGCAACTGTGCTATTACAATTAGTATCCTCTCATGTGATATTGGTGATGGGTTGGTATAATAGGAAAGTACCAAGAATTTTATAGAATAAGTGTTATAAAATTATAGACAATTCGACTACAGTCTACAGAGAACTTGAGAAAAATTCAGGGGCATATTTTTTCACACATTATCTCCTCTTTCAAGAGATTTTTTTTTTAAATCTAAAACAGATTAAATGAGAAATAAAACACTTACCCATCTGTAAAGGTGCAAACTTCTTCGATAAGGACAGCCCTTTCAGCACGAGATGCATGTGTCACACATTTCTCCACAACATTGCTATATTAAACACAAAATAAAGAGTTATTTAAAGGTATAACTGACAAAACAAGTTACAAATATATAAAAACTATATACCACAAATTGGCAGAATGATTCCAAAAATGAACAAAATATTGTCCAAAATTGAAACTAATTAAATTAGCAATCTATATATATAAAACAGTTCCATAACTGACTGACTGACAGAATATGCACAGATCAAACAGCTGGACCTAAAGGGCTGAAATTTTGCATGGTGATTCTTTTTATAGTTTAGGGGTGCACTAGAAAGATTTTTGAAAATTTCTTAGTTTTTTTTTTAATTAAATATTTAAGCTGTTTTTGTAACTTTTATTACGTTTGCATTTAAAATAATTTGAGTTATAAAATTTATATCACGAGAAAGATCACAAAAATTCCTTTAAAATGAAATCTTTTTCAAATCTTTATCTCCATTTTCTGATTTTTTGTGAATTTTTAAAGATTAATTTTAGAATTTAATTTATTAAATGCTGATCACGTGTTTTCTTAACTTTTTGTGATACTTTAAATTAATTTGCGTCATGTGCATAGCAACGAAATAAATTGACAAAAAAAATATAGAAATACTGTAAAAGATAAAATTTAACCACGAATAATTGAGATGGAAGTTTTTTAAAAATTTAATTCAAATTAGTATGTTTTATGGTTATTAAACATACAAATTAATTGCATACTTTGACCGTTGTATTTAATTTGAATATTTTCTTCTACATTATTTTGTGTATAAAATTATCTGTTACAATCAAGTACTATCAAGTTTTTATATAAATATATTTTTTTATTTTTGTTTTTTGGCATTAATTGCAAACATTGACCGTTGTATTTAATTTGAATGTACTCCATAGCGAAGCACGGATATTCAGCTAGTATAACAATACAATTGCTAGATTGCACAAAAACCTTATTGATAAACTCAAAATTCCATTAGTGTAAACCAGGGGTGTCAAACTCAAAGGCTACCTTGGGCCAAACAAACAAGGTTTAACTATAGGTGGGCCACAAAAAAATCAATATTAATAGAAACGTAGGTTCATTTACCTAATTACAGTATATTCAACATAAATATATTCATTTTGTTTAATAATAGCAAAAAAGAGTATCATTAAAAACATTTAGCGAATTCTTCCTATCTTATTATAATTTTGTGTCGGTTATTTTATTATATATTATTGTGTGGCAATATATTGGCCGGGCCATAAAAATGTTCGTCGCGGGCCGTGAGTTTCACACCCCTGGTGTAAACCATTTCTTAAGACTGAACAAGGTTTTGTATAATTAGACCATCATCTTTACATACAAATACATACATTAATGAGTAAGTGTGCAGAGTTATCAATCATAAACAGACTAAATCCTTATAAATTTTTCATAGTGACATGTAGCAATTTTAAAACTTTAAAACTACTTAAAAATCATGCTATAAATAAGTTCAATTTGTGGCATGAATCTTAATTACACAATACTTAGTAATACAATTGTTATATTGTAAGTGATTCAACAAAATGCAAATTTAAAAAGCCAGCACTTAGTAAAAATGCACAGTGTCAATTTAAAATACAGGCTGTAAAGTAAGAATTAAACTTTAGCAAACTTTTGGGACATCATTGACACTCATCTAAATGTAGGTTAGTAAAAATTGCCAATACTTTACAGGAACATACCTGGCAAATTTATGTTGAGACAAATTTAAAACTTTCCCACGAACAACATTAACAATTTTACTCTTGTCTTCTTGACATCCATGCTCCAATACATGCTGCACAACGTAGTTACCATACTGGTCTTGAACAAGCTGCTCAGTGTGTTGGTGCAATTCTTCTAGTACTGGAGTTGTTTGCTCAGGAGTACAATGCTCTAAGATACGTTGTATGACACGACACCCATAGGGATGGGTAGATAATGAAAACACCTACAACGAAATTGTAATAGTTTAGTTACATAAAACATAGCATAAGAAGGCAAAGGAAAAAACTATAACAAATGTTAAGACAGAGCCCCACATACAAAAGAACTCAGTAACAGGGAAGAGGGGAAAAAATGAGTTGCTTAAGATAAAATTCCTTATCAATATTTTTTTAATTAAATATTTAACAAGATCAAAATTAGCAAAAGTAATATTAGTTACAATTAGTTACCTACATATAATGATCAATTAAATGAAACTAAGACAAGAACTAAGGGGAAAAAAACTGTACCCATAAAAATAAATAAGTTTTGGTCTTATATTCAAAAGGGCCAAATCATGGCTACAGTATTCACATGGGGGAAAAAGAGGAGAGAATAAATAAATAGCATTCCTCTAACAAGAGGCAACAAAAGAATTCATTTCCGACAACTGAGTTTGGCATCAGTTTGTCACTTTCCCCTTTTTTTTTTTTTTTTTTTTAAATCCACTGCCTAACTTTTGAGAAGGTTTTAAAGAGAGCAAAACAAAGGGGCTTGAGAAAAGTGTACAGAAATAATTTTCACACATGCCCAAAATTGATGGCAAAAATTGCAGAGAGCATGACTATTTCAAGATAACCAGCAAGTAAACAAGCAAACTATGATTGCTGATGGCCTTATTGACCAGGTTTACAGCCACATCCAGTGGAACAGGAGATTCTCTCTCTCTCTCTCTCAATTATACATATACATATATATATATATATATATATATATATATATATATATTTGATTGATTGATTGGGGGGGGGGGGAGGAATCAGTTCTGTAGCATGTAAAACACTGTCAAGTAACATTTGTTGAACATGAAAACCTACTTTCTATATAATATGTTTATCTTACCTGTCCTTGAAATGCATTGATAATGAATTGAAGAGCTATTGGATCTACACATTCTATACATTTTTGTACAACATGATTTCCATTTTGGTCTTTCACACATTTTAAAACATGACCATCCAGTTCCTTCACTATCTCCTTCTGAAAAAGCATAAAACACTGTAAGGATTTTAAAAGTTTGCCAAAACTACAATTAAGTCACTATGATAAATACTAAAGAGATTTTAATCATCAATCAACACATAATTTACTGTGATTAATACTTTAGACCAGGGGTGTCAAACTCGCGGCCCGGCCAATATATTGGCACACAATAATATATATTAAAATACCGACGCAGAATTATAACAAGATAGGAAGAATTCGCTAAATGTTTTCTTAATTATACTCTTTTTTTGCTATTATTAAACAAAATGCGTAAATCTATGTTGAATATACTGTAATTAGGTAAATAAACATACGTTTGTATTAACATTGATTTTTTTTTGTGGCCCACCTATAGTTAAACCTTGTTTGTTTGGCCCAAGTTAGCCTTTGAGTTAGACACCCCTGCTTTAGACAGAAACTTAACAAAATAAAAAGTAGGCACAGGAAAGCAAAATAGAACACAAATCCAAAATAAAGGGAAATATCTCTATATCAATAACTTAATAAAAAATAACTAGCAAATTTCATGCTTATCACCTAAAAATAAGTGTTTGCATGATCTATTTCCTAATGAAAAAAAAATGTCACAATTGTATGATTAAGTTTAAAAGGAAAAAAAAAGAAAAAAACTAAATTCAAAAGCAAAGCAAATTAAGCACAATTAAACTGCATTAATACACAAATAAAACAGAGGAAGGAACTAATACTTAAGTATCAAAATACAGTTAAATAATGTTTAACAAAAGGTACAGCCTCTAAATTCCAGTTTCCTGAGACTTTAACAAAAAGACTTATAAATTAAATAAATTTATCATAATTAATTGAACGGAAATTCACACTAATTTTTACTATTTCAGCATTATAAATAAATACATATTAAATACATATCATATGCCCAAAAGTTTTATGCCCCAAAGTTACAAAATCAATTTTGATGAGTTACACATAGTCAATTTATAAAGCAAGATGCACAAATTATATTAAGAAACAACTTTAACAAACAGCAATATCTCCCGACTTAAGAATGCATCAATCTTTCCTCCTCTTTCAAATCAAAGCTGGGATGTTACGATGATTTACACTCACAATTTAGTTAAAGTACATTTAAAAAAATAAAAATATCCCATGAAAATCTTACATTAATAAACAAAAAACTGCTTTTCTGTTATATGAAAAGTAAATATCAAGCATTTTCTGAAATGAACAGGATGACATGTAATTTTTCTCCAGTAATAAGAATTTAGAAAATTTTAAAAAGTATCTCTAAGTTGAAAAATAAAAACATGCCTAAAGATTTAAGTATAATTAAAAACAAGGTAAAAACCAATATCAAATTAACTGCAATGAAAGTACAGGAGGTGGGTAACTGTTCACATCTCTACTCTCTTCTAGGAGATATTTAAGAAAGTGGTAATGCATAATTTTTCGCACCTTGAGATTAAAAAAATTTAATATTTAGCCATACCCAATAAAAACAATCAAATGAATAAAAAGTATTACCTGCTGTTCAGGTGGTATTGATTCTAAAGCCTTCTGAATAACACGGCAACCATACATTTGAAGTGCAAGAGGTAACACATGCCCTTTGACTTTCTGTGCTAAAGCCTGTTTCTGCTCAGGTGTACCAAACTCAAAAAATTTCTGAATCACATAATTGCCAAACACATCTGTCATTAAGCTGTAAGCAGCACCTAAAATTTCATTAAATACAAGCTGCTTCTCCACTGGAGTGGCCCTTTCCAACTTTTGCTGAATGAATCTAAAACAAAGAAAAAATACATAATTTATTACAGAAATCTATTTTCATACAACATTCACTACCTTGAAATGTAGATACTGAATCTTGACTAACCTCGAGCCATGTTGGTCTTGAGAAAATTCCACGATGTGATTATTTAAATCTCTAAGTTGTAGATTTGGATAGCGATTGTTTCTAAAATCTTCTAACAGTCGACTACGACCTGAGGGCTTTTCTAAACTAGAGCTAAAAGAAAAAAAATTCTAATTAAATACATAACTATAGAAAATAAAATGTGCACATGTACATAAATACACAAATGTGCAAATTTCCAGCCCCATTTAAAAGGAGCATACACTCGAAACATCCTCATGTACATGCAGGCACAGACTTCAAGGATTATACTTTCATACTAATGGTGTGCTACAGAATTAATTTTGCACAAATTTAGTCAAACTTATGTATTTTACATGAATTTTTTAATTAAATAATTTACCTCCTTTGCAAGCTTCTATTCTGAAATAAAGTACTAGAAGAGCCAAACACATTATTAGCTAATGGTCCATTCCTAATCATGTATTTGGCTTCTGCTCCAGGAGCTGCTGAAAGTATGCGACCACCAAGTGTTCCTAGGAAAAAGCACATTTTATTGCAACCAAAGTAACAAAGATAAAATATAAACACAAATGCTATATTAAGAAAAACATAAATATATTAAGTAAAACATTTTCTTTGGGATTCCTAAAAACTTAGAAATGAAGTAATTTAAATGAAATTACAAAGAGAGAGAGAGAGAGAGAGAGAGAGAGAGAAAGAAAGAAAAGTTAGCCTTAACAAAGATAAGATTAAAAAAAATTGCATTTCAAGGAAACTTATTCTTGAGCACTTGCAGTTAAAAATGTTGCAGTATTAGCTTCCTACATAAAGGGGACAATCAATATTACAAAATATGCATAAAAGAAAAATCAAAAGGCTTCCAAGATAAATAACTACAGATTTGCTATCAATGACTTTTGTCGTAATTTTTTTTAAAAAAATTTAAAGATCTGTACAAAGATTTTTTTTTAAAGTTTAACAAGCTAAGAAATTTCTGCCATTAGTATTTTGCTTACCAAGATTAAGATTTCCTAAAGAACCTCCATTCAGAGATGGTGGGGGAGTAAGACTCTGACTGGGGGGTATCATACCGATTGGTCCAGGTCCAGAAGCAGTGACTGATCCTAAAGGACCATAAAATTGATTGCTTTTCTGTTGTGTCATCTGACGAGATAACTGACTTTCTAGGCTACCAGAGAATCCTGTTCCAGCCATTGTGCCTAAAGAAGTTGCATCACGTCTGTCAAAAGAATCACGGCGAGGAGATCCTGCTGTACCACCTATACCTAAAAGAAAAGTAAAACCTTATGAGATATTTCCTTTTTTTTAAAAAAAAATTAAAACAGCTGGAAAAGAGTAATGATTGAGAATATTTCAGTTATGTGATCAGTGCCCTATCAATTTTAACTAAAGTACTAAACCACTTTAAGTCAGTTTTAACTAAACTGTTTTAAGTCAGTAGGCACAGTTGAGAAAACTATATCCACCAAAGAGAAATTCAAGAAAACTATCAAGACCTCAAAATTACAATGTTATCAACATGTGTCTTCAACTAAGTATCTATATATATATAATAATAAGATGAAAGAGAAAACCAGTAAATATATATATATATATATATAAACAGTTCCATAACTGACTGACTGACTGACAGACATAACACAGAGACCAAACCGCTGGACCTAAAAGGGTTGAAATTTTGCATGGTGATTCTTAGAATATAAGGGTGCACTAAGAAAGATTTTTGAAAAATTCTTAGTTTTTTTTAAATTAAAATTTTTAGGCTGTTTTTTGTAACCTTTTAAGTTTGCATTTAAAATAATAATCTGAGGGTTATAAAATTTATATCACGAGGAAGATCATAAAAATTCCTTTAAAATGAAATCTTTTTCGAATCTTTACTTTCATTTTCTGATTTCTGGTGAATTTTTAAAGATTAATTTTTAGAATTTAATTTATTAAATACTGATCACATGGTTTCTTTTTCTTTTTGTGATACTTTAAACTAATTTTGTGTCATGTGCATAACAACGGAATAAATTGACAAAAAAAATTTTTTTATTTCTTTCTAATGCAGCAGACGATTGGACATTATCTAAAAAAAATATTAAAATACAGTAAAAGAAATGTTCCTCAAACTGTACTATAATAACTGTACTATTTCTTCAGTATGTTCTATTAGATTTAATTTGAATATTTTCTACATTATTTTGTCTATAAAAATATCTGTTACAACTGTTTTTATATATATATATATATATATATATATATATATATATATATATATATTTGGCATTAATTGGATACATTGACAGTTATATTTAATTTTAATGTACTCTATAGCGAAGTACGGGTATTCAGCTAGTTTTAAATATATCTACATGTAAAAATCTTACAACCGTAACTAACTTGAATATAATGTTTATGAAAATTCCACCCAAACATATCTGGTTGCATTAATTATTAGTAATTTTATATTTTATATATTTAACTACTAAACTGATGTGATTATACACAGAAAAAAAACTTACAAGAATTACTAAAATATCAGTCTGGTGAATTTGGTTACATTAATATAATATTTTCATAATAACAGTAACAGTGAGAAAATACTCACAAATTACATAAAATTATGAGATATTTAAGCATGAATAACATGAAAATTTTTAATTAAACACAATAAATTCAAATCACATTTTTAAATAATATATTCAGTTGCAAAGAGAGTTTATAGTTTTTAAAAAATTATATAAAACTTTAATTAAAGCTAAATTATTTTCTGCATTCAGGTCCAATCAATTCTTCCTTTCCTTGTTCAAGTGCATATGAATAGAAAGAATAGAACCAATCTCTTGATATTAAAAAATATCTATATAGAAGGATAATTGGAGAAAAACATGAGTAACAATTCATTAATAAGCATTTTACCATGGCTTTAAAATAAAAGACTTAACTTCACATTCAACGTAATATACATAGGTTGTCACTCAAAAATTAATTTCCTTGCAGCACAATCCACATGTATTAATTTTTCTGTTGATGGCTTCAATCAGAAAATAATAATCAAGGTCACACAATCCTATTTTTTCTTACTGAATTTCTTAACAGTATCAACTTAAAATTCTGGATTTTTTTTTAAAGAAAATATCAAAAAGAATTTAAGAAGTATTAGAGAACAACACTACTCTTACGGGTAATATCCAAGGACTTCAAATCTGTAATACATTTAATATCACACATTTGACACACATTTCTATATTAGTTGTGCAGTTATGAAGCCAATAAGTAATTTTACAGCATTCTTTATAATTTTTAAATTTGAAATTTAATAAACCCTGTTAATCACAATTATACATCTACAGCATAAACTTATTTATCTGCAATGAACTAGAGTAAAAACTAGATTTTGCATTGGTGACAAACATACAAAAATGAAAAGAGCAAAAGCAAAGAATATAAAAATTTATATTTGTTTATACTTTTACTGTTGATTATCAGAAATTGTAGATATTTCTAGAAGCAATACCACTTGTAAAATTACTCATCAACTCTACTCAGTTAACATTAAAGTTAATAAATGCTTCTCTTAATGAGTAAAATTAAATGAGTCAATTGACATCAAGTTTTTAAAAGTTCTTACTTGTTCCAATTGCACTAAGAGATGCACCAATAGGTCCCATTGAGCTTGAACCATAACCCATGGTGCTTTGAGGCTGAGCAGGGCCTAAACCTAGACCCGATCCATAGCCAAGCTGACTACCATTTGTTCCAGAGAAACCAAGTCCAGAATTAGGATGACTAAAAGTCATATTAGAACTAGCAGGGGAAGTGTAGATAGTATTACTATTTGGTGTTCCACTATTAAATAAGCTAGCAGCAGGATTCTGTTGGGCTTGAGATCCAAGCAGACGTAAACCTCCACTGCCCATTGTACCTATAAAGAAATAAAATAATCTGAATTAATTTTGAGAATTTGTGTACCCCTTCTTTTGCAATGAAATACTAATCACGAGATTTTTTAATTTTTTTTTTGTTTCTCAGAAGTGTTTATATTTGTTAGTAAATAAACCACAAAACATTTCATTTGTTTAAAAATAAACTTTACCTTACTTTTTCACAAAATTGACAATTACTAGTCACTTATATTAAAACTTTTTTTTGGTTGGTGGGGTGGGGGGAATATTTTAAATTGTATTATCCAGAAATTTATCTTATTTCTCTAAAGAGTAGGATCTTAGGGTGGAAGAGGAACTCTACGCACCAGGTAAGCACCATCACCATAGTGATGTGGTGACTCCATGTACATAAATATTTTTTCCACCAAAATTTCCCTGTTTTGGATTGGCAACACTGTCTTAAGTTAACGCATTTTAGTTTTCTCTGCTAGGTGCAACGATGTTTTTCGCTTAGCTATAGGATTAGCATGTTGTAAATAAAGTGTAAATCATTTTAAAAATTATTTTTTCTTGAACATCAGTACATCAACATACGCCTCAGTACCATTAACTCAGAGGTTACAGCTTACCAGCACCAGCCTCCGGTTAACTGACACTTTCCACCTCATTTGCATGTTAATGTATATGAGTGAAGAAAATAAGCTCTTTTAAACAAATGAAACAATTTCCCAAATTATCGATAGATGTCACTACCAAATGATCAGTTAAAAAAAAGTGTTTTCTTTCAAGGTGACAGCATCGATTTTGAAGGCTTTCAAGTGTCTGGGAAAGAAGCTGAAATAGCAGAATTACAGGAATGTGAAAATAAAGCCAACATTAACTTGGATAAATCGGACATACAGGAAGTTTTAGACATTGATGAAAATGTGCCGATCATCGGTTCTCTGAGCAATTCTGAAATTATTCATAGTGTGGTAAATAAAAGGTTATGATGACAACCATCGTGAAAGTGATTCAGAATCCCCCGAAAACGAAAGAATGTCAACGGAAGACCTGATAAAATCATTAGATAAAATAATATTAGGCTTAGAACAGCGGAATTTTATCTGGAACATGAAATTATGGCAGTATAGTATTCGAGAAAAAATAATTTCTAATAAGCCGAAACTAAACAACAGACATTATTGACTGAAATATTTAAATTATAGTGTAATTCATACCTGCCAACATTGCAGCGAGCATTTCAGGAGCAATTGCAAAAAATATCAGGAGTTTTCAGGAGCACACCGTAAAGTCAATAGTTTAAAAATAAATACTACCGTTGACTGATATTAAATACATGTAAGAGTAAATGATCCATTGCGTTAAAGTTATTAATGTCAGGGGATATAACTATAAAAATATTTGCATATGAATTTAAACAAAACCTCTTTAATAATAATAATAATAATAATAATAATAATAAGAGAAAAAAATTAAAAACCTGCCAATGGGTTTTAAAATGGTTTTTTTTTTTTATTGTGCTGGTCCCACTTTGGTGATTTTAGACAAAAATATACAACAGTGAAAAAGATTTAACAATTTCAGTCGTCTTTGTACGTGCACATCGGTACTTTGCCGCAATACTCGAGTCCGGGAACATGTGTCTGAACAAAGGACCGTCATGGTCAGCGGCAGATATTGGTAAATTATGCTCCACTAAAAACTTCGTAAATAGTACCTCGGCTTGGATTACATCGAAATTATCTTTCGCTTTAAACATAGTTTTTATGCCCTTATTAGATATGCACGCTTCGGCATTTTGTCGGTGACGCGCCCCTTCCACATGGCATAAGCAGTCATTTCTTCCACCATGAGCTATGGAAAAATCATTTTTGCACACTTTACAAAACACGTGGTGTGAAGACTTCATTGATCGCATTAAAGTTGGCCACTGCTCTGCATATTCTTTTCTAAATATCTGGACATCTTCCGCACATGACTACAGCAATACAAAACAAAAAGCTAGCAAACACTACGTACGGTACACTCAAAATACGAAGACGCGGAAATGAAATGAGCACTCGCAAAAGTAAGAAATGAACTGAGGCGCGATTTCAGCAGCGAACTGCAACCAGAGGGCATTCATTCCCAACCCATGTCCCAACCGTAGTCATAACAACTCTCCTCCCCCATACCAAGAAAGACCCCTTATCACAAAGAAGGGGAACTGGAAAGATCGAGCACAAGATATGCTGATTGGTCAGCACGAAATAATGTCTGGCGCCTTCTCAAATTCCAAGTTCTGTGCACGGGACAAATACGTATTTGTGTCTAAAAATAGCATGACCTTGACGCAGCACAAAATTCACACATTGAAGTATGAAGATTCAATTTACAAACGATAGTTCACGGGGAAAATGAATTCTCCCCATTACACGCTTCGTTCTCTACATTACACGGCGAAGCAAAGAATTTCCGGAGAAAACTGAAACTTGCACGGAGCATCCGGAGCAAGCATGGTTTTACGGAGTTGCTCCAGATGTTCCGGAGCAGTTGGCAGGTATGGTAATTATACGTTCTGTATTCAAGTTTATTTAATAATTCAACCATTTTACATGTTTGTTTTTTTTTTAAAGTGTGTTTATTTTTTCTCCTAAAATTTTGTAGGGTTATTTAAAAACCTCTCAAATCTGGAAAATTGCCAAATTCGGAATTGCCGTATCCTGAACAATTCGGGATTTGGGAGGCTGGTACTACTTTTATCTAATAGACAAATAACATTCAGATCAACATACAAATTTTAATAAATATACCCACCAGGGTTGTTATTTGGTGCAGCTGCAGGGTTTACAAGAACAGGTGGTACTAGCCTCATTGCTGTTCCCATTCCTCTTGCATTACCCATCATTACAGAGCCATTTTCGTAATAAGAGGGAGCAACAACTTGATACTGACCACCTATGAACATAAAACACAATCAATTGAATGCAGAAAAAAAACATTATAGAAATTTAACACTGAATTTCATTTAAGATAAAAAATGTCACTATACATATACTGGGTGAGCCAAAAGTTCATAAAAACTTTAAAAATTCATAAAAAAGGAAGAAATGACAAAGAAGTGCAGTTTCCAAGAACGCACAAGGAGGTTGGATTTTTTTTAGCAGCAAAATAAAAAAATAAAATAAAAATTAGTTAAAAAAGTCCCCGGTAGATGGTGCTGACACATAGGAGATTCAGCAGAATTATGCAAATCAATTTTACAATCAACGACTGTGATACACGAGGATTTCCCATTCTTTTTCAGAATGTTATTACCTGATCGAGTGTTGTTCGTGAAGCTGTTCTATTTGAACAGAGACAGCAACTGCTGTGTTACAAAAATTTCGCATGGCAAAACGAATGAAGACTAAGAATGACCCCATATTGTGTGCTGGAATGCTGAACCTTGTCAAACAGTTCAAAGATGTTAGCCCAAATAACATGTAAATCTTGTCACGTACTTGTACAAGTGAAACCTCGGCTCATTAACGTTCTGTCCGCTAGATGGCGTGCTGCACATGCATAGTAGTTGTAACGGGGAGTTGCCCGCTTATGGGTTTCACGATATATATATATACAAAGCCGGGAGGGAAAAACTCACTGGTGTTTTGTTGGTTCTTCATCTCACGCTCAGTTTGTATTATATATGTGTTATTTTTTTATGATCTTTTTTACTACCCTGGCATACATTTTTATTTTGTTTTGTTGCTGTATACTAAAGGTAGTATCGATAATTTTTAATAAAAATAAATTCTTAAACACTGCATTTACTTCTTTTAAAACCTGTGCCTAACAGAAGAAACTATCTTTGAACAGCAATTCCTATTGAGTACCTTTGGTGAAGACGAGTGATCAAGATTGCATGGCCTCCATGATCATCCGACCTCACTCCGGTCAATTTCTGACTGTGGGGCTATTTGAAATCCCTTGTATATCATTCATCCTCTTCAATACTGGCCAAACTCTATCAAAGATTCTATCTGTTGTAAGGTTTCTGCAATTAATTCCGACATGTTGCATTCAGCATTAACAGGCATTGAAAGTCGCCTTAGTTGGGTCGTACAATGTTTTAGAGTCATGTTGAACACTTGTTATAGCAAGAATAAATTAATGGAATGTACTGTTGTTCCTGTTCATTATGTTTCGGATCATCAGTTCCCTCTACCGGTCACTTTTCTAACTAATTTTTATTTTGCTGCCTAAAAACATCAGACTTCTTTGAAAGACCTTTCTTACAAACCGCACTTTTTTATCATTTCTTCCTTCATGAATTTTTAAAGCTTTTACAAACTTTTGGCTCACCCAGTACAATCTGATACATACATGAAAAAGAAGCATGACTAGCATCACAATACAAAATACCTACGATATAGTTTGTAAGAATTTTGAAACATAAAGCTACTTTGAAAGGTCAGAAGTAATTTCACTACATTCAGAAGTAATTGCATCACAAACATCCAATACGCCAATCATAATTACTTCAGTTTTACAAGATATTTTTTTTTCACCCATGAAAAAATGATATAAATATATAAAAAGAAAAATCCTAGAGATATCTATTTTGAAACATACCACAACAAGACTTATTTTAAAAGAAAACCCTTTTTGAGGCAGAAACAAAGATCAGAGAAATAGATGGAATGTTATTGCCAAAAAAAAAAAAAAAAAATTTATTTAAAAACTGGGAAGGAAAGAGAAAACAAAAGGTTAGTAATAGTTTAAAAATAAAACTGCTCAACAACAAACGGCAGAAGCCATATATGCATTCAGATTCCGAACACAGCATGCACATGCTATTAACACAAAACTGATAACGTTTACTTGATACATTTTTTCATTCAAAATCGTTTGATTATAACAACATTACAGGCTATGATGGACTAAATGCAGTTCATTTTACTAGGAGAAAATAAAAAATCTACATTTTAAATATATAAAAATCATTTACCTGGTCCTTGCATGCCTTGAGGCATTGCACCACCGCCCTGTGCCATGGTCTCGGCACCTGGGCCCTGAGGAGTCATAGGCCTAGCGCCGCCACCACGCAATAGTTGTTGCTGTGTGTTTGGATTCTGTCCCTGGCTGCCCTGGACCATACCTGGTGTGGGAAACATACCCCAAGGAGGCATGCCATAATACTGAGGAACCATGGCCGGGCCTACGGGGAAAGTTTCAAATTTTGTTCAAACTCCAAGGAGCAAAAAATCTTATTTTTTTTCATGCAAACAAAAAATTTTCCTCAAGGCAATTTAATTTTCAATTTTTTATTTATTTCAAGAAATAGTTATTTTTACATTCCTTGTCTGAAATAATGTCTGGCTACAAAATAAAGGGCTCTAAACCTTAAACAGATTTTAAACTGAAATAATAGCCCAATGGTCATCCTGTTAGAAGCAGTATTTCTGAACATACTTAAGTACACATTCTTGACTGTAAATGATATTCCACCAATTCAACAGAGTTTATACTCATCTCAAAGAAATTAAGAAATTTTCAGGCCTTAAACAAAATATTATGGGATCTTCTAACAACTTGACTGAACATAATGCTGCATAGTAATGTATGTTTATGCACATTCAATACATAACAAACTGAAAGGTGATCAGTAATAGTGCTTAAATTTATAATTAAAGTTCAATAAATTTTAAAAAGATTATTAGCTTAAATAAAAGTAAATCTTGTGCATATTTGCAAATTATTTTTAAATCTTTAAAAATTAAAAAAGTAAATTCTAAAAACCCTTCTGATAAAGATAATTTTCTTTATTTACATTTCCCCCCCCCCATTTTTTTATGCCCCTTATGACTATCTTCAAATAACCAACTTAAATAAATTTCATCATCTGATATCTATAATAAATTTCTGAGAGTTACACATAATACAAAAAGTTAGATGCATCATATATATGTACAGAGACAAAATTAAGATGCAAACATTGTCTTGCATTGTGACATCCAAGATACTCAGTGAGGTTTGCAAGGAAGATCTATGTACAGTGGAAGAAAAGAAAAATGTATAGACTGAGGTTCCTATAGAGTCACTAAGCCAATGTTAGTAGAGGAGCAGAATTTTAAAAATTTTAGAAAGACATAATGGAATAATGAATTTAAACCATACAGCCATATTTGAGCAACCATTTTGAATCAAAGAAATAAACAATGCTCCAATGGGATGAATTTGATTTCATATACTGGGGGAGAATTTAATCCTTAAGAGCTGTTTACAGTATTTTTAAATGATACATCTAGCCACAGATGCATGATCATTGCAATTTTATCTATAAGATAAAAAAATTACGGAAAGAATTTTACCGACTTTAGACAAAAACAGAACAAATTAAGGATTTTTAAAGAATTTTAAGAACTGAACAAACCTTAATATCTCCTATCCAACTCCTTCTGCTTTAGGTGTTAATTCTTACCATGATAAATTGTTGAAAATCACAGATGTAGAAATAGATGTATAGAAGCAATGAAACAACATTAATTTATTTGCTGTATTAATCCACGAAACTCTTTAAAAAAAAAAAAAATTCCATGCACAAGAACTCATCAAGACACCAAACTTCAGAGATTCTAAACATACTTAACAATACCCAAACAGTGAAGCATTGGGTAATCACCACCAAGAGATTATGGAATTTAAAAATGATACAAAGAGGTGCCAATTCCTCAGAGGCAATGATGGAAAAAGCAACTAGACTAACTTCGAGTGCCATATCCTACATAGAAAATACAGTGCAAAAGAAAAATAACATTTTCCTGGAGTATGTAAAAACTTTTTTGTAATGAGAAGATATTACTACAAAAGACATAAATAGAGGGGAAATATTAATCTATTTCTCTGCCTGTCATTGGTGAAAATTGTTCATCTAACCTCAGTTCACTGATCCAAAAGTACAAAAGGATTACAGATTCAGAAACATTTGCTGCTTTTCAGTATAATACAAATATCGGCACTTTCAAAATTCTATAAAATTTGCCAGCTTTCACATCAATTGAAATTTCAGCCATGAAACCCTGACCATCTGACAACATTAATACAATGAATGCTACTTGGGAAAAGCTGCAAAGTATTTTTTAACTTACAAAATATAAAGAGATACAATTAAGAAAAGTAAACGATATCTATAACACCACTGTAAGATGCAATATTACTGAACAGTCTGGGGAAAAAAGAAAGAGACAACATTGAAATTAAAATAAATTTAATTTTTAAATCTTTTAAAACTTTTGGCAGTATATATAATGAAATATATTGAACAAAGGTTAAAATCCTGCTGCTTTAAAATTGACCATCATCATGATACAGAATTTCAAATCCTACTTTAACCATTAACAGATAAATTATTCATGAAAGACTAGAACATAATAAACAAAAACAACTGCAACAGAAACTGTGGAAAATTCAATGAATTAACTTTTTTAAGTATTCATAAATCTTCTCCAACAGCGGTAAGGAAAATCTATAAAAACTAAATACCCAGCTAAAATTACACTTCCACTCAATTTTTATTTAGTTAGTAAATGTTTAGTGAAGTTATTCTGAAAACAAATCAAATACAATCTCTACCTCATTAGAAAAGTCAAATATTAATAATAACACAGATATGATAGATTAATGACTTTCATGGAATGTTCCATTTAAAGCCAATTAAAGGTACATATTACAAATGGCTTGTATTAGAAGAAATGCTTAAGGCATAATGACATTCCATGAAAAATATATTTCATGGGTTGGATTATTATGCCATTTTCTTGCACACTCATAAATTCAAACTATATATCTAAAGCTACATAAGCAAATTTTTTTCATATTCAAAAAGATTTTTATTAACAAGCATTTTGAAATTTCAAAATATATATCATGGGTTTGTCAGTCAGGCTATTATTCAGGCATCATGAATTAGACATACAAACATAATATGCATGTAATATAAATTTACCAAAGGTAACATTTAAACATATTTACCTTATAAACATATTTATAAGGTAACATTAAAACATGTTTTTTCTTTTTTTTTTAAATATTAACCATAAATCAGTTTGACAGCTAGGAGAGCCTAATAATATATATTAAACTTTGTTAAAATTAAACACTAGGAGATACACGAAATAAATTTCTGTCTAGATCATAGATCTGGATTTCTCTTGAATACACTTAAAAAGCACACAAATAATCTTTAATCACATTACAGAAAGACATCCACTTCTAAAATTAAAATTCCGACACAGCTAAAGCTTTAAATATGTGAAAAGATCCACAAGCTAAAGAAAACTTATAATTTACAATTCTCTACAAAAAATTTTAATCCTAGTATACCTAATGCCTTGTGCTTAAGCAAGCAAGTAATAAATGTAATCAAAAACACATACTAAGATTGTCTCTAACACAATCATTATTTCTTGTACATAAAACAAGAAATAGCAGTAAAGTACAGAAGAAATTAATTTAGCATAATGAAATCCCATGAAAAAACATCAATTCACAGGTTGGACTTATGCCTTTTTTCTGTCTAGCAATTATAGATCAAAAGCAGAAATGATCTAAGACATTCAGAATTCTAATCAAATACTACTTCAATAAAGTCCATAAAAATGATAAAAATTCATATATTTCTTTTTTTCACTTTAAAGTATTAACAGATGACTGATATTGAAATAAATGTGTATTTGAAATTACTCTGTCAAAAATGAGAAAATATCAAAGTTAGTGGAACTGCAGGCACTGACTATATATACAACGTGGATATGAGCATGTTATGCACAGTTTGGGAAAACAATATTTGTACATCTCAAAAGAGATCTCAAGGACTTCAAAATGCATTTTTAATTCTATATAGACAAGTTAATATTTTAGTACAGAAAGCCATCAGCAAAACTTTAAAAAACAACTCAGATAATAAGAGAGGCATTTTGAATTTAATACAGGCTGACCAATTCTCACTTAACAGAATGGAAATTTAAACTTCCATAAGGAGAATTTAAAAAAACTGATCATACAGAAGTCTGAGAAATGTGCCTCAGTTTTTGACAATAGCAATTTAAAGGAACTGAACTCATTTTCGTTTATTGTGTACTGTCTCTCTCAAATAAATATTCGCAAAAGATGTTTCAAGTTTCAAAAAAAGAAATTATATAAAAAAAACTAGATAGATAATTATGATAAAATCCATAACAGTACAAGTCAGTATGAGAGTTTTTACAATGCTAAAATAAATATGTAAAACAGCAACATATGATGCAACGTTTAACAAAATACATTCAGTCTACAGGCCTATTTAATTTAAATACACTTATACCTCGCTATACAGCCGCTCTTTATACAGCATTTCAGTATAACAGCCTTTTTTTAATTATGGCACTTTTTCGATTTACAGCCCACAATGTTTCATTATACGGCCACAACAGAGGAAAGTGATGATGGCAGCATATTATATATAGCTTAGTGATTCTTCATGTTAATGTTCATCATCACATTAAAACAGTTTTTAAACATTTTATTTATGTTTTTTATTATATGTATACATATGTGCATATGACTTCTTTTGTTTATTGTTTCTATGTTTATTTTTTGAATTTCTGTTTATTATTACATTGTTTTGTACTTTTATTTTTATGTAAGCATTTTTATAGGAAATAAAAACAATAAAGTGCTTTATGAACTAAAAACTATATTATTATTTATACAAAATTGGAACAGATCCAGTTAAATTTGTATGGGTTTGTATCAAAATAATTGATTCGTTATACGGCTTTTCGCTTTACGGCCAACTTTACCGGAACATATCTAGGCCGTAAAGTGAGGTATGGGTGTATTTTGTCTATGAAGCAAAATGTGCTGTCATGACTTTGGAATATAGTGTCACTAATAAAATAATATATGAATGAAACAGAAAATGAGAACAATAATGAATAGTTAATTTAAAGCAATGAAATCCCAAGTAAAAATATTAACATATTGTATTTAAGCCTTTTAATTGGGTTACTTACTAATCAAAAAAGAAATAAATCTTAAATATACAATACCACTCATGCTTAACATACAGTTAAATGTTATTTATCATAATGTATAGTGAATTAACTTAGAAAAAAGTAATATATTTCTACCACACCTTGACTTAAGACTAAGATAAGGAAAAAGTTTTTCAGTAAAAAATAAAGAATTAGTACAATCATGCGATGTTAAAGGTGGAACCAAGTTCTATGGAAAAACACTCATTCAAAGATTGGACATATCACTTAAAATAATGTTTAATTTTAAATAGTAGAAATTAATGATAAATCTTAAAAGTACTTAGAAACTTAGATTTAATATTTGGATGCAAGTTATTCCCACCAGTTCAAAAACTGTCAAATATTTTTTTTTTTTAAATTCATATTTGTAATTAAAAATTGTGCCTTATAAAATAATCATTTTAGATATAAAACAAAAAATGAGTGCAATCATAAGCAGTTAATATAGCATAATGAAATCCCATGAAAAAACGTTCTTTCACAGGTTGGACATATGCCTTTTATACTGTTAACTTCCAAACAATGGAAGAAAATAATGACTCTGAAATGTACTAAATATAACTCACACTTGATATTTGATTCCTAGTTATTAAACACAATGCATTTTTTTCTTTATTTTTAAATATAAATAAATATATATATATATATATATATATATATATATATATACAAATCTTTATTAAAACTATCCCTCATAAAATAATCATTTTATGTATTAACAAAAAAATGGGTGCAATCATGAGCAATTAATTTAGCACACTGAAATCCCATGAAAAAATGCTCATTCACAGGTTGGACATATGCCTTTGAAATACATTACGTCCACTTGATATTTGGTTCCTAGTAATTAAACAATGCAAAAGGTCTTTTTACTTTAATGAAATCTTTAGTAAAACTATCCCTCATAAAATAATCATTTTATGTATTAACAAAAAATGGGTGCAATCATGAGAAATTAATTTAGCATAATGAAATCCCATGAAAAAAAGTTTATTCACAGGTTGGACATATGCTTTTGTATTACATTACGCCCACTTGATATTTGATTCTTAGTTATTAAAACACAATGGAAAAGGACTTTTTTTTAATGAAATCTTTAGTAAAACTATCCCTCATAAAATAATCATTTTATGTATTAACAAAAAAATGGGTGCAATCATGAGAAATTAATTTAGCATAATGAAATCCCGTGAAAAAATGCTCATTCACAGGTTGGACATATGCCTTTGTATTACATTATGTCCACTTGATATTTCGTTCCTAGTTATTAAACACAATGGAATAGGATTTTTTTTTAAATGAAATCTTTAGTAAAACTATCCCTCATAAAATAATCATTTTATGTATTAAACAAAAAACGGGTGCAATCATGAGAAATTAATTTAGCATAATGAAATCCCATGAAAAAATGCTCATTCACAGGTTGGACATATGCCTTCGTATTACATTACGTCCACTTCATATTTGGTTCCTAGTTATTAAACACAATGGAATAGGACTTTTTTTTAAATGAAATCTTTAGTAAAACTATCCCTCATAAAATAATCATTTTATGTATTAAACAAAAAATGGGTGCAATCATGAGAAATTAATTTAGCATAATGAAATCCCATGAAAAAATGCTCATTCACAGGTTGGACATATGCCTTTGTATTACATTATGTCCACTTCATATTTGGTTCCTAGTTATTAAACACAATGCAAAACGAATTTATTTTTAAAAAATCAAATCTTTAGTAAAACTATCCCTCATAAATAATCATTTTATTTATTAAACAAAAAACAGGTGCAATCATAAGCAATTAATTCAGCATAATAAAATCCCATGAAAAAATGCTCATTCACAGGTTGGACATATGCCTGTGTATTACATTACGTCCACTTGATATTTCGTTCCTAGTTATTAAACACAATGGAATAGGACTTTTTTTTAAATGAAATCTTTAGTAAAACTATCCCTCATAAAATAATCATTTTATGTATTAAACAAAAAATGGGTGCAATCATGAGAAATTAATTTAGCATAATGAAATCCCATGAAAAAAAGTTTATTCACAGGTTGGACATATGCTTTTGTATTACATTACGCCCACTTGATATTTGATTCTTAGTTATTAAAACACAATGGAAAAGGACTTTTTTTTAATGAAATCTTTAGTAAAACTATCCCTCATAAAATAATCATTTTATGTATTAACAAAAAAATGGGTGCAATCATGAGAAATTAATTTAGCATAATGAAATCCCATGAAAAAATGCTCATTCACAGGTTGGACATATGCCTTTGTATTACATTATGTCCACTTCATATTTGGTTCCTAGTTATTAAACACAATGCAAAAGGAATTTATTTTTAAAAAATCAAATCTTATTTAAAACTATCCCTCATAAATAATCATTTTATTTATTAAACAAAAAACAGGTGCAATCATAAGCAATTAATTTAGCATAATAAAATCCCATGAAAAAATGCTCATTCACAGGTTGGACATATGCTTGTGTATTACATTACGTCCACTTGATATTTCGTTCCTAGTTATTAAACACAGTGGAATAGGACTTTTTTTTAAATGAAATCTTTAGTAAAACTATCCCTCATAAAATAATCATTTTATGTATTAAACAAAAAATGGGTGCAATCATGAGAAATTAATTTAGCATAATGAAATCCCATGAAAAAAGTTTATTCACAGGTTGGACATATGCTTTTGTATTACATTACGCCCACTTGATATTTGATTCTTAGTTATTAAAACACAATGCAAAACGAATTTATTTTTTAAAAATCAAATCTTTAGTAAAACTATCCCTCATAAAATAATCATTTTATGTATTAAACAAAAAACGGGTGCAATCATGAGAAATTAATTTAGCATAATGAAATCCCATGAAAAAATGCTCATTCACAGGTTGGACATATGCCTTTGTATTACATTACGTCCACTTCATATTTGGTTCCTAGTTATTAAACATAATGGAATAAGACTTTTTTTTAAATGAAATCTTTAGTATAACTATCCCTCATAAAATAATCATTTTATGTATTAAACAAAAAATGGGTGCAATCATGAGAAATTAATTTAGCATAATGAAATCCCATGAAAAAAAGTTTATTCACAGGTTGGACATATGCTTTTGTATTACATTACGCCCACTTGATATTTGTTTCTTAGTTATTAAAACACAATGCAAAACGAATTTATTTTTTAAAAATCAAATCTTTAGTAAAACTATCCCTCATAAAATAATCATTTTATGTATTAAACAAAAAACTTTTTTCGGTTGAATGATATCACCATCACTTTCCAAACCTTTTTCTTCATTTAGACTTTTTTGCAACTTTTGATTTGTTTATACATTTTCATGTAAAGCCACTATAGTTCATTATTCCTTCCCGTCATTATTTTAAGGTAATTTAGTTTTTAAATGTGTTAAACAAAAATCATGTTATATAGTGCTGTAGAAATACAGTGGTGTACAAAGTTTTTCGCTATTTTTTTAATCGTGTTAGAGCGAAACCGTTTTACAGGTTGCAGTGTTATACGAGGGTTCCCGCAATTTATCCTATCGTGTTAGAGCGAAACCATGTTGAAAGATGTCGTGCTGTAGGAAGGCTACCTGTATTCCAGTCGGTGGCCACCCTGAACACTAAAAACCAAATGAAAAACTTATAAAATTTTGATTGAGACTGTTACTCATATAATTTCTCCATGAGAAAAAAAAGGGGATGCAATCACAAGCACGTTGGCATAATGAAATCCTATGAAGAAAACATTCATTCACAGGTTGGACAAATGCTTTTACTACTATGAACAAATAAATATTAAAACTAAAACAGTATCTCCACAATT
The DNA here is from genome assembly GCA_907164885.2 of Dolomedes plantarius. Lineage (NCBI taxonomy): Eukaryota > Metazoa > Arthropoda > Arachnida > Araneae > Dolomedidae > Dolomedes > Dolomedes plantarius. The sequence goes on along the minus strand of OU015499.1, from coordinate 35,309,218 downwards.
AAAAAAAAAAGTTTAAAAAGCCTTTACACCTTTACCTTATTTTATAAATAACGCTTCCTAGCTGTACAAACCAGTTTTAAATACACAATATATACACTTTATAAACTGTAGTGAGTTTTTTTCCCCAATACAGCAGGACTTTGGACAATATCCTTGGCCACAATATACATTAAAATGCATAAAATAAGATCATTAAATAATGTAACAGAAGCAGTAAATATAATTGCTTAGTAAGTGTAATCTCTAAACGATATAATCTTAGCATCTCAATTTACAAATAAATCACATAAACAAAATATAAAAATCAGAAAGAGCAGATGAACAAACATTTTTACCATAAAAAATACACTCTTGAACTATGTTTTCTAATCCAAATATACTGAATCAAATAGAAATGAAAAGCTGAACTAAAATTGGTACACATAATTTTATTATGTCCACAGTTTAAAAGCTTTTACAGACACCTTTAACATTTACAACAACGATAACATCCTTTTTTTTTTTTTTTTTTTTTTTTCCTTTTTTTTGCTGCTGCTTTAAATAAATTATTCATAAGAAATGTAGCAACTAATGACATTGCATGGGGCAAACTGGCGTATTACTATCAATGAAGAGATATGGGTTATAAGTTTTTAGCTTATCTTTTAAAATGTGTAATCATCAGGCTAATTATTATCTTAAAAATTAGCAACAATAGCACTAGAGCTCTTACAATAGAAGGGTAAAATAAAGTTTTAGCTATAACAATATCTAAAATACGACACCCAGGAAAATTTTTTTTTAAAAAATTATATGGAATTTTTAGTTGATTTTTAGTATCCTAGACAAATTTTAAGTCGCTCAACACAAAATATAAAACACTTAAAATCTTGAAAAATTCTTTTAAAATTTTAAATATGTAACATTAACTTATTAAGATTACAAGAACAAAATTTTATACTTTGGCAATCAAGAAAACTTGTTTAAAAATTTTAGCTCTTTTCTTAAATTCTTGCAGTTTTCCACTGGAATCAGAGAGTTAAAGATTCAAACACACTGACTAAACGGTGCTCTTCACAAATTATAACAGATCGTAAAAGAAAGAAAACAACTAACCAGGCATTATAGTTCCCATGGGTGCTGCTGCTGCTGCAGCATATGGATCCTGATTCATTACATAAGGACTGGAAGGAAATGGAGCTGGAGATGCAGCAGGATTTGCCACTTGCATTTGTCCTTGTTGCTGCATTTGAAATTGCTGTTGCCCCATTACGGGTAAAGGTTGGCCTTGACTACGTGAATAAAGCTGAAAAATTATGCAAGTTAAATAAAGAAGCAAAGATAATGCTGCCACTGTTTGTACCCTAAGAAAAAGACCTAAGACCTTAATTATGGAATGCCACAATAATACTTCATACATGCTTATTGTTATTACATTACTCACCAGCCCCTGGGGGGTGCTGGGTCTAAATTCACATGGCACCAGGGGGTGATGTATCACCTACACGATCGCATTACAAGAAACCAATAATTTTCCCGATACATTAGGCAAATGTCAAAAGACATAGTTCCTGCCGCATTGGAAAAACTTTACTCACCAAAAAACTTCTAGTTCATAGATAATTTTTTTTCCAACTAAGCTGTACAACCCTTTTTTAACTGTACAGCGTACATATTATTCATGGTAAATAGTCAAACTTGATTTTAAAAAATAAGCATGTTTAAGCACATTTGTGGAGGAAATTAAGCACTTAGGTAGGTAGGTAGGTTTTTCTGACATTCTTTCAGCTCTTTTTAGAACATTTTTCTGACATTTTTTTAGCTCTCTTTAGTGGTGCAAAGCTCTAACTTGAACGCTTATACAGAAGAAACTAAGCCAGTTGGAAATGGCACCATGTCCTATCGTTGTATCAAGGTAAAGGTCACTAGGTGGATATTTATTTAACTCTTCTATAAAATTCAAAAATTGTGCCTTTTACTCCGGAACACAGATTTGTATTTGATATACATAAAAAAATTGTAAATGGCATGAAGCAACTGTAACTATGACAAATTAAAGAAAAAAAAATTCTAGATGATGGCCAGAAAAATTATTCAACATTTCTAAAGTGCATTATGCTACTTAATGTAAAACCATACAAAATTACTAACACAACAGTTACTAATGATAAAAAGAAACAGTTTTCTCAAAGTAAATTGTGTCTACTGTTTTCAAAAAGCTCCAATTGTTAGTATTATAGATGTTTTTCATAGCAGAATTATTACTTATAATTATTTCATAGCAGACTTAAATACATTTAAAATACTGACTGCACGACCAAACAGCAACATTCACAGTTTTGTAATTTAGATAGCTAACCATTAACAATACACTAGTTATGCTGATGTAATATCATTTCGATAGTTTAACTAAAGAAATGAACTAAACCTGCTTGTTTACAGCATAACTTAATCATTCAATTAGTCAATATTTATTCACAATGAGCCAAAAATCTGTAATGCCATGAAAATAAAGGATAACGATAAAATTAATTAATGATTCAATTAATTAATGATTCAATTATTTAATGATTCATTTTATTAGCGATTCAAATATAGATTAATTTAAGATATAATGATTCAAAATTTTATACTTTCTCCACATACATTAATATATAAAATATAAAAATACAGTCCAGTAATTAAAAAATGTACAAACAAGGGTTTTACACTTTAATACTTACTTCCATGAAAATGTGCTGAGGATCTGTACAAGAAAAATTCGAAGAACCAAATTTTTCATCAGTTCGATTCATGACCATCTTCCTTGAAGTCATCTGCAAAGAGATTGATAAGAGTTAGATTGAGTTACATAAATTAAAAAGTTTTTGTATTTGAACAAAAACAAGAGATGACAAGGGCTATTTTGATAATTTTATTTCCTTTGTTAGATTATGATTTTTTTTATGTATAGGTCACAAGTAGAGTTTAAAAACTTCTATTAAATGCCAGCTTACGATTTCTAAACATGGCATGTTAAAAATTCAATTCAAATTAAAGGTAGAAAATAACCTAATTTTGATAAGTACGTTTAAAATATCTGGTAAATCTAACATAAAACTTAACATCTTTTGAATGATACTATGTTTTTGTTAGTTTAAACAAATTCTTAAAAACAGACCAAAAATCAAAATCTACGCACATAAAATATCAAAATCCTGAGAAATTATGTAACCCTTTGTTATATTAGGTAAGATAGAAATAAATTGGAGAATAACATCAAATGTGAATATTCCTTTATAATCTTTATTCATCCTATTATTGCTCTAGCAAAGTCAAACTTTAGTACAAAAATACCTTAAATAAATATGACTAGGGAATATTGTCCTATTGGAATGCTTTTAAACATAGAAATAAATGAAAATTATATGACAACCTTTAAAATTATTTGCCACAGATTTAAACCTTTATTGTTACAATGAGGGTATATTTTATTGTATACATAACAATAAAAGAAAAAGAATTTCAATGAACATGTGTACTCACCTGATTACCATAATCTATAGCATTGGGAGAATCTATAGATTGCATGAATGCTGATGAATAATCAAACTGAAGTGGATCTATACCAACACCTTCAAAGTTTGGATCTAGACCACTAAGTGAGGTTCCACCTGCAGGCATGTTTGTTCCTGAAGAAGGTGGCATCATTTGTTCAGAATGTTTAGGCAACTTTTCGTTCATCATGTGCTTTTTCCCTCCAATATCTTCACTTGGTGAAGACTGTCGACTATTAGATTGGTGGCTTTAGAGAAAGCATAATATTACTACTTGCTACATAGCATTTAAAAAAATTTTTAAAAATTTAAAAAACCACTTTAATTCTGAAGAGATGAATCGCATGAAAAAAGTAAACTACACACTTTAAAATCAATAGATAACACCCATTGTATAGCAGTAAATAACATTATTATGCAACTATAAACAAAAAATTTTAAAATTGTCACTTTGAATTTTAAAATAAGTCTAAAGCCTCTATGTTAAGTCACCAAAACACCTTGAAACAACACACCTAGCTTCACTTGAAACTTTACAGCAAATATATGTATAAAAATAATAAACACCTAGCAACAAATCTTGGAGAAATCTTGGAAAAAGCTTTTAAATACTAACAGCAAACAGACTCAAGAAAAAAGTTAATTCAAATCCTGCTACAGTTAAAGACACTGCACTTGTCCGATTATGCTTAATTTATCTAAATACTCATACAGTCAATAAATTCGGGGACTTTATTTACTACAACAATGAATACACTTACAAAGTCTTCTGAACACAATCACCTTCAAAATAATGTCCTTTCGCAACTATACACTTCTGCCAGTGTTGATACAGTTCCTGGAAACAGTTACGTGAGAGCTGTCATAAAGCAGTTGACGCTGTTGCCATCACTTCTTCGGCATTTGCAAACCGCTTGCTCTTGATGCGATCTTTCAGTTTCGGGAACAAGTAGAAATCGCAAGGACCGAGGTCTGGGGAATACGGGGGAAGTGGCAGAACTGTGGTGCCGTGTTTAGCAAGGGCTTGCTGCACAATCAGGGATCGGTGCTCTGGGACATTGTCATGCAACGACATCCACATGTTGGATTTCCAAACATGTGGACGTTTACCACGGATTGCCTCCCGGGGACGACGAAGAACCTGTACATACCATTTGTTGACGATGTTACCTTGTATTTGGCACAGCTTGTCCTTTCTGGACCTTGCACCAATAAACTTCAACCAACCAAACAACCACTGCTCCTACCCATTGGATGTTCGCCTCCGTTTGTGGGGTCACTGGCCACCTACTTCGCAGATCATCTGCAACAGCATCTCTCCCATTTTTAAACAAGCTGTACCATTTGAAAACTTTCGATCTGCACATAGCATCGTCTCGATACGCTTTTTGCAGTAACCGTAACGTTTCTGCAGTGGTTTTTCCTAATTTGTAGCAGAATTTAATGTTGGAACGTTGCTCCAAAAAGGACATTTTGCTACATCGACATCATAGACTGACAGTCTGCAGCCAAATGATGAGCTGCGCGCCTTAGCAGTTGTGCAAAGCGTCATGTGACGTCTCACGTGTACGCAGATAACCAGACTTCCAAACCACATCGTTATTTTGGTTCCCCCACACACCGGGCATGAGGGGGGAGGGTTGTCCCCGAACTTATTGACTATACTGGTATATTCTAAAGTGATCTTAGGGAGTACTTAATGTTCAAGTTCTAAAAATTTTTCCAAGAAGCAGAAAGTGCAAACAAAATATAAACAATAGGCAACAAATGATATTTACTAACTTATAAATGAAATTTTAAAGATATGAATTAATAACAAATAACTTGCAACACAGCAGAAAACTTCACTTTTCTTTTTAAAATAATTTTAATTCTTCGAATGGCAAAATATTTGAAAAAATCAGCATTTCACTAGTACAGTTGAAACTAAGATATAATTAGACAGAAATGCAAACAAAAGAAATTTTATAATTTATCCTTTCTCAAATTAGCTTATTATTATCCATCCGAACACAAATTAAAAAGGATATATGACTGAAGAATTGATATCAAGACTTACTGGTAACCATTGTCATCACTTAAGCCATTTTGCATTATGCCATTGGGCTGGTGTATAACTCCACTGTTTTCTTGCTCCTTGCCCTTCATATCACCATCAAATGATAAAGATTTAAGTTTTTTTAACTTATCTGATGGATCGTTTGAATTCTAAAATCAAAATCAACATTTTAGAAATAAGTAACGTAAGTTTAATGCAAAAACTTTTTTTTTTAAAATACTAAACAAGGATTAATTCAAAATTATTATAAGAAAGCATACATTTATTGCCCACATACATTTTAGATAGAAACATTTTGGTACTTAAGAATTCTTTAATATGCCCTAAAAAATTACTTCAAGATATTTTTTATATCCTAATTCTTGGTTCAGCATTCATACTATAAAAGAAATATTTCTTAAGCTAGAAAAATGTTCAAACTTGTCAAAAAACTAAAAGCTATTCGACACCACTGGAAAACATACAAAAGCTGAAATGGAAGGTTTAAATATTTCATGCCTACCCTGATAATTGGGCAATTCTAGCATTAAAACTGAATATTTTTTCAAATTCTAGCATTAAAACTGAATATTTTTCTTTTTTTCAAAAATCCTGGAAACTTGATATAGAGTTAATCTCAATAAAACTTGCAGATGTTAACAATGGGAATCACTCAATTAAAAACAAAACAACTTTATAGGATATGGAACTATCAAATGATGAAAAATTAATACATCTCAACATACAAACTTAAAGTAGAAAGGTTAACACGTCCGCTGCCACTAAAATTAATATATCCATCCTCAGATGCCGACATTTCTATGGTATCCATAACTTATCTTAGTCTGCAGTCATCCCAGAGCATTGTCGGCATATGAGGTAGTGCCATGCTGACGTGCTAGTGCATCAGTGGCAGCGAACGTGTTAAAGAACATGAAACCAGGTATCAACTTGAAAGTGCTTAAAGTCAGATTATTTTTGAATTTTCAGAAAATTCAACTAAATGAAAAACATAGCTCAGTAACTAATAAAACATATGCATTAGTACATGTGTCATAGGCGAATTGACAAATCCGGCTTATTGCAAAGCGCGCTATCATTTTACAATATGCCAGGGTAATAGGAAAATGATCAACTTTCTAATTAGCCTGATATTTTTTAGGCTTATTGAAATGAGTCCACGCACCTTTAGGGTAGTTAAAAGATATCGAAACAGTTTGCTCAAACAGCCTGGTTTCATCAAGGCTTATTGCAATAAGCTCAAAGTAGTAAAGACTAATTGAAAATAACAGATAAACACATTGTTACTTAAGTACTTCCTTTACTGAACATATAAATTAGTTGAATTTCTTAGGTTAAAAAGAGGTAACTTAGAAACTTCACAACAATCATTGTTGGAAAATTTTTAATTATTATTATTATTATTAAACAATTTTATTATTATTGTATCATGCACCTTTTGTATCATGGTCTACTTGCATTATTATTGTATCATGCTCTTCATATTCTATGAAGATTCACATAACTTGTTGCTAAAATGCTGCCTTAACCTCGGAGGAGAATAATTTTGTTTATCACTGTGACATTTGCAACAGTGAAAAAAAAATTGTAACAGAGCGTCAAAAAGCACATGATGGCCAGAAGAGAGCCACAGAAAAAATAATTGAAACTAGTGGAAACAAACTGAAATTGGTTGCAGTTGAAGACTTTACTGTTAAATGTCCCAAAAGTAGACCATTACACTTTAGATTGTCCAAATTTAATTGGAAAAATTCTTAAAAGGAAAAATAATGTTTACCAGATAGGAATAAAAAGTGACATTATTAAAACTTGGTTTGATGGCGAGACTTCCAGATTTCTGATGCACAAATCTTTGAAGACATCCCAGAAAAATATATATCTGTTTGTAAAACTGTATCTAATGAATCGAAATTTGGAGGCCAGGGGGATGTAGCAGCTGCAAATGTTCAGTGTGAAACAACAAAGTGTGTGCATAAGAAATTAAATCAACTGTGTTACTCTACATGTCATAAAAGTTCACCATGTGGAAATAAATTTAAAATGTATGATGTAGGAGAAAGTCCAATTCTAAGTCTGAAAGTTTGTCATTTTAAAAATTTGTTTATTACAATTATTTAATAATACAATTATTTAATAAGAATTAAAATTTTTCAAACAATGATTGTTGTGCAGTTTTTAGGTGACCTCTTTTTAACCTAAGTAACTCATTTATATGTTCACTAAAGAAGTACTAAGTAATATTTTTATCTATCATTTATAGTAAAGCTTCAAACCTTTGGGTTTATTGCAATAAGCAGCCTGAATGAAACTGGGCTGTTTGAGAAAACTATTGCAAATTTTCTAACTAGCCTAAAGGTGTATGGTCTCATTACAGTAAGCCTAAAAAATATCAGGCTAATTAGAAAGTTGTCGATCATTTTCCAATTACGCTGGAACATTGCAATAAGCTAGATTTGTCAATCTGCCTATGAAATATGTATAATTTAAGTGATTTCTACACTCTATATACAGAAAAAATATTGTGATTTTGTAAAATGAGACTGATATTTACCAGACTCTAAGACAGTTCACAAAAAGCCTCAACTGAAAATAACTTTACTTAATGAGTTCTGCTTCAAAGCCTAAGCATATAAACAGTATAAAAACTAATATATTCCAAAAATATACTTACCATGCCTAGATGCAATCTGGACATTCGATTATCCAAGTCTTTGGAAGTAGGTGAACTGCCAAGGACATATTCTACCATCTTCACACCTAAGCCACCAGTATCTGAATAACGAGGGGACAACAGTGAATTAGCATCACTGCCAGGATAAGATCCACTTCGTCTCTGAACCATTATTGGTTGTGAGACTGCGTGCTCTGAAATCGCAACAGATTGCTCTCGTGTAAATGTAAAAGTTTTAACCAATGAGGGATGATTTATGGAAATGATTTTTTAGCAGCCATGAGTTGATGAAATTTAAGGTCAACAAAACTTAAGGGGTTACTGACATGCTATTGTGGTTAGAAGGAAGGTTTCAAATCAGCCTCATTAAGTTGAGCACACTTGACAAGAATGTAGTAAAATTATAACATGGTGACAAATCAGGGAATAAAACTATGAAATATTTTTAATATTTCACACCCTTTTCAGATAGATGTTTGCTATTGGCCAATATAATATTTACTTTATATACTTCTTATTCAAAGATTTAAAGGCATTTCCTTTACATAAAAAAAATAATTTTTTTTCAATAGATTGGCAATTTCTGAAGCAATTCTCAAGTAATCTCAAGGTTCTTAAATATAAACTGGTACTGGTGTTATGCTAATCTATTAAGTATTTGGCCTGTTTTGAATGTAAACCAAGCACTACTCTTTAGTATGACTGCCTACGGAGATACAGTTATTTATGCCCTTAAGAGTCTAGTGAGAGGATTAAATTCTAAAAATAGTCTGTATGCTCTGCTTTGACTTATATTCAAATCTTTGTTCTTTAAAAACTCTTGTGTCTGAGTCACTTATAGATCCATATGTTGAAACAACCCACTCTATAATCTTAGGCTTGATAACTGTTTCCTCCATGAAAAGGAATCAATTATAATTGCTTCAGACAATATTTTCCATAAAATATTGTGTTTTCTGAATAAATGAAAATTTAGTTTTGCAATATAAATCAGATGTTGATTTACTTTATATTTTTTAATAGTAAAAAATATTAAAAATCTTTTATATATATCTTATAACATGCATGTTAAGATTGTGATTCTCAAATAAAACGTCTTAAGTTTTTAAAATGTATGTGTTTGATTATAAAGAATCACAATAACAAAACAAAAAGGAAAAACTATGGAGTCTCTACTGTTATACTATAGACCTATTATAAGATGAACTTACTATATTATTATCATACTTATTTGCTTAATATAAAGAATAGCCTCAGTAACTTTTCTACTTGGAGAAGCTTGGGGTTTTTGAAAAGTTACTATAAATAAATTTTAATATTATCTAATTTGAATAGCTTTATTTTTTAGTTAATTGTAGGCACTTTTGAAGTTAAATTTTCTTCTGAAAGAGCAACTTCTAAGTATTTAACAATTTTTTGCATTGAACTACCTCATAGGGTTGGACATGAAGACAATTTAAGTGATAATGCATGAAATTGATTTCACACCAATTATTAACAACCTGACAAATATGATGAAATCTCGATTTTCATTATGCTTTAGTACATGCATTAGAGTAAATTATGACAGTTTTAAAGTAATGCCTTTCATATTTAAAAGCTGAAATGTACAATTACAGTACTGTTTAATAAAAATGTTTTGAATGCTTCTTCAGTGCAAGTAAGTAATATATTAAAAATGAATACAGAATCTGGCATTCGTGGAGACTTTGATGCTATGCAAGGCTATTTTTAATTAATTTTCAATTATTAGAATAATTAAATGATATATCATTTAACACACTGCTAGCCTAAAAATAAAATCAAAAATAATTAAAATATACCTGAAGAACTGTTATGACCAGTGCTCCATGCTGTATCTCTCCACTGGTCCCCGAATAATATTCCCTTACCATCATCAGGTTTCGAATCCTCAACACCCCATAACTTTTTTGCTGCGGGCGAGTACTAGAACAATAATTAAAGTAATGAAATAACAAATTGATATATATATATATATATATATACATACACACACACACACACACATATTATGCCATGCTTCAATGCACACTGAAACTGAACTTGGTAAAAAAAAAAAATACATTTAAAAGATATTGAACTTATTGTTACATAATACAAACAATAAGAAAGCAGTCTTATTTTAATTGATACAATTATAATTAATTCCATGTTTTTAAACTGTCACGGATCAGAAATCTTAATATTTGGGATAAAACTTAGGATTTTGATCAAAATATACATCCTGATTATGGAAAGGAAAAAAATTTATTACACAGTGGTAATCCCCACCAATAAAAAATGTAACACCTACATAAGATCACTATTATGCATGTCACCTAAATAACATAAATAAGAAAGAGTACTTTAAACTCATTCATTTTTAATATTTTTAAACTCATTCATTTTTAATATCTATTTTAACCAAAAATCTAAATAAAATATCAAAAAATATCCAAGCAAGTTAAGATTTTAAAATAAGTTCTTAGGCATACAGACCTGCCAACCTCAGTAAGAGCAAAATCCTGCAATATTCTACCGTGCATAAAATAATCGACATAACGACATAGCACAAAACAGCATAGTATAAAATTATAATAAAAGAACTACAATGCATACTTATTTATAGTTTATAGGATCTCTTTGATAATATTACATAGTTCAAAATATTTCCTTACTGTTCAGCTCATCTTGAAATTATAATATTAAACAAAAGTTATATGTTTGAAATTTGTAATAATACATTTTAATATACATCATATTTGCACTAGCAGGGACCCCAGCAGTCTATATTTTGAGTACTTCTATTTCTTTATAATGTTTGTTTTAATTAATTGCAGAAAATCTTGGAATTTTTGTAGTATTTACTGTAGCTGATTTTGCTCTTTTTAAAAATTCATTGTGAAATTGTCCTTCATAACAGTGTCCTTGTGGGTTCGATTTGCATATTAGCAAATTTTCCAAGGTTTCCCTTGACACAGATGACCTGAACTGAGTAGATATTTTTGTTATGTAACTAAAAATCCTCTCACACTCTGCATTACTAAAGAGTTTTCAACTTTTCCAAAAACTGACTACTCTACTGTGAGGGATTGTTAAAACCAGCATAATTTTTTTTAAGTTTAGGAATCCGGTAATAATAGTGTCTATTCCGGAAACACTGAAGATGCATTAAAAATCCGGCATTGCCGGGGTAAATCCGGAAAGTTGGCAGGTCTGGACATATAAAAATTTTCAGAAAAATGAATGTTATGCTAGTTAAATGAAATGTTAGATAAAACATCTTTCAGTAGAGCTTTTAATAAATCAACTACATGAAATGTGTAAATCAAACTTTCTGTAATAACTTTTCAATGAAGGAATTAAAAGCTTATGGTAATATCATAAATTCATTAGCATATAAAAATACGATAGTTAATGGTTTAATGTTTTGGGTAGCAAATAAATTAAAAGTTAAAAATCATTGATTTCTATTACTAACAAAAAAGCTTCATTACATAACTTAATTACAAATAAATAACAAAAATCTAAAGAAAAAATTACTAAAACAATTGACTAAAAATTAAATGTGTTCAATATTATAATTATTAATCTCTTTATCAGAAATTTCAAAGTTCTTGAAAATGCTACCAGGTAAATTTAAAATCTAAACAGATAAAATGATTCAGTTAATGCATGTTCACGACCGTGAATTTGTCTTAGGAACTCAAATATATAAATTTAGGGAAAAATTTACAGATTTATGAAAACGGTTTTTCTTCATTCAACAGCCATAACGTTTACAATATAAAAAGCACAATAAAAGTCTAAGTTCTACATATAAGACGACATACTTCCAAAGGATGTCCAGTTTCCAGAGCTAATGCTTGAAAATCACTCTCCAATTCAGAGTTGTCACTACCACGAACCTGCATACAAAATATACGACATTAGAACTGTAATGCAGAATACATAAATAGTTAATTTTACGAAAATTTTATACGGAGCAGGTTCAACTCTTTCCTGAAAACTGATACATAAGCCAAAAATATTAAGGAAAAACTACTGAAGAAAAACTGACTACTCTTTCAAATAAACAAATATTGACTACCAATACATTTGAAATAATTTTTTAAATACCAGAAAAATATTCACTATTTAATTAAAAATATCTACTTTTAATACAGAATTTATTAATTAAAGGGATTCAGGGATGAAGGAAATAACTTTTACATGAACATGCACTTATGACTTTTAAAAAAAGACTGATAATCTAATAATGGCAAAAAACAAATTTCTAAATTTACAGAATTATTTAATATGTTAAAATAAGTATTAAAATAACTATCCTCTTTAACTATATTCATGGAGAGATAATTACTAACAATATAAAATTATTTCAACATAATTACACACTATACACACATATAGAAGGAATAATATAATTGCAGAAAAAAAAACTTAAACTATACTTAAAACAAACAATTCAATTTTTAAAACTTCCAAATTTGTCTCATTTTATATCTTAAACGGATAATTAACTAAAGTCCATACTGAATCAACCACATTTATAAACCATCTGAGAGCTACGAGAAAGAAGGAAATTTCAAAATAAAATTGAATGAAATTATGCAGACAAAAAACAGGACACCTCAGCTTTCAAAAATACTATTCTGCCTCCCCCCCCCCCCCCCTAAAAAAAGGCAGAAGAAAAAATCTCGGTATTTTATTTCTCCTAACAATCCAAGTGAGTAAGACAATTTGGCACACTTAAAAACAGAAGTGATCCACAGATATTAAGTCACCACTTGCCAAAGTAAAATAACTTCCACATTATCATTTATAATAAAAATCTAATGAAACAATTTTTAATTATTTCAGTAATTATATATTTCCAACTGAGTTGAATGAACTATACATGGAACTTTGCAAAGGCAGCTTCAAATATTTAAAATAGTTTAAATACTTTTTAACAAATAAGTCTCACGATATAATTCAGAAAAGACAAGATAAGCAGTTTTACAAAGATTAAAATACATACCTACAGAAGCTAACTTATGTTCAGACCAAAAAAACAATTTTCACACAAAAAAAATATTTTCTTGTATTTAACAAATTGCACAGCATTTTTAAAACTTAATAATTTAAACTAATGTCAAACTAAGAAAAAAGTATGTGCATGCAAAGAAATAAAAAATAACTACCTAAACAATTTTACGTTTCTAAAAGGCTCCATTTAAAATGTATAGCTGCTAACATTTAACTTGTAACTGATCAAGCTTCCACTATTCCCTTAAAACAATTGCTAATTTTTGAAAATTTTTCATTGAAATCCATGACAAAATTGAGTTGCTTTTTTTATTGGGGGGGGAGGGGGGGGATTTGAAAATAAGCTTTTTCTAGTTACCCATACATACATTCATACTTTCAAAATTTATTGATTTTTCCCAGACTGTTCATGCTTTAAAAGTGAATATTTCTGTACTACACCATTAAAATAAATAACCAAATTAATAGGAAAACTTATTAATAGAAAATTAACTATTTCTTAAGTTAAAATGAAACATGCTGTGTTGTTTTTCTGCAAAGGTTTCCAGAAGAAAGAGCTGAAAAATGCAGCTAACATAATTATGATTTCTACCATTTGATTTTTTTTTTCTTTCTTTGTCTTTAAAAATTAGCTAATAATAAAGGATTTCTAATTCATAACAAATTTCAAGTTTAAAATTTTCCGTCAATTTTTATTCTCTATGATTATTAAAATGTTCATAATGATAATGATTTCCTGTAAACTGTAATAAAACTTAGTTTACTATCAAAAATAGAAATCGTTTTCCTTCATAAATTGCAAACATCTATCTACAAATCATGATATATTTAAAAAATAAAATAAAAATTATTTTAAAAAGTCACAAATAGCGCTAACACATGTTCAACTTAGGAGGGTTGTGAAATGTATTTAACCCGCTAAAAAACACAACAAATAATGAAACTCAAATTGGGGGGGGGGGGGGGGGGGGGAAATGAAATACGCATAAACATTTAATAGGACTTATCGGAGAGAGAGAGGGGGGGGACCTTCTGTGATTCGTAATGTTACAAATCTTGCTTTTTTTTTTTCTTTTCTTTTTTTTAAATAATACCGAGCTATGCCAGCTACAAGCTATGTTTCACACACCTTCAACATTCACTTACGGGATTACTGCGCGATTACCGTAATCGCGTAACAACTTGAGGGTTTCCTCATACTAACACAAGGTTGACATAAATACCAGTTCTTCCTGTTACCTATAAATTTCTTCACACACTTTCCGCGTTAAATCACACTCGCTATTGATCATTCTTACAACTCGGTAGAATTCACAAAATTTGCAATAAGAAATTGTCTTTAAAATTATGTAACAGTATTACACAATGGTACAAAAATACTGGGGGTCATTTCACAGCATTACAAACAACGAAAATTGATTGACCACTGATGAAGACAGGTTATCAAACGTACGAACGATTTAACTATTTTAAATATATGATACAATTATTTTAAATAGAAGATCGTTTATATTACGAAAACTCAGTTTTGGGAGATATATTCCCAGACCCATACATGTAACAGAAAAAAATTTAAGGATTGGATTGAAAACAAAATCTTTTAATAAAATTTTACAAAAGCAGTCTTTAATGAGACTGGATTAAAAATAAAACTGACACTGATCTTCTAATCCAACTGCAGCACAACTTTTCAAAATTACTCCGCTTCTAAGCCAAAACAGGAAGTTGGTGGTGTGACTTTCCACAAATAAGAGCGAAAATCAAGTTTAAAAAAAAAAAAAAAAAAAAAAAAAAAAAAAAAAAAAAAAACATATAGACCAACAGTAACAAATAATAATGAATGAGACTCCTGGTATCGACAAAAAAAGAAAAACATCTACAGTCGTTCCCATATTTGAAAAAAAAGAAAGAAAAAAAATGGAAATGGAAAGTGATGCCTCCAGCTAAAGTAACTCGCCTGCAACGATGTGACGGTATGATACTATGCCTCAAAGCATATTAAGGTAAGGAGGAAAAAAGTTACTATAATATTTCCTACGGAAGCAAAAGTAGTTTCCTTACGAGACACGAGGAACATAGCAATTCATCCGTATTTAGAACTTTCGCTTTTGTTTCGCACGGAAATACGCGTTAGTGCACAGAATACGAACTTTCAATTCTAAGCTGTATTGAGAGAAAGGACATGGATAACGTGCAAAAAAATTTCTCCCAAGATTGTTTATAAATAAGAAAAACAGAAAATTTTATACTTACATGCATTTGATATAAAAGCATTTCAAACAGCAATTAATGTACGAATTATTTTAAAACAACTTATTAGTCATAACTTAACTAAGAATATACAATATTTCACGGGATGAAATCAAATTAAAACCTCACTGATGATGACATTTTGCCCAAGGAGGCATTTAACCGAGGATTCATAGTCATCGATAATTTTTAAAAAAAAAGGGGGGGGCGCTATTAACGAGGAATAACTAGACTGAAATGAAGATAGAGATTTTGCAATGCTAATTCCAATAAAAAGAAGTTTTAACCCTTCAGCGGGCGCGCCAATTTTTGGGAACACCAGCAGGCGCGCGTTGCACAAAGTGCAACGTCTCTTTCAACCTTGATTATTCCTTTTGTAATAAATTTTTTTTTATTGAAAATAATAATTCTGCGTTTTATTACAAGGTATAAAATGTTGATAATACTGATATATATTTATAATTAAAAGCCAAAGAATGCAGATACAATCGCCTTATTTCAAAAATGTGTGGTTTATGCATCTAAGGACAACTTGCGAATCGATTCCTATTATGTCCAAAAACCTAAAAAACAATGAGATTGTCCATCTTCGTGATATGCGGGACACCATGTAATAGCTGCACATTTGATCTACTGCATCAACTCCTAATTTTGTCGTATTGTAATCCAGTATAATCGCTGGTTTACCCAGGGCCCGACTTAGCCTAATTGGGGCCCGGGGCAAAAACTTCTTTGGGGCCCCCTCTGCTTCACTACTTCAGTAATGAAGAAATTAATACTTAATACTAAACTTTCTATTCGATTTGGGGGCCCCCCTCTGATGTGGGGGCCCCGGGCAACTGCCCCGTATGCCCCTGCCTTAGTCAGGCTCTGGGTTTACCACGGTCAAATCACGACTACCAATGAATGGAAAGGAATACAAGGGTCAGAAAATCAGGCCTGCATTAGAAAGGGTATAGCTATAAATAGAAATTGCTTAGAACATTCAAACCTGACATATAAAAACAAACTATTCAAAATTACGAAAATGTTGCACTTTGTACACAGGCGCGCCCGCTGAAGATTTGATAATCAGTTATTAATGAAGCTTTTCGCCACAAATGGAAGATTAGCTATCATGTTTTCTACATTAATATATTTAATAATACAATTCTGCTTTTCAATGGCGACGCATAATACCCCCTGCGTTGTTTATAGTTTTAAAGCATTAAAGCATGCCTAAATTAAGAATGAACAATCTATGATGCAGATATGAAAATATAATAAGCATGCTAAGTCCTTTTAAAATTCGTTTTTGGAAACTACCATATGAATTAACACAGGGAAAAAAAAAAGAGCCATTTAATGTAAAAATTGACTTATACATAAAACATGTTACTCTTGTGACTTCCTGATCTTTAACAGTTCTACCAGCTGGATCGGCAACAGTGGAGGTGCAGTGGGTGCAAGACACCTGGGCCCCGGTCTGTCTGTACAGGGGCCCAAGAAAAAAGGAGTATAATAAAAGATTATTTTCAGAATTTGTTACATATGAAGTATCAAAAGATCCTGTCGAAAATTTTCGATATTTTTTTTTTTTTCTGGTCATGTAATTGATAGTTTTTGTGCAAATACAAGGAAGTTTCAAGAAATACCTAAATTTATTCACAGCTTTAAATTAATAACCGATATTTAAAATATAGAATATAAAGAATGAGAAAAACAATCACGGGATTTTGTAGCATTTTATAACAGAGACGTAGACGAAGATTTAATTCAAGAAATTATTTCATTAAAGGAATTTATTTCCAACGGAAAAGAAAACATTCATATGAAGGATATATTACAATACGTATAAATCAATTACAATGAATTTTTTTCAAAATGCATTAACAGTACTAAGAATTTTCTTTAGACTATCCGTGACTAGTGTAAGTGCAGATTTTTTTAAATTAGAAATAGTTAAAAATTACCATCGTTAAAGAATGAGTGCAGAACGATTAATGGCACTCGCTATATAAAGTGTCAAGAAAGATATCAAAAATTGTGATTTTTCCATTAATTGAATGACAATAGAAAAAATTAACCTAAATGTCAATGCTAATTTATTTATTTTTTATTTTCTTCAGTATTGTTATTTTCTTTTTTTCGTGAAAAGATGCTTTTTATCGTTGAGAAATTTCACGGGGAGGCCAGCCAGGCCTACCAGAAATTGTAGGCAAATACTGACTTTCTATAATACGCGAACTGCTATTCCTGAATTCGTTATTTGATATTGTCAACATACTAATAAAAAACAGCACGTGTAATAATAAAAGATTATTTTATTATTACCACCCACCCCTCCTCTGTAACGGTCATTCGAAAAACGTTCATAGATTAACATTAGTGGGTTCTTCTAACTATCGATGTATTTATATATGATATAAAATGTCACAATATTTTCATTTGAAGCCACCTACCTCGACCAAGATCCGAAGCGAAAGAGAAAAAAAATTTTGTGAAGGACAGTCCAGCTGGCATTAGCCGAGGCTTACCCATCAGGGCAGTTGGATCAAGGAAGATGCTAAACTAAGCAATTTTTCAGGCTTCGGTTAAATTTCAGAACACAAACTGTACATGCATTTCAAAAATTACAATTAAAATTTTTTTTTGTTATTTTGATCGCCTAAGGAAAAGAATATAGTTTTATAATCTATCAATTAAGGTCAAAATTAAACGGAAATTTGCTTTTGACTCGGAAATTTCCGTTTTGGATACCAATAAATGGCGTCGGTGGTTCAGATAAAAGCGGAGAAACGCGCATAGCTTCAAAAATTAGATTTTTAAAAGACTTTAAGCAACTAAAATAGTGGTAGTGTTGATTACTGGCATACAACAGCAACCCCCCCCCCCCAAAAAAAAAAAATAATAATAAATAAATAAATAAATAAATAAATAATAAAAAAAGAGAGAGAGAACTAAAACAGTTTAACATTTCAAAGGGGTATTTGTTAAAAGTATTTTCAAATACAAATGAATATTCTTAAAAAGTATATATTTTACCAGATTTACATAAATCATGTTTTACAAAATCTGTAAAGAATACCCATAACGAAAATTTACAGATGGGGGAAAGTGATAACTAAGAATGACCGAGGAGGGCTTTGCCCCTTATAGAGGTATGCCTGGAACACATCTTCCGACCTTGGCTCAAACCCAGCGACATTTTGGCAAGCCACAGAAAACCACAAGTCCGTTGAAAAAGCATCATAGTGTTTAGATTTCGTAAGAGTTCGCCTTAATATAAACCATGCTGTTAAAATTATAGTAACCTAGCGTATACGTACGGCGAGCATACGTAAAAACGCCTTCCTAACGGCTCAACAGCCCGTAAAAATATTAACTACAAAAATGACAAGAACAACTTTAACGCAACACTCAAATGCACAGATTAGTTAAGTGTTTAATACTGAAATAATTTTTCTTCAAAACAGACCAAAACAATTAAAATAGTTTAACAGAAAACGTTCCTTCGTGTACTTTTAAAAAAGAATTAGTAGTGCTAGGCATAAATTTTAAGACGTTATTTTTTCCCCCTCAAAGGTGCTCGAGAATGACTTTTTATTAAGGAGAGTGTTTGAAAAGATCGCTCAAAAAAAATAAATAAATAAATAAAATTTTAATTTTAAATGACGAGCCCAAAACCAGTAGTAATTATTCTGACATAACTTGAAATCTTACTCCTCACTTGACATTTCCCACCTCCACAGCGTTTTTATTTAATAACTTTACAAGATGGAATTAACATTTACGAGAATTAAAAATATATATATATTCACGCGACGTACAAAAAAGAATCCTTTTTCGCTACATGTTCGGAAATATTAAAAAATAAAAAGAAAAATGAAAAAGTAGACAGGACACCGATGCACGGCGACTACCTTGCAGGAAAAAAACGTCAATGCAGAGAGAAAGCTGGGCTAGCTAGTGGAACAAGATTATTGGTTCGTTCACCTCCATGAGATTTTCTAGCTTTCACAGTGTGATGGGACGTCGGTCTGTGTTGCTATCGTTATTTCCACTACCAGCTTTCTCCTTGGAAACTAACTCTGTATTATGGAAAAGTTTTAGAGACATTAAATGGAGGTTTCCGCTCGCGAAGTGTAGCTCGCGATTTTTAAATTTAACACAGAGAAAACAATACGTAATTTCTAAAGGTAATTGCGATGTATAGCATTAAATTTTTTTTAAAAAAGGTGTCTTAGTTAATCTTCCCAGAAATTAATTCACATATACATTACTACCTCTAAACTTGAGAATTCAAAAACTACGCATTAATATGAACCTTTTTAATAAACAATACTTATAAAAATAGTAATATTATCCATGTTTAAAAAATTAGAGGTGGCCTCGGATGGTTCGAAAGCGTTGGTAATCGCCTTCACCAATAAGTAATTCATTTCATCAATAAGGTGCTAAAAAACGATACGAGATTTTAGAATTTAGTTTCTTACAAAATAACAAATACAACAATACAAACAAAATAATGAAATATTTATGCTTATAACATTATATCACATTAATAGTAATCTTCCCCGCATAACAGAAAAGAGTGAAAAAAGACGATAGAAAATTTTAGCTAAGCAGCATCTGATTTCTAGCAAATAAATATTTGATAAATTGCGATAAATATTTGATAAATTAATCGTTCAGAGATACTGATAATTACAGAATATAATAAGAAACATGTACCAATGTCAAATGATCTTAATTTACTTATTATCTGTCACCCTGCCCCGGAAATCCCTTTCTAGATACGCTGTTTTAATAGAATAGGGGAAATAAAGGGGGAATGTTAGAGAAAATTATTTTTCAAAATTCAGTTTAAGAGGTCTAGAACGGTCTTAAGCTCGACATGCTTCTGACATTTAAAAATGCCATCGTCATGAATTTCTGTTTTAAACTAGCCCGAATATAAATAGTGCCAAAATTATGAACATATCGGCGTTCGCGTTACTGATAGTAGCTAGAGGTTAAATAAAGAGTCACCTTGACCAGAAAAAAAAAATTGGTGGTTATAACTAGGGAAAAGGAATATAACGTAGAAAAACAAAAAATTCGAAAAGGGAAAATCTGTTAAGTAACAAAGCTTGCAAGGAATATATTTTCAACAAATATTACAGCTAGTAAAATTTTATGCGGGAAGGACAGTGTCATTTCAAAATTTGTGTAGCCCTGATTTTCACTATAGCTGAAATTTTAATACTATACATTGGAATTTTAATTTTTTTTTACTTTAAGGAGGGGGGGGGGGGCGGGGGAGGGACAAAACTTGAATGTGATATCTTACATTTAACAGTTCGTCTTTAGTGCTTATTGAGCAAGTACAAAATAATTGTTTAAAGATTCTTGCAGCAGTACGACCACAATTTCAGGCTGCTTCAAGTACGTATCTGCACAATAACAGCAAAACAATAATGATGGGAAAAGAAGAAAAAAAAAATGTTCATTCATTACCGCTTTCCTCCCTCCCTCCCCTCTCAACTAAGATTCAAGCAGTAGAGGAAATTAAAGCAGGAAATACTTAACTTCACTCTAGACCTTTCAGGAATATCAAAACCAGAAATGCTGACAGTCACAGGAAAACTTACAACTTTTACATCATTCCTTGAAATTTAACCGCGATTGTTACCAGAGCATTTAACAAATAATCTCTCCCCAGAAAAAAAATCTTCACACCAATGGTGAGGTCACCGGGCTTCTGAATCACAGCACTCATTCCCGATCTGTCAGAATATTCAGAGATAAGATGGGGAAAATACACAAAAACTTTACTTTTTACGCGACGTAAACAATTGCAAAACAAAGAAAAAAGTTGCAGTCGTTTATCTAAACGACGATACAAGCTGTCTAAGCAATGATTTGGTAAGAGGGGGAAATTATGAGCAAAAATTATGTTTCATTTAGTGTATCACAGGCTGAAAAAGATTTATATACTTTCCCATTGATTTGGGGCAAAATTTAAACCATATCTAGTGGAGAGAAATACTATCCTTCAAATCCATTTCAATTACAAACGTTTGCATTACAAGCATGTTATATTACATGAGTGCAATTATGCAATTTTAGGTTTATATACATAAAATATAACACATAAACTCAAAATTGCATACAAAATAGTATAACGGGAGTTTGATATTTGTGTTTCTTGTTGCATGAAAACATACCTGAATTATCTGGCTACAGGAACACAGATAAAATCACTTTGCAGTGCAGCAGATTTACAAGTAAAAACTACAGTATTACCTTTTCCCTAATTATGGAAACTAAATTTACTATCACAGTAGTTATATCTCCAACATACCAGACTTGCCCAACATAGCAGGTTTTCACACGTAGCAGGTCCCAAGCAAACAATCGAGCTAGTAGTTTTGACATAGCAAGAACCATGATAGTAAAAGTACAGATTGCAGATGGCAACCATCTCCTAACTCAACCCCCCCCCCCCCCCAAAAAAAAAAAAAAAATCAAATTTTCCAGAAGTTAATGCCAGGTTAAATGTCACTAGCAATGAAGTTTGCTTTTGAAGTAATTTACAGTTACTTATGTTAGAGGTTGGTTTAGTCTCAATGTGCATTGTATGAAAATGTGCACTATATGAGCCAACATGAACAACAAAAGAATGTAACAAAAAAATATATAACCTTTTGTTCAGCATGAAATATCGTTTCTTTCACTAGCCCCACTTATTCTCCCATAAACAACTATGATTTATTGGGACCTGTGTACTAACTTGCCCCAAGTGCAGGGACAAGTGAGCACGCAAAACACAAAAGCTTTAATGGCAAAAAAAATTTTTAACAGATTTTACAAAAAATAAAACTATAAATGTAGAAAACAACCAAAAGTATATATACAAATTTTCATACAAATACAACTTTTTAAAAACTTATTTAGATACAAAATGGAACTATGATTTTACGTTCTCACTTACCTCACTTCACCCTAACAGATTTTTTTTTTCTTGCAGCACATTTTCACATCTATAAACACGCATAACTAATATACACAATCATTTCCTACTCTGAATATTCATCAATTATTTTTTATAAAAAAAGATATTTCTTCTCCCTTACACATATTTTTAGTTTTCGTCTCAGTCTCACAGACAAACAAATAAAAAAGTTTATTTTAGCTCCATTATGGAATATCTGTTATCTAACATAATTATATAATTTTTTACGAATAACAACTACAAAATTGAGAAGTTATCCATGGAAGCTACAATGATTAGGAAAAAAATTTCGTAGATTCTTGTAATAGCTAAGATTTTCCCCAGCTTTTAACCTAAGTACAATATAAAATCCATTCAAAAATATAAAGCTTATGCAGACAAAGATAACAAACAGACAGAAAAACTTAAAAATTAAATACCACAGAAAAAAAGATAAATAGCTTGTTTGAAATTACTAACCTCTAAAACACTGTC
This sequence comes from Dolomedes plantarius, assembly GCA_907164885.2. Lineage (NCBI taxonomy): Eukaryota > Metazoa > Arthropoda > Arachnida > Araneae > Dolomedidae > Dolomedes > Dolomedes plantarius. The sequence continues at coordinate 35,286,245 of OU015499.1, read as the reverse complement.
ATCCCCTAAGGCCCACCTTGAATTTTTGCCAGTGTAGTTTTGGAAGTCGGGATCAGTCTGTGGCCGTTGGAAGAAATAACCTACCATGGCATCATCTTGGGATCTGGTAGCTATGTGTCGCACAGACTGAACGCCACTCATTTCGGGATGGCCGTTGGTCAGCACTTCATGTGGTCGGTCAGCCCAAACCACTTCATTCATGCTGTAAAGAAAAGATACTCTTAATTCAATGCATTATAGTCAAAATATGTTAATTTAAACAGTGATTGAAAACTGTTTCCACAAAGCATTTTAAGGTGGGTGCAATACTAGATTCTTTTAAAAAATTGGTTAATTATTTTAAACTATTTTAATTGCATTAAATATGTACTAAAATAAAGATTTGATGCTTACAACTTAAAATCATAGCAGAATTTAGTGATCTTGGCAACATACAGCGAATTAAAATGCTCAACATTAAAAATTATTTCCCTATTATTATCCTTCTGTTTTTTTTTTTCTTTGCTTTGGGTAAACACTAGATGAATAAGTAACAAACAATAAAAATTATATGTCCTAATGTCAAATACATAAATATTTACAAGTAATAGAAGAATCTGTAGATCCGATTCAGAGAGATTCAGTGCCTTGAGGTGTTTTTACAAAGTGGTGCAAAGATATCAGAAAATCTTATTCTTTATTTTTTAACAGGAAGTCAAATAGTATTTTTCTTCATTCCTTTAAAAATTTGAAATTTTATATATATCCATTTCATACATCAAAAGTTGAAACATAAGTAATTCTGTACATGAAAGGGGTGCAAAATTAGAGAAGAGAGTAGAAGAGAAAATATAAAACACGTGGCATATATTTAAAAAACTCCCAAGTTTGAGTCATTTAAAAAAATTGAATAATTTCGAGTAATTTTACTATAAGGACCAAGATTTGAATTTTTAAACATTTAAAAACTGTCTTAGCATTTAAATGACAGTAAAAATTTATATCCACATAAAGTTTAGAACAAAAGAAACTAAGTAATTTTAAATGTATGTTGAAATAAATACGATATTGAAATTAATTGTCATGAAAATTTCGTAAAGAACTGTTAAAAATATCCTGAACAAGATAGAGGGGACATCCTCAAGAACAGTGGTGCCAAACTTTTTCCGACTGCAACCCACTCTCTTTAAATAAAGATCACTTGACCCCCAATGAAAAATTCTGGTAAAAGCAAAACTTTAGAAATTAAAAAAAAGTTATTAAAAAAGAAAAAATATAAGCAAATTTATTACAAACTATTTTTAAAAGCCAGATTTGAAGACCCAGTTCCACACAGATACATAGAGGCAAGTGGAATCAATGAAAGTATAGTCTTTTGCTCAAGGAGTTTTATTGCAAGAGTGTTAACACCTTATTAAACAGATATCATAACACATATTTTTAACATATAAAAACATGATTAAAAATATTAAAAATGTGATTATAGAAAATTTAAAGCAGATTTTTGATTATATAATTCAACATGATATAAATTTACAGATAATCCATGACCCCTCCCTTTTATTTAGCTACCCACAGCTTGCACAGCATTGCTCAAGAATACTGTCGGATGCAATTTTTTTTAAAAGAACAGAGAAAAGAACAAAGAAAATAAGCAATAGCTTCAGAAATGAAATTTAAATATGGGCTTTTTAAACACTTAAATTTTTATACTTTTCTAACAGAAGATATCTTAATCAAAATGGAGAAGGATGCCCTTAACTACACCTGTCTCTCGATTTTCACAGTACTCTGTTTATACAGTTTCAAGATCGAAGCGAAGACCTATAATTCTAATGGTAAGAATGATTAATTTTGGTATATATTTTTATGTAGGAACTTGCATATCTATGAGTTGATGCATTAAGATGAGCAACTGTATTCCCATAAAGAAAAAAATATCTGATGAATAAAAAATCATTTGATTTCAATTGTCTCAGGTGAAACATCAGTTTAAAATGTATAATCTGACAACATATAGTCTTCAGATTTTACATTTAAATCCAAGAATTTTTTTTAAGTACAAATAACAGTGATCTTTAATTTAAGGGGAATGAAATTTCACTTTATGATTGGTGTTGTGTTTGAAATGTAACAGCCTTTCTTACACAAGGATTAAACAGACTTGGAATTAATTTAGAACCCTGTGAAGAAAAAAAAACATTGTCATCGTACGTATGTAGATTTTGCAGTTTTGACCAAAGCCAAAATCAAGGAAATGGACAGAAAAATTATCTACCAGTTCCTTGGAAGTGTTTTTGTACTAGAAAAATAATGATTTAAAACTTTAATTGTAAATGGATGGGGTAACTGTAAATTAGATTTTACAGCATTTTAAAATTGATATTTTAAATTTTTTTTTTATGCCACATAAGAAGAAAGGTTAAAATAACTACTGACAGTTAAGTTAAAATGTTATGCTCATTCATATACTGTTTACAATTGCTTTAAGAATGCATTGAGTTTAATTGAAAAAAATATGCTCTATATAATGTAAATTATGCGGTGAAATTTAACTTTCTGGAATGAAAAATCTAGCCATCATGTCCCCACAAAAATGATATAGCATTATTTGAGCTTACAAATGAACATAATTGTTTAATCACATAACTTTTATTTATATAATTTCTGAAAGTCTTCGAAAACTTGCATTAAAACAGTTGATGAAATAATGGCTATAACTTACACTTTGTCTGTTATACAACTAATTTTAAAACACAAACAATTAAACATGTAACTTATCCTACAGAAAACTCATGCTTCACATTATCATAAAAAAAAAAACATCTTTTAAACTTAACATTAAAGTTTGAATTTGAACACTAGGCCATGAGCCACCGTAAGTTTATGTACAGATACAACAAAAATAATTGTTTTAAGTGTTTAATTTTTATTTTAAGTTGTATTATGTATGCACTATTTCATGTATTAAATAAAACTTAAAATTTTAATTTTATTGTTTGTTTCTATTATATAACAACTGTGACAACAAAAAAAATGTTTCATTTATTAAATACTTCTAATTCTAGCTCTAATATAATCTAATTTTAACATTTCACAGTTTTAATTAACTTATTTTTAATATCTATAAGTACTTTATAACTTCAAGTTTTACATTTAATTAAAGAAAAAAATCATTTTTAGAATATTATGACAAAGGAAGTTGTTAAAAGTTTAAGATTAGTACTAAAATAAGGGGAGGAAAAATTGCTAAAAATAAATTCTAAAGAAGCTTATTGTTAATATTTCACGAACATTCAAGATATACAGGTGAGCCCAAAATTATGCTGTTAATATTTGAAGTCATGAATTTGCTTGAATATAGAAGTTTTAAAAAAATGCAGAACTACCATATACCTATAACAGCAGAATAATGTACATTCAAAGTTATAAAATGGTACCAAATGTCGAAATTCTCAATTTTTTTAAAATCGGTTATTTAAACACAGTGCAATCATGTGAAGAAACAAACAACTTATAAATTTGCATTTATCTCCATTACCCATTCAGTTTAAGTTAATAAATATAATATATACATCATATAGTTCATCTTAGAAGTGATGTTTGAATAACCATAGTCAGAAATAACACATTTAAATTAATCAGGGATACCATAGTTAAAGGACGAAAACAACGTCAAGTGAGCGGCTCCGCCCATTGACCAATCAGAGTCCGAGTGCATATTGTCAAAGGGGAGATTCTAGTCACCTGTTTTAAAACCACCGAAATTGTATAATGGCACTATACTACAAGTCAAAGCCTTGCATAAAAATTTCATCGAAGCCATTATTTTCACTGGGTGTGCTCAAGAGAAAGTGTTTGTGCCACACATTCCTCAAATCCCAATGACCTCCCCCCTTTAAGATACAGCATTTTGTCTCAAAGTATGCTTTGCCATGACAATAACCTTTTAAAGTACACTGGCGTAGAATTAAGAGAAAATTGTTTCTCCCACAGTCAGTTTTACGTAGCTTGCTCATGCGTAAGTTCGTGGACGAGCCTGGTATATTAGTTCTGCCCAATGATGAAACAAAAAATATTGTCTATAAGGAAATATTCTAAAAAAACAATTTTGATATTTTTGCATTATAATTAACCTAAAATGTACTCTGTAGCAAAGCACGGGCATTCAGCTAGTATAGTACAGTAACCACAGCTTATAGTGATCAGTGGTTATAAGAATCAACCATTTATAAGAATCATTATCGTGAAAACAAAAACAAATGTATTATTTCCATCTTAAAATTTTCGCTTTAAAGAATCAATCCACCGGTTTTAAGAATCAGTTTACACTCTTTGCTTTCCTTTCATTTCATTTTTCCAAAAAAGCCACTTAAACCCTCAACAGGCACGAAGTTCTTTCTTCTTTTTTTTTTTTTTCTTTTTTTTTTTAAAGAAAGATTGATAAGATGGGATGGAATATAGTCGTAAAATTCATCCCTTTCTTTGTTAGACATAACATAACAGTTTCCCCTTAAATGCTTTAGCTAAACACTGTCCTATTAGCTTGCCCAGGGGCATCTTGACCCATCCGGGTCCGATTTCACTTTTCTCCACAGACAAACAAAAATAGGGACTCTTTTTCCCACCTCCCACATCCTGGTTGTGGCTTCCTGGACCTTGAAATACATAAATCTTCGGCAAAGTGTCCACTATCACTTAGGCAAACGTGACATTTAGATTCAGCACGTTATCAAACCGTGAAACATAAGCTAGAAGGTGAATCTCCGACTGACACTATTAGTATTGAAAGAGGTATAAACAGCCTCCCGAAAACTTCATTACGTCAAACTACCATAGAAAACTTTTTCTTGTTCCCTTCCTGTAGTTGAAATGTTAAAACTGTTAAGCAGGTATGTTGTAACAAATATTGGATTGTTTTCTTCTCTTACTATAATCATGTGTATCTACTTATAGGTCTAGAAATTAAGTTTTTTTAAATTTATTAAAAATAATTTTAATTAAAGATAATTAACATAAATTAAAGAGCATTTCATGGTAAATTATCTAATATATGTATATATAGGTGTGTATGTGCCTGTCCAAAAACCTAAATTTCGCCAATAAGAATCAACCGCTTATAAAAACCGCAAAAAAATTCAATTTATTTCTATTTTTTTTTTTAAATAATGTATTTTATACAACCTGCACAGATGACACTTTCATTACATTTAGCTTTGACATCATTGAAGAAGATTTTGTTTCATTTCCATACTGTGATTCCTAGTTCAGTTCTACATGAGGTAAGACTTAATTTTTGAAATACATATGTAAATAATTTATCATTGCATATTACTTATATTGCTTTGTTTTCACTTTGGCATAAACTCTTTGCATTTTTACACAGTTATTATAAACATAACTATGGCTTGCACCTTTCCCCTTGTTTAACATGAATGCTGTATCTTGTTTTACACAGCTTCAGTTTACACAATTTGTCATGGAATGCATCTACCATGTAAATCGAGGGATAGGTGTATAACATGAACACAAAATACTTGAAATATAGCGTACTCCTTTGTTTAAAATTGACAAATGACTTAAGATGGACCTTAATACACCCAGTGAAAATTTAACAATCATCCTTTGAAAATTCCACTTATTTGATACTTTGAACATCAGGTTACCAAAGATAATCATTCTATTGTTACTGATAAAAAAAAAAGCCAAACTGATCAGTTTAAACTTTATAGACTGGAATATTGAAAATTTTGTGTAGATTTTGATACCAGCAAAATTTACATAAAAATTTCATCATATAGAATTCTTACATTCTTTTACGATTAATTTAACAAACTAATATTCAAAAGTTTGGTAGATTATTGGAAGTTCTTATTTATGAACATTTCTCTTCTAAATTTTTTCCTATGAATTACATCTCTGAATATTGACCTAAACCCTTTAAACCCCTTCTCAGGCCATCCAATCCTATACCCTGTATCAAAATCCTTGTTCTTTAATCATGCATGTACGTACACACACAAACATAAAAATAAACATATCTATTTATGTAAACAGAAAGAGAAAAAGACATTGTGAGAGATATAATCGTATATATTAAATCAACTTATAAAAAGAAATCAAAAGCAGTACTTCGATCTCACTAAAAAAAATTTTTTTTTAAAAACACAGATAGAAAATTACAAAAAATTGTTCTAATATTATGTTCATTTTTAAAGCTTTAAAATTACAAAAGCATGTAAAACATCCATTTCAGAAAAGAACAGCAAAAAATAAAATACTATGTACAAAAATTAAATACAATATTTAAGGACAGCACATTAAAATTTAACATGTCACAAAATTAAAAGCCTGGTTTACTTCATTTATTGTTATTTAATGAGCAAATTAATGTTACAGTTATACTTTATATTAAAATTTTACTGTTTTATTGAACATGTTATAGAATCAACATAGAAAAATATTAAGTTATTGCAATTAAATTTGTTTTGAGGATCAAATCAAATTTTATTACTTAATTTTGTAATTTGACACAATTAACATAATCAGAAATCTATTCCTCATTCATAAATTAACATGGCAAATTTACATCAAACTTTGTCAGTAAATTACAGTTTAATTCTGAGAGCAAAATACTCAGTAAAATTTTATTTTAGTGTTTCTCAAATTGTGGTACACATACCATGGGAGGTATCTAAGTTATAAGGTGAGGCAACAAGGTATGGAGTAGCTATTAAGGTAAAATTGGTAAAATGATAAGAAAACCATACATGAAAATTTTTCCTTAGGTTACCTAAAAAACTTAAAATTCCCATTTCTTTATACATAACTTACTGTTTATATATTTTTATTAGAATTTGCTCTCTTGTTAGTTTTACAAATAGTCACTACTATTTACTTTTCTCTCCTGTCTACAAACTAACAAACTTTATAGTCCATGCACACAATCACTATTAGTTTCTCTACAGTCTATTTGCTGAGATATGGTTTTGTATCACTGTTGTCAGTTTTATTATCATATAAAGTGAGTTACAAGTTTTTAAAATTTGTTTTAAATTCCCAGTATTTTTCTCTCCTAAACAAATGGTAGAAATTGAGGCTTTTTTTTCTTTTATATTTTCTCATACTGGTCTCTTCAAGACAAATAAGTCTGAAATTAAAGTCAAAAGTCTACTTGAAAGTGTAACATTAAATGAGAAATCTCTAAAAAGCTACTGTTTCTCATGGCACCAGGATAGTTCAGTTTATAGAATGCAGCCTTTAAGTTTGAAGACCCAAGTTCGACTTCCAATGCGTGCAAGTCATTAGTCAAGCCTACGAATGTTAGGAGGCAATACAAAAGTTCAAAGTTTAAAAAAATTTAGCACAGTTATTTAATGGAATGGAAGTAAGATTATGCTTGTCAATATGCTGCATTGTTGACCTTAAAAAGTTATGAAGAACATATAAGGAAAATGAATGAAAATTCTTACAAGCGTTAATCATAATTTTAAAGGGTAAAATACCTCAAGCTTGACCCTTCATTCATGTATGTGATTGTTATAAAATACTAATATCCATTAAAACTCTTGGCACTATGTATAACCAAGAATATGTATGGATTGCTGTAAGAATCTTCCCAACAAGGTGCTACTTTCTTTCCCTTCTTATTTATAAAATTTCCTATATTAAGCTGTGTGCTACTGTTATGCATTTTCTACAGATTTCTTATAAGACACTCATTTATTTTCATAACGTTATGTTATAAACTGCAAACATTTAATAAACTTGAGAAAGAAATTTGACAAGCAATTCTTAGGATGGAGGGAGAGGACAAACATTTTATGTCAAATGTGAGGCTCAAACAAGTTATTTTAATTTTTTTCCAGCCCAGCAAGGCACACAATCTAAAGAACTAAACAAAATTGGAAATTTTAAAAGAAAAGAACAAAAAAAACATTTTTTAAACCCTATGCAAAATTATGTACACCAATGCATTCATTCAAAATTTACCTTAAAGAATAGCTATAAAAAAAATTAAAGCCAAAAAGCCAACCAGCACAAAGTTAGTACTAATACTTTCAACAAAATGTTGGATTTGAATTTTATCATTGACAATATTAATTGCCCACTATAGCTGTTAATAAATGAATATTTTTATGGAATGTTAACCTCCAGAATCAGATCTTTCACCTCAGTAATGTTACCTTTAGAAATAATTTTCCTTAGGTATCAGTATCTTCTAATCAATAAGGTGGTTTCATATTGATAGTCCAGCATAGCAAATTTTGGCTACATCAATATAATTATATTGTTCATCTTATCTCCATGGGATTCAGTTTGTAACATCAAAAGACTGGTGAGCAACAATGAAAGATTTTAGGAGTAACTAAAATGACCTAGCAATAATGAAAATAAACACTTGATATATATGTTTCAGGACAAAGTGACCTCTGAGAGTCACTTTAACTTCAACTACATGGTCTATGGAATGAAATATTTAACTAGAGTGAAAACTCAAATACTCAGACCATGTATTGATCCATATTTATAATTTTCATAAAATATGGAACATTTCAAATCAACAAAACCGGTACATAAAGCAATAATGTACTGAACATGTAAACATGTATACAATGAAACTTTTCCATGGCAGCCAGTAATGGTTCCAAAAAAAAGTGGCAGTTTTGAGGGGAGGCCAGCTAGAGAAGTTTCACTGTATATGAATATAAATGTATGATATTTAAAACTATTCTAATTGAAAATACATTAAAATGTTATGAATTGATTTCAAAAGCCAAAATTCAAAGTGAATAAATTTCTATAGTTTCGGGATATAAAATGTGGAAATACATACTTTTGCAAAAAAATTCATTATTTTACTCTGCAACTCATTTTAAGAGAAAGAACTTTCAGCAATTTTTTTCTCCAAGTATTATCTAACATGCAGAAAGTTTACAAGAAACAATTATATTTCTGAAGATTTATCTTTGTGCCCTTTTGCTTTCCCTGTTATACATACTCAGAGCAGAAATGCCAGCATCAAATGCATAGTTTTACGAGTATAACAGAAACAGATATAAAAGATTAAATGTAATCTTAAGATGTTCAATTACAAACAAAATTCCAAGGATGATGTACTATTTGCAACACTAAGGATAAAACCGTTCAGATTTTCCATATTTTTCTCATCAATAATCTGTTATAATTCAAATTTTTTTTTCATTTAATTAATATCTTTTTGCTTAGATAACCTCATTAAACACCAAACTACAAAAGTCAAAACAAATAATCCACAATGTCATTCATCTTGGTTTACAAGGCATGATATGTGAATGCTGTTTTCACATTTATCATCACTCATTTCAAAAGCACTTATCAAAATTAATCTATTATCTTTTGGATACTTAGCTGTTTCTTCTAACATCTGACTCATTCAGGGAAAGATGAAATTTACAATCTTCTTAAAAACCACTGTAACACTTCAAGCATGTTACAAAAAGAGATACAATAAAACAAAACTAGAGAAGGAAAGAAAGAGAGAACAAAGATAAGGAGCTTATGTTTAAAGGAACAAACAAATGGTAGTAACTCAGTCTCCATATTTATTTATTTTTTAAAGAAAAGAAAAATAGAATATATGCAGCTTTAAACAATGAACACGATGCAAGCAAAATTAATGCAATTTCATCATTATCATTAAAGCAATTTTAAATCAGCCATCCCAAATGTTCATATGTTAAATATTACAATATTGTACAGTATTTAAACTACTGTACAATATTGTAATATTGTACAGTAGTAGTTGTACAGTATTGTAATATTGTAGTAGTTTAAATATTACAATATTGTACAGTAGTTTGTATGTAAATTTAAAAATTTTAAATAATTCAGTGCAATATAAATGTGACAGGTTGCAAAAGAACCAAGTTACAACTAATGCATATTTAGAACTACAGAAATGGAAATATCAGCAGTTAAAGCAAGTGTAAGCCTAGATAACATGCAACATATGAAGTAAAAAGATTATTCAATTCTGCTCTTAAAAGGCTATTCATCATGCCAAATATTCAATCAAATATTAGAGGGGGGGGGGGCATTAGTTACTCGACTGTTAGAAAGAGTGATTATGATTCCAAAAGGCTATGAAACACTGATGTCCTTAGATTTTGTCATAAACATCAAAGACTATGACCACAGATGACCAATAACTCAGCAACTTTTCCTAAGTCACTTTAAAAAAATAAATAAATAAATAAAAATTAAAAAAATTTTTTAAATGCAAACTGAAAAGTGAGAGAAAATATTTAAAATTTTAAAGTTATTCCGAATTATTTATTAAGTTTCTAAATTTTTAAATTCTTGAACTTTGCATATTTTGTATGTTCAGATAGTCATGAATTATATTAAAATCAACAACTATGAAAGGCTAAATATGTTGCCCAAACAGTAATACTCAATTGTAAACGATCATTAGCAGTAATTTTAATAAAAGAGTTCAATGATTTTAATCCACAGCATGAGCCTTTAAAGACTTAAGCTTACAATTGCTAATCTGTATATTTTGCTTCAGTTCTTATAATTAGATGTATATATATATATATATATTGTAAAATATAGGTGAGTATGAGTGTGTGGTACAACCCAAAATACAAGATAGAGATTGTTGTAATTAGTTATAATTCCTTTAATTTTATATAATAAACGATACTTAAGATGTTATAACCAGAAGCAGACTTACAGATCGAACATAAAAAAGATTATGTCACAATAACAACTGAATGAAATACCCTTTAATTAATAAACAGATTATTTATCCAAGTTTACATGCAAGCTTCAATAATTGCTAAACATTTTTAAAATTTTCATAAACAGGTTTTAAAAAATTGAAAATTAACAGCCTATTTTTAACCCATCACAAATTTAAACCATAATTCTAGAAAAAATTCGCAGAAGCTTTCAGAAAATAAATCTATAGAAAAACAGTAAAAATCAATGCTAACAATAAAATATTTTCTTAATTCCTATTCATTTATATATTAATAATGTGGCTTCAAAAATTGCATTTGAACGAAAAATGATTGAACAGTCAACATAAAATATTGATTTAGAATTATTTATACAAAATAATTCCACACTAACTCAAATTATTTAATCCTCTGAATTCATGAAAACATCACAGCAATAGATATAATGTAGATAATGAAAACGATTATTAATCATACCACCAAGTTGTATTCAAATATGAAATTTTAAAAAATATGGGCATTTACCGCTACGGGGGTGAGCTAGTGAATATTCATAAAACAATATATAAAACCATGCAGTTACTTTAATGTTAGACAGTAGAATACGCAGATTTCACATACATTTGGAAGCTTCACGTTATAAAACTCGTTTAGTACACTGCACGAGTGGGGAAGGGGAGGGGGAGAGGGAGGCTGTGTACAGGGAGGGAACTAAAAAACTGCTTACACAGGCTTTAGAAATGTCAAGCTTGTAAATACGCTCTGGTAAAAAGCTTACAAATAATATATCCGTATAACCCATTAGGCTTAAAAACGTTTCCAGAAAAATATTGTTTTGAAAGAAAAAAAAATTATGCAATTGTGTTAAATTAGTACTGTAATTTGGTAAATAGAAATTCCTGATATATTATAAACGAATGAATAAAAGATGGCCTCTAATCATATGAGAATCAAATTCGGATTATTAACATTCCACGTTGATGTCTTCATAATGTACATGTAATTGAGTATTTTTTGAGTTTTTAAAAATCCCTCGCATAAGCGATCATTGACCATTGTGATATAGTGACTTGGTTAAGTAATGGATGGTTTGCTAAATAATAGATTTGTGTTAATAAAACGGGTAGTCAGATTCAGAACTGTTTAAATGAAATCATAAAATTCAGCAAATCTTGTAAAACCATTTGTCCTATATACGATTTCTAGCGTCTTCAAAATCAAGCACGAGGTTGTTTACAGTGATCGACAAACAGACGCCATTAGGGTACGAAGCAGGTCGCGTACAAAAATAAGTATTTTAATTAAAACACTGATATTTCTTATTTTTAAAACAACGACGATTAGCGATGATCATCAAGACACCTACCATGATGGCGTAGATTTCATGGCCAGGGCTTATAAAAGATTTCCATTCAAGCAGCGCACGACATATTGGAACACCGACGAATCATGGGTAAAAACGGCGACTACAAGGTACGCTCCTGATCGCACCGAAAAGCAATATTTTCTTCATAAATATCCACAGCAAAGCATGTTTTTTAGCACAAATAATGTAAATAAAATCACTTAATGACAAACACTAATCGATTCACAAAGCACTTTCTATTTCATTCACACTTAACGTTCATAATTGTACTTTCGCTCTTAATCCCGACTCTTCCGTTGTTTACCGTCTACGATAGGGTTGCCATAATAAAACCAGATTTCGATATTACGAATGAAAGTTGAAGAGAAAAGTCGCCAAATTACAAGAATTTGAAAGCTACTCAGAACGGGTTGAGTATCATTTCATTGCAACAATTTAATTTAATTTTAATAAATACATAATTCGTTTTTAAAGAAAAAAATCATTTCTATAGGTTTTAAGAAAAATTTTAAAGATAAAAAGCAGCGAATCCTTTCGATTTTATAAAGAAACACAGAAATAGATGTTATTTAACTGAGAAATAAAATGGCATCATGCAAGTTTAAATCTAGTGATCCAAATGCATCTAGTTTCGAACAGCTGAAGAAAAAATATTCTAATTTTATTTTGAACACAGTTCCTTTCAATTAAAATTTAAAATATTAAAATTTTTTTGCTCGTATAAATTATGTTTTCAAAAAATAGATATTTAGCAATTGGGTTCAGTTTAAAGTGTAAGTTGTCAAATTGTAATTTGGTCAATAGAAATTAGACACTTAAGAATAAAAGTACAAATGAAGTTTTTTTTTAAATGTTTATACCCAAAAATGGTTTTGATTTTCACATTGAATGTTAAATCGTATGTTTTTAACATTCGATGTGATAGTTGAGGAATATTTAAGAATATACACAGTGTGACATCAAAATTTCTTAATATCAGTACGATATTATATCAACATCATTATCAACGCCCCAATTTTCTTTTGAGAAAAGCAAATAAGATATTAGTAGAAAAAGAAATACAAGACGGCAGTATTTAAAAATTTAATAACATTAATTGGTCCCAGTGAGCTTATTATAAGTTTACACTGATACATACTAAGTTTAATTATATCTAATACATTTCAATAGACAATAAATCAATTCGCAGATTAAACGAAATTAGGACATAAGGTATTACAACAAATATGTCTTTTCGAATTCAAAGGATATACTCAAATATTTTTACAATTTCACGAAAAAATTAAAAATGATAAACGGGCAATCGTGTAACGTATTCTCCATACGCACCCAATCAATATATTGAAGGTACTCATACCCGATGTTACCCATCCTCAACTATCAACATTCTGAAATATTTAGATATAGCATACAGATGTTGCCCCGCCAAGAATTTTTAAAAAGTTGAAAATTAAAAAAATCGTTAATGATCACGTTCTATAATTTACTGCAATTTAGTTAACATAACACACAGCTATTAAAAACTGACATTTCTAATTGGGTCTAACTATAATTAACACCTCTAAAAAATAATACTTTAGAAATAGCTCTCCACGAATTAACAAAGCAAAACGTATAATTAAAAAACATTGGCTATGCAAGTAGTAGACAAATATAAATCAATGTACAACATAAATTCTGAGAAGTATGGACAATTCATAAATTCTGGAAGTGACCAGTACCTCCAAAATTTCCATTTCATTCTAAGTTTGTACGTTTTATATTCACGAAAAAAAATTAATAGACACTGATTTAGTTTTTAATCTGGTCTCCGTTAAAATTAGAAATTGATTAAAGTAGGCACATCTGAGCAAACTGTCTGATGTAAATTTTGTGGTTATTAAAACAGAAGCACGCAAATGTTTCCTCTAAATATCTCATCAGATAGAATTATCTTTCACGGCGATAGCGTCGTCAGCCTAGTTTACAATCAAATGCGTGATACAGCGAGACATAAGGAAATTACAAGGGCTTAAGACCAGCAATGGGTGAATTTGACTTCTATGAAATGTCTGGCTACTTAAAGATGGGAAGAGGTATCCCTTCGAAAGTGTTGAGAAGAAATAAGTGCATTCAACATGCCCTTTGATAAAATTAAATTCTCATACATCTCTCCATATCTTATAGGTACAATGAAAAGAGGGCAGGAGATCCAGTCGAATATATGCACGATTCAACTAAGCTTGTACCAACAAAAGCTCGTAGTTAGTAATTCTCAGCTGGAATACAAACTACGAAAAATGACGTTAGAATTTACAAACCGGAAATTATTTCCATAAGCAACTCAAACAGAATTTCTAAATTTATTATTTGAAAGTTACATGCCTATTCAGAGTTATACCGTGTTGTGTTGTACATTCCCTGAGCTTTTCAAACTACACTAATCTAAAATGTATATATTAAAGTAACAGCTTTATCAAGGGCACAAAATAATCAAGTAACTTAGAAAAATAAAGCTGTTATTCCTTTAAAAAAAATCGTTAAATAAACCTGTTATAATAACTTTCAAAACTACGAATAGCTTAGGAATAAACTATTTATTTTTCACCTTTAGATGCAAATCGACATCTTTCAGAAATAAATACTTAAGTAGATCATATGAATGGTGTAGGATCAAAACTAGCAATCTCTATCAGATTTTTTTTTTTTTTAAACTGGTAATAGGCAGAGAACTTTATTCTATGCATTTTTGAAGTTATAAGTTTGAAATTACCTTTAGAAAAATTCCCACTTTATTATTAGTCGGCCATTTTCCAAAATTTTTTCATATTTAACTGATTGAAATACTATAAAAAAGCATCCGTAACTCAATTTTTAATTTTTTTTTTTTAAATTGAGTTACGGATTTTCTTAAGAATAATTCCATATTCTACAAAAACCATGACTCAGAGCACAAAGCTCTCTGCGACTCCGCATTATCGCCTATACAGAAAATAGCACCTTAACCTCCAACATATATCGCAACTACGTAGATTGTTAAAACCTAAAATAAATTGTTACAACACTACTAAAACAAAATAACTGCTGAAGTTAGCGATTCAAAGTCGGTTACTCTAGTAAAAAGAAAACCTGCATCCTGCTGAAAAAGTTCAATTATGTTAGAAAGCTAAAAAATTAAGGTTCCAACGACAAGTTTTTTGCTACAATGTTCGACTGATCCGCAAGTGACCGATCACTAGATAAAACAAATAAAAAAAATTTAAATAAAGCATTAAAATATATTTTCATTAAATGCACAAGATCAACGTGAAATAGGTCAAAGTGATTATTAAAAAACTGCCCAAAGTAGCGCAAAGAACATTTTATAAAATGAATACATTTTTGATTATTTTGATTTACGGGTATTTTAAGCGTTACTTCGCCAAATATTGTTGAAAAATAACGCCAAGATAGAGAAAGCGAGGCCAACGCCCTGACTTGCACCTCGACGGTTTCATCGCCTTTTCAGGTGATGCATTGGGCGGCGGCTTTAGAACAGCGCGTTTTTTAAAAGGCCTCAAATCAGATAATTATTGATAAAAAGACTGTCGTATTTCACACAATCTCTAAACTACGACACCGTTTTCTAAAGTAGATATCAGACCATAATTATCATACACTATCGCTCAATGCGTACTTTTACTAATATTTTATGTTTATATCTAAATTGAATAAATTACACATTAATCTGAAGAAATATAAAGTCAATTCAACTCAGTTACAAATATCAATTGATTCCAAATTTTATGGTTGGCAAGTTCATCCATATTTGAATGGATTATATAAGGAGTGATAAAATGTTACACTAAAATGTGCAATACCATTTTATTCTTACAAGACTATATATTAAAAAAACAAGCACTGTTAGCAAAAAATATAACAGGCTGTTAGAAGTTAGTAACAGTAGTCAAGAAAGAGTCTAGGTTTCCATTAATGTTAAGAGCTCTTCAGCAAGATATAGGCAGTAAAGATATTGGAAATGGCACCATTTCATGGGAAGAATTTCACTAGTAATTACATTGGAGACTTGATTTACTCCAAGGAATAAAACAGTTCCTAAAATTTATCAAAAGGTCCAAATTATGGATGCTATTTTTATATTTAGTGGCTCCTCTTCAGAAAAGTACACACTTTTTGCCTAATTTTAAAAAGTAAATACACTGTGCCATATAAAACATTTAATGTAAGGGTTACAAAACAATGACTGTCAGGCTAAGGATCTATATTAATTTGAAGCAAATTATTCCTTTCAGAAAAACAATTAGTCTTTTGTACAATTTTTTGGGGTAGTTTTTAATCATTTGTACTCCAATACAAACTTCCAACTAGTCAATCTTTACTACTCTCTGGCTGTCAGATAATTGAGTAATCCTTATCTAAGTTCTTAAAGCTTAGACTAAATCTTTTCAGACTTTCTAAGAATCAACATTAAATTTGAATTCCTATTTCACTTGAACAAACATTACTAAAATATCATTCAATACATCTAATTTTTGAAAAATACATATATTTTTTTCTGTCCTGAAAGCACCAAAAGCAACAACAGTATATTTAAGGATCATTCAAACCTTTCATATAAATAATGCTCACTAAATTTGATATCTCAAAAAACTGAAACTGTCAAACTGAAAAGACAAATTTGGGAATTACAAACCTATCTAATTTAGTTTGAAACAGTAGCTTTGATTTTTCATAAAATAAAAAACATCAAGTGAATAATTGCTGAAGTTGTCCATACATGGAAAGAACAATAAGAAAAATATGAAAGGATCTCATTAAATGCAAATAAAAATATAGTCTAAAATTTTGGAAATCAATATTAGTAACTTCTTTATGCTCAAATGCAGCAATCTGTTTAACATACCAAAAAGGCATATTTGACAGATTCCTTTCTTTGCAAAACAGGAGAATAAATTTGCTTAAGATTTTGTTCAGAAAGATTATTGGTGAACAGGTTTTTTCATTGTTTGTTCAGATTCAAACTTTAGCAGGCCAATATCAAAATGCTATATTTTGTATGTATTAAATGAAGAGAGGGCAACAAATTGGTGGCAACCACAGTAACAATCTAGGATATTAAGGAAAAAACATTTTAAAAAATCACAGTAAACTTTCAGCCAATGCTGCTCCTTCATTAGCATATGCTGTTTTCCACTTATTTATTTGAACACCCCATGCTAAAAAATAATTACAGATCAGATAAGCAGTTCAGCATATTTGACACATCACTTACTCCAGAAGCGAATGTACACTTTTGCTTAGAAAATATAAATGTTTCAGCCTGAATAAACACATTTTGTGAACATATATTAAAGAAATATATTAAAGTATAGATTTATCATAATACTGTGTATTTGTTTCAACACTCTTGACAAAACATAGGTACTATAAATATTCCTTCTGAATAATATTCAAGCAGTACTGAAATGACTATTTGTAGAAAACAAATTTATGTACTATAATAACAAAACCAAAAAATCTTTTTTTGAAAAGCCTTTGAAAAACACTGAAGACTAAATTTTTTTTTAATTAAAAGAAAGAAAAGAAATTAATTCTATATAATATCAAACTGACTAGCTTATAAAATAAATAAAACCTCTGATTTCAATAAGTAACAATAAAAAACTTCAAGTAGCATAATGGCTTGTTTGGACAAAACCATTCTTTTAGAAAAAATTCCCTACAGAACAACGGGCTACAAATTTTTCTCTCTCTGTTCATATTCTAAGAAATATAGATGGAGAATCATCTTCACCTCTCGAGTTTCTCCTCTCATAAAGAATCATGAGAAGAGAACCATCTTCTCAAAAGCTAAACCAAGAATCCCACATAAACCTTTAGAGAGTTTTTAAAACACAGAAAAAGGGCAGTTCTGTTTTGAGGATTCTTGGCAGATGTTATGTGATTAAAGGAATCTAAGAACAGCAAATGGGATTGAATCAAAGGTAAACTTCATCGGCTGCAACTAGGCTGAGTTGATCATAAGCCATATCATTTATGTCATGTGAACCAGTGTAGTAAGGAGAGGGCTCCTCAGATTGTTTTATACGAGTCAGTTACAACCAAGAAAAATATTTTTTAGATTGCTCATTTTCAGAGCTTTATTTTTACTAACTATTTTGAGGAAAAAAAGTCACAGGATATACAAAGCAGTCCAAAACGTTCCCTCATTTAAACTGGATTTATTTCTAAATCATTCGACTAAAATTACTTTGTCAAAAACTAGTCATTAAAAATTAATTTATTGAAAATTCCCACATTGTTACACAATGACATTGTATAATATAAAATATTTATAAAAAAATTGACTAATAATAGCAGTTTTTTAAGTAACTAATGCTAGTAGTGATGGTACAATAATTCATGTGACTGACAACACTTTCAAACTTATTCAAAATTAATACAGTATTTGTATTAATATTGTTACAAAAAAATTAAATAATTTTTTGTTCAAAAGACTTTTGTAATAATACTTTTAGTTGTATGCAATGTTGAGTCGAACACAGCTCAGCCAGCTTTAAGTAAAATATAAAATTTTTAAAAAACTTTCTAAGGACTCTTTTTGGTAATTTTTTTAAGCTTTTCTTTTTAATTTTTGGAAATATAAGGAGTCAAGAACAGATCAAAAGTGGTAATTTGTACAAACTTAAATTTTTGGTAAAATCCTCACTTATTATAAAAAAGATATAAAAAAAACTGAATTTTTCTCTCATACTGTCTGAATTTCAGTAAAATATGTCCCATGTCAGCCACCATTACAAAGTACATATTCTTTCCATTAAAAAAAAGTTAAATAGCATATTACTACTGAAGGCGGGTCGAGATGCAACGTAATCTACAAAATCTCGAAAGTGGTTGAGTAAATAAATTTCAAGTAAAACAGTTCAAAGTTAAATGAAGAATCTGGAGTGGGACAGCTTAAAAATACAGTGATTTATTTACAGTATATACAAATAGAAACTTAATTCCAAGAGCAGCGTGTTGCTCATTATCAGGTGAGAGTCGAAAGTCCGAGTCTGTCAAACTCTAGGACGTTACAAAGTTCCTTCTCTCGCACAAAGCGCCCTCTATATGGGTGGGTTCAAACAACTACATTTTAAATGTGGATAGATTTTACTTTTTTTCTTCTTTCGCCCATTATCATTCAACTATTCTTACATAGTCTCAAAAGTCAGAAGCTAAGGGAAAAAAGTTTTTAAAGTAAATCAATTAACATTTACTTTTCTATGCGAACCTTTCTAAGATAAATGAGTAAACAACAACATTCTAGCGCAAACCAGTAAACTCACAGGAAGAACAAAATGATTCAAATGGAGAAAAAATTAATCATTAAGGATCAAATGATTTTAATTATATGGATTCTTTTTGCAAAAAAATCATGTAAGATATGTGCTACAGTGCTTCATATAGCAATAACTCTGCCATATTTACCAACTTAGGATCCGTATTGCAACAGTATACGGACATTCTTGTTCAGAAATTACGATCTTACAGTGAAAAGGATTTTACTTACTTTGAATTAAATAAAAACACTAACCAATAAAAGATTACCAAAACTTAGTTCTTCAGGATTTTTGAGGACCATGCAAAATCTGTTAAATCATTTTAAATTATGTATAAAATAATGAAAAATTAGTACTTTAACAGGTTACATAAGAAAATTCACTATTTACTCAAGAAGAAAAAAATGCTTCTTTAGACAGAAAATATGCATCAGTTCTAGGAGCAAGTGTCTAGTAAAATATACGTAGCTTCTTTTGCTATTCTTTACTGGTTCTCTAGTTTTGAATGAACTAATCCAAAATAGGAAAGATTTATGAGCTAATGAGAAAGTAGCTACTGCAAAAACTGTTTAGTTCAAACGGAACAAAACCTAACCACTATGGAAAGATGTGTTACTAATAATGTGCATTTGTCTCCCTTACTTACAAATTCAAAATCAAGTTTTCTCTCCTGTAAGTATATAGAGTCTACTAAACCTGCTTACACATGTAAAGGGTTTGTCGGCTAATATGGATTTTGAAACAATGATTTTATTTTAACATGAAAGGAAATAAAATTATCTTCTAAAGACAAAATTATTTAATAGATCTTTCCATATATGTACATCAGAAATGCAGATTTGGCCACTTTATGGTGATATATCAGCTGATGTTACAAATCTTTAACCCCATGTTAAGCAATCGCTGTGTTATGGTGGCCATTTTTAGCCAATTTATGGCAACACATCAGTGGATGTTGCAGAACATTATTCCCATGTTAAGCAATAGGAAATATCTTTAATATTTTGGCAATCAAAGAGTAGCAAATGCATTTTTTTAAATTCTGTTTTCTGCACTTGAAAAAAAGATCTTTTAACACAAAGCACGTCTTTCAAAGATTTTTTATTTAATTTTTTTTCAAAAATATTAATTTTGTAGCAATACACATCAATAATTTAATAACCTGTGAAATATTAACTCTTGAAAAGTTATTAAGTTAAAAGGCTAACGCATCTTTTTTACATGTCTACCTTATCTCCCCCCCCCCCCACACACACACACACACACAAAAAAAAAAAAAAATCAATTCCTTATCTACAATAAAAATATTGAGGGGAAAATTCTCCATAACCTAACACAGGGATTGAAGGTCTGCAATGTCAATGCATATGATGCCATTAATTTAAATTTAAACTAATTTCATTCAGTTGATTTTTATAAAAACGATTTAAATTAGCTTTTTTTGAAGAAGAATCTGAAGTATTTTTATTCACAAATTCCAGAGTAATATAATTTTAATTTTAAAAAAATTCAAAATTTATTACTATATAAAACCTTAAAATATTTCTTGCAAACTTAGAAAATAGTGTTTAAATTACTTGGGAAAGCTTCAAATCATCTAACTAATTCTTTTTATCTTTCGTTAGCTAGCTGGTTGATTCGAGTAAAAGTTATCTTTGCATCATGAGATAGCTAAGTGATAATTTATGAGGACTTTTATACACTTTCAAACCAATTTAATATTTCTTTATTTGCATAGCTATAGATACAAAAAAAAAACAAGAAAAGTTACAAATAATTTTACAGATACTAACTTTTTGAATTTAGAACTAGAATACAACATTTGTTGAGATGCTCACAACCTATTGACTTAAGAGACTAAACACAATCTAACACACTCTGCCATACTTCTATAATTCAAGAATGTATGACATAACACCACACTGCAAGTAAGACTTCTTATGATACTAGGAACATTATGTAACCTTTAATCAAGCTGTAAACACTGACATATGACTACGAATTAGCTTAAATTAGAAACCACGAACACAGTTTTTGCATATAATATATAATGCAAGTTTATTGCCAGATTATTCCCCATGATAGAAGTGAGTGGGCTGAAAATTTCAGTCACTTTTGAACACTCTTGTGAGTTTATGTAGATTTATATAAGTGTTTGGTATGACATCAGTTTATCCTTAACTGCCTTGAATGACTGTAGACA
Organism: Dolomedes plantarius; assembly: GCA_907164885.2. Lineage (NCBI taxonomy): Eukaryota > Metazoa > Arthropoda > Arachnida > Araneae > Dolomedidae > Dolomedes > Dolomedes plantarius. The sequence goes on along the minus strand of OU015499.1, from coordinate 35,264,669 downwards.
AACATTTAGATGCTGAAACATTTAATTATACTTTATCAGAAGTTAGGCAAGTGTACACAATACTCTAAAGCAATATTAAAGGCCTTTGAATTATTCAACAGATGTTGAAAAACCAAACAAAAGCCTGTTATGAACCACTACACCTGACAAATTTGCAAAACTTACATAATCAAAAGGTGAAAATGTAGTTCATTAGTGAAATAATATTTACTGAAACACTTTTTATAAAATTTCTATCCCATGAAAATAAATCTCACCAAAATAGCCATTATTTTACTTAAGAAATTAGATATCAGTGACCAACATCGATTACATGAACCATAATTCTACTCAATGGTTATATCATACACATACAATGAAAAATACTCTTCAAAATAGATTATACTTCTTGAATTCTTAATACTCTTCAAAATAGAAAAAAAAATGATGGCCAAGAAATTAAAAATTCTTCTCCACATAAAACAACTAACTGATAAACTCGTACCACAGCTAATCCTGAAGACTGAACAATTATTTACTTTCAACAAAACTTCATGATCATTATCAAACAAAGAAAAATACAGCACTTCCAAAAATATTTTTTCTTTAATTCAAAACTATTTAACTCAAAATACTTACTCTCTATTATCATCACCAAAATAAGATATTCTGATATATAAATGTTCACGAGAAAGATAAACAAAATGAATTCAGTTAAATGACTAGAGTCCTGCTGAACCACCAATTTTAAAAAATTCATTCTACCTAGTCATTTCTAGGGAGATAAATGTTGCATTTCTAATGCAAATATGTGAAGTAAACAACAAAAAAAAATCTAGCATATGCCTAACAACATAAAATGTAGACACACCTTTGTGCATTTTAAATGTTTTAAGAATGTTTTAAATCTAGTACTAAAAGCTGGCAGTTAAAAACATTTTTGTAAAGATTTTCAAATATTGTTTTCTAAAAATCTAAAATTTTTAGTTTAGCAAAAAATAACTATCACCAAAACTATGATTTATAATTTTTGTTAGACTTCACATGTATATAATATGCAGTGAGAGAAATCTCTGTAGAACACAACATTTAATATAAGAGTGTGGTTGTTAAAACTACTTCCCTGGTAGGTCTATCACAGAGAAATTGAATCTAACAATAAATGTGAGAAAAAATATTTTTCTTTACATATAAAGTGAATTATATGTTTAATGTTTACAGAAGCATCTAAGATCATCAAGACACTTATTTGACTTTAAAGATTATATTATTATAACTGATTATAGCTCTTCTGAATGAAAAATGTGTTAATTTTTTATGTTTGAAATTTGAAATTCATCCAATTCATAGAATTCTGATTTTCTCTTAATGACTTCAGAAAATACAAAAAGTTCAATTATTATCTGTAATCAAAGGATAAAAAATAGAATAAAACAGTTTTTTTTTTCTTTTTTATTGGCTTGCGCAACTGAATCTTGAATTACTTTTCATATAATGGAATTCTCATAAATAAAAAAGCACATCCTTAATAACCCCTTAGAATTTATCACACAAAATTACACACCACTTAGAACAAGAAATAACAAGATACATTTATAAAAGATTAAGGATACTAAATTGAAAAGGGGTTAAAATATAAATTTCTATTAAAATTAGCAAATATAACTTACAAAGTGGAGCAAATTTATATATTTTTATTTGAAACCTAAAGAATGATAATCTACTTTGTAAAAAATCAGGCTAATATAAACCTACACTCAGCTTACAATTGTTAGTACACCTCTGATGTCTAAAAGCTGCAGATCATTTTTTTTAAATGTTTTTTAAGTGGGATATTAAAAGTATAAAACTATTTTACAAGATAATCCAAATGCTTTAGGAATCTCAAAGGCTTATAAAGAAATAAATGGTAAACGAAATTACAAATTTCAAAGAAATCTTAAAGTAACCTGTAAATCCATATTTATATACTAAAACAAAATACAAACTAAATACTCTAACAAGAAAAAAAAATTACTAAAATGAATAATTTATGAAGAAAAGGGAAAAGGTAATTATTTTTGCCACACAACTAATCTTTTCATCTAATATGGGAATTTCTTCTAATTTTCTTTCTACATGGGGGAGTAAAGACTGCAACTATCTTGTATAGCTTAAAAAGGGGGGAAAAACTATAATGCTACCCCCACAGAGAAAAAAAAAAGTCAAATTAATATATATATATATATATATATATATATATATATATATATATATATATATGAGTGCCAGCTTGAAAGAGTTTATCAATAAAAGTAATGCAGTTTTCTTTTTATTATTGTTTGAGGCCATATAATTAAGACCTGCTCTTCATATCTTGAAAACAAGTTAAAAACACTTTTTCATTGTTATATCTTTGTATAAAACCATTTAATAGAAATAATTTAATGATAAAGTTAGTGTAACTGCCAGTGAACTTTAAAAATTCAGATTGTGTATAACTCAAAACTCAAGCTAAGATCATATGTTGAGGTTCTGCTAAGATCTAGTATTAAAGCTGAGGATGGATTTACATCTAACTGATCTTTTACACAGTATATCTTATTTCTCATTCTTGATGCAAAAGAGGCAATGCTGTCAGAGCATTACTTCTTAACCCTGAGACCATTGAGTTTTCGCCTTTGGGTTCTTCCTTCCCCTAGCGTTGGGTTATTTTTTGGAAACGTGTTTCAGAGGTTGTGCGTTTTGAAGGAAATGTTCGAAAATGCGAGTTCAATACAGTTAAGTTATTTAAATCAAAATAAATGTACAAAATAAGTGAAACAAAATGTTTAACAATACATATGTATATTTATATAATGTACAGATTTTTTTGTTTATAAATTTCTTATAGTATGATATATTTTTAAGCAAGGTGATATGCATAAACACACTTCACAGTCTTTACACTATATAGTTTATTCAATACTTGGTCTTTTCATCACTTTTGTCATCGAATAAATCTGAAAAATCACTCTTGGAATTGCTTGAAATGTCAGTTCAAATAGCCTTTAGCTTCTAAAAACCCAAAACTCCCATAATTTTATACTGTATGTATTCTCAAAATATCGACTAAAAAGCTACTTATCTGGAGAGATTGTTTTCGAATGCCATTAAGTTCTGCTGTCTATTGATGTATGAAAAAATCAATTTAGAACGTGTTAAACGCATTTGTAACGTGTGAAGCATTCAAAAATCCAGTTAGATGCATCCAGCGCATTCGTAATGCTGGGGGAAAGTGATGAACACGCTGAGCACGTTCGTAATAGTCTAAGGGTTAATACACTAATTCCAGGTCTGACACTAATGAAAAATTCCCTATTAAAATCTTGGTCATAAAGATATTCAGATACTTCAGAATTTACAACAAATGAGAAATAGAATGATTTAATAAATATCCAGTGATTATAAAATTTACATAGCCAAAGAGTTATAATGTACCTGTAGAGGAATAAAAGTATTCGTAACAACATTCGTAAGGTCCAACAATCAGCATTATTTGCACCTTAAAATGTTTTATTGTGCAATAAACAAGGATATAACAATTTTGGTCAAAGCAGGTAAATATTTGAAACTTTACAGATACAAATATGCATAATTGTTCATGTCTTTTTGAGATCAATGTATGTGACCAACAATTCCCTGGCTTCCATAACTAAAATTTATATTAGACAATTTTCTGTTATAAAAAAATTTATAACAATAGGGAAAATACATTTTAAACAGCAAAATGAAAATTAATTTACATAAACTTGCAAAATGTGGAAAAAGTAGAGCTGTGCTTTAGATGCAAATATATTTGAAAACAAATTAATTTTCAGACACACTTTTGTAAGCTTTTTTCTTCAAGGATTATGAACTATTTGCCTAGTCAAACTTATTTAATAAATCAAAAATTCATGATATTATACATTACAGAGATAAAAGTAGGTTTGATAACTTTTTAGCAACAAAAAAAGAGAGAGAGAGAGTAACAAAATTACAATTTAAAAAATTTATGCAATAACCTTCATCGGCCTTAGAAAAATTCACAGAAATAAATTTTATTGATTTATTATATTCTTCAGCAACGCTCTGTGGGGAAAAAAAATGTTAGAGCTCAACTTAAAACAGTTCACTGAATTAAAAGAGGTTTCTTCTTTTCCACATCATGCCCAATCAAACAACTGAGATGAAAGCTACAAAAATCAAGACTCATTTTCTAAATTGGCCTTAAACTTTAGTCACCATTTTTTCTCATCACAGAAAAAAAATTATTTCTGATCCAAAATTATTGATAAATAATATAAATATTGAAAATAAGTTAGCATTATGTATTTGCATTAAAGTCATACACAAGGACTCAATAGTTTCAAATACAAGAAAATATCTATACTTAAAGAAATTTACAGAATATCAAATAATTACTAGTAGTCAACAGCATAACTCACCAGAGCAAGAAATATTTTAAGAATTAGCTACTTAATACATACCTACAGTTTATTTATAATGCAGACTATTACATGCAATAAAAAGAAATACATACAAATATAAAAATGGAATTATTTTATACACAATAAGAAGTAATTACTACTTTTACTTCATACTGCTTATGCATTTTTTACCAAAACAATTTATCAGTTACACTAAGATCATATCACTTGTTTGTATACAGTTCCTCTATTAACAACTATATTCTTAATTTTTCTTTCTTGTGATAATTTAGATTTTTATATGTAATGTGAAAAACACTAATATTAACACCTACCTTTCAAATAATATAGAGTAGAGTTACTCTTCTTTATTTTTCTGCAATTTAATACTTTCTTCAGATGAAATATTTCTGCCCACAGGATTAAAAAACCTTGTAGTCAGTCTTATTATAAATATATCTACAAAAAAGAAAGTTACATCAGTATGACAATGATATGCAAGTTATACATAAAGTATTCACTAATTTAATAGTTACCAACTAGATAGCTAATTACTCTGAAAAATACTATCAGAAATAACTTATTAGTACTATTTTTTTATAACATTCCAGTATATGTGAAATATAAATTTTGAGAATTGAAAAAATAAAGTAAGTGTGAAAACTTATAGAATTTTTAATATCCTCCTATATTTTGAATACTAATTCACAGGTCAAGTACAAGATCATATATGTCTTGTATTTATAAACTCCCCTACGAGTTATAGCAGGATTTTGAGTAAAATAAAAATAATCTAAATAAGCATTATTCGCACAGTTTAGGTAATTTAACTGTTTAAACACTTACAGCATCACAGATAAAATTGATAGCTGCATTTTTAGCATTCACATTACAAGTCACAATACAAAGAAAAGAGTAAAACTTTACGTTATTTATTTTTCTATTCCCAAACTTATTTCACTTTTCTTGGAGCTACATATTCTATTACATAATGTGTTAAGCTATAATGTATGTTGAGATGATGTCCCATCCTGGAATTGCTACCAAAGAAAATATCAAAGGCTTCTTTTTTCATCATATTACACTTAACACATTAACATGCCTTTTCCAAATGACATTTCGGTATCATATTCCTCACATACACTATATAAAGCTGCTGATGTTTCATAAATAGAAATCAACTTAATTACAAACTACTTTAATGAAATTTCAGAGTAATGCTTAATGTGGATGCTATCATGAGAATTTGATCCCAATTATTTTAATTCTTATGTTTCCCCTTTTAAAAGTATGTCTCATTAAATATTTAAAATTACAGTGAACTTTAATAAATATCTTTCTTTCCTTCACTAAAGTAATATTTTCCAAAATTTCCGTAGGAAAAGTACTAGATACAGTCTGTGTAACTAAACAGATAAAGCTCAATGTGAAATCATATTTATATTTTACAGTCTTTCTGCTTAACATTATGATAGATTTCACAAGCATATCATTCTTGGCAAGTGACGACTTAATTAAACCTAGATAACAAGTATAAAACTTAGTGCTTTATAACAATTAAGGTGAATTTAACCCTCAATAATAACTAGCACTCGACACTACGTTTAGCAGCTATCAAGAGTAACTATACAATCAAACTGCATACCATTAAAATACCTATAAAAATTGACAAAAAATCAACAACATAAATCAAGATTAATATCAAGATACTTATAATATTCTTGCTATTATGAGAAGAGATCTTTAATAGATAACACAGAATTATGCATTCTATTTATTCTCAAAGGATGATTTTTTTTTTAAATAGCGGCTAATTTTTTTCTATGTAAAATATACAAAATGTGAATTTTTCATTGACAAAATATTGATCTTAAAGTTTATTTAAGATTACTTAAGAGTATATAAAATTAAATTCCCTTTTCTTTACATGGTCTCACTAAATTTGCTTTAAAAACAGCAATTCAACATGAGACTTATGCTTAGCAACTTCAGTTTAGGTCCTCTCCTGATACAGGCAGCTCACACTCCCCGAACCCACCAGAATCTAAATCCAGAGGAGAGGATTGTATTTCTTGGAGGGAAGTGGGGAGGTTTGGCTGGGGGAGTTCGCTAATTGAACCAATTAAAATTATTCAGTTTTATGCTGACCCTTAACCCCCTATATAAAGTCATTCTAAAAAATACATACATTAATACGTCTCGATTATCTACAATTACAATTCTCGTATCATAAACATATCTATTAATTTTAAAAATATCATACATTAAGAATAAATGTAAAATTCAAATAAGAGAGTCTGAATCATCATGTCCCACCTCCAATTAAATAATTTTTAAAAATGTATATCCAATAAAGATTAATTGAAAACAAAAGTTTAGAAGTTTTTCTCTTTTTGACAGTTAATAAACTAATGTTCTAAATAAATATAGTTTGATTGTATCAGTTTTCGCCTAGAGAAGCATTTTGGCGCTTATAGTTACTCCGTTCATTGTTTCCAACGGCTAGTAAACTGGATGATAACAGCAAGAAATATGAGTCATAAATATGAAAATTTACATTTACACGAAACTTTACAATAAATTCTAAAATTTATTACACAATGCTATAATTTTGACACATTTTGTTAAACAAAAAATGATAGGAAAACAGCATGGCTATACAAGCATTTTACACAGCAGCCATGCCATTCAAGTTAAAAAACATTAAAAGCTGAAAACACAAGCTTTTGAAAATAACTTACGGAACTAAGAATTCATTTTTAAAATGCCTATAAAAATGTGTTTATTAAAATGAATGAAATTTACAAATTTGAAACAAATACCGCGAAATTATTAAGGTTAAATCCTGTCGGCAAGCACAATCGTTCAATGATACACCCGCAGTTGCCATTAGCAATGAAATATCAGTGTTCATTTCAGGAGGGCGGGTGACGAATCCAATTGCTGCATCCATGATTCATCTCAGATCAACTCACTAAATTATTTAGTAAAATTGTAATACTGTCTGATTTGCCGACATTTAAAACTATACAGAATTCAGCACTACTTATTAAACATTCAAAATTCCTTTAAATAGGCTGTTTCAAGAATATCGTTTAATGGAGATTAAAAATTTCGAGATACAAACGAACATTATTGAAATTAAAAATTCTATGAGTTTGGTATTCAGTATATATATATATATGTATATATATATATACATATACATATAGATAAGTGTATATATATATATATATATATATATATATATATATATATATATATATATATATATATATATATATATATATATATATATATATATATACATATAGATAAGTGTATATATATATATATATATATATACACACACAGTGGAATCTCGATCGATCGTTTTCGGATCCATCGTTTTTCCGTATGTGTCCTTCATTTTATCCAGTCCCAACGATCATATTGCTTTGTTATGTTTCCGCATCTATCGTTTTCCCGCATTTATCGTTCATTTCAATCTGTCCCTTGGAAAACAATAGATCGAGATTCCACTGTATATATATATATATATATATATATATATATATATATATATATATATATATATATATATATATATATATATATATATATATATATATATATACTGTATTCTTCCGCGGGAGAGGCGGACGGTCCGTCAAGCCAGCGCTGGGGGAGTCATCAACATTCCAAAGATCTGTTACAGAGATCTCTGCTTCACCCCTATAACGAGGGCCCTGCGAATGTCAGAGACCAGAAAAGGCGCACAAGTACGTATTGAATGACTGCTTAGCAACAGAGAGAAAGAAGAGTACCAAAGAATTTACATAGTTTTAAGGGAAAAATGGAATGCAAGAACATTTACCTTTAAACATAATAATTTAAAATTTTAACTACTCACCAGCCAACCAACAGCACATATCAGCCACCTTACAATTTATTATTATTAATTTTTTTAACTTAAGCGCAACTGCGTACACAATAGCAAGTACTTCTTACATTAAATAACAAATTTAAACACATAACCACTGCGAGGAGTGTTGAACAAGACCAATACAATTCCTTAATTGTAGCACAACAACAGACATAACTTCCAACTATTACATATTACAAGCAAACGTTCAAATATCCCTAAATGACAAGTTTGAGGGTTCTAAATGAACCGTAACAGTATTTCTCACATTTTTTTTTTTTATATAGAAGATTTCCTTCACAATTCTTTTCTGTAATTTCATTTCCTTAATTATTCAATTATTATAAAATTCTGAATTCATTTATTCTGAAACTAATACACAATTTTTCTGAAAAAGTTTATATAGTGAAGTATGACTCTTCATGCGTCAAATGTTTGTCATCTCATGTTTGGACATTACTAAGGGCCTGTTCACAAAGAATCTGCTAGCGTCAGCGTTAAAATTTTTAACCAATCATATATCAATCATTGATCCATTTAATCATTAAGTGCCAACGGAATCTTTAACGCTGACGCTGACGGATTCTATGTGAACAGGCCCATACTGTGTAGCTGCAACTAGTGTGTACTCTTATATGTGCATGTATCGAACTAGCTCTAGAAAATAATGCATCATTATTTACGCATTTCCTTTAAGAATCTTAATGAAGTTTAGCCAAAAAAAAAAGATTTTCAAATAAACATTTTAAATAAAAATAACCAATTGTTAAGTTGAATAAATGAATTCATATTCAATACACACAAAAAAAAACTTGTTTCTCCTGAAAAATACGAAAAATCCATATAAAGCATATGGTTTCCGTGTCAAAGGTCTAGGCCTATTGGCGTGCGCGCCGGTTGGCGGCGACCAAATGTGAGACACTTTTTTTAACACGGAGCTACTCCTCCTTCTTTAGGATCCTCCTGCTTTATGGATCTATGAAGCTACCCAAGGAGGAGTAGCTCCGTGTTAAAAAAGTGTCTCATATGAAGCTACAGAAGCTAAGTTAGATACATGAAGCTTATAGCTCGATGGATCTAACTTAGCGGCATTGAGAGATTGAGAAAAAGTTGAGCGGTGGTGGTACTGAGACTTCTCGTCTGCCAACATTGTAGAAGCAGAGAAATGCCAAATAAATGTACGATTTTAAGTGCACCACAACACTACTCGCAATATTTCTTTCTATAGATTTAAGATAGACTGCATATTTTAGAACAAAGTTATTGTTATACATAAATTTTTGTAACCGATAAGCATAACTTTAAAATTACATTTTTTTATATATTGAGGATCGTAGTTACGTATATAAATGGTGGGATAGCAAATGAAATTTCCTTGAAATATTTTTAATGAAAATTAGAAATTCTTATAAATGAACGACCGACCTCTTCAAATTGTTGAATTTTACATGCATACTCAGAAGCTAGAAAGGACAGTAAAAATAATACACTTGCTCTTTTTAATTTCTCTGTTTTTTTTAATCTTAGGCCTAGAATTACTTAAATATTTACCCTGATTAACTCATGTCACTCTCTTGTCCCTCAAAATGAAAACGCAAACGAAAAAAAAATTATTTTACGGAGAAGTATATATATATATATATATATATATATATATATATATATATATATATATATATATATATATATATATATATATATATATATATATATATATATATATACTGCTCAAAACAATTAGGGGATTACATGGTTTTAACGAAATTACGCAAATACTTACACCGATAAGTAACATAAATCATCCATAATTTAAAGCCTAGCAGGAAACAGAAGAAGAAAACTTCATATGCATATCAAAGTTCATGACGTCAAAAACCAGAAAAAGAACATAAGGGTGGGAATCGGGATGTTGCAGAAACGTCTGTTTCACTGCCTTAACTGTGAAATTCGATTACTCAGTTATTCTTTTTGAGAAAAGGTGACTTGAAAATGTCTCAAGAACGTTATTTACCGGAATCCATGGCATGGCGTATTACAGGCAGACTTGAATCCGGGCAAACACAACGTAGTGCCGCGGACGCTGTTGGAATCGCTAGAAGTGTCGTTGCAAGGTTGTGGAATCAATTCCAAGAAACAGGGAATGTTAGACGTCGACCAGGGCAAGGTCGGCCACTCGCCACTACAGCAACTGATGACCGGTATATACTGTTAACAGCTCGTCGAAACAGAACGGACAATGCTACGTTTCGGTTTTAACCAAACCTTGAATCTCTGAATAAGGTTTGATTAAAACCGAAACGTCATCAATGGAATAAAAAGTGTTTTTTTAACAATTTACCCTAAACAAAGCCAACAAAATCTCGCCTTGAAACATTCAAAAAATATTCAAAAACGCCTATGTTTCGTTTTAAAAAAACACAATTATTTTTTATTGAAACATTTTCTTAATTGTTTTTAGAATGTCTGATGGACGTAAAAGATTATCGGGTGCTCAGTACAAAAGAAAAAGCGTCGAAAAACAAGTTCAAATTCAAAAACAGGCTGGAAGTCTGTCAAGTTACCTACAAGGCATGAAAAGGAACGATGACGACACGGAGATATTAGAAGTTGATTCAAATCTTAATTATGAAGCCATTACCAATCAAGTTACCGATATTGCTCAAGTGGAGCCTACTCCAGGGACATCCACTGAACCTACTCCAGGGAAATCCAAAGAGACATTTGCTACGATAATAATTCAGATCCGGGTTCCTAGCCAACTAGCTTATCAGAAGCCGGAATATATTTTTTGGTAAAAGAAGGAGCACCTCAACCATTAAAGGAATACAGGTTTCCGTATAATGATACCGGTTGAAGATTTAGCGCAGTTCATTATTTGAGAAACAAAAATTGGTGAAAAAGTCATGCGTAACTGGTTAGTCAATTCAGTTACAAAAAACTGTGTTTATTGCTTTTGCTGCAAACTTTTTAGTTCTATTTTTAGTTCTCTTTCTACTGAAGGTTTTAAAGATTGGAAGCACCTCGCTGAGAGTTTAAAACAACATGAAACCTCTAAAAACCATATCCAAATTCAAAAATCTTGTATTGAATTTAGTCAAAGAATACAGTATTCTAAAACGATTGACAGTCACTCACAAAGACTCATTACCGCAGAGATAAATTATTGGTACTAGGTGCTTCTATGAATTGTTTCAACAATAAAAATGCTTGCTCAAAATTGTTTAGCCCTCTGAGGTATAAGTGACAAACTTTACGATTTCGCTAATGGTAATTTTTACAAATTATTCAATTACTTGCTCAGTTTGATCCAGTAATGGAGGAGCATATCCGCAGAGTGCTCAAAAAGAGGAAGTTAAAGTCCACTATCTCAGAAAAGATATTCAAAATGAAATAATTATTCTTTTAAGTGAAAATTTAACATCTCACATTATTAGCGAGATTAAAAAAGCTAAATATTATTCAATAATTCTAGATTGTACTCCTGATGTCAGCAAGATCGAGCAAATGACAGTCTTAGTAAGGTATGTATCCATTGACAAGTCCAATCCCAATGAGGTTTCCATTAAAATTAATGAAAGCTTTTTAGGCTTTCTTCCGGTTGAAAGATCGACGGGCTCTGAACTCTCAAATCTAATACTTAAAAGACTTGAAACATTGGGATTGAGTTTGCAGGATATGAGGGGACAGGCTTACGATAATGGGGTCAATATGAGAGGCGATAAATCGGGAGTACAATCTAGAATAATTGCGTTAAATCCACGAGCATTTTACCTCCCATGTAGTAGTCACTCATTATACTTGGTCGTTAATGACATGGCAAAGGCATCCTTTGAAGCCGCCAATTTTTTTAATATGGTCCAAAAAATATCTATTTTTTTCCTCATCAACTTTTCGATGGACCATATTAATAAAATATGTTCAGGGACTAACTTTGAAACCCCTAAGTGATACTCGTTGGGAAAGCTGAATAGATGCATTAAAACCACTGAGGTATCAATTAGGAGGATATACGATGCTTTATTTGCTGTTTGTAATAATTCGGAGATTGACAACTCTATAAGAGTTGAGGCTTCTGGACTATTAAGTTGTGTTAAACAATTTAAGTTCTTATGCTCCATTGTAATTTGGTACAAAATCTTAAATTGTATCTATCCAATAAGTAAGCTATTGCAGACAAAAGACTATGACTTACCATCTGGTATGCCAGCTCTTGAAAAATTGTAAAGATTTTTTCAAGGATCTTAGATCGGACACGGCCTTTAATGAAATGCTTTGCGTTGCTCGAGAACTCGCCAACGAAATTGACATACCGGCTAATTTTGAGCTTATCCAGCCACGTCATAGAGTTCGAAGAAGGAATGTTAATTTTGACTGTGACGCACGAGATGATCCGATAGAAGATCCTACTTTGAAATAATATAAGGCAGAGTTTAATTTTTTCACACTAGACCAAGCTATCAATGCACTTGAATCCAGGTTTGATTTGATCAGTACCCACAGCAACTATTTCCAGTTTTTATACAATATTTATGATTTAAAAGATACCCCTCAAAACGACTTACATATTGTATAAACTTATTTACATTGTAAAGATCTAGAAATAGTGTTAACTGATGGTAATTCATCATATATAAAAGCGCTGGACCTGGGAGACGAGATAGTATCGGTTTTGTCCTTACTAAATAAAAAAGAAAGTCCAATCGAGATTTTAAAATTCATTTCAAAGCTGGATTTTGCTCCAAATCTCGGAATAGTTTTACTTACTCTCCCAATAAGTGTGGCAAGTAGAGAAAGAAGTTTCTCCAAATTAAAGTTAATTAAATTTTTTTTACGCTCTACAACTACCAAGGATCGGCTAAATGGCTTGACAACATTAGCCATTGAACATGAGTTAGCTGAAGAAATTGATGTAAAAAAAATTATAAAAAAATTCTCAGAATTAAAAGTGAGAAAAAACACTTTTCAATTTAACTGTATTTTTAATAATTAGGTTTTTATTTTTAGTTGTTCTATGATTTGTTTTACTATCTTTTTAATATATGCATTTTATAATTATATACTAGATTTGTGTCTTTTCTTTTTTTTCTGTGCAACCTTAATTCCAATTTAGTACCAAAATCATAAATCAAGAAATTTGTTTTTGGCAAATCAAAACTTCAACATTTTTAATACCAATTTTTTTGCTCACGTTTTATTTTACTACTAAGCATGGGAAGGGTTTAGGTTATCTATTTTAATTTTTGTTATAAAGGGACGGCATTTTACCTTTTAGCCCGGGGCGGCGGAACTGCTAGCGCCGGCCCTGGTTAAATCCTATAATGTCTGAATAAAATATTGTTAAGTTTAAAATATAATTGTCTAGCCTTTTTTTTTGGTCATTTGAATTTAAGTGTTATTTTTCATCTTCCCTCAGTTTAATTCTATTGCAGCAAGTTTTATTTCTGTTTTTGGAGATGTTGTTTTTGGGGTCAATTTTAGGCCGTCTCCTTTGAGGGGAAGTCGTTTTCTGTAAACTTCTTTCATTTAATTTAATCTTGTTTACGTCATAACAAAACTACTGATTAACAAAAACACACACGTAGTAATATAAGAATATTTTTATTTACAGATAAATATGAATAATACATCGTACATAACAGCCTTTAAAAAGAAAAGCAACTTTTTCTATCAATAATCACAAATAAATTCTAATAAGGACTAATTAAATAAGTAGTCAATTCAGTACTTAATCACACAATACTTTGAATTATCTTCCTTTGGAAAAAAAATCAATCAAAGCATCTCAGATTACACTTTTTGAAACTGGAGGTATAACCGTCAATTTGGTAAATTACTGAATACAAAATTTTTCAGCGAATAAAAAAGAAAAAAGCCCAAATGACATTGACAAAGACAAATCAGCTATAGTTTTGCATTTTCACTAAGTATGGGTTTCTTTGTTCTCACAATAAAAAAAACCTAAAAATATTATTTTTTTTAAAATTATATATAACAGATTTTGAATAAGCATTTATAGTGACAACATTGTTTATCATACAATAAAAACTTCATATATCATAATATCAAATATCAAAACTAATTTAATTGTGATTAAATTCAATATTAAGGTTCCAGCATATTCAGGTATTACCTTCAAGTTGGTAAATTACCGATTACAAAATTTTTCATTGAATTAAAAAGAAAAAATCCCAAATCACATTGACAAGAACAAATCAGCTGTATTTTTGCATTTTCACAAAGTGTGAGTTTCATTATTTCCACAGTAAAAAGACCTGAAAATACTATTTTTTTAAAAAAATTATAAAATCATTAGAAAATGTTGCTTTTCTCTTTAAAGGCTGTTATGTACAACAGATTTTACATATGCATTAATATTGCAACATTGTTTATCACACAATGAAAACATATTTACTTATAGAAACTAACTTAATAAGGATTAAGTTCTATATTAAGGTTCCAGCATATTCACCAGTTATATGAAGTTTTCATAGTAAAAAAATTATTGACAGATACTAAATATTTTTGACTAATAGTTAGCAGAGAAAAAAACATTAATTTCAAGTAGAAAAATTAACTGGAAATATTTTATTTCTGTGAACGATTTAAAAAAATGATGGCTTTAGCTCAGATATGTATCTTAATTTACCATAACCACAAAATATGTTGAATAGAAGAAAAGTATTTCATAATTATAAAGAATTGGAATTAACAACATACACTATTAATACATTATTAAAAAATAAATATTAAATGTTTGATATACAATTTACTATAGATAAATTTGAACAAAAAGTTATACATGACGGGTTTTACAGATATTGACAGCAGTATTCATTGATAATGACAAGGGAATTACTTTACAAATTGAATAGAAATACGGTTAGATTTAATATCATAGTAAATTTTTATGGTATAATAAAAGATATTATTCAGTTAAATTATTAAATCAGTAATGCTGATTCAGTAGATAACGCTAAATCAGCAGAATAATTCATTTCAAAAGTAATATAAAATAAAAGCTTAAATTTAATAATAAATAATGAGATTTATAATTTTGATTGTTTTCTTAATTTTTAACATTAGCCCATCACTGATTACATCATTAAAAAAAATACAGAATGTTGAAGCAGAATGATGCATTCTACAATCAGATGATGGAGTACTGTACCATATGCAGCTCCTGTGCTGAGGAAACATGCCAGCGTTTGGACCCATTTACTTTAAGGGCTGGTACATGAACACTATAGCATAGTCCCCCTTCTCACATTTTTGATGATCTGGAGTGAACTTTCCCAAATCAGTAAAACCTTTTACCGAAAGTTCTCTCTGATCAAACACGAGAGCAGGGGACAGCTTCATCTCATCAATGAGCAGCGTTCCTAAAAAAGAAACACAATAAAGAAATTAAGAAATAGAGAGAGATTTTGCAGCAATGATACACCACATTAAATTTTACACAAGCATTACCTCGGCGGTCAGATACCTCCATGTCACCATCTTTCTTTGTAAAACCCACAAATATACTTTTCTGAAACCCATACACCCCCTTAACAGACAGAATATAATTCATAAGGATACGTGGGGAAGGCAAAGAAAGTATATTATGCTCGCGTAGATATTTGTACGCTTTGCTACTTTTTATCCTCCGCAGCAGGCACTCATAAATCCACTGCTTTGGAAATCTCACGGCCGCACTAAATTTTGCTTTTGCAGCTGAGACACGTTTTTATTGCCATTTGTTGTTGGGATGGCACATGAGCAATGGCTTCTCGCAAAACCTTTTCCATCACTTCAGCACATAAAAGTTCAGATCTCAAGAGATCATTTCTTAACTCCAATACGTGTGTAAAGAAATAGTTAAAAATAAATACACTGTCAAATTAAAAATAAATTTAAAATATTATATTTAAAATTTTTACTTTAAGGTCAACCTTCTTCTTCAAAGAAGAATTCAATTTCGTAATATTCTTCATTCGTAACGCAATTTTAAAATTTTTCTTGGCAGCAAGCCGTAATTCTTTTTTTCTTTTCAAATCATTTTTTCTCGTAGATCGACAGCACGCACTACACAGCATTTGCTTATTTTTCTCCGAGAGATACACCTAATAGACAACTAATAGACTTCCTAAAATCAAATGAAACAATAAGTAAAGTTCAAGAACAAATGTTATCATCCAATGAAGTAGATTAAAATCAGTCTTACCCTGATTCAGCCTTTTTTACAAATTACTAAATCATTAACACGCTGTAGTAAAAATGACGAGTTTCAACATCATGCACATCAACATCCAGTGATATTTCTATGTTTCCCCAAATAATATGAAATTTAAAAAGCAGTGTGCTTCAATTTCTATTATTAGTAATATTTAACGATTAAAATCAATATGCACTAACGAGTAAAATCAATATGCATAAATTCATTATGTCATGTATTCTTAGAGTAAAGAAATCTGTTTAAAAAGTACTTATGTTTACATTATCAACACAACAATCGGAGACGAGCATTCATTACTTTTATATATATTACTTACACCTTTACTATTATACTTAGTGCACTGAAGAGCAAAAAAAAACTGGTACACCTGCCTAATATCGTGTAGGGCCCCCACGAGCACGCAGAAGTGCCGCAACACGATGTGGCATGGACTCGACTAATCTCTGAAGGTATCCTGGAGGCAATTAACCCCAAGAATCCTGCAGGACAGTCCACAAATCCATAGGAGGGCGAGGGGGTGGAGATCTCTTCCGAACATCACGTTGCAAGGTATCCCAGATATGCTCAATAATGTTTTTTTTTTATAACAATGCGGAGGCACTTGTCGTGAACACATTCGCCTTTAATTCACCGCAGTTTTGCTAGCCAATTTATTATGGAGGCACTATATAGGCGGACCAGCATTACTTCCTATGACGGGACGATATGAACGGAAGCATTTTAGAGGCGCTTCGCCTGGATTCGATCCCAGCACCCTCAGCACCGAAAGCCAGCGCGCTGTAACACAAGTCTGCCACCGCTCTCAATAATGTTATGTTTGGAGATTTAGGTGGAAAATAGAAGTGTCTAAAGTCAGAAGAGTGATCCTGGAGCCACTCAGTAGCAACTCTCGACGTGTGAAGTGTCACATTGTCCCGCTGAAATTGTCAAAGTCCGTCGGAATTAACATTGGATATGAATGTGTGTAGATTATCGGACAGGATGCTTACATACCCGTCACCTGTCAGAGGTGTCTCTAGACGTATCAGGGGTCCCATATCACGCCAACTGCATGCTCACCATATCATCACAAAGAGACTCCACCAGCTTTAACATTTGACATGTACGGTCCATGGATGCATGAGGTTATCTCCATACCCCTACACGTCCATCCGCCAGATGCAATTGGTAACGAGACTCGTCAGACCAGGCAATGTGATTCCAGTCATCAACAGTCCAATGGGGGTGTTGGCGAACCCTGGCGAGGCGTAACGCTTTGTGCTGTGCAGTCAACAACAGTAAATAAGTAGGCCTGCGGCTCCGAAATCCCATATCAATGACAGTCCTTTGAACAGTTCGCACGCTGACACTTTTCGATGCCCCAGCATTGAAATCTGCAGCAATTTGAGGAATTGTTGCTCGTCTATCTCGTTTAAGGATTCTTCTCGTCAGTCGTCGACGGTCCCGTTCATTCAAGGTCTTTTTCCGGCCGCGCCGCTGTCGGAGATTGGATGTTTAACCCGAAACCTGATATTCACGGTACACTCGGGAAATAAATGGTCGTGCGCGAATATCCAAATTACATCGCTTCATCGGAGATGGTATGTCCCATCTCTCGTGCGCCGACAATAACGCCACGTTCAAAGTCACATAAATCGTGATAATCTGCCATTGTAGCTGCAGGAACCGATTTAACAGCTTCGCTAGACACCCGTAGTCCTATATAGGTGCTGCCAACCGCATCTGTGTGAGATTCAACATATTTACTTATATTAGGTCTTTTTTTCCAAATGAAGAATAACGAGGAGCTGGAGATTTTCTCTTGTATGTTCTAACAGACAGACATTTTGGTAAATTAGGGATTAATGTTGGTATAGAACCTGCTTTTAAATGTGGTCTTCCTCTCTCAAGAGTTTAAATTGTTCCATCAGCGAGTGTAGTTGTATATGACTTTTCTACACACTCTTCTTCAAAATGCAACTCCCAGAGCTTGTCACCAACACTGAAAACTTCGTCTTTTCTGGGAATGGCTTTTCGCCATTTCTCCAAAAGTTCACAATCCTGGAATGAGTAGAATTGAAATGAACAACAAACAAAATTTTTATAAATTTATAAAATGAAAATTATATGCTAGGTATAAAATTCACTCTCATATAACTTGTAACATTCCACAAAAATAGCAAATGAATTACAATTTCCAATGAAGGTACATTTTTAATTAAAAATATGAAGAACATCAAAAACTAATAATTCAATATATATGTAAGTATGGCGCATCTTTTGTTGATTAAGTGATTTTCTTTAGAGCAATAATTTCAGTAATTATTTACATTTGTTAACATACAATAGAGCTTTGTGAACACCCTTTTTTCTGATGCGATATAGGGATGATTGAAAAATAAAACACTCTTCTTTCCGGTAGAATTTCAGCTGTTTCAACTTTGTGTTCGCTTAAAAGACAGTAACTTATTTTTCTCTCACTATTATACATCTCATATTAAAACAAAACAATACAGTGGTACCTCGACTTACGAGTTTTTCGAGATACGAGCATTCTCTCGGTAGATTTTTTGCTTCGAGTTACGAGCTAAAATTCGGGTTACGATCAAGCTTCAGATTCCCACCGCTAGTTTGAGCAACGAATGCCATGTTACGTGCTCATCAAATGCGAACACAAGAAGCATATAATATTTACAACCTTTATGTACAATTATTATACAATTGTATAATATTATTCTGACACTACTATCCAGTCTTAAATCGAGAGATTGGATTCTGAGAAAACGTTCTTCGCATTCTCAGAAAGAAGAATCTGGACATTACAACCACTGTGAACGATGCAACAATGGCCCAGCTTCCGTGTCTCACTCGTTCAATTTAAGAGAGTAGATGGTAATAAAAGCGAAAGTCAGGAAAACGGGGCGAAAAGATCAAAAATCAACGAATAAGATTTAATTTTTTAGTTCAACCTTTCTCCTCCTCTTCCATCAGCATCTTCAAGTCTGATCTCCAAGGTAAATGTTGTACACTACACTTAATAAAACAAAGTTATTGCAATACATTCTATTGTATTGCGTTTTTATACAATGTTCGTCGTTTATAAGCACGTTTCTCTTATTTAAAAACGTGTAAAAAAAATGCGGTGTTTTGGGGGAGCCCGAAATGAATTAATGGTATTTCCATTCATTTCAATGGGGAAAATTGATTAGAGATACGAGTATTTCGAGTTACAAGCTAAGTCATGGAACGAATTAAACTCGTAAGTCGAGGTACCACTGTAATAATGTTCTTACCGTAGGAGCAGTAAACAAACTAGAATTTCTCTGTCCAGTTTCTTTGTTTCGTTTTAAGACTGATGGATAGCCACTAACCAGGTGCAAAAGATGCTGGCATATCTGTGCACAGAATAAATTAAAAAAATTGTTAAACAATTTTCAAAAACACGTGTCCATACAACTCAATGAAAAATCCGTGGCTCTGGTACATGTCGCGCCATCTGTCGGTGAGCGACCATCATCGGTCCATATTTCGAGGAATTCCCCATTGAATCTTACGCTCCTCCTTATAACTTTATGGTTAGATCGCTAGAAACAGTTCACACGGAAACGATAACCTTCACGCCCCCCCCCCAACCCAAATGGTTATAAGGCACAAACAACCAGTCACCCGACCTAGCGACCACCGACCCACCAGACCACTAACGAGCACGTCGTAGCCACCCAACAAGAATCAGCCAGCAAAATAAATACCAATCAAATTAGGAGCAACAGTATGCAAACTAGCAAACCTAGCCAACGCCAAACAACGCCGAAACACAAGCCCAACCCAAATGCCAGGAAAAATCACTAATCACAATTTTTTCCCCTCCAACCCCAAAACAACAGAAAAGCATTTCTAATTTTCGTTCAACAAACTATTTACCACAACAAATTCAAGAGAGCACAAGCTTAAGTAACAGAACCCGCTTACAAGGAGAACAGCCACCAAATTAATCCATTGGCAACAACCCAAACAAATTTCAAAGATCAGTATCGAGCCCCGGTGCAGCCGTACCCGAGGCAAAAGACTAACGTACTAAGCTAGTCAACATAACTAGTGCTCATACACGAGAATACCAGGCTATCACCCAATAAACACTGATAGCACCTCCGAGGCTCGAACTCGGGTACTGGCACACTCCAGTCCAAGTCAAAAGCACCACACCATCCCGATAATGCATAAACAACTAAATAAATTAACAAGTTGAAAGCTTCACCAACCGTAACAAAAACTAATGTGATAAGACAGCATCTAAGAGGAGACTCACCACCTTACGAACATATTTCTTACAATAATAGTCATTATAAAAACGGAAAAGAAAGAAAAAGAAAAGGGAAAAAACAATCCGTACGTTTTGCTCATTGTTTGCTGATGGCAAAATTATTTTTTCTATACTCGAAGTGGTGTTAATTGTCTAAAACAGAGGCGGCCAAGCCAGTACCGGATTGAGGGGGGGGGGGGCAAAAGGGGGCAATTGCCCAGACGGCACGTCCGGGGGGCGGCAAAATGGGATTGAAAAATTGATCATTTTTTATAATTTCATAGTGCCATAAAAATATAAATAAAAGTATAAAATTTAGATTTCACCAGATCACTTTCTTTTTATACTAGTGGGGTTTTATTAAACTATTAATTACAGAAAGTAAGCTCAAATCCTTGCTTTACGTAAAAGTAAAACAAGCGTATTTCAATAACAGAAGAGCGCTAATTGTGTTGATGTGATTTGCGGAGAATGTTTCATTACCGAAAAACAATCTGGTAGCTAGGGAAGGGTAGGGTGCAGGACCCGATTTAGAAAATTCTTGACTATAGGCACAACTCGGGATGTCCCCCCCCCCCTAACACTGATGTGGGCATAAAATTTCCAAAATTGACACACACAAAAAAAAAATCATGAATCATTGTGAAAGTACCATTTTACCAAGAATTGTCTATTCGAAGCGTAGAAGCCTAGAACATTATCAAATAACAAAAAGCAATACAACATATTAACTTCATCATTAAAACACCAGTACAATGCAACCAGAAAACCTTATTAATCCCTTATATACACTATAACATACATATGATGAACTATACATATAACTATACATATGACGAACCTATTAATCAAATTTGTAAGGATATATAAAAAAATTGCTATTAAAAAAGGTAAAATAAAAAAATTGAATAGGGAATTTTTTCTTTTAAAATAAAAATGTTTTGGGCCCCCCCCCCCCAACATTCGGGGGCCCCTAGGGCCGGGCCTACTGGACCTAATGGAAAATCAGGGCCTGGGAGGGTGGCCTGTAACTCATAGAGATAAGGGAAGACGGGAAAAGACAGTGCCAGTTTCAGACTTGTCGTTATCGCCTGTCGGTGCGTCCGCTTGTAAAATGCAATTTTTAGTGAATAGTGTAACAGTGTTCAATTAATCAGTGGTACACTTCTAGTCTTATCAACCCATTAGAAACATTTATCACGTGCACAGCCCTCTAATTGAATCTGGTGGGACTACATGAAGCATCAACATCTCCTGAAACAGCGAACGTATTTGGAGTAATCCAGATATTATACACCTATTTTGTTTCATCATCACAACGGTGGGAAGTCCTAAAGAAACACACAAAAACGAATTTAAAGGAACCAGTGATACTCGATGGTCCGCTAAGTTCGAGGCAGTACATGCTCTTGTAAAAAAAAAAACTTACAAGGAGTAATTCAGCGCTTTCACTGAGTTCAACCAAGAAGAAAACTATACCCCAGAGACAAAATCTGATGCCTCCAGTCTCATTCGTACTTTGAAAGATTTCCAACTTATTTAGTATTTGGTCGATTGGGCAAATATCTTAAAAGAAATTAACATAGTTAACAAGGAAATACAGAAACATAACATAATATTGTCAAAAACAATACAAATGTTGGAAGGTCTCACCAAAACTATGGAAAGGCTGAGAAATGAAACAAATGAATGGATAAAGACTGCTAAAGAAATAGCGCAAAAAAATGAAGTGGAACCAATTATGGAAACTCCCAGAATCCCCAAAAAGAAAATAATGCCTGGAGACGGCGCAAGATGAAGGAAGAAGATTCTCTGTAGAGGAAAGTTTTTACCATAGTATGAAGGAAGTAATCGATGTGATACTGATCCAGTTGAAAGATAGAATGCAGAGTATAAGTGCACTCAACAATATTTTTTCTTTTCTAAATTGTAAAGATTTGAAAAGCTTGAATGACAAGGAGTTGAAAATTTGTGCTGCAAACTTAGCTAGTAAATATCTTGGAGATTTAAGTAAAGATGGGTTTTCTACTGAAATCCTAGTTCTTCGCTACCAGTTACAGAATTCAACAGTTAATTCTGAAGAAATGAATCAACTTGATCTTCTAAATCTAATCCAAGAAAGAGATTTGACTGATGCTTTCCCAAGTGTGTACATAGCTTTAAGAATTTACTTACCAACTACATCAGCCAACTGCGATAAGAGTTTTAGCAAACTGAAGATAAATAAAAACTATCTCAGATCAACAATGACTCAAGACAGATCGAAAAACCTCGCAATACTGTCTATAGAAATCCAAGACGGTAATTAAATAAATTATGAAGAAGCCATTAACTCATTTCCTGAAAGAAAATCAAGGAAAATAATTTTGTAAAAATATCTGTACACAACACATTTTCTAAAGCATAATGAAAGGTAGCTGTGAAGACCATCATAGGTTGGACAAGAGGATAGTGGTGGGTTTTAGTGGGTTTTATTTTTAGTCGGTATAAAAAAAATGCATATACTTCTATGTTATAGTATTGTTAAATAAAAAATATATGGGTTTTTATTTCAATAAATTA
This sequence comes from Dolomedes plantarius, assembly GCA_907164885.2. Classification (NCBI taxonomy): domain Eukaryota; kingdom Metazoa; phylum Arthropoda; class Arachnida; order Araneae; family Dolomedidae; genus Dolomedes; species Dolomedes plantarius. The sequence continues at coordinate 35,241,300 of OU015499.1, read as the reverse complement.
AGTTTGGCACATCATTAAAAAAGACTTATTTATTTAATCATCCCTGTTATTTATTATTGCATTAAATAGTGAAAAACAGCTACAGGGGCGGCATGGGACTGACTTGCTTGCCCCCCTCCCTCCCTGAGAAATTTCTTAGATCCGGCACTGGGCCAAGCAAACAGTGTTGAGAGAGATTTGGGAATATTTGAATACTTAGAAGTTCCAAAGAAAGTAAAAGGTGATATTTGATATGATAGAAATTTTAAGCGTCGTTTTTTCTAATGTTTTTATCAAATAAATCATTCTCCAATTGTTGGAAATAATTAATATTTCTACAGTTTTAATAACATTTTATACTTCCTTTTTTTAAATTATTCTGCCAAATTATTCTGCTCTGGCATATTTTGCGTAGTTGCAGTTCTGTAAATTCCTTTCAATTTTGATTTGTCGATATTGAGCGTTCTTTAATTTTTATCAACCTAAATGTATAAGGATTCACAGCTAAAAGTTGTACCAAAAACGGAGGTTACTCGACATGCTGCTAATTGTAATTTTGGGCATTTTGATGAAGGCATAAGTTTCCTAAATTCTAGTGGAGATCCGCATGCGTCTCGCAAGCCGCAGTATGGCCACCCCTGGTCTACAGTTTGAGAGTATCTCAAAATGTATACAGAGGCTGTTCACACATTTTTTAGACAATGTATATTGTATTCACAAAACTAAATTACATAAAATTCTTGTGTTTTAAATGTTCTATTTGACATCCCTTATTCTGAACTATCTTTCGACACCGCAATTTCCAGGATAATAATGCCTTTTGGAGTGTCAGAAGAGGTATTCTATCCCATTCCTCCTGAACAGCTTTCCAGAGTCCTGTAATGGTTTTGGGACGACGTTTGGATAATGCAGATTTTAAAAGTCCGAAAGCACAAAAATCCATAGGTAATACATCGGGAGATTTAGTAGGGATATCAGTGAAGGGTATGGCCTTGATACCAGTTTTTTGTTCCATTTCTTTTAGGAAATTTACAGTGGATTTTGATGTGTGACTGCTAGCTTTGTCCTGATGGAGTCTCACAAATTGATGGCACTGTGGGTAAAGCGATGGTATTTCATTCAGAAAAATTGGCGATAAAATATGTTCCTGATAGTATTTGGAGTTAATCTTGACATTTTTTTCCCACTCTCTTTAGTTTTAACTTGCCATTATAAGAAAAACCAGCAACAATCATGAATCCCTTAGAAAAACTTTCTTTCGATTCTTTGAACCATGTACTTAAATTTTTTTCTCCCCTTTTATGATAATAAATGGCTCTTTTTTTTGTTGCAATCATTTAAATACACCCATGATTCATCTATTGTGACACTTGTTTTCCATTTTTCTTTGGATAAGTGTTTCTCATATAGAATTCTGCAGCGTGTCCTGCGTTCAGCGATATGATTTGGAAGAAGACGATGCACATTGCGTTTTTTCGCTTTCTCAAGATTTGAATCAACGTTTATCATTTTGTTTACAGTGGACACCGAGCATTTGAATGATTTTGCAAGTGTCCTTTGACTAGGGGGATTTTCTTTTAACATTAAACAACGTACCTTTGCAATAGTCGAAGATGTCCGTTTTTTCCTTGGATACTTGTTTGGAATTTTTGTCCCACTTGAGGCTCCAACTTGACGTTTTTTTCCTTTCTTCATGACGATATTACCTATCGACGCTTTAGATATCACAAAACCATGACTCTCACATCGTTTTTGGATAACGGAGTATGCATATTTCTCTTCGGAAAGAGCATAAATGTAGCCTTCGAACCACTGCTTTGTTAAAAACGCCATTTTGAATAAAAACAAAACTTTCAAGCCGCAGACGATAATTTTGACTTTTAAAAACATTGTATAATTGCAATTATTTCTTTTGCAGCAAACGATTTTTTATTACCGCTTACCAAAATCGTCTAAAAAATGTGCGAACAGCCTCTGTACATGTACAAAATATTGTTATAAACAATGCTAAATATAAAAATCTTTAAAAAATTTAAATAAAAAGAATTTTTGGGTATGCAGAGACGATAAAGTAACTATGTAATAACCCTAGTTACTTAACTATACCCCTGACTTTTATACTTATATAAGCTTTTAAGATAAGTATGAATGAAAGCACTTGTCGCACCACTGTAGGGGAGCTATTTAAGCAAATCCCCTGGAAATTAACCACCCCTCTCTTTCTCCAAAAAAGGATTCTGATTGCTCCACTGCAATCAATTTTGGAATATTTGTAAAAATAATCATGTTTGAAATACTTTGGTTTTATTATCCAAAACTGTTCTTGTCCAGATACTGATGATCGCAGTTTTACAATTTCTATTTTATTTAAATTCTAAATTAGACATTAATGATGAAATGTTCCAATGTTTGGTAAGAACAACATATTTTCTATTACTAACTATTTTTTAGTTTTCCTGTTGCCTATTCTCCTGGCGTCATTTCTTCCGTAAGGTCTTGAACTCCTCTCTGTCGAGGAAAAGGTTTAAGAAGGTAACAGCCATTTAAGATTAGAAAGTATTGCGTAACCACGCAGTGATCTTTATAATAAAAAAAGTCGCGAGCCAAAACATGCTGGTTTTGCTCAGTAGGCGATGTAGTCATTTTAACGTAGGATTACGTTACTCAATAACGGTCCTTCGAAGACAAAAAAATTGTCCTGCGTCGCGAGTTATAATTTTGGCAGCGCGCCAAATCCCAGTAGCAATAAACAGTTAAACAGAAAAGTGCCAAAATGCGTCAAAAAAAGAGGTAAGCAACGATAAGTAAGGACCTGTTCTCATAGGAGTCCGGTAGCGGAAGCGTTAAAGTATAGAAATATATTTAACCAATGACAAACCTCCAAACGATTAGCAACGAAATTTTTAACGCCTATGATTGATTTATTCCGTCTCAGCGCTATCTTTCCTTTCACGCTTCCGTTACCGGACTCCTATGTGAACAGGCTGTATTCCTACGTTAATAACCCGCGGTAGTTTCGTTAGAAGAGACTACCTGAAATAAATAAATAAATAAATAAATAAATATATCTTTATATATATTTCTTCTGTCCGTGTGTATGTCAATGAACTCCTCCTAAACGGGTGGGCTGATTTCTATGAAATTTTGTGTGTGGGATTAAGTTGATTCGAGAATGGTTTAGATTCACAATAAGACACCACTAGCACCCCTAGGGGGGCAGGGGGCACATGTAAAAATAATCGAAAACGACTGATATCACTGTCGAATCCATAGTTTTCGGGGTCGCTGAGATTAATAGTGACACTCCCGATGTCGTTTAAGTGCAAGTTCAGCCCCCCATTACCATAGGGGGTGAGGGGGGAAGAATGGGGGAATATAAAATCTCCAAAATAACAGAGAGTAGTGTCGAATCCATAGTTTTCGAGGTCGCTGAGAGGGACAGTGGCAATCCCAATGCCGTTTAAGTGAGAGTTCAGCACCCCCTCCCCTATAAACGTTAGGGGGAGGCGGGGGGGGGGAGAAGATAAAATGTCCAAAATGACCGAGAGTAGAGTCGAATCCATAGTTTTGGGGGTCACTGAGACGAATAGTGACACAACTGATGCCGTTTAAGTGCAAGTTCAGCCCCCCCCATCAGCATTGGGGGAGGAGGGGGGAAGTGGGAAAAATGAAATGTCTAAAATGTCCGAGAGTAGTGTTGAATCCATTGTTTTCGGAGTCACTGAGATAAATGTAGGAAACTAAGTGTTCTTTATAATGAAGTTTTGAGTTAAATAATAGAGTGAATTTGTAATTTTATTTTATCATTTGCATACTGTACATATACTTTTAAATACCCGCAAATAAAATTACTTAGATTTTACACTATAGGTAGAATTCATTCCTTTTCCTGTGTAGTAAAAAATTGAGATTAATAAATACCTGGGCAACGTCGGGTAAACAGCTAGTATATATATATATATATATATATATATATATATATATATATATATATATATATATATATATATATATATATATATATATATATATGTGTGTGTGTGTGTGTGTGTGTGTGTGTGTGTGTGTGTGTGTAATATGCACGGGCGCGGGCCGACGAATGAAGGGCCGAGTGGCATAGTTTTGATTATGGTTCATCTTGCTTCATCTAATTTAGGGTAAAATGGATGACTTGTCGCCCGGCCGTGCATCACAAATGTTTAAATCCATTCCCGCATTTCATCTCAACCCTCGGACACACAACAAATCATAACACAACTTTATAGAACTACATTTTTATTCAATACACCGACCGCTCCGCCGGTATGAATGCAGCAAGAGAAAATACAGGAATCCGTCCTAGTTTTGGACGTCAAGATTTATATAAACTTCACCCCATCACGTGGTTAAAGGGTGTGTCTTAATAGTTGATTGGTTTAAAGTTGTTGTTGATGTGCAGAACTGATTTAAACTTGTACTGACGCCGCGCCGCGTCCTTTTAGTTAAAAAAGACAGCCATCTTTAATGATATTGCCTAAGGCTGTAATAAAGGAATTTAACGCGAATGCCCAAAGGGAATTAAATAATTTAAGGGATTAAAAAAGGGTATGTAATTTTGAATAGTAAAGTGATGAATTAATAGTTTTTAAATGTTAAGAGTGTTGAATTAAGAAATTACTAGTTTTTTAATATTATATATATATATATATATATATATATATATTTATTTATTTATTTATTTAGAACTAGGTTAAACAGACATGCTATTTCAGCGCCGGTCTAGCTAGTGAATTGGACAAGCCAGTTTATGAAGGATTGTTAAATTTATGATCAGGAATCAGGGGAAATTAGTGCCTTGGGTTAGATATTCTAATTTAACGTTAGGATATTTTCTGATGTGAGCTCCGGGAATGAGCCTTTATATTGCTTTATGTAATGATTCCTGCTATGGAGGTTTATAAAAGTCCATTTAAAAATTCTTTTGAACATTTTTATCGGCATCAGTTATCTCGAGCAGTGAAGCAGCCAGGGAGAGGGGGGGGGGGGCAAGGGGCCCTGGTGGTGAAAGGTAAAAAAATTACTAATTTCAAATAATAACCTTAGATAGCAGCACATGTTAAATTTCCGATTTGATGCTTGTTCCGAGTTTACTAGAGACTAAAGAACAAAATGGCTTCAGCAGGTAAGGCATAATTTTTGTTTTTATGTTTCTAAATTCCTATTTTTTTAAATGTTGCGAAAACGCAACATCAGTCCAATGTGTATTATTAGGGCTGCCTAGTTTTTATGCAGTAGATTGGTATTTTTTCATTTCAGATAAGTTTGTCTCTAGAAAAAAGCGATTTTTGACATTGGAAGAGGCATTGGAGTATTTTCATGGGCTAGATCATGATGATATTTCAGAATCGTCCTCAACAGAAGCTAATGATGAACCATAATTCATCATTATCCCTCCAGATCTGGATGATTTGACGGAAGAAGCTATTGATGATAATATTTTATGTGAAAATGTCGAATCACCTAAAGAATGGGGGTCCGGGGGTCCTCCCCCGGAAAATTTTGAAAATTAGGTGTTAAATAGTGCCATTTTAGGCTATCTAGGGTACTAGATGCCACTTCTTAAAAATCATAAATCTATGAATTCGGATAAAATATTTAAAGCGACGCCTCCGTCATTATTGGAATGAAAATCTAACAAGAAGAGCTTTTTAAAGCAGTTACGCGACGAAACAGTGCGTGCGTGCCCTTTTGAAAAAAAGACGCCTTCAATACTTTGATAGGCAAGGGTTCGGTTCACTCTCGCGGTTCGCGGATAGTACTGTAGAAGTGTATAAACAGCGCTCGGCACTTGGCTTTAGAAATACTGTTTCTGGCACTGTATAGCGCTAAAATTGTAACAATGAAGATCGCTAAAAATGTAAGTGCAATAAAGATCGTAATGGTAAAGAATAAATAACAGAATTACTATTAGGCCTACACGAAATATTTTTGCATTATTTTGTAAATTTTAAAAATTTATTTTAGCTCTGTTGGGGGGGGGGGGGTCCTGTCCCCCCCCGGTCGGCACGCCCCTGTGTGCTGAGAAAAAAATTGACAGAATAAGGGAGCGAACTCGTGCAGTACGAGGTGAGCAATGATCATTACTGTTTGAGCGTTAAATTAATAAAAAAAGGTGTTATGTCAAGGCCTGGGTTCGAGCAATCGAACCAATGATATACCGCACGGCACAGCTCCGAGACCAACGTTCTAACCGCCTGAGTCATGAGCTCGCTAACTTACTGTTCGGTACAAGGTTAAAATCAATTGTACGACGCTGGTTTTCGTTGTATGAATTTTTCGTCAGGCCAAGGTGAATGGTAAAAGGCTTGGCTGTTTGATTAATAAAAGCGATAATAGTTAAAGACAAAATTCATATTAAAAAGAAAAGGAGCCATTTTGGCGCAAATACTTACTTATAATATTCAGGTAGCTTCAAGGCAAACCAAAGAAATACCTCACTTTGATCTACGTTAACTTTATTGGTAATTCAACTTTAAAAATTTTTACTTTTCACAAGGCAATACACATTCACAGTATCAGTATGAAAAATAGAATGGGAATACATCACTTAGAAAATGCCGTGTTGTGTGAAACCATGTTATATGAGACCCAGGGGCATTTCAAAAAGGGGGGGGGGTGCGTTCTAAAAACTTATTAAAAACAAATATTTTTTAAAAATTCCATATAAGCAAATTAAATTAAGAATTCTGTATTAATTTCAAATAGGTAAAAGCCTCTTTTTAAAATTGTATTTTTTTCTAACTTTTGCATCAGAAAATTGTCTAATTGTCTCATGAAAGTTTGTTTTCATAGCCAACTTGTTCTCGATGGATAACATTGCTAGGCCATTTAGTCTGATTTGGCTCATTATTGAGCGCAAATAGTTTTTGATGACTTTCAATTTCGAAAAACTTCTTTCACAAGTTGTGACTGAAATGCAAATCGTCAAAAACAATTTTAGTGCTAAACACAAGTTTGGTACTGACTCTTGAAATTCCATACCAACAATGAACTGCAAAACTTGAAGAGCTGACCACTTTTTGACTTCCTCTGTATTAATATTTGAAGGTTATCATTATGGAATGGAATAATATATCTCCTAATGAAACATTCAAACTGGTTCAATCTATGCAGAAACGATTGATGGATGTCCTTAGACGTAAGGGCTATCCGACCAGTTACGTCTTAGTCTTTTCATTTCTGGCAAAATCTCGTCCTTAGAAAATTCGTTGTAACTTTCAGTTAGACGAGAAATAAGTTCTAGCAATTTCTCATCTGGAGCTTTAATCAAATTAACCGACTGCAAGACTTCAAATTTTTTCTGAATGTTCTCCATGGATTTTGTTCTTGTTTGGAGTTCCAAATACAACCTATTTACACATTGGAACATGGCAGGGCCGCCCAGAGGGGGGGGGAAGCAACTCGGGCACTTTGCCCCAGGCCGCCAACTGCCCCCAACTCCTTAGTTCTTCTTGTAAAGATAAACCCTCATATTTAGCTTTTCACCCGGCATCATCTTTTTCGATCTTTTTCTGCCTCTCTCTTCAATAGCAATTACCATTTCTTCACATTTCTGGGAAACGAAGTCCAAAGCATCACTAACTAAAGATTCTGCTTTCCTTAGTAAAAAGTTCCAATGCTCTTAGTTTATTTAAAGCCTTGTCCAAGGAAATCCCCTGAATTTGCAGGTAGTGTTGAGTGTGGTTGATTTCCTCCAAAATGTTTGACCACAGGCGTAGAAACGCTATAAACTTAAAATTGCAAACATTTGCCATTATAATCTGATCTGATCCTCTTGTATCTAGGTTTTCAGACTCGTCGCACAGCTTCTCCACTGCATCGATCAATTTTCCAAATTTTCCAAAACACACAACATTATTCAAATTTTTACGTCAAAGCCAGAATCTGACACAAAGAATCGGCTTACCTGTAATTTCCAGGCTCATCGTCATCATCCGTCAATCTTTCCTCAACCTAATGCTTAAATCAGGACTTCTGACACCAGAAAACTAACCAGTCTATGACAGGGCACGATTTAGAAAATTCTTGACTTTGGGCACAACTCGGGATGGGGCGATGGGGGCCCCCTAACAGTGATGTGGGCGTAAAATTTCCAAAATTGACACACACAAAAAATAATCATGAATCATTGTGAAAGTATCATTTTACCGAGAATTGGCTATTTGAAGCGTAGAAGCCTAGAGCATTATCAAATAACAAAAAGCAATACAACATATTAACTTCTTCATTAAATTAAAACACCAATACAATGCAACCAGAAAAACTTAGTAATCCCTTATATACACTATAACATACATATGAACTATACATATAACTATACATATGATGAACCAATCAATCAAATTTGAAAGGATATATAAAAAAAATTGATATTGAAAAAGGTAAAATAATAAAAACTGAATTGGAAATTTTCTTTTTTTTCTTCTTTTAAAATAAAAGGTTTTTTTTGGGCCCCCAACATTCAGGAGCCCCTAGGCCCGGGCCTAATGGAAAATCAGGGCCTGGTCTATAAGGACTTTGCCTAAAATAAAGACTATCAGCCTATTTAATGATTTTCATGCGTTTATTGCACTTCTAGGATAAATAGGGTTACGTACAAAATTTAAAATACACCAAGAAAAGTTCGTGGGTTCTGGAATACGACGAAGGATGTCGGGCGATTCTCAGCAACTCAGCGTCAGTTATATGGCATCTGTCAGCACCATAGGCGTAGCGTGCTTCTACCTTTTCTTTTCTTTTTTTTTGGGGGGGGGGGGTTACAAATTGAATTCAGTTAGGGCCCTCCTCAGCGCTTTACTACCGGACGGTTCTTAAAATATGAAATATTGGGATTTTTTTAAATTGAATAAAAATAGAATTGATGTTTGAGTAGTTAGTTATACAATGAGAAAAATAAATATAATATTAATAAAATCAGAAAAAAATATAGCATCGAATTTATACTATGGATCATATCATTTTTAAAATCTGTATTAAGGCTAAAGACAATCGGAATCTTCAGTTTCACAGTTTGAAAAGGCGGCAAAAAACCCAGCTTTCTTAAAAGTTTTCTACAAATTTATGGTTTTAACTGAACTTCTATTAACGTTTAATTTATTTCAAGTTAAGTTGGGGGTGGGGGGAAGGCACGTGAAATGTTGGAAGTTGCTAAAATATGCAAGTGTAATATTTTATAAAAACAATAACGTTCTTCTCTGATTTTTTTTAAAAATTAAAAATGTAATTTTTTGTAGTAAAGTTATCATTCAATTTTAAAAAAGGTGCCTGTCGTGGGACCCCCTTAGTAAGTGGGGCCCGGGGCGGACACCCCCCCCCCCCTCCCCTCCCCTTGGTCCGCCACTAAAAGCATTTTTACTGCTGCAATATTAGACACATTTGTGATCACAATTACTCAGCTTGATAGCAATTACTGCGATTGTGACTTGCAATGTTACTTCAATCAGTAACCCTGACGAAAACAAGAACTACTTTCACGAATTGAAGTGAAGAAATTGTAAACGAATCGTCGTGTCGGTACTCGGTACGGTATTTATATTTTTGCATACGCCTCCTGTTGCATTGGAAAGCGACTGACGGATTCGCGAAGTTTACGCTAAGTTTGTAATCATGTCGGATTTTGAAACATTCGATGCAGATTTGGGAAATAATGAAATTCCCGAACAAGACCCAGCAGCAGATTTCATTCAAAGAGAGCAAGATGCTCTAGCAAAAATAGAAAATCCGGATTTAGGCTTAACAGATTATGGTTCTTCATCTGATTTCACAAACGGTAAATAATAAAACTTGTAATGTCCGATGTTTGTAATTCAGCCTTCTATATCAAATCTTATTTTTAATTTACTGCGTTATACGTATAGCACCTATGCCTCGTGAGTGCTTTTTCTAATGAAATTATAACTGGATATTTTTTTGTGCGATAGCTGTCACCCATTTCACATTTTAAATGGCTTGTGACCTAAAGTCTATCTTAAAAGTTGTTTGTTGAAAACCCAAGATGTCATAGGTGTTACGTTTGTTCCACAATCAATTGCGCTGATATAAGATCTGTTTACGTTGTAGAATAAATTGAACTGTTTACTTGAGTTGGGTGAAAGCGCCGCGGTAACTTCTGCTACACTAATTGAAATGCCGTTTAATTTGAGCTTGTCAGAGTTATTTCGTTCTTTTTCGTACTAATTGGTTTTAATGGACACAAAGAGAAGTTAAATTATATAATTGTCTAAGTTATGTCATAATTTGATGTTTCCAATTGCATGGGTTTTTTGCTTGTTTTCGAATTGTCTTTTACTGAGTAAATGAACCTGGGCTTTAAATTGTTATCTATATATCTCCTAATATGTTAGTGACTAGCTCAATTTTAGGCAACCTTTTGTGAGAATATTACTTTTCTTTTCATTAATATTTGGTGGAATGTTCTCAAGGTTCTGTCGTGAGTTACCGTGAGTATGTTTATTAATAATAATAAAGTCAAGAAACTTAAAAGTTTTATTTACCAATATACATATAAATGGACTTATCAGATTTGGGTCATCTTTGAAATAGTACATTTTATATACTTAGAATTAATATTCAGTGTGATTTATGGTTTCCACATAATCATTAGGTACCTAATAAGCATAACAGTATGCTAATCCCATGCATGATATATGTTCAGACTGATTACCCTAAACTGTTTCTACTGTAATCATTTGAAACTATAATTATATTTTAAGGTTTAGCTTGTAGTGAAAGATAATTGTAGCACTCAAAACAAACCAACCAACTCTGTATTATGATTTTTTATTGTTTATATTTCCTATATATAATCTAATATACTCTCGCAGAAGAAAGAGCCCTACATATTTTTTAATTTTCTACATTTGAAATTTGTTGATAAAACTCAGTTATTGTTATATTATTAGGTCTTATACATCATTTTGCAAGACTTAATAACTAGATATTTTTCATTAAGATTTTAGTTATATAACATTTACAAAAATTTTATATATAGTTTTAAACTGTTATATAACATGTAGAATTTTATTTTGAAATGTGTATTTTATTGTTAAAGTACAGCAAATGCAATTGTATGCAGTGTATTGTTATTGTGAGGATCTTAGCTCAGTAATTCTGTTATAGGTAAATATGAAGAACATGGGTTTATTCTCAATTCTTTGAGAATCGATGGTGTCATTATCCAAGCATAACCTTTCATTAACTTAACTATGCATTATAATACTAAATAATTAAGCTTGTGTTTAACAATTAAGTATTATCTTATGTATACCAAGCAATTTGTTTCTGTACAAATTTATGAAATGTCCAATTTTCTATTGTGATTTTTTATTTTCTTTATAGCTAAGTAAATAATATAAGTGATTCTTTTTTTTCCCCTTTTTTAGATTTAAATGCTATGAATACAAATGCTATGAATTCAGAGGTATGTCAGAAAAATTTTATCAATTTTTTGATAAAATGTTTAATCTAAATTTATTACTTTAAATCTACATTCAAAAACTCATATCTAGATTATAAGGTGATGGTAATTTTAGATAATATAGAATTTGTTGTATCCATAGTATATATTCTGTTACATTTATCCATTTTAGTATTATATTAGCCTTTATATTTTCTTTATTCCTTCATTATTGGTAATTTTTCCATCATAATTTGAGGGGATCTGTGTACTTTTATCATAATGTATATTATAATTTGAATTAAACAATTAGCGTATGATGTTATTCATTCAAATTCTGTAATGAGTTTTTTTTTTTTTAATATTAAATTGATGCTCTGTCTCTGATTGTAAGCAGCCAGTAATTCTTGTGGATTCAGTATCAATGTCTTCATTGACAAGTGCCTCTCATTGGCAAACAATAACATACAAACTACCCATTTACTACTGACTGTAATTGTGCTGCCTATGCATTTGCTATGTGTTCTGTATTGTGCTTATGTAATGCAATATTGGGAATTTGTTCTAGTGTTACTCTTGGATCTCTAGTTGAAAGCTTATATTTCCAGTGATGAAACATAATTAGACAGCATATTGTGTCAATTGTTACTAAACTAGTATTATTTCTACCTTCTTTCACACCTTGGAAATCTTCAATAATTTATTCTTGTACAAGATATACAGTCATGCCTTGGTACTTGTCTGCTTCGGTATTCGTCAAATTCAGTACTTGGCACATGTGGAACCTCCCCCCCCCTCCCCATGAATTTGAAGAAGGTTATTGATACTTCTCAGTAGAAAAGTAAATTTGCAAGAATCAGGATGAGAGAATAACTAAGTCTGATCATGGTAGATGAATGTCTGATGTTATTGCAGAACAAAGATTGGGAGTAAATCCAAGAAACTGAAGGCTTTGAGGCTGTATCAATGATGGACATAGTGTCTGTGGGAAAATCAATGCTCCTGAAAGCCAGAAAGGGCGACATTGAAGAGTTAGTGGAAGAATTCAGAGCAGAGCTTTACACTAAGGAGCTGCAGAAATTCGAAAGGGAGCAGCAACAGATAGTAGCTGAGGAATTCCTCAGATGAGGAGGAGCGAGGGAAGGAAGCCCCTACTACCCTACTACAAAAAATTTGTTCTAAATTGGTTGAATTACAAAATTTTGTTGAAAAGTTTCCCCCTCACAGAGCTTTAGCAAGCTGAAAGTGGGCTTCAGAAACATTTTGAACCACAGAAAGAGCAAAGTTTCTCTTGAATGGTTTGTAAGTAAAACTTCCGAAATCTAAGTCTTCAGCAGGGTTCAGTGGTAGACAGAAAACACAAAGTTCACATTACTGTAGTTTCATTGGAAGGGGGCTCTCCTTTCAATCAAAAACCTCTTACTACCATCTGATTAGGTCATGACTACTCAGTACAGGTTAAGTGTAGATTTATTTTGTTTAGTTTAATTGTTGTTCTAAATAATGTCTGTCTAGTTTAAAGATTTTCTATAGATGCTACCCCATCAATGTATGAACTGCTCAGTGGAATTTCTGGTTTTCAGAAACAAATTAATTCAACTTGCATTACTCCTTATGGGAAAAATTTGCTGAGTACTCATCATTTTTGGTACTCGCCATGCCTTCTGGAACCAAATAACGACAAGTATTGAAGTATGACTGTATATTTATGATGAAACTATTTGTCATGTGTTATTAAGTTTTTGTTTGTAGAAAATTTTATTTCCCTATCTGAAGATATTCATATAGTAACCTCTACAAGCTGTTTTTCCCTTTCGTAAAATGTTAAGTTTTTAAACTTGGAATCATTCAAATATTATGACAGTGCAAATATTAGTCATAGGGTTTGTCAACAAATTTTCAGAAGCAGTTATGTCAGCTATTCTCTTTATATTGATCTCTTTATAAAGATGGCTCATAGCCTGTAGTTAATAAGGATTATGCTAATGTAAATAATAGCAATTTTGTGAGCTATAACTGAAGAACATTATAATCTGTTTAGCTTGACTCATAAAGCACTGATGTAATTTCTATATTATATGCACTACATTAACCAAATAATCTTGCTCAAAGCTGATTCTTTTCTAATTCATTATGTGCCCTCAGAGAATAAACTTGTATGCTGATGAACATTTACTGCATTTGCAATATGAGTAGAAGTTTTCAATTTTATAATACACCTTGATTAAAATCAGGAACTATTTTAAATAATCAGAGTCAAAAACAATATTTTAAAACATAATATGGTAAAGCAAAAATTATTAATTCAAATTGGTAATTAATTTTAAGGATTTATCTTTTATTACATCATTTACTTCTGTTTCCTATAAATGAATTCTAATTTTAAGAGAGGAATTTGACTTAGTTCTGTATGTGTTAGTAAAAGAACAGCGGGGAATATCCATTATATTACCCTCTGTATATATCCACTGAATTAGTAGTGCTAAATTACTATAAATAACAAATTTTGTTTTAAAATGTTGGATATTCTTTTTAGTGCCAAAACTTGCATTTGAGGAAACCGTATTAAATGTACTATATTTGAAATGAAATAGTTTCTGATTTTTCTTTTATTATTGAAAGATTTGAATACCGAATAGGTAGTCATCTTTTGGTTAATGAAAATTTTTAATGTCATAATAATTGATATTAGATGAGAAATTATTTGATATTAACTTTCATATTTAGATTCCTTTCGAAAAGTCATTTAGAACACGATGTCTTTAATGCAACTGTTTTAAAAAAACATAATCCAGTATCATACGTTATTATAACTGATTATAATCTCATGTATTGAAATATTTCCATTTTTTGTATTACCTAGAAAAATAAATATTATTTTTTGGAAACATCCATTATATGAGCAATTTAGGTTTTGTCTATAGCTTCAATGGATTTTCACTTTCTACAAATGCAAGCTATTTAGAGTTCTAAGTAGAGGCCCTTTTCCTTTATAGACTGTGTAGTAATTTTTTAACTAGACATGTGCAACTTTGACAATGCTGTGGGGTTGCATAGTGAATTTAAAATGTATCTGCAGGCCAGACATTTTTAAAGCTCATATAGCAGTATGCAAAATGAAGTAAATAATTTTTCTATTTTCTAAAATTGTCACTACTGCCAAGTTTAAACTTTAACTAATGTTTGAACTAAACTCAAGTTCACTTTTCCTTATTATAACACAAATACCACAGTGAACCATATATATTTAACTCAATGGTAGAGATTTCATGTAGCTGAAAAGATAGTCAGTGTTCAGGGGAACAATTGATGTTGCAGCATGCAATGTTTTCTAGGGGTAGTTCTTGTTTTATATTTAACAAACTTCATTCTAAAAATGCATTTTTATGTATGTCTGTGTTTGTGTGTGTGTGTGTGTGTGTGTGTGTATATATATATATATATATACAGTGGAATATCTATCAATCTATCGGTTTTCAAGGGACTGACTAAATTGGATGATAGATGCCGGAACATAACAAAGCAATGTGATCATCGCGACTGGTTGAAGTAAACTAAACGTACAGGAAAACGATGATTCGGAGAACGATGGATCGAGATTCCACTGTGTGTTTGTGTATCTCTCTCTCTCTCTCTCTCTCTCTCTCTCTCTCTCTATATATATATATATATATATATATATATATATATATATATATATATATATATATATATATATATATATATATATATATATATATATATATATATGTGTGTGTGTACTTGTTATTAATTAGTACTTTTATATGTTTCTGATGTATGTGCTTTTAGTAATAAAGACATTTTACATTCTGTCTTGTTTAGGCTAAAGTAAATAAAGACTTTAGCCTAAACAAGACATATTTATTTATAGTTTTGTTATAAATGATTTATATAGATCTAGACCTAATGCTTTTTGTTTTAGCATATGAATGGGCCAAGCAATAATGAGCCATTTCCTGCAGTTCCTATATCTCGACCTGCAAATAGAGAAGAACCTGAAAAAATCAAAATATGGCGGGAAGAGCAACAAAAGATGTTAGAAGTAAAAGGTATTAAAAGTTTTTCTCTCACACATTACATTTATATCTTAAAGCAATAAAACTGAAGATTGTTCTAGTATAAAAAATGTATTACTTTATATCTCATATGATTAAACGCTATGCCTTTTCCCTGACATTCTTAAAAGTTTTTCCTGTTGTCCCATTTTTGGTGTATCTAATAATTTTCCTTGTAATTATATATAAAATATTTATCGCAAGATTTTAACAGTTAGGTTTGCCTTTTGCTTATCTAAACCATAGAAAGGAAGAAAATTTGCTGATATTAATCCAATTGATTTAGTTCTTTTGTATGGCTTTGCATTTTGGAAACAGTTGTCATTATGTGAACGATAAAAGAGTAGCTCTAAACATAAACATATGTGGAACTTTCTCTCAATATCCTAATGCAATAATATTAAATTTCTATTTTATTTATAAACAATATTTGCAGTTAGTGTAAAATACGAAGTTTAAATGAATATAAATTTTGCTTAGTTTAATATGATGCAGTAAGAATTAATTTATTAATATTTTATAATCTTGTTTCTTGTCAGTTTAAATAATTCTTTAATTAATATATATATGTACTTACACCCCCACACACTAAAAGCATGTTATAATCTGTTCTGTATTAAATCTTGTTATTGTACACAAGTAATGTATGCAAGAGCACATGCTAGGTTATCCAGAGAAATTTTAATTTTCAATATTAATATACAATTTTAATATATACTTGTGGACAAATTGGGTAACATAAATGCAATTTCAAAATATTTGTTAATAAACAAAACAGAAACTAGAGGGATATGCCATCCTTCACCCTGGATAAGTTTTCTATAAAATTTGGCATTTATTTAACTAATATTTTTCTCTTTATTTGATTAAATCTTGTTTAAAATAGTCTTCTCATTTTTGGCACAATCCAGTTTCGTTATTTTGTTCTTTATAACAGTATAATAATTTAAAATTGTGGTAATTTAAAATTATTAATTTTTTTATTGACTATTAACTGCTTAATAATTTAACTGTGGCATCATATTAGTTTCCTATCTATGTGAGATAAAGTACATTGTTTTTTGGAAGTTTTTTACTTTAAATTTGTTGATAGATCTTGCTGAAAAGTTTAATTTCTGTCAGGCTACAGTGTTAGTATTGACTTTTCAATTAGTCTTCATCTAGTTGTTAAGCTGAGGTAGTTTGAGAACTTTAGACAAGTAATCCTAGTCCCCACCCCTTCCATTTTTGCTTTCTTCCTGTTGGTTTAACCTGCTGTTCCATATGCTTGTATGAGAATGTTCAGTAAATGACATAGGGAGAGCTGACATCACCAAGAATGCTGTCTCTGAAGTGTAAAATCCATTGTATGGAAATCATATTTTTCTATTTGCTGTCTATGCTTGATAATTCATTTTTGAGGGGTGTATAATAACTTCATGACCAATTTATAAAAGTGTTTGAAGAGTTAATTATGCACTAAAAAAATGATCTGAGATAATTCAGACCTAAATTCTTAATGCTGTGGATTTCTTAGTCTGACTATAGAAGAGCTGTTTCTTTCACATTATCAATTTCATGTAGCATGCAAGCCCCCCCCCCCCCTCCCCTCCCCCTCAAAAAAAGAGGAGAAAAAAATTCTTTATATAGAGCCCTTAAAATAACACTGCATAATCGGAGTTGTCCCATTATATCATGGATATTCAATGCAGCAACACTGAATACTTAATATAAAGTTGCACATAAAAATTTGAATTTTTAAAAGTTAAATATTTTTAAAAAATCAAAGCTCTGATTCACATAAATTAACTTTGTACAAAACTCAGTAAAATTACATTGTCTCTGTTTTAGAGTATAATTTTTGTCACGACTTTTCTTAAGATTTCATGTTATTTGCCAAATGTAACAATTTTTATTTTTCCATTTCCAAGTAAATTTTTTCATTTTTTTTTTTATAGTGTTCTTTTTCTTACATTTCTATGTCTAATGAATGCTTATTTTGTTAATTAATGTTTTTAAAGCATTGACAGATTTTCTGTGTCATGTCACAAGTAAATAACTAGACTTATGTGTAATTAGTAAATAACTAGACAAATGTGTAATTTTTTTTTTTTTTTTTTTTTTTTTTTTTTTTTTTTTTTTTTTTTAAAGTATTAACTATTCTGCTTCTGAAACAGAGATACTGAATGAGTTTTCTAACGTCATGTTTTTTTCTCCTCTATTTGATATGAAGCTATTATATTTTTTTAATTTCATAGTGTTCTCTTTTCTTCATAATTTCTAGTAGATATTTTTAAACTCTTGAACACAGCTTAATTCTTGATGAATTGAAACCTAAAATTTCATTATATCTAATTATAGATGAAGAGGAAGAAAAAAAGAAACTAGAGTTGAAAGAAAGTGCCAAAAAAGAACTTGATGATTGGTATGCACGTTACAAAGAACAAATTGAGAAAGCTAAATTAAATAATAGGTAAAATAAATTTCTTTATTTCTTTTTAGTTTTAAATAATCACCTTTTTTTAATTTTAGAGTTCACTTAAATTAACAGAACTCTGATTTTATTTTCTAAACCAGAGTGAAAATTTGTATAATTAGCACCATTATTTTTTTTCTTCTTCTGCTTTAGCATTATGAGAAGTTTAAACCTTTAGAACATTCCTTTTGTCTTACACATTTGTCTGCATGTTTGATTTTGGCAGTCATAATTATACGTACATCACAATTTTAATGTTTTCTGTTTTTTGTGTTTGATAATCAGTTTCCTTTAGTTAAACTGCTGCATGCTTACTCTCTTTGAAGTGTTTCAAAAGTTTTTCTAATAAAATATTTTAATTATTAACTTTGCAAGCTTAAATTCTTTAGAATTGAAAGGCTTCTATTTCATTGATAAAAAGATTGTGTTACATGACTTTTTATTAAAAAATCTTCATGCGAAATTAACTGTTTAAAAATGAAGTAGTTATGTTTCTACTATGCAATGCATAATTCTCAAGACATGCTAATACAAATTTAGGAAAATTTCCATAGTGCTGGTAAAGTATTTGGAAATCCTATTTTTTAAGGTAGTTACATTTTATAATAGAATGTAGATAGAACTTGAATTAGTATCTGAAATGTTGCTTAGTTATTCTTTAAAGTGATTGTTAAATCATCGGTTTCCATTGTGTTATTTCAAAAAGGTTTTGTTTTGATGATCCCTTGTGGTAGATTTTTGAAGATTTTTATGAAAGGTGCTTAAAATGTAGATAACAGGATTTATTTAGCATATAATATTTTGAAATTTTTCTTAGCTTATAAACTTTGTAAAATAGGTGTTTCTAATACAAAAAAGTAATAAAAAAGCAAACTATAAAATGCTGATTACATAAGTGTGACTTTTAAAATTCAACCTCTTTTTCATGACTGTCACATTGTTCAAGCTAGACTTTCTAAAGCAGACAGCCAAGTTTCGGTATTAAAGAGTAATCCAATTTTTCATTTCCTTTTGATTTGATGAAGGGGGATAATCATATTTTCAGCTTGCACTATAAATCATAAAAGCACTTTATTAAATTCCTAATGCTTCTTATTGGCATTTCCATGTTTGTGGTAGCTTTTGCCCCATTTTTTATAGTGGTTGGTGAACCCTGCCTCTTTCAGGTTTGTCAAGTTTTATCTTGCCTTATGTTTTTAAACTGAGAATGTTGCTGCTTAAACATTTTAAACTGTAATAATAATAAAAAAAGGATTTTTAAGATTTAAATTTATTGTCTTTTATTGCATAAAATATCAATTAAATAAAATTTGAAAATTGTAACTTAAGGTCCTTACTAAATTTCAATAATTTGGTCTCTAAATATATTTTTTGTCATGCAAAAAATTTATTACATATTTTAAAATCTATCTTTGCCTGACTTAAAGAAAAGGTTTTAATATAGAGTTAGTTCTTTCAGCCTTATATATAGGGAGAGATATTCATAAAAATTTTCCCATGAATTCTCACTTTCTGTTGAGCTATAGTATTCAAGTATTTTCAGGGTGATATCTAAATGGCTATATTGCTTTCAGCCCACAGCCTGTGGGATTTGTGTCCCATTGATGGCATGGGGGTTTGTAGCTGTTTAGCTTTAAACTAGTCCCAGTTTAATTAGCCATTGTGTAGCAAAATTTGACTGTAGCACTCATAACCTACCAATCAAGTTTCTTCACATTGCTTGTAGTATCCAATAGGTTCCTTTGCCCTGAAAGTCGTGGATTGTCATTATAGGTTGTATAATTTTTTACTGTTAACAGTTAAAAAAAATAACTTAGTATAATAATTTCATTTCTGAAATAAACTTAACATTTCATTTTAATTTTGTTTTAGAGTTAGGTTTATTTATTTTTTAAATAGTTTTGAAAGGATGTCTTATTTTAATTTTTCCTTATTTTATGTGGCTTTGAAGTTATACTAACACATTAAGCCCTGGTTTCTTCAAAGCTACAATGGGGTAAAAGTAAATCCTTTTGAAAGCAAATTTGTAAACAATTATATTAATAGGTCTCATTTTAGTGTTTTCAAATGAATTTGGGTTATACAAGGTTTCCTAAATGGATTCTTCGTGTTAAATGTGATATAAATAGCCTTTTGTTATATCCTTTTGTAAGATCAATAGTGTTCTTAAATTTTGAATGTAATTTATAATGCTTGTTCTTAATAATTTTTCTTTTGTGATGGGTAAGTGAGTTATTTTTTTCTCTCTGGTCTATCTGTTGATTGTTCATGTAGTAATACATGGGTAAGTTTCTTATGCTTGGTTGTTAGAATGTGTTCAGGGTCACTGATTATCCTTAAGATTTTAAATAATAATACAGGTCATAATCTATAAAGTTCTCTTAATTAAACTTACTTCATAAAATCTTAATAATAAATGTGTCCCTTTGTTGTTTTAAAATGAATGGAAAATCCAGGGAATAAAACATACTACAATTCTTTTAAGTTATTAATGTCTCAATTTTGACCTACAGTGCAAATATATTGAAGACATGAGACATCGCAAAATCTGAAGTTTTCTTTTATAGTGTATTTGATTGCATTGCTCACTTTGAATATGTTTAACTTGTTAAACATAAATTCTTAAAGTTAAAAACTAAAATACCTAGAGTAGGAAATATTCATTCTAATGTTACAGAAAGAAATAATTTCTATCTTTTTGGACTGAGATCTATTGAATGTTGTCTTCATGTCTTTTAGCAACTCATTTTAATGCTTCTGACTGTTCCTTTTAACCCAATTTTTTTTCCTCCTTTATTTTACTAAAAGTTAACTGGAGAATTTAAGTTATACAGCTATGGGAATAGCTTTATGATCAAGTGAAATTTGGTAATTTTTTAAAAATCTAATTTAGGTTTGTTTCATTAGTTTGAAGATCCATAAAGGTTTATCTTTACTACTTTCCTCTCATGATTAGTAATTAATGTCTCAAGCTTTTTGGTATTTGTTTTCAGTGTTATTCAAATTCTGATGGATTATGTTTTTATGAAGTTTACTTTGTTGATTAAAAGTTATATAACCTTCAGAAAGTTATACTTCCAAATTTTTAAACTTCATTTTACTGGGAAATCTTTGGTGATATTGCATTGAACAGCATTTGTGTTCTTTTAATTTGTCTTTTTATTGCAAGTTGTTTTTCTTTCGGTGAGCTAACCATAAATGTTGATTTAAGTATCAAACTATGTTAAAAAATTAAAATATCTAGATTCTGGATAATGGGAAAAGTTATGTTAAAAAATACAAGTAAATTTGAGCTTCAATCAAGTTAGCACCACTGTGCTTTCTAAATGTTTGTGTACCTATATGTTTATATTTCTTTGAATAATTATTTTTACTGAATGTAAGTGCTTTTGAGTTTTTCTTACTACTTTTGCTTCTTAGTTTTTAAATTTTACATCTATGTAGAACTAGTATATTTTATTGAAAATAGAAAATAGACAAAGAGTGGGAGTTGTACCTTCAGTTTATTTTTGCACATATGCTTATATTCTAAATTTTGCTAGTTAAAACAACCACTTCATGCTTTTCTCTTTATTTCCTATAATTTTACTCTACCAATTTGCTCTTAATTTCTTTCATATAGCTTTTATATTGATGCTCTTTGTACTTTTGCCTATCCATCAGTCATGCTATTGCTATATCTAACACCTTCTATATGCTAGTGCAATGTTATGTATCGATGAAATATTGCTTTGTTTGTAACTCTGTTGCTCGTTGCATTCTGTTTTTCATATTGTATCAAATGTTTACTTGTTGCTGTTGTAATGTTATTGCCATAGAACCTTTGTTTAAATTTTGCATTTTCCTTACGCTTTTTACTATGCTAACTTTCAGGGAGGAATCCAAGTAAGTAATCTTTTCATAAACAAATGTCAATAGCTAACTTCTGCTTTTCTGTTGTTCCTTTGGGACTTCAAGAAAGGTTTTTTATTTTGAAATTAATACCCCTAGATCTGAGTTTTATATTTTGCATTTAAATGAATTCTTGTTTTAATGCTTACTGTAAGTAAATTTGTGTATTGCATTTTAATTAATGTGCATTTGAATCTTTTAATGCTCTTAGCTTAACTATCATCAATATGAACTTGGAAAATAAATTGTTTTTAATGTATGAGTTTAATAGAAATTATTTATCTCATTTAACAGCAGATTGCAATTTTTAAAATTTTTGTTATGATGACATGATAAAATTATTCTTTAAGCAGCATTCTAAATTTTAGTGTTTTTATGGAGTATTAATTAAGGAAAATTTCTTTGAAATGTTATACATATGCTGCTAACTGAACTAGCCTTTCATGCTAAACATAGTTACTTTTGAAAAAAAAATTCAAATAGTGAAGATGTAAATAAGTATTTTACTCTATATTTTCACTTAGGGCTGCTGTATTAACTGGAAGAAATTTCACATGAAATTTTTGTATCTTAAAAGTGGTACTTTAGGTAGCAGAGTGCTATGTTTAACTAATGTCTAATATTTATCACTTAAGTTCTTACTGTAGGTTCCGGTCTAATCAGCCCTTGTGTAGCAAAGAGTTGACTGTAGCACTTTTCCAAACCAAACCTTAAGTTCTTCTTTATTAAACAGGGTTTTGAAACAAAAGAATCTCATCATACAAGGTCAAAAAAAAAAAAATACAACTTTAAAAGGTTACGGAATTGCCATATTCTCGTCTTGCCTGTCATGTACCCCTTTATAAATTTCTTGAAGGAATTTTTTAATTTTAACTTTCTGTAGGTTCCATAATCTCTATTATTGGAAAAGTTGATTTTAATAAATCATTTTGAAAAAAATTAAAAAAACAGTAAGGTTGTGGTTACAGAACTAGGTTTAGAATTCCAAGAAGTTTTAATTTGCTAATATTTATAGAAAATTAAAAATCTGTAAATTTTATTGGTTTTATTTATGTATATCTGCTAAAAGTATTTTCTTTGTATAAGCCTTAAGCAAATAAGTAAATTTTATTCCTTTTATAAACTTGAGTTTTCTCTTACCTACTTAAGCATCCATTTTAGAGAATTAATTTTTTTAGATAGTTAAGAATTTTTTTTCTATTTAACAATTGTGGTAATAAAGGCTCTCAACATTAATGCTAAAACTAAAAATTCACTTATACCAAATTCCTTGTAGAATTTGTTTTTCCCATACACTTTGAGTTTAAAAACACTTTGCATCTATGCTTTTATGGTGCATAAAATTGTAATATTTTATCTATTGTATGACAGTGTAGTACTGATTAAAATTTTCTTCATAAATTCTTAAACTTTTTGGCTTGGTATATCCCTTAAACTTTTTTTTTTTCATAGCATTACTCCCAGAAATTATATCTGATGTAGCTTCTAATAATGTAAGCTATCATACAATAATTGCTTCTCAGTGAAGATGTTTGAATAAAATAATTACATCAATGTTGTCCTTTCACAGTTGCTGCTTTTTTTTTCATGTGTAGAGACTTGTTTAAGAATTTTTGAAGTATTTATATTCATTATGTTGATAATTGTATTTTCTGATTTTCAGAAAGAACTTTTCTGAAATTTTTCAAACAAATCTTTAAACTGTATATTTATATATAATATGAATAGTACAATTGTTTTTGTAATTTTGTACGTGATATAGTTGCCCAAAAAATATTTAATGTGCAGATATGTGTATGTATACAAACTTGTTTCATTTTTGGTAATAGGCTGCTAAAAATTGATAAATGAATATTTATTCCTCTGAACAACTTTTATGTAGTTGTATGATTATACTTTGATTTAAAAAATAACTAGTATTATATGTTCCTCATTTACTTATGAAAATATATTTTGTAATAAATAGTTACAGGACGCAACACACCCTAAAAAGTTGCTCTATATAATTGTACCTGAAAATTGTTGCATCTTATTCAATATAGGATTTTGAAGGGTTATATTGAAATAAAGAAAATAATTCTTTCATTTTAAACGATAAAATGTGAAAATTCCCCCCCCCCCTTCCCAATGTTTGCAGTATACAATCTGAAATAACTGAAAAGTACATAGTCTGTAATGAATATGCTTTACCATATGTAACGAAGAAATGTTCTGTAACAAATTTTAACCCTAATACAAAAAGAATTAAAGTGTAAGCAAGTAAATCATAGAAAATCTTTTTTTTTTTTTCTGTAATTTGACAGATGTTAGTAAATAACAAAACTTCCTACTGCACATATATTAATGATTTAAATTTCTTTATACTGCCTTCAGGTTTAAAATTATCTAAGAATCTTTAAATTATTAAATTATTGCAGTATTCTATACATTTAGATATTAATTCATCTCTATTTGTTATTGCACACTTTCAGAAATGCTGAAAAAGAATGGGTGGCCGACAGAGATGCTGAATCTCCTGGACAAGAATGGGAGCGCATTGCTCGCCTATGTGACTTTAATCCAAAATCATCTCGTAGCACCAAAGACACCTCAAGAATGCGTTCCATCATACTTCAACTGAAGCAGTCTCCAGTACCACCACGAAAGGCTTAAAAAGTGTTGAAATAAATTCATATTTTTATCACCATTTCCCTTCAAAAAAAAATAGTCATTGAATGTGATTCTTTCAGTATAGATTAAACAAACCAAAAAAATGTTATTCACAACTGTAAGATACATTCCATGGGCTTTGTAAATTTGAGTCTGAAATTATTGAAATTTCCTCTACCCCCTTACATAGACTGTTGTAGCATTCTAAAGTATTATCTGGCCCCATTCAACAATTGGAAATGTTACTCAGTGTAATGTATTAACCTGTCATTCAAGTGTATGATATTTTATATTACGAAATTTATTGCAATATGGATATGTTTGACACATTTTTATTCACATTGTTCTAAATAAGTTTCTGTATTTTTTCTAATGTTTAGAGATACTTTATATAGAGCTTGTAGCTATGTATGAATAAAATATTCTAATGTGAATTCTGATCTTTGGAGTTTGTAAAATTTTGTGTTCTGTAGGTTAGTATTCATGATTACTTGGATTATTTTATTGAAGGCGGGGAGAGGGGGCGATGTTGAACTTTATTTTATGAATCATTCAGATTAAATATGAATGTTAATTCTGAGCTTATGGATTTTATCTGACAAAGAGTTTTTGCATTTAATAAAAGATAAGCCTGAGGGGTTTTTTTTTTGGGGGGGGGGGAACCTCTGGAGAATGCAGAGTGGGGAACAATTTAATAACATAATTGTACAGTATGCAGATGAATGAACCAGAGCATTGTAATGAAGGAAAACTCCCCCCCCCCTCCCACACACAAAAAAAAAAAGTGTTCTTGATTTTGCTATTACAACGATCCAGTAAAAATACTTCCAGTGATTACTTTGCCCTTTTCTAAGTAGTCAAAAATTATAGGATGGGTGCACCAAAACCTGCGGCCATATATAACCTTTCCTGGTGTTTGAACAGTTTTTGTTTAGTGCATGTTCACCTGCTTCAACCAGATGTTTCGACTGTTCTTTCATGTCTGGCTGGAAATTGTGTAACTGTTTCATTAACGGTTATGAAACGGTGCAAAAATTCGTCTGGATTTTTGTGAGACAGCTCCAAATTTTACTTCAAAGTGTTCACTCATTCACATATTTGATAGATTGTTAGCAAACATGGCATCCACCATGTCGACAGCTTTCTCATATCCAAATATTCATGCCAAAATATTAAGTATTCAATCTCATGAGATGCCAACAGCCTCAGAAATCTGATGCACTTATCAACTGGCCTTTATCACCATATGGATTTTACAATAATTCCAGAAACGTTCAGTGTCACTTGTGCATTTTCAGCCGCAACGAAAATCAACAAACCACTGTTAAAGCATTCTAAGCGAAGGTGTAGACACTACATAATATTTATCAAGCCTGGATTTAGTGTCTGCCGCCATTTTGCCACTTAAAAAGTACTGCGTTATTCACATACAGAACTCGTTTTTCTCCATTTTGGAAATAGTAAGAGTTGACAAACTAAGTGTCGAATCCGTTTACAATTTGACATGCGAGCCTTTGAAGCATATTAAATGTGAGAGCGCCAACAATTTCACTGTAGTACAGTAGCGTACGCAGAAAATTTCAAAGGGGGGTGTTATAGTCCAGTCAAATTAGGTTTTCATTTCGCATTAAATGAAGGGGTTGAGATTTTTTCAGGAATGTGTAGGGGTTGGTCCACTGAACAACGCCTAATAAAGTCCCCTCAATTTCAGGCGCCGCGGGGGGTGGGGGTCCAAAGGTCACTTTTTTCAGTTTTCGGCGTTTATCTCGTAAACAGGGTGTGGCACAGAAAATTGTCAAACCCAAAAATTAAAGCTTATAAAATTCCCTTCCAAATGGTATATCCATGTTTGTACCCAAGTGTTACCGTAGACGTAGACATAGACATGGTACATTAACAAGGCACCAGAGAGCAGGGCTCCATATCCTCGGTATGGATAATTTTTTGTGGCTATATTTTAGTTCTCAGGATTAAAAGAAAAGTGTTGACTTGAAAGTTAGAATAATAATAATAATAATAAAAAATAAATAATACTAATACTAGCAAAAAATAAATAAGTAAATAATGTGGCAGGTTTTATTTTTAAAAAATTACGGTAGCAGACGATTAAGCAAAAATTAGTAAGGATAGTCTTGAGGTCGATCCATCAAAAAAAACGCAGGTCAGAACCAGAAGCAACGGCAAATGTAAATTAAAATTTAGAAGAGGTTGAAGGGAGAGTTAATAAAGGGGAAGGAGACCAGGGTGAATAATCAAAGTGGCCTTAGGAAGCCTATAGCCCCTTGGGTCGTAGTCGGGGAGGTTAGCTATTTCTTCGTTGTCTATTGAATATAATCTATTGTAGAAGTTAGATGCGAGATCTTTAATGTGTTGCTGAATGGGTTCGATTTTCAGATCCCTGTGAATAAGTACGTTTTTAAGGCACCAGGGCGCCTTCCTAATACCGCGGAGTGTTTATTTTGAATTGTCTGCAATCGCTGGATATGGGTGTTAGCCGCTGAGCCCCAAACAGGAACGGCGTACAACAGGATGGATGGGACGCAGTACGGTTTTATACAAGAGTACTTTGTTATCTAAACCCTTTTGATTCTGGTGCAGCAGGTGGGAGATATCCTTACGGGCTTTAAAAAATTTTCTAATGTTATGTTCAATATTTTTCTTCCACGTCAGTCGACTATCGAGGTAAATTCCTAGGTATTTGCCCTCTCTCTCAAAGTGAACCAGTTGATCGCATACTGTGACCGGAGGAGGTGGAATTCTATTGTAACTGAAAAAAAAAGCTTTAGATTTTGAAGGACTTAACTTGAGCCTCCACCGTTCGAACCATCGTTCAAGAATTCCAATATGTCTCTGTAGGAACTTGTGCATATATTTAACATTTTGATGCTTAGCTAGTATTGCCGTGTCATCCGCAAACATGGCTAGTGTAGTGAATGGAGAGTTAGGAATATCATTAATAAAAATATTAAAAAGGATATGTGCTAACTTAGAGTCCAAGTGTTACCGTTTTCGAGATATGAGCCGTTGAATATGAAATGTTTTCAAAAAAAGTGGTAGCAGTTCAGGTATCTCGTCAAACTTCCTCTTCTAACTCTTTCCCCTTCCATTTCTCAGAAAACTCGTGATAGAGAAAGTTGTAGAGCGAAATATTTCCTTCAAAAATGTATAGTTATGCTAATTTATCTTCACAAGGTAAATACTAGTTAGAGCGTTTTGAAGTTTTGGGGTACTTTTCAACATTTTGCTAGTAAAATGCTCGTCACTCAAGTTTCGTTTCCAAGGTCAGTAACTCTCTTAATCACTTTGTATGCTGTTTAATTAGATACGTATAGTATTCATAACCCATATAAATAATAAATTATGTATACCTGTACGTATAATGTATATCTCATAATATACAGAAGATCGCTTGTAGTACAAAGGAGGAAGTAAGAAAACAAACCAAAATGTATAAAAAGTGTCACTTTAACTCAGATCATTTTGGAAAATTTAGATACCACACCATATGAAAAAGAAGTAGTTCAGTTACTTCTGACCTCAGTAGAAATTACTCCACAACACATTTCCACAAATACCTCCCTTGCCAGCATTCAGTGGAAATTGAGCAACGAATTGTCACGTCTCAAAGGTTATGGGCCAACAGCAGCTTTCTGGGTCCAGTACTTTGAAATGGTGGTGTTGATGAAAAAATTTATTGCATCACAGCGCAACTGGGAAGATCATATGACATGTGCCCAACTGATGATACCTTACTTCCATGCCAGCGGACATTTTCACTATGCAAAGTGTACTCACCTATATGTACAACACATGCTGGGACTAACAACTCGCTACCTTCAACTTAAACAGGATTTTATAGATCGTGGATACTTCACTGTCAACAGAACTGGAACACCAATGGCTGGTGTGTGGTCTGACATGGCAATTGAGGTGACACTCATGTGTGACAGGAAGAGTGAAGGAGAATTAACACGTGGACGAGGCTTTAGTGATTCGGTGTTGGCGAAATGGGTTGGGGGAGCTAGCACAGCTACAGCAATATGTAGTTCACTTGAGATGTTTTGTAGCGTCCATACTGCAAGAGGAGATCAACATGTTGAGTTTCGAGCATCACGCATAACCACAGATGATCTAGACAGAAGGAAGCTTACTCAAGGGTTGGCTGATCACCCGCCTTTTGCTGAACGTAATTGTTTGATGTAACTTTCAACGGGAGTAATTGGAACAAGTAACGTCAACTGCTAGCAGTCCTTGGAACCCGCACAATGAGCACTTTTGTTTGGAATGAATTTCTCAGAAGTGAAACAATCCACGAAGGACTCAGTCGTTCCTTTAGCTGCGATGAGCAATATGATCAAAGTTAATGATGAGGTAGTGGTGGTAGAGCCTCTGATGAAATTTCAAAGAACTCTGATCACCAAGAAGAAAGAAGGGTATGTAGAGGAGTTGCTAACGTACGAGTTAGCCCCATACCCTATGTCTCTATTCGCCGAGGGGATAATGAGAAAAATCAAAAGGTCAGCACTGTCTGATGCTTTCCCAAAATTTAATCAACTGATCAATGTGAAGAACAGTTTCACGGTAATCGATGGCGACTTCCTGCTTCATAGAGTAAAGTGGAACACCAACACCACCTTCGCCTCCATCTGCGATCAATATGTATCGTACATAATCAACCATTACGGCAGCAGTTCAGCTGTGGTTTTTGGTGGTTATAAAGACACGAACTCCACGGAAAAAGACGAACAACATCGGAGAGCATCAAGTAAAACATCAGTGGATATTGACTTCAATATGAACATGGTGGCTACTGTTCATCAGGAAAACTTCCTTTCCAATGAAAGGAACAAAACCAAGCTCATTACTATGTTAGTTCAGGCCTTGGGTGCAAGAGGTATTCAGTATACTATAGCCAAAGGAGATACTGACTGCAGTATTGTCAGAGGTGGGTGGCTCTGCCTCTCATTAAACTATGGTGATAGTAGGTGAAGACAGACCTGCTCGTCTTACTTGTGGCACTCACCCCACGAGACACGAATGTGTTTTTTATAAGGCCGGACGGGGCAACACAGAAGACAGGCTCTACTCTTCACAACATCTTCAGGTCTTATCAATCAGCCAGTACATTCTCTTCATCCATAGTTTCTCAGGATGGGACACTATGTCAGAGATTTATGGTAAAAGCAAAGCAGCAATAGTACAATGTTTCCAGCGGTATGCCAATGAAACAACAAACATCGCCAAAGTTTTTTAGGACTCCAAATCTTCACCAGGAGATATTGCTGGAGGTGAGGAACGAATGTTCCTGCTCATGTTCCAGGCCCCATCAAGTGTGCATGATCTCAATCACCACAGGTACCTTTCGTTTTTCTTTGCTCGTACTGACCCCATTAAGTAAATTTAATAATTTATATAATTCATTAATATTCAATAATACGTTATACACTATCTGGCCAAAAGTATCCGGACACCCCCCTAAAGAAGTGGATCTAGCATGTAACGTAATTTGATGCGTAACCGAAAGCTATAAAAGTATTAGTAGTTTACAGTGGAGGGCCCGGCCCATGTACTGTAGTCACCACTACTCTTCCTGAAGCTCCTGAAGCTAAGCTATTGGTAGTGGTTTGTCAGGTCATGTTTATGCGTTTGTGAGACGATGAGTAAGTCAAAGGAGCTTAGTGACTTTGACATGTCGCTCCGTGATCGTGGCATTATAGTGGGATGCCACCTTTGTGGGAAATCAGTTCGTGAAATTTCGGACATTCTACAGAAGCTAAAATGATAGTGAAGACTTTGACTTGTATGAAACTTTTTCCGAAGTATCATATTGACGGCTTTTAATATATAGGAAAGCAGTTGATGAAATAAATTATATATAATCTATTTAATGTAAGTACTTGTTGTTTGAACCTACTTTTGATAACCATTTTCTGATTATATGAACAACTTTTATACATTTTGGTTTGTTTTCTTACTTCCTCCTTTGTACTACAAGTGTTTTTCTGTATATTATGGGCATTATACGTACAGGTATACATAATTTATTATTTATATGGGTTATGAATACTATACGTATCTTATTAAACAGCATACAAAGTGATTAAGAGAGTTACAGACCATGGAAACGAAACTTGAGTGACGAGCATTTTACAAGCAAAATGTTGAAAAGAACTCCCTAAACTTCAAAACGCTCTAACTATTTACCTGGTGAAGATAAATTAGCATAACACATATATTTTTGAATGAAATTTTTCGCTCTACAACTTTCTCTATCACGAGTTTTCTGAGAAATGGAAGGGGAAAGAGTTAGAAGAGGAAGTTTGACGAGATACCTGAACCGCTACCACTTTTTTTGAAAAATTTTCATATTCAATGGCTCATATCTCAAAAACGGTAACAATTGGGTACAAACATGGATATACCATTTGGAAGGGAATTTTATAAGCTTTAATTTTTGGGCTGACATTTTTCTTTGCGACTCACCGTTTTCGAGATAAACGCCAAAAACTGAAAAAAGTGACCTCTGGACACCCCCCCCCCTCCCACGGTGCCTGAAATCGAGGGGACTTTATTAGGCGTTGCTCAGGGGACCATCCCTTACACATTCCTGATAAAATCTCAATCCCTTCATTTAATGCATGATTCGCCGCCATTTTGATCTAATTTGACTGGACTATTACTATAAAAGAGTAGTTTTGAGCAATCAGTGCAAAGCGTAAACCTAATTAAATAATATATGTAATCAGAACCAATGGGGGGGGGGTTATAACCCCCATCAACCCCCCCTTGCGTACGCCACTGCTGTAGTAGCGCCATTTTTCTGATTTAGCATTGTCTTTGCAAACGGCCCTCGGAGTAGTAGGTAGCGAAACTGTGGAAGAGTTATATACAAATAATATTATATACATTCTAAACAGGTTCTAATGTTCGCAAGTGATGATTGTATCGCTCGAACCCGTATGTTTCGTATCGTAATATTGAACAATGTTTGTTCAAATTAACTTATATTTTACTGAACACTGCAGTCTTAACTGACGATGAGTCGAGATTTCTCTGGGCCATGCTTACAATTTTCTTCCGTGCAGAGATTGATCATTGTATTCGAGTTCATGTTGTTGCAAAAACTTTTTAAAGTAGTAAAAAAAAATGACAATTACACAAGAAACTAAATTCATTGAGCTATTACTTAACAGATGAGCAAGAATTTCACCAGTTCCTTTAAAACGAAAGTTGCGTGCATAGCCATCTTGATTACCGGAACATTTTTATTTTTTTCCAAGCAGCCGCACGCTATAGTGATTTTGAAGGGACGCTATATCAAATGGTTATGTCGAACGGCCTAAATCTTTTTTTCGTGGTTAGTGGAAGAGAAAGTAAAGCAATCTACGGTTTCGGCAGGGTTTTTAAATTTCTAAGATTTTTTTGTGTCGAGGGATAAACAATTCTGGATGTCTAGTATTGGGTGCAGCTATGCCGCAAACGATACTCGTAGTTATCTGTTTTTGACTCTATCGTTTTCGAGTACACGCTGCTGGTAAACCACATTCCTCGAGACCAACAAGGTTTACAATTTTTGTCGACGCTTGGTAGCAGCTGATTGCAATGGCTGATTATTGCACAAGCGCAGGAAGCGTGCGCTAGGGGCTTCCCAAAGTTAGCAGCTTCAAGAAGAGATACATTTTGCGAACCTCGGGCACAGATACCATCTTTATCTAAACCAGGGGTCGGCAACCTTTTTTACTAGGAGGGCATATTTCAGAAACGCGGACTTCGGCGGGCACCACTGGAGGAAGAGGAGGCATTGGCGGCTCCCCCCCCCCCCCCCCCCCAAATAAAAAAAAATAATGCCCGGCGTATTTTTTTTCCATATAATCGTAGACCTAATACTAAATAAGTTTAAATTTAAAATGAGACGATGTTTATTTCTTATATATATATATATATATATATAACCCTAAGTGCGGACGTTGCCCCCCCCTCCCTAAAAAAAATGACTGGAGCAGCCCCTGAGAGGAGGGGGGGGGGTTAATATTTAAACATGAAAATATTAATGCGACATAAATTTTTAATTCATAAATTCAAATTTTAATTTAAACAAAATCTTAAAATTGATAATGCGATATTTGGCGTTGCAAATCTGCGTCCAACTCGTTGTAATGTGGCACTTAAGTCGAATTCCCAGTTCTCGGGCAATGGTCCGAATGAGTGTCAGTGAGGCTTGATCGGTACTTTGATTTTAAGTATTTCATATTGGAAACCAAAGATTCACAAGTATTTGTTGACGCTCAAAGGGAGTTCAATTTCAAAGAACGTTTTCTCAACAATGTGAAGCTATTTCCATTCACAAAATTCCAGAATTTTTCTTCGTTATGATGTAATTTTAATTTAGTGTCATTTCCTATATTTATAATTTCCAATTCTATCCTCCGTATTGGAAATATCAAAATATGTGGCGATTTTATGAGTCACATCGTCCTCTGTATGAGAGAGAGGATTAATTAAAAAACATCAAAAATGCGTGCAAATCGTAGAATTCTTCAAATCTGGTATTAAATTCTTCCAATAAGGAATCAAAATTTTTTCAAATTGATAGGTGGTAGCATTTTTATCGTAGTTATTTTCTATCACCATTTTGAAATTTTGGAAATGTGATAATTTTTTTTCTCCATATGCGATTTCAAGAGCGGCAATTTAGCTTTAAATGCATTTATCGTACTTGTCATAGAAGCAATATGATGATTTCTACCCTATAGTTTCAAATTTAGTTCCTTCAATTTTACAGTTAAATCAGTTATAGAAAGCCTAGCCCAATTAACCAAGGTTTTTGCTCTAATTCTAAACAAATTTCATTCACCTGTTATAATGAATTTAAAAACCGCTCAAGTACCTTTCTTCTACTGATCTCTCTGAATCAAATATTTAACCTCAAATAATCAAAAATTTCTAAACTCAAATACCTAAAATTTAGATATTTGAACGGCGGGCACCGCGTTGCCAACCCCAGATCTAAACAATTTGCCGTTCATAGAATGACAAACATTTACTTTCTAATGACCAATACGATTTCCTCTTCGACCGTGAGAAAATATCTTAAGTAACAAAGAATATTTATTAATAGTATTTGCACAAGGGGTCCTCAAACCTAGATTGAGCTTGGTGCCCTCCAAATGCTTCATCCGTCACTGGCTGGCTGGTTGGTTGGTTGGATTCCTGATGACTGAACACATCGGTCACAAAGGGGGAAAAAAAAGACGGTATGCGTCTCATTTTGATAAACTTTGGATTCCTATTTCCGTCCCTCCCCAGAATTTACGGCATGGAGTCTTTCCCCCCTCAGGTAATGAAACAGTTGAAGAATTTAGGTTTAGTCGGAAGTTTTGGAATTTACTCGAGAAATCTTGGGTACAGTCGGCGATTAGGGGAAAGTTATCGAAAAAATTTTAGATTTATTTTGAAATTTGCAGTTTCGATTGGAAAAAATTCTATGATGAATTGTGACGTTGGTAGTATTTATTCCAAACGGTTTGAAAAAGATCGGAATGACGATGATAAACGTAAGGGGGTAATATTCAGTTTTAATAATAATCAGAACTTGAAGACTAATTTTCCACGTTCAGTCAGAATTATTTTCGTTTTGCCCCCTAAAGTATGGACTGGATACTTTCAGAACAGTCTGAAATTCTCTAGTTTAGTCTGATAAAAAAGATACTGCACAGTTTTAAAAATTAGGGAAATTTTTTTATGAAAATAGAGAACAGTTTCAAACATTTAAAATTTATCAAGTTCCATAGAATTTGAATTGCTCAGTTTGATTTGTCAGAGGAAATTGTTTCAGATAAAAAAAAAAAGACACGAATAACGGTTTCAATTGGAAAATAGAGAGAAGGTCTGAATGTACTTAAAAATAAGTAAAGTAGGAGCAGAATTTTAAAGCTGTGTTGCTAACGAACGCTGTTTTAACGAACGCTTTTCTTGCCGGGTTGCGATATGTTTTTTACTCCTTAGGTATATGATAACTTAAAGGAAGAAGCTTGAATTTTTAATTTTTTTAATCAAGGAAAGTTGCTTATTGAGTTAATAAATTAGTTGTTGAAACGTTCCGCCATGATGTGTGCCCTAGATTATGAAAGTGGTTTAAGTAATTGTACCAGTGATTACAAAAGTGGTGTAAGTCTTATATTTTTCGCTTCGATACATATTTAAAAGTTTGAGTTTGAACAAACTGAAAAATATTTTTATATTATAAAACAAAATATTTCAGAAAATATTTACGGTTCATATTCTTAAATTTTTGCAAAGACTGCTTCAGATTACGGGCAGTCTTAAAGAATACACAACGTGAAAAGGCTACGAAACTCTTTATTATTATTATTATTATTATTATTATTTATTATTATTATTATTATTATTTTTAGATTCTTGACTTACACCACTTTCGTAATCACGACACAATAACTTCGACCATTTTCATAATCAAGGGCACATATATTTCTTATGAAAAAATCCTCCGTACTTTTAGTAAGTAAACCGTGTACCCTTGGCAACAGGGACTGTTGGTAGTCCTTTCAGAGTAATTCCTCATGGTACTATCAATGTTTATTTGGTTGCAACGTTTACACTTTTGTGTATTATCAGAGGAATGCAACCCTTTGTCTTCCGTAATGTCAACATCAAGAGGGTAGGGGAACAACAGCTGTTTCTAATTGTAAAGACCGCAAAAGAAAGGAAACCAGCGAATTTCAGCTAGTGTCCACATACTACTTAATGGAGTTTCAGAAAATGCGACACAGAATTGCGACACAGTTTAGAATTGCGTTACAGTTTAAAACTGAACTAATTATGCGTAAAATAAACAAGGTTTAAGCCCTTTAAAAAGTGCAAACGAAGCTGTTTACCTTGTTATCCGATAATCTATAAGCGCTCTCACTGGCGAACATAATCAGCTTAAATCCTGGGAATTCTTCGTGAATAGCTAAAGCTTCATTAATTTTGGCAACTTTCCGTCAAACTCATCTCTTCTGTTCGTTTCCGGAGTAGAAAATGACTACACTGTTACGTAATTAGCATCCCCCCTAAAAAAAATATAAATTAAATAAATAAATAAAAATAAATTATTTCGTTTGGCTTTAAAGATTAAAATTAAATAAGCAATGATTTCTCTTTCTCTGTTTTTTTTTGGAAGGGAAGGAGTAGTTTGGCTTTAAAGATTAAAATTAAATAAGCAATGATTTCTCTTTCTCTTTTTTTTTTTTTTGGAAGGGAAGGAGTAGTAATTGTCCTTCAAGTTATTCACCTGTGAGAAATATGAATAAAATTTAGATTAAAAAAAAGTAAAATAAGTAGTGATTGTCCTCAAAGATGTTCACACTTGTTGAACAAAGTTGTTGAACAAACTTTATTCATGTACACATACTTGTTGAACATGAATAAAGTTTGGTTTGGTGCGCTACGGTCAATTTTTGCTACACGATCGGGACCTACTGCAAAAAAGCCGATTCCGAACTGCTGCAAACGTCCATGCCAAGAACGGGATTCGAACCCTCAGACTTTGGTACTGAATCAGGGCCCGATTTAGAAAATTCTTGACTATAGGCACAACTCGGTATGGGGGGTCCCTAATACTGATGTGGGCGTAAAATTTCAATATTGACACACAAAAAAATAATCATAAATCATTGTGAAAGTACCATTTTACCAAGAATTGGCTATTTGAAGCGTAGAAGTGTAGAACATTATCAAATAACTAAAAGCGATACAAAATATTAACCTCATCATTAAAACACCAATACAATGCAACCAGAAAAACTTATTAATCCCTTATATACACTATAACATACATATATGATGAACTATACATAAAAGTATACATATGATGAACCAATCAATCAATCAAATTTGAAAGGATATATAGAAAAAATTGCTATTAAAAAAGGTAAAATTAAAAAAAAATTTGAATTGGGATTTTTTTTTCTTTTTAAAATTAAAATTTTCGGGGAGTCCCTAGGCCCGGTAGGCTGGGCCTAATGGAAAATCAGGGCTTGTACTGAATGCTAGCGCCCTAACCATTCGGCCATCAGCCGGCTGAGTTAAAGAATAAGTAAAAGCTAGGTAAACATATAGATAAAAAGTTAAATAAGTACTGTTGTGAGGCAAACTTACATTTTTGCTGAAATCTCTTGTTAATGAATCATAATTATGTAAATTTAAGAAGAATCTT
This sequence comes from Dolomedes plantarius, assembly GCA_907164885.2. Classification (NCBI taxonomy): domain Eukaryota; kingdom Metazoa; phylum Arthropoda; class Arachnida; order Araneae; family Dolomedidae; genus Dolomedes; species Dolomedes plantarius. The sequence goes on along the minus strand of OU015499.1, from coordinate 35,204,599 downwards.
TTAGAATTTCACAAGGAAAGTTCAAATTTCATGAAATATTCAACATGGACATATAAAAGATTCTAAAAATACATAAAGATAAAATACTGTAGCGTAAAGGTAGGAGATCCAGGCCCAGATTTCCGCATGGGCAAGTGGGGCACTTGCCCAGGGCCCCCAAAATTATGGGGCCCACCTAATTTAATATTAAATTTTACATATTTTTGATAATGTGGTTTTTTGGTTTATACAGTAAACAGGGGCAGTGGGAGATACAGAAAAAAAATCCTGGGTGGGGCACACTATAGCAAAAGCATACTTACATCCATAAGAGTTTCTCGTTTATTTATTTCATTTTTTTTTGGTGGGGGGGTGGAATAACTTCAGACTGATTTATTTTGAATTTCAAAAGAAAATTTCATGAATTTATTTATTAACATTAAAAGTAAATTAATAAATTAACTCTTATTATTATTATTACAATTATCTTTCAAATTTTTAACTTGTTGGTCGAAAATTTTTTGAATTTCCGGTCCTAACTTATGGGGAACCTGAGTGAGTGTCCCACATGTTCATGTGGAAATCAGGTCCGGGAGGGGGGGGGGGGCATGTACTCCCCTCTGGATCTGTCCTTGGAGGGGGCCCCCAAAGTCTGATTTGCCCAGGTCCCCATTCGGTCAAAGTCGGGCTCTGAGGAGATCTAAATTAATGTTTTCTTATTTTCTGCGTTCTAAACTTTACAATCTATTTTTAGGATTGTACAGAGTAACTGTAGTTTATTTCCTAGTGAATTTCTTTAAAAACTGTGCCTCTTGTAATGTATGAAACTAAACGTTTTGTTTTACTATATTTACATGTGAAAGAGAGAGAGTTTTGAGAGCTTTTTTCTTCTTCTTTGATTTGAAAAGCTTCTTCTGCAGTCTTCTGAATGTAGCAACGTTAACAGTATAATAATCAAATTTAAATATTCGGTATAAGAAGTGTTCTCATGCAAACTTTTCTGTAATTGTGCAATAAGCCTCCAGGACTTAGGTCCTGTTCACTTAGAATCCGTCAGCGTCAGCGTTAAGGTCTGTTCACATAGGAGTCCGGTAGCGGAAGCGTAAAAGGAAAGATGGCACTGAGAAGGTTAGTTTGGTTAGGTTTGGAGCACTACGGTCATTTTTTGCTACACGAGGGCTAATTAGACCGGGACCTACAGCTTAAAGCCGATTCCGAACGGCTACAAACATCCATGCCAAGAGTGGGACTCGAACCCACAGACTCCGGTACCGAATGCCAGCGCCCTAGCTATTCGGCCATCGTCCGGCAAAGGCGCTGAAAAGGAAATAAACCAATCATAGGCGTTAAAAATTTCGATGCGAATCGTTTGGAGGTTTGTCATTGGTTAAATATATTTCAATACTTTAACGCTTCCGCTACCGGATTCGTATCTAAGGGCCTGTTCACGTTGCGTTGCGTTAAGGAAAAGATGACGTTGAGACGAAAATAAACCAATCATATGCCTCCAAACGATTAGCAATGACATTTTTAACGCCTATGATTGGTTTATTTTCGTCTCAACGTCATCTTTTCCTTAACGCTACGCAACGGACTCCTATGTGAACAGGTCCTTACTCGTATTGAAATATATTTAACCAATTGCAAACATCCAAACGATTAGCAACGAAATTGTTAAGGCCTGTGATTGGTTTAAAATATGTCAATACGAGTAATGCTGACTCTGCGGGATGCTATGTGAACAGGCCCTATGTCTTCCAGTTTTCATACTTTAATGTAAAAATTTTGTCTTAGAGACTGATTGTTCTCTGCTGCCTTAAGTATCACTCTTACACGCACAGAATCTCCAGCTTCAGTACATAATATCTGATTTTTCTTATGTTCCATTGATACTTTGATTAAATATGATTGCAACAGGATTTGTAATCTATAAGGTTTATGAATATCCTCGCAGGAACAATTCCCACTTCTAAGCCGACGATCGGTGAACTGATTAAAAGAACATTAAGTTTCCCAACAAAAAGATAAGAATGGCAACAAGTTTCAAACTATGCCATTAGCGCCCCCTGTAGAAAAACAAAACATTCACGAAATAGTTCCGTGAATTTTACTCCTATTATTTTCCAGTTGTCTGGTTGAATCGGTCTTGAATCTTCTTACTTTACAATTTAATCCTAAAGCAAAGAAACAAAATCTGGGCGAACTTATAATCCCGGTCTCCAGTTGTTACGTCAGGAAACTGCGATGAAAACATTTTTGTTCCCAACAAAACAAGAGAGGTAAAAAAATACTTGTCGGTAAATATAGGTTTAGATTAAAAAAAAAAATTTCATTTACGACCGCCCCCCCTTTTTTAACATATAATCACGTAATTACCAATGGTCCACTGCCAATGGTAAAATGATTAAGGCATCAATAACTATACGTGTGTAATTTTTTTTCGTAAGTTTGCTTTTAGCGAAATAAAGTCGACGTGAATCAAATTTCAGATCCGAGCAATATGATGCTAGAAACGTAGAGAAATCCACAAATATAGATTTTAAAATATACTTTTTTTTGCTTGTTTGTTTGTAGATTAGTCACAAGCGGAATACAATTTTTTTTCGTAATGCACACAGTAAACGGAAATATCAAGTGAATGCACAGAGATTTTATATGTATTAGCTAGTCTGACAAATCGTCAAATTGGTCCTATGAATAGGGTTGCCAGAATATCTCTTTTAAACAGAACATATCCTTTTTGGGGGTTCACTCTCTTTTTTTAATCTGATCTTTATTTGCCCTCTTTTTTTTTTTCTTAGTTACTTTTTGTCCATTTTTTGAATACCGCAGCGTCCTCTTTTGTGAATAAAAAATATTTAAAATGACAATGTTGTCATAGGCTTGGATCAATACCTATGACAACTGAAATGTCAAGGCATTGATCCAAATAAATTTTTCTTTCAGGGTGGTGGTTAGATTTTAGAGTATTAGGAATTTAAATTTACTGTTTTATTTGTATTTATAAAGTTTTTGTTTCATTTGAAAACGTGAATTATATTTAAATAAAAACGTTCTTTTTTTACAAATTATATTTTTATTCATGTAATAAATATAAATTATTGTTGATGTTTGTGAATAAATATGTTCTCTTTGTATAAGTTCAACTTCAGGCCACCCTTTCTCTGAATCATCACGAAAATCTCTCATTCGGAAAACATGACGTGAAAATTTCCCTTTATATTCACTTATAATCTTAATTACTACATCGTCTGCACCCATCCATAACCAAATTCGCCTTGGTAAGCTGATCGTATCATTGACAACATACGCCTCAATGACTGTTAAGTAGCTAGTGCATTAGAAATCGTTTGCTTCATGAGCGTCTTACTGTACGCAAAACTTACATGGACGATTACGCACTCTTACTGTTTCATGATCATTCTATTTTTTTTATTATACTCCATTATCAGTCAGTATGAGTACATAAAAGAGATATGCTCACTTACTCGTGTTGTAATTTTTATAGACTTAAAATAATTTAAGACAAAAAAGCCATTAAAATGTAAAAACAGCTTTTATAACCGAAGAGTTATAATTTTTCTCTCATTTATACATTGTTTACGTAATCACTTGTACGCAAAAGAACGTCATATTACATTTTGCTATATCATCAAATAAGGACGTTTTTTGCAGTCGTCTGTCGGATAGCTCTTAGATCAACATTGTTATTAAGAACATCATGATATCCAACGGTAAATATTTAGTTTTAACCTTTTTTATAATCTTTATTAATTTATCATATTATATTATACTTTTATATATGAACGAACGCACACACACATATATACATATATACGCATATATATATACTATATATATATATATATATATATATATATATATATATATATATTTGTATATATATATATATATATATATATATATATATATATATATATATATACAAATATACATACTACATATTACATATATGCCTATATACATACTAGCGGTTAGCCCGTCAAAAATGACGTGTAAATTGATAAAAATTAAAATTAACATCTGCGAAGTCAATATTATTTGTGTAATTAATAGCTTCTCTACTTTCTTTTATTTAAATTATACACATTTTTAATTATTTAAAATTATGCAATATCAGTACTATTATGATCCATTTAAGATACAATTTTTTAAAATTTAAATAAAATCTGAACTCCACATAATAGCATCAATTTACTTAATTCTATTACATGTATTAATTATGAAATATTAAATTCTGTCTGTTAACAGTCTGCTGCACGTATTCGGTTTAGCTATTCCTGACTTAGTCTTGAAAGCCATCTACATTTCCGTTCATTGGCCTTACGGCGCTTTTTAGCAATGGGACTTTCGTCAACATTCCTTTTAAATGTATTTCATTGCGCTCTAAGTAAATGTTCCAGTAACGCTAAATAATTAATACAAAAAAATTAACTGAGTTGTTTCATAATTTTAATTCATAAATGAACACGCGCCAAATATAAACCATTGAAGTGTTCGGTATTTTTCATTTAATGATGTTGCAAGTTGAAAAATATTTTTATATACGTATTTTGTTCGAGAGGAAAATATAATCTATATATATAAAACAGTTCCGTAACTGACTGACTGACTGACATATAACGCACAGACCAAACCGCTGGACCCAAAAGGGCTGAAATTTTGCATGGCGATTTTTCTTATAGTGTAGGGGTGCACTAAGAGAGATTTTTGAAAAAAAAATTCTTAGATTTTTTTAAATTAAATTTTTAAGCTGTTTTTGTAACATTCTTTAAAGTTTGCATTTAAAATAATAATGCGAGGGTTATAAAATTTATATCACAAGAAAGATCATAAAAATTCAAATCTTTACCTCCATTTTCTGATTTTTGGTGAATTTTTAAAGATTAATTTTTAGAATTTAATTTATTAAATGTTGATCACGTGGTTTCTTCTCTTTTTGTGATACTTTAAATTAATTGTGCGGCACGTGCGTAACAACGAAATAGACAAAAAAAAAATTTTTTTTTTCTTCCTAATGCGGCAGACGATTGGACATTATCCAAAAAAATATTAAAATACAGTAAAAGAAATGTTCCTCAAACTGTACTATATTAACTGTACTATATTCTTTAGGATGTTCTATAAGATTTAATTTGAATATTTTCTTCTACAATACTTTGTCTATAAAACTATCCGTTACGATTTTTTTATAAATATTTCTTTTCGTTTTTTTTTACATCAATCGCATATATTGATCGTTGTATGTATTATATATATATATATATATTAAAAGTAATATTAAAAATAAGAAATCGAACACAAATCGTTATAAAGTACTATTAAAAGTAATACTAAAAATACATTATTAAACAGAAATTAAAAACATTATCATCGTAATAGAATGCTTTACATAAAATCACATGAAAGCCACATGTAAGCACATGAAAGTCACGTGTGTTGGAATTTAGAGATATTCAATTAAACACTTTTAAAAATTTAAGAAAATGTTGCGGTTATGTTAGGTATTTACTTTGAAAAGCACGCTTTGAAAGCAGACGGTTTTGAACATATCACTACGCATGCGTCGAATTTGCAACTTTCCGAAAATACTAAATTTGACATTCTTGTAATATCTGGTTAAAATATATATTATATGGTTAAAAATATAAATATATACAGATGGTGGACAAAATAATACGAACACCTGTGAAATAATGGAAAATCTTTATTAATAGGGGGTTGGACCACCCTTTGACAGAAGTACAGATTTAATGCGACGTGGGATAGATGCATAAAGGTCATGGACAATATTTAAAGGAATATTAAGCCATTCCTCCTGCAGAGCGGTCTCTAATTCCGAAAGTCCGGATGGAGGTGGAAATCGGGAACGAAGTTTGGACTCCAAATATTGCCATACATGTTCAATAATATTCAAGTCCGGAGACTGAGGGGGCCAGGCGAGATGTTCAACTGCATCGTCATGCTCTTCGAACCATTCTTGAACACACCTAGCAGTGTGGATAGGGGCGTTGTCGTCTTGAAAAAGCGGTCGCTCTCCAGGGAATACAGTCTGGACAAAAGGATGTACATGATCCCCTAGAACGCTTAGATAGTGATTGGATTTGATCCTCCCATGCAGAATAACAAGTGGCCCAAGACCGCGCCAAGATATCGCACCCCATACCATAATGGAGCCACCCCCTGGCTTCACAGTCGGCAAGAGGCGTTCAGGATGAAACGCTTCTTTGGGCGTTCTCCAGACATAAACACGTCCGGTCGTCTGAAATAGGGTGAATGACGATTCATCTGACCATATTACCTGTTGCCACTGCTGTGGGGACCAGCCTTTATGATCTCTGCACCATTGGCGTCGCTTGAAAGCATTAGTTGCTGTCACCAAGGGTTTACGAATTGCCACTATGCCATAAATGTTCACAGCATGAAGTTCCCTTTTGACAGTTTTTGTTGAAACGGAGTCCTGGAGATGACTGTTCATTTCGGATATTATCTCGGATAACGATTGCTTGTGCTTTCGAGCTACTATGCGATTCAAGACCCGTCTATCCCTATGAGCAAGCTTGGACTTTCGGCCACTGTTGTGCTTTGAAGACGTCGTCTTACCCTCTTTCGTGTACGCTGTCATAACGGCTGATACCGTACTCCTTGCAAACCCCAAAAGGTTTGCTGTTTCCGTAACCGATGCTCCACTTAAACGCGCTCCAACTATCATTCCTCTTTGGAACTCTGACAGGTCTGACATTTCAACTTATCACAGACAGTTCGATAGAAGCATGCAACGTAGGTGACTGCTGTTGAGAGACTGATACCTTCCTCTTCACGCTCACTAGGTGGCAGACTTCTGTTGCAGGTGGCGCGGCTGTACTGCAGGTGTAAAATACGTCATACTTTTTCACAGGTGATCGTATTATTTTGTACTCCATCTGTATATTAAAAATAATATAATGATAAACTGTTTTACTGTAAAAAAGATTCACCGATTCAATTTTTCTTAAATTAACGACGATGAATGAATCATAGTGAATGAATGACTCACTCGTGTTTACATTTTCAAGTTCTGAGTATATAAAATGAATACTTCTTATTAATTTAAATGAAACACTATGATAACTCGAAAGGTGGCGGGAAAGAGATAATTTTCTAATGAATATGAATATCACATCGAAAATGCGTTACAAGGAAAGGATATTTTATGCTGAGAACAGTTTTAAACGTTGGCGAGCTGTTTTGAAATTGTCATAACCGTTTATTACAGCCGTCTAAAAATCGAAAAAAAGTTGCTTTGTGTCTATATTGCGTTGTTTCTAATAAATTATTTGGGTTTAGATAGCAAATAATCTTTTTTAACTTTACTTTTAACTTGTTAATCCAAACTCATAAAACAAAATGGATGCCATAGGCTGATATATTTATGAAGCGGTCGCTCCGGAAGCATTCCAGAGGAACAGAACTGGGCTATTATTAGGATAGATGTACGTATCTAATGAATATATAAATGTCTATATCTTTATATTTATATCTATCTTTATCGGCTTGTGGCGGCCCAGTGGTACAGCGCGCTGGTTTTCGGTGCTGAGGGTGCTCAGATCGAATCCTGGCGTTGCGCCACGAAAAATGCCGTTCGTGTCGTCCCTTCATAGGGGTTAATGCTGTCCGCCTGTATGGCGCTCCCATAATAAAATGGGCAGTAAAATTGCGGCGTAGTATAGGCGAATGTTTGACGACAAGTGCCTCCGCATTGGAATATATATATATATATATATATATATATATATATATATATATATATATATATATATATATATATATATATATATATATATATATATATCTTTATCTCTGTCTCTTTCTCGATCTCTTTATATATATAAGTGGTGCCTTGACAAATTTAATTCGTTCCGTGTCGGAGCTCGTAACTCGAATTACTCGTATGTCAACTCAATTTTCCCCATTAAAATGAATTAAAATGCCCTTAATCCGTTCCGGGCCCCCAAAAGCACGGCAATTTATTGTTACATGTTTTTAAATAAGGAAAATGTATTTATAAATAGCGAATATTGTATTAAAACACAATACAATAGACTGTACTGCAATAAACTGGTTTTATTAAGTATAATGTACAACATTTACAATGGAGATCAGACGACATGAAGATGCTGATGGAGATTGAGGAGAAATGCTGAACTGAGTAATTGAATCTTATTCGCTGATTTTTCCCTTTTCGCAACGCTTTCCTCACTTTCATCTGCAGGGGTTTGAGATAAAAGATTATCCAATTAGGTCTTTTTCATCCCCCCTTTCAGAATGTTTTTGAAGTGAGAGGTTGGACGCTGTTCGGTCTCGGAGGGCGACTCAAGTTTGGGCAGAGCAAGCTGCCCCGTATGGTAATTGCTGAGAGTTAATTTCTCGGTTTAAGACTGAAAAGTTTTCTTAGACTAAGATGTATATAGTTGTATAATAACTGTACATAAACGTTGTAAATGTTATATGTTTCTCGTGTGCTCATTTGACGAGAACGTTACATGGTGTTCGTTCCGCAAACTATCAGTGGCGTACCTGAAGCTGGCTCGTAACCTGAATTTTAGCTCGCAACTCAAGGCAAAAAAAATGGCCGGGAGTGCGGGATTTAGAAATATCCAATACCTGGAAAAGAATCTTTGTACATGGCTAGAAGACTAATATCATTTCTAGATGCTTTAAAGTAAGAGGACTGTTCTATATTAGAAAAGGGAAATTTCAGAATAAGCATTACGCAAAATTTAGTAGTAAGCACATTTTTGTTACATCTAAACATCTCTCTCTCTCTCTCTCTCTGTGTGTGTATGTATATATATATATATAAATATATATATATATATATATATACACATATATATATATATATATATATATATATATATATATATATATATATATATATATATACATACATATATATATATATATATATATATATATATATATATATATATATATATATATATATATATATATATATATATATATATATATATACACTAGACGGGCTTCGCCCGTCTAGCCGGTCGGTTTAGGGACCCGCTGCCTTCAGCAATCATTGGCAGAGAATGGAAACACTAAAAACAACTACTGGTAACCTCTGAAGAGAAGATCCCTGAGAAACTCGTCACTCGGGGAGAGTTCTTTTTCGATGAGGGGTGGAACGTTAAAGCGAAGGTCAACGAGAGAGGAAGAGATTGTCACCAAACATCCCCCACTTTTCGCCAAATATCGGCATTTGTCCCAAGGAAGAGTCGAACAGGTGTTTTCTGCCGATTGACAATGGTTTAGTCTAAAGAAAACGCAGTGTTTACAAGAAACAGATGGGGAGAAATACACATCTGCAGTTACAATTGAAAGGAAATTTTAAACACTATTGGAACTATTATACCTTTTGGAATATTAACTGCCGTGATGTGCTGTATAATCTAAAATGTTTAAATGCTCATTTCTGAAGTCTATTTTCCAAGGTATAAATTTGCAACCAAGCAAAACATCTTTCCCGTCTTTATTAGCCATAATTTTGGCCAGTTTAAAAGTTAACAAAAACCAAGTTATGAGAAAATATTTCAAAGAGGGTGAAATTAAAGTTTGAAGAAAATTTTCCTTATTCAAATTGCGAAAAATGGGAAAATTTTATAGTGTTGATAAGTTAATTGTGAATTTTGATTAGGAGAGGTCATTAGGGTAGCACACTTTAAAGGGCAGGGCCGACCTTGCCAGTTGAACCTATTTGATCTGGAAAATTAAAAATATGTCTAAAATGAAATGGCTTTAACATATGAGCTGTTCTTTTTGAAAGTGGCATAAGTCCATTTTTCACGTATCGAGATATTTAAAGGTTTGTATTTGAATGAATTTAAAAATATTGTCAAACGTTAATCAATTCGAGTGATGTTTTTAACACTATACACCTTTTAAATTTTACTATGAAATAATAATTATTAAAATTATTTAAAAAATAAACGATTTTTTTAGCTCCAAATGGACTTATACCACTTTCAAAAATAACATATTATAAAAATAAAAACAAGTGGAAATTAAGTCCGTATTTTTATATACATTAGTTTCAGTGAAATGGATATTTTAATGTAAACTCTTACTTACCAACATCACTATCAGACCAAACTGACATATTATCGTATTTTTTATTGGTATGTGAACTCATTGTAACAACTGTATTAAATGTTATTTATCTAAAACTTTGATTTCCTGCTTTAATAAAAATATTTAAATAATACTCACGCTGCAATCTATTAGTATAAGAAACACAAACCAAACAGTAGGAATTGCGAAAGAAAACCAAACAAAATCAGTGAAATTACTTCTGACCACTTAATCAGAACAATAATACCGTTATTTTGTTAACGATGTTGTTTTTAAGACACTAGCTAAGTAATATATGCTAAAGCGTAGTGTACACTGAAGTCGTAATAATCAATAATAATTGCAATAAGCAAGTTGCTTTTATTATAATTATTAGGAATGGACTTATTCCACTTTAAAAAAAAAATTTTTGCGATAACATTTTTATAGCCAAAATTCTTTTGTTTACTTTATGAAAAAATCGTACGAAAAAAAGGTGTGTATATCTTACTAAAATCACCGTTAACTCATTTGTTTAAAGTGGACATACACCACTTTCAAATATTTTATTATGGGGGTACCATATAAGCGGACCAGCACTACCCCCTATAAATGGACTACATAAACAGAGGCATTTTCAGTGGCGCAAGGCCGGGATTCGATCCGAGCACCCTCAGCACCGAAGGCCAGCGCGTTGTACCACAAGGACGCCACAGGCCAGTGTGTAACTATATTTTTATCAAAATATCTGTATATTATATTTTTATCCCAATTTCTGCAGTTGGGCCCAGCAATAACTAAGGCCGGGGCTTTTAAAGTGAAGTTCTATTCCGAAATTTGGAGGGGGAAATTGGGGTAAAATTATACTAGAGTTGTGTCTTTTTTGCAGTCATTTTTTGACTGATAAAGAAACTGACAAAGCAATTTCTCTAAAACTTGGTGAATACGTTTATTTTAATGCAAGGAATAATGTATACTTCAAATTTATTATTTTTAATTGCATTAATTATTTAAAATTAACATGTTTTCAATTAAAAAAATGCATTTTTCAAAGTTTTGTAATTTTAATTTTAATTTAAAAAATTTATGTTTTTAATTGCTTAAAAATGGAGTATACGTTAAATATACATTAGTTTTACAACTTTATCAATAATTTTTGGGAATCTAGAACCAATAGTTTTGTTACAGTCTTGCGAGCAATGGATACAAGCCAAAACACAATTTTAAAATTTTCATCAAAATTAAAAATGGAAAATTAATTAAAATACCAGTTGTAGAACATTGAAATAATTATTCTACATAGAACATATATTAAGCTTTCAGTGGTAAAAATTTCATGTATTTATGTTTTGTAGGGAATGAGAAATAAAACTAAATGTGACATGATGCTAAATTGCACCTTCAGTAAAATAGTAAGACTCCCGAGACCCCTTAAATGAAAACAAAATTACCGAAAAAGATCGCGTCTCCTTTGGCGAAAGAAAAAATAACAGTTGCAAAACGAAAATACTTGAAATCTGTGTCTATAATAATAAATTTTTGTATGATCCAGTATTTATAAAAATAAACATGACTCTAAATTTTATTGAGGTTTTCTGAAACTCCCTTACATTACTTCGAGAAATAGTAAGTAATAAGATGCAGGGTAAAAAGTCCCAAAATACGTTGATTACATGAAAATGGAAATAAAAACATGCGATGGTTTTCTTAAAACCTAAATAATTAAAACCTTCATAATTTTCTTAATGCCTAAAGAGCGATAAATACTTTGCGCGGGAAATGGTACTGGGGTGTTGATTATCCCCGACCCCTCATTTTGAAAATCGACCTCCCGGAGGCAGTCACCTTAAAACCGGTCCCAGGTCTCTTCTCTCCAGAGGTGGACTGTAATAAAGGTATTTAAATTTTGTGGTTACGCATCCCATGTCCTGCAAACAGTCGCAAGCAGAAGAAATCCCCCCCCCCCCCGGCAAGCCGACGTTGCCCGGGATTTTAAGAATGTTTCTTTGTTAACCAAAATCAATTTTAAAACTAAACACAGTATAAATTACATAGCAAGAAAAAATGTGAAAGAAAGACCCTAAAATAAAACTGAGATTAAAATCAAAAGTGCAAAATTACAGAAAATGAAATGAGAAGTGTGTTTTAAAATTATAGAAATACAAAAACAAAATAAATTACTGAAAAAGTTTACCTTAAAACTCAGATTAAAATCAAAAGTGCAAAATTACAGAAAAGGAAACACAGTATAAATAAAAACTAAACACAACTTATATCAGAACTATAAATGAAAGACCCTGAAATAAAACTGAGATTAAAATCAAGAGAGCAAAATTACAGAAAATGAAATGAAAAGTATGTTTTAAAATTATAGAAATACAAAAACAAAATAAATTAACAAAATTACTGAGAAAGTTTGCCTTAAAACTGAGATTAAAATCAAAAGTGCAAAATTAAAGAAAAGGAAACACAGTATAAATAAAAACTAAACACAGCTTAAATAACCTAGAATAAATAACAGTATAAATGAAATATATATATACTAGCTTTATATACCCGGCGTTGCACGGGTGAACCCTTAATAAAGCTTACTTGTATGATATGTATATTTGTATTTTATGGCAATCTATACCCCTCTCCACTGGTCATCATCCCATCAGCATAGTATAATAACCCCCCCTCCCCATTCTAATGTCAGCATTAAAATGTTTCTTTCAATTTTGATAACCCACTGGATCCCGGCCCTTCGAGGAGTTTGAGGGCTTCCCCGTAAACCCTTGTGAAAATCGCCGGTTTCATAAACAAAGAATTACCTGACGTTGCCCAGGATAATAAAAATGAATGGAGTTAACCTGAGCTCTAGATGTATACGTACTAACAACCGAAATATATACAATTCACACACACACGCACTTTTCCACACTTCATTTAATTAAGTTTGATCTCTCTCTTTTCTCCTACCACCAATTTGGTGTTCAAAATGGTGATATATAGGAAATATAAATTATTCGATTGTTTCTAGCAATTTTTTCAAAATCTAAAGCGAATGTCGAAAAATCGTGACATTGATCGTGTTTGTTACATTTAATCGTGTTTGTTACATTTTAAATCAAGAATCTTATGGATATCTGTTTCCTTCTTTGAGATATGACGGAATATGTAAAAAACACGTAAAAACACGTTTAGCCCCCCTAACCCCGTGGGGGCCAAATTTTGAAAAATCCTTAAATTGGTTTTTAGGTATTCATATTCCTTAGATTTTAAAGCAAGAATCTTATGGATATCTGTTTCTTTCTTTGAGATATGAGGTAATATGTAAAAAATACGTTTTGCCCCCTCCCCCCCATGGGGGGACCGAATTTTGAAAATCCTGAAATTGGTTTTAATGTATTCGTGTTCCTTACATTTTAAAGCAAGTATCTTATGGATATCTGTTTCTTTCTTTGAGATATGAAGGAATACGTGAAAAACACGTTAAGCCCCCCCTCCCCGTCCCCTGGGGCCAAATTTTAAAAAATCCTGAAATTGGATTTAAGGTATTCGTGTTCCTTACATTTTAAAGTAAGAATCTTATGGACATCAATTTCCTTCTTTGAGATACGAAAGAATATGTAAAAAACACGTTTTGCCCCCCCCCCCCCTTGGGGGGCGATTTTTGAAAAATCGCTTCTTAAATAACGCCTTCAGCCCAAAAGTAATAAGCTCTTAAAATTTGATATCTGTATCTCCAATAGTTTTTGCTGGGTGTTGATTCCTTTATATATATAGATAAAACACGTAAAAACACGTTTAGCCTCCCTCTCCCCCTTGGGAGACGAATTTTGAAAAATCCTGAAATTGGTTTTTAGGTATTCATGTTTCTTACATTTTAAAGCAAGAATCTTATGGATATCGATTTTCTTCTTTGAGATATAAAGGCATATGTAAAAAACACGTTTTGCCCCCCTCCCCCCCTTGGGGGACGAATTTTGAAAAATCCTGAAATTGGTTTTTAGGTATTTATGTTCCTTACATTTTAAAGCAAGAATCTTATGGATATCTGTGTTCTTCTTCGAGATATGAAGGAAAATGTGATAAAACACGTAAAAATACGTTTTTCCCCCCTCCCCCCCTTGGGGGCCTAATTTTGAAAAATCCTGAAATTGGTTTTTAGGTATTCATGGTACTTACATTTTAAAGCAAGAATGTTATGGATATCAATATCCTTCTTTGAGATATGAAGGAATGTGCAAAAAACACGTTTTGCCCCCCTCCCCCCCTTGGGGGGCGAATTTTGAAAAATCGCTTCTTAAATGACGCCTTCAGCACAAAAGTAATAAGCTCCTAAAATTTGATATCTGTATCTCCAATAGTTTTTGCTGGGCGTTGATACGTGTATATATAAGTCAGGACTTCTTCCTTTATAGATATAGATATATACATTTATAATAAACCACTAAAAGCTGAAATAGAATTATATTTCTTCCATATAATTCTTATATGCATTTAACATTTTAATTTTTATTAAACAATTCTGTGATTATTTCAATAGCAGTTAGTTTCATTTAATTTCTTAATAAAGCACTCAATTGTAATCAGAACCGAAAGATGGCGTCACGGCCTTAACCCTCCCGTGAATAGAATCCAAATATCCAAATAAGATTAGAATCCAAATAACTCTAAAACTATTGAAGTAACAGATTAAGTGTACGCAGAAAAAGTTATCAGTTTTTAAAGCTCTTTCCAGATATGTAACATTTATGTACTTTCATGAAAAAAAAAATGCATCGATTTTGACATTTTCAAATATGGCGGCTGGGAGACTCTTCCATTTTCTTGACTCACCCTTCAAAAATTGTTGGTTTTTTATTAATTAAAAATTAACGGTAATAAAATTTAAAATTCGTTCTTCGAGGTGCACATGTTCAGACTATTCACTACCCGTGTGCCAAATTTCACAGTTGTAAGTTTTATAGATTCGTCTGTAGCCCGCACACACACACACACGCAAACATTCGCTTTTATTAATAAGATATATATATATATATATATATATATATATATATATATATATATATATATATATATATATATATATATATAATATATATATATATACATATATATATATATATATATATATATATATATATAATATATATATATACATATATATATATATATATATATATATATATATATATATATATATATATATATATATATATATATATATACTGTCCGACCGCGGAAGCAAGGTCCCTGGAAGCTGTTACGCATGCGCGAGAAAAGCTAGTCTACTTAGAAAATAGGGGAAAACGTCATATTTTCGGATGTGTTTGTTTATAAAATACGGAATGTATTTCAGACTGCTTTTTGTCCGCAATTTTAAAGTTATTTTTTAAAACTTTATTTTTGATCGAATATGTGAATAATAATTTCAAAATAATAAAAAGAAAGAAGCAAATCTATTTAAAAAATAGGAGTGTTATAGGAGTAGATATTTTCGGATTACATCACAATCAAAATTATCTAATGCTACGTTTTCGGTGGTTCTTTTTTTCTGACGTTTCCTCGGAGATTCAAATTTTGGAGTTTCTTTACCCTTTGCTTCTCTGCGTATTCTTTTTACTCTGGGCATGATATCCCGGTCATTTCACTAGCTCTCTTTAGGGATTGCGAAAGTGGAACAATAACATTTCCTTCTAGTGCTTCTTTATCACACAATTTAATTACATTGTGTATTATACGTTTACAATCACTACGGAACGGCTTATTCCGAGCAGTTGTGTTGGGTAAAGGATCCATTAATTTTAATATAATAATCAAAATAACAGACGAAGAAAAAGCAAGCAAGGGCAGTTAGAAACCGATTCTAAAGAATGTCGAAAGAATACGAGACTTTTCCCCCTCCTTCCTCAGCAGCCTTACCTACAGCGCGAATAGAATCGTCTTGGATCTATGCCAACCGCGGTTCTTCGTACTGTGGTCGGACAGTATATATATATATATATATATATATATATATATATATATATATATATATATATATATATATATATATATATATATACACACACACATCTATCCCCCAATTTACAAGGTAGATGTGTTCCACTACAGACCGTGTAAATCGAAACTGTGTTAAGCAAGACACAGCATTCATATTAAACAAGGGTATAGGGCCTGGCGCCCTCTATAGTAACGTCTTTTTTTGTGTGTGAAGGAGTCTGCCCGTTCTCCACCACCGTGACCCGGGGGGTCACGGTGGGGGAGAACGGGCTTGGCTCGCAGAGAGTGTAGGCGGTGCTCACAGGAGACCGGCCTTTCTGTATCTCGCATTGCTCTTAATACAGTATTTTAATGTTCTTGCTCATACTTGAGCCCTGTACATAATTGTCATATGCTTGTGTCTATGTGTAATAAACCAGGAAATCCTGCATCGACTTGTCTTCATTAAAAAACCGAATTTTTAACACGGGGACCGTCTGAAAGAGACAGACGCCGTCCTCGACAAAGGGGATAGGTGCAAGGAGTAGTTATGTTTATAATAACAGTGTAAAAATGAAAAGAGTTTATGCCGAAGTGAAGACAAAGAAATTTAAGTAATATGCAATGATAAATTAACGTTTTACCTCGTGTAGAATTGAACTACGAATGACAGTATGAAAATGAAGCAAAATCTACTTTGATGACGCCAAAGCTAAACGCAACGCAACGCGACGCAATGCACTTGTGACGTCTGTGCAGAGACCGGCGTGTAAAAGTCCGTTACATCCAATGTAGAGGAAACTAAGAACGGAAGCACTTAAAATAAGTGCGTGACACCTTGACGATGACTCGGTGAGGACAGAAGTTCGATTAAAAAGAACTCTAACACGTACAGGGGGAATTAATCCCTGGCGCCATCTATGGGCGGGGAGAGGAATCAAAAACTACCCCAGAACGGGGAGGAGAGTTAAGTTTGCCAAGGGATAAGACCTTGGAAAATTACGTTAATGACTAGGAAGCGATTAAACTATGAAAATAATTGAGAGAACTAAAGTAGGAATAAGAATGGTTAACATGTATACAGGTTAAATGGTTAATATGTATACAGTCATGTCTCGATATTCTTTTCCTTCGGTACTCGTCGCATTTCTTCGCAAAAAAAGAAAAATGCTTCGGTACTCGACGTTTGCTCGCCACACCTGCTGAAATGTTTTCTAAAATGGGTTGAATTACAAAATGTTGTTCAACAATATCACCCTGACAAAGCTCTATCAAGCTGAAATGTGGAATTATTTAATGATCAAACAATGACTCACTTTAGAAACATTTTGAAACGTCCCGCTGTTGGCATGGATGTTTGTAGCCGTTCGGAATCGGCTTTAAAATGTAGGTTTGCGATGTGAAGAAATTGAAGATAACTGAAGAGAATTAAACAAATTATTTGTGTTTTAAAAATAAATTTTAATTTTTTATGAAAACTTCTTATTCATTTTTAGCCTTTAATTATAAATAATCTCAATATTATCAACATTTTATATCTTGTCATAAAACGCAGAATTATTATTTCCAATTTGAAAAAAAAATAATTACAAAAGAAATAATTAAGGTTTAAAGAGACGTTGCACTTTATGCAACGCACGCCTGATGGTCTTACAAAAATTGGCGCGCCCGCTGAAGGGTTAAACATGCAAAATTTTCAAACTAGACAGACAAAATTTAAACCACTAATTAGATAAAATAAAATAAAAGTTATCTTCACTCAAACTTTAACTTCATATCTATATATATATATAAAACAGTTCCGTAACTGACCAACACCTCCTAAAGAACACCTCCTAAAGCAGGGGTTCTCAACCTTTCACGCTCTGTGCCCCCCTTTGAACACTGATGTGAGGTCACGCCCCCCCCCCCCCCCCCACCACCACTATATGTGGTCAATACAAGTAGTACAATCGGAATTGGAAACTGAAGCTAGTTATTAAATGAAAATATAGAATAGATAATTTCATACACAAAATTTAATATTACTACACATATTTTAATTTGGAACATATTATTATTAGAATATATGAAATCAAAGAATTAAATACAGATAGGATATATTTGAGGTAATCAAGGATCTAGGTGAGGTTGGCATGTAATACCAGTCACTTTCACAACATTAATGAGAGGGCTGGCACTGTTTGCCCTTGACAAGTTTTTTAATATTAAATTGTAACTGTGACAAAGCAAACCTCAGGTCACTTTCAACGTCCAGACGTACGACAATTATTCTGTTCGTATTCGTATGTCAAAAATACGTTACGGTTACATTGTGACCGCAAAATTGAGTACAGTAAATTACAGTTAGTTTTACTTTTTATTAACTCACTCCTCCCCTGAAATTCTTCTACGTCCCCCGAGGGGGGCGCGCCCCCAGGTTGAGAACCGCTGTCCTAAAGTTCGTTTACGAGGTGTTGAATTGACTGACTCACTGACTGGCAGACAACGCACAGACCAAACCGCTGGACCTAAAGGGCTGAAATTTTGCATGGCGATTCTTCTTATAGTGTAGGGGTGCACTAAGAAAGATTTTAGAAAAGTTCTTCTTAGATTTTTTTAAAATTAAATTTTTAAGCTGTTTTAGTAACTTTTTTTAAGTTTGCATTTAAAATAATAATCCGTGGGATATAAAAT
This sequence comes from Dolomedes plantarius, assembly GCA_907164885.2. Lineage (NCBI taxonomy): Eukaryota > Metazoa > Arthropoda > Arachnida > Araneae > Dolomedidae > Dolomedes > Dolomedes plantarius. The sequence goes on along the minus strand of OU015499.1, from coordinate 35,185,849 downwards.
TTATATCACGAGAAAGATCATAAAAATTCCTTTAAAATGAATTCTTTTTCGAATCTTACCTCTATTTTCTGATTTTTGGTGAATTTTTAAAGATTAATTTTTATAATTTAATTTATTAAATGCTGATCACGTGATTTCTTTTTCTGGTACTTTAAATTAAATTATCGTCACGTGCGTAAAAACGTAATAGACAAAAAAAAATTTTTTTTCTTGCTAATGCGGCAGACGATCGGACATTATCCAAAAAAATATTAAAATACAGTAAAAGATATGTTCCTCAAACCGTAGTACATTGACTGTACTATATTCTTTAGACTGTTCTATTAGATTTAATATAAATATTTTCTTCTATATTATTTTGTCTATAAAGTATCCCTTACGATTTTTTTTATAAATATATTTTTTTTTTGTTTTTTTTACATCAATTGACCGTTATATTTAATTTGAATGTACTCCGTTGCGAAATGCGGGTTTTCAGCTAGTATATACATATATATATATATATAGATAGATAGATAGATAGATATATACAGTAGACGCTCGTTAATTCAAACTTGGTTAATTCGAACTAATCCAAAGGCCCCCAAAAAACTTGTATTGGAGTTAATGTTAAAAATATCTCATTAATTCGAACTAAATTTTTATCAATTCGGTTAATTCGAACTAAAAATTTGACAAAAAAATTTTCTTTTTCCTCAATTAACGGAGAAAATACACTCTGTACTTATTATTTTGTGTGTCAAAATCACCTGCATTTTTTTTTCTATGTAAAGAGGCACATGCCCGCATTCCTAGACTATTGCATTTCCGCTAAACGTTAGTGGTATTGTCCTTATCAGTGCTTAACGGACAAAGCGATTTCCGTTATTTGTATCGATTTTCTTAGAATTTCAGAAAAACCAGTCTTTACTACAGATTTTAGGGAGCTGCGTCAGTTATGCTTGCAGTGCAGACAAGTAAATGTGATCTAGTTTTTCTTCCTCGGTGTGTGATGTGAAAGTGTAAAAATTCAGGATGTCTATGCGTGGAAAGTACAAAGCCCTAATTTTGGAGACAAAGGTAGAAGTTTTAAAGAGAGTAGAAAATGGCGAATGTAAAACAAAGTTAGCAGCTGACTATGGAATTAAAAAAAAATATCTTGTCAACTAATTTGAAAAACAAGGAGTCAATTTTAGATTCATGGGAAAAATCAAAATTTGCTAGAGGAAGGAAACGCATGAGAAATGCATCCCAAGAATATCTAGAAAAAGCTCTACTGCTATGGTTGCAGGATGTTCGATCTCGAAATTTTCCGATAAATGGACCCCTAGTGCTGACGAAGTCTGATGAATTGGCAAGTCGAATGGGTATTGACGATTTTAAATGCAGTGATGGATGACTTTCTCGATTTAAGTCAAGGCACAATATGTCTTATCAAACTCTATGTGGCCAAAGCTCTGATGTAAACGAAGACGTATGCACTAATTTCGGTAGGAAACTGCCAGGGCTTTTCTCTACTTACCTGCCGAAAGATATTTTTAATGCGACCATAATGGACAAAGCCATAATGGACTCTATTAAAACTCTGACAGCATTTATTCAGATTGAACCTTCCTCTGAAAATGAATTGAAATGTTTACTTCAAATCGAGAAGTTGGCTGAACAATGTAGGCATCATAAACAAAACCAAACATCCACTTTACAGTTTTTCCAAAGTGTAATTCGTATTTTTAATTAAAGTTTACTTTCTACTGCATATCTTCTGCTTCATTTTATGATTAAGGCAAGTCTGTATGGCTTTTTAATATGCTAATTTTAGATAAAATAGTATAATATATTTTCTGGGGTTATACATACTAGGAGATTTTTCTTCTTCAGTGATACACTTTTAAAGTTATATATTTTCTCTTAACATAATTTCGAACTTCGGATAATTCGAACTTTTTTCCGAGAACCTTTGAGTTTGAATTAACGAGCGTCCACTGTATATATATATATATATATATATATATATATATATATATATATATATATATATATATATATATATATATATATATATATGTATGTATGTATGTAATGAATATGATCAGATTACAGAATCTTTAGAATAAGAAATTTCTTTCCGAGTGGCTAAAACATACATCTTATCTAATAGACAGCCAGCACCCGAGTGTTTCCCGGGCTAGCGTATACAGGTATCTGCGTTTAAGAATTGCTGAGCAAAGATGTTTCTTGCAAGCTGCATCAGTTGTGCAGGAAGATCGTCTAATTTGGACATAGAAAAGGATCGGATGATTTCGTGGCTTCCCAGGGATTGCTGAGGCTATAAAAAATATCCCTGGGTTCGTGAAAACAGAATTCAGTAATGCCATCCTAAGCATGGCAGGGAAAGAAAATTTACAAGGGATCAACTTAAATTTTATACCTTTCATATCTATATATATAAAACAGTTCCGTAACTGACTCATTCATTCACTGACTGACATACAACGCACAGACCAAACCGCTGGACCTAAAGGGCTGAAATTTTGCATGGCGATTCTTCTAATAGTGTAGGGGTGCACTAAGAAAGATTTTTCAAAAATTCTTAGATTTTTTTAAATTAAATTTTTAAGCTGTTTTTAAACTTTTTTTACGTTTGCATTTAAAATAATAATCTGAGAGTTATAAAATTTATATCACGAGAAAGATCATAAAAATTCCTTCAAAATGAAAATTTTTTCGAATTTGTACCTCCATTTCCTGATTTTTGGTGAATTTTTAAAGATTAATTTTTATAATTTAATTTATTAAGTGCTGATCACGTGATTTCATTTTCTGGTACTTTCAATAAATTTATCGTCACGTGCGTAACAACTAAATAGACAAAAAAAATATTTTTTTCTCTTTCTAATGCAGCAGACGATTGGATATTATCCAAAAAAAATGCATATCCCTTACGATTTTTTATAAATATATATATATATAGATAGATATTTTACATCAATTGTATACATTGATCATCGCATTTATTATAAATATATATATTTATTTTTTGGCATAAATTGCATACGTTGACCGTTGTATTTAATTTGAATGTACTTCGTAGCGAAGCGTGGGTTTTCAGCTAGTATATATATATATATATATATATATATATATATATATTTTTTTTTATTTATTTATTCATTATTATTATTGCTTCATCATTTGCTAACCTACAGATTAGATATTTTGACATGTATTCATGGTAACATTGGAATAACTTTGATGATTTTAAAAACTGACGAGCAGAAAAAGAAATCTACTCGTAATTCATCGTCCTAGAGAGACAGAGAGGAACAAATGCTAACTCGCCCTCTTCACTGTATTTAACCCTTCAGCGGGCGCGCCAATTTTTGTAACACCACCAGGCGCGCGTTGCATAAAGTGCAACGTCTCTTTAAACCTTGATTATTCCTTTTGTAATTAACTTTTTCTTCTCAAATTGGAAATAATAATTCTGCGTTTAATGACAAGATATAAAATGTTGATAATATTGAGATAATTTATAATTAAAGGCCAAAAATGAATAAGAAGAAATTTTCATAAAAAACACAAATAATTTGTTCAATTCTCTTCAGTTTTCTTCACATCGCAAACATATAGTATGGATTTTTGCAATGCGCCTTGCCTGAAAAACTATTGCATTTATGACACTTTATCGTGGTAGTTACATTATTTAGCCGTCCTCATATATATTACACTTTTCTCCTTTTTTTTTTGCCGACACCCCTGGTTCTGCTTCTCGGAAATATTCCACTTTATATTTTAGTAAGAATCCAGTTATGTCAGGAGGGAGAGATAGAATATTTGCCCGGGTCTTCAAGTGGTTTTCGAGAAGTTCTAAAGCCAAAGAATGCAGATACAATCGCCTTCTTTCAAATCTGTGCTGTTTATTGGATCTCAGGACAACTTGCGAATTGTTCCTATTATGTCCAAAAACCAAAAAAACAACGAGAGAGTCCATCTTCGGGATATGCGGGATACTGTGTAATAGCTGCACATTTGATCCACTACATCTACTCCCAGTGGCGCACCCAGGATTTTTTCTTGGGGAGGGGCCGAGATGAATGAATAAAAATATTTATAATGCAAAATCAATATTTCTACTGCTTTGGGGGGGGCAGGGCCCCCTTCCCCCCCCCTGGGTGCGCCACTGTCTTATCCTGCTTTTGTCGTATTGTAATCCAGTATAATCGCTGGTTTAGCAGAATCGTCATCCACTGTTGCATCATCATGCATTGTCGACAAAATTATGACTCCCTTATTTTTTTTTGTAGCATAGGGACACTATGTTCCTATGCTACGAAAAGTAAAATTACTTTTAACACCAGGAACAAAATTGTTAATAATTATTTAGTATTTAAAACTTCATCAGGACATTTATTAGAATAGCCTTTTTAAATTTATAATCATAGAAAAGCAACTTTGTAAATGCTTAGAATTTTTTTTAGCGAAATAACCAAAAATAAAATAAGGAATGTTTTCTTACATGACCAGGCGCGCTGTGCACAGAGTGCAACAAATAGAAGTATCCTCTGTTGGAATCACTATTAAAAATGAATGGAAAGGAATACAAAGGTCAGAAAATCAGACCTGCATTAGAAAGGGTGTAGCTATAAATAGGAACTGCTTAGAATATCCAAACCTTACATGTAAAAACAAACCATTTAAAATTATGAAAATGTTGCACTTTATACACGGGAGCGCCCGCTGAATGGTTAAATGGGCATTCTGATACGTGTAATCTATTGTATGCCTTGAAAGGTGTTCAAATCCTATCATTCAATTCATAGTTCGCGTCTGAGTCAATCATTCTGTTCTAGAGAGTTTATTCTCACGCAAACAAAAATTCCCCTCTGTTCAGTCATCGAATAACAAACTGGTCTTGATCAGCTGCTCACGAATAAATAGATCTTTTGCGAAACCTGTTGTTATCAGGCTGCTAATAATAATCACAGACCAGGTGGAGTTTAGAAAGTCCTTATTTCTAAACTGCACCTAGCACTCTTACTGATTCTCCTAATAAAGCTAAAGGAGTTGGAAAATTTAGTTTACCACAGTGCATAAACAAGGTCCGCGCCTAGAGCTTTTTGGCCTATACACATAGAATTCGTCAGCGTTAGCGTTACTCGTATTAAAATATATTTAACCAATTACAAATCTCCAAACGATTAGCTACGAAATTGTTAAGGCCTGTTATTGGTTTAAAAATGTCAATATAACCAACTTTCTATGAGAACAGGCCTTTCCGGGCCCTAAGCATACAAATGAAAGTCGGGGGCCATTTTAAATACACATGAGGGTGATGTATATATATATTTTTTTAAATCACAATTTTTGAAGTTGTGTTAATTTATTTTATAAGTTTGAAGTAACATAAAATGAAAACAAAATCAATATTAAATTATTTTAAGAAATTTAAACTTTTTCATTTCTAATTTTGACATCTGTAAACTTTTTGATAGGTATCCTCATAACAAAGAGTCTTTAGAGCAGGGATGGGCATTAAGTCGATCGCGATCGACCGGTGGACCACCAAGACATTTTGGGGTGACCGCCTTTACTAAGACCTAAGACGCGCATACTAAAAGAAACACATTTATGGAATACGGACGCGATTTGCTTTAAACGCGGTTTTAAAAGAGTGCGTTTTTTTGTTCTTGTAGTTATGTAGGTAAGTACATATTCCGTATTTATTATTAAGTTATAATAAATATTGTAGACCTTTTTTTAAGCTCACCACACCTACGTCACTGGGTGGACCGCAACACCTTGAAAAAATTAGAAGTATCCCGTACCCTGGAAAAGTCTGCCCATCCCTGCTTTAGAGCAATAGTTCTCAACCCTTTGCCCGCGAAGATGTTGGAATGCGCCCTACTTTATTTTGAAATTTCTTTTACGTATTTTATAATTTACTGTGTTGAGTAAAAATGTATAAATACCGATGTTACGAAAAATTAGGTAATTCAGTTCAGCAAAAAAACCTGATTAAATTTTAAATTAAGTATTAATAAACCTATTTATACTACTTATTTTTTTTTATTTCCATGTACCTACTTATAAAATGAAGTAATCAAAATTTTATTTATGTTTCTTCTTTTTTCATTATTTTTCAAAACACAATCATTGGAATTATGTTAGAAGTTTGCTAACGTAGTGTTGAATTAAAAAAAACATTTCAGGTAATCTCCTCTAACGAAACTACCGCAGGTTATTAACGTAAGATTACTTATCGTTTACTTACTTACTTTTTTTTTTTTTTAACGCATTTTGGTGCTTTTCTGTTTAACTGTTTATTGCTACTGGGTTTGGCGCTCTGCCAAAATTATAACTCGCGACGCACGGCAATGTTTTTCTCTCCGAAGGACCGTTATTGAGGAATGTAATACTACGTTATAATATTTCTATTATGCAAATAACTAGGGGCTTCGCCCCTAGGCTCGCTCCTCTGTTATGGCTAATAGCGAGATAGAAAGGGGTGATTCTCGGGCAATGTAACAGATTCCATCCATTTACTGTTGCCACCCTTAATGCGAAGAGCGTTTCATCACTGTTGAATTATCAGATTTAAAATTCAATTAAAAATCGAAAAATTAAGATATGGATTTTAAGATATGGATGAAGTTTATATGAATAAGAAAGCTTTCAGCTTCCAGATGATGTAAATATTTTCTTTGTAAGATAAAAACTCGAGGAGCATCGATATTACATTCACATAGGGGACGATATTTCTTGAAAAACTGTGTTTCATTTTTTGAGGAAAATATTAGTCTGTTTTAAAATATTATTAAACAAATGAGATCTAGTTTGAAAGAGAAATGTCTGTAGTCTTAGATTGTAAAAAGATCAAAATTCTACGATCATTTTTTGGCGAGTTATCGTAATCTGAAGATGAAAAAGTCAATATTTTCCCACAAAACATAAAATAAAAAAAACTTAAAGTCCGATGAAGATGAGACATGTCTTACTTTGGTCCCCCCCTTTTTCTGCATCCATTGGTATCACTCTCGACCCCATACCCCCAGCGGTTTCGGGGGAGATAGCGTGACAAGCTTTTGACAGCGGCGGCGGGAGTTACTTTTTTCTAGAATAGAGAGATGATCATCGGTGATACAAAAACCATTGGTTATGCCCGCCAAGCACTCTGAAAAACTTGTCCGCAATACTCTCTGAAAGATGTGCTCTCCCGCTCTCCGCCACAGGAAGGTTGAGAACCAGTGCTTAAGAGTATCTTTTTCCATGTACAGTATTGCGTCAAGCTTTTGTTCCGAACGAACACTGGTTCAATCGTTTTTTTTTTTTTTTTACCAGTTTCAGTGCGGAAAATGAACGCTCCTCCTTTGGCATGGCCCATTGGTAATGTTAAAAACAATCTGATAATTATTCTGATGTTAGGAAATATAAATTTGATTTCGATTGAAAAATTCAATTTCCCAGAAGCAGTATTATTATCGGTATAGATTTTAAAATTAAATTTAGAAGTCGATGCCAGTGGATTGATTTATTTCATGCGGAAATGACAAATACCTCTCAGCGGGCACTAGGCACATGCCTATTTTGCCTGAGGGTAAACGCGGCCTTGTGCAGAAATTCATCAAGTGTTGAGTTTCGAAATAACCCCTCCGTCACTATTTCTAATGCTGATCACTGTAAATAAAGAATCAGCATCAGCTGCAGCAATCAATATAATTGAAAAATAACTGCTGTAGCAGATAAATGCTGAGCCACTGTTTTTAGGGCGACACATTCTGATACGTTTTCCATTAATACTGCTTCTGCAAGGTAGGCATCTGCCATAAGGTCCTTGAATTGTTGTGCAATAGCTTTCCAGTTATTTTGTTCTGGTGCTGGCACATAGATTGTGTTAAGTTCTTGTCACGACACATCACATGTCTCGTATTTTACATTCCTTATTAGTTGTTTTACCTCGAAGAAAGATAAAAGACACAGCTCGAAATCTAGCACCTGTGGCAAGAAACAGGGCCGGGCGGTAGCCCAGTTGGCAAGAGCAGCAGGCCAGTGATCTGAACGTCCCTGGTTCGATCCTCGTCGCTACAAATCCACCGCCGTGTTCACTAATGGTGGCCGGGGCACGTAAAATAGGGCGTGGCTACAATGTCCTCCAAGTTTTCAAATTTACCTCTGGAGGTGCGGGGTCAAGTGTTCCTCTCTCGGGACTTGACTCGGTTCAAAATTACGGGACCGGTCATTTAGCCAAGTCGGACTCCGATATTTGTGGTGCTAATTCAAAACAGGATCCGCACCTTTATCGCCCATAGCTTTCGGGACTTGATCTAATGTTATTGTCGGTCAAGTGGCATTAGAAACAACAACAGTTCATGTAAACACTAACTCCATTGCTGACTTTATTCATTTATTGAGAGATATCAATAACAAACACCAGAATCTATACATAAAACAGTTCCCTGACTGACTGACAGATAACGCACAGAACAAACAGCTGGATCTAAAGGGTTGAAATTTTGCATGGCGATTCGTCTTATAGTGTAGGGATGCACTAAGAAAGATTTTTGAAAAATTCTTCTTAGATTTTTTAAAAATTAAATTTTTAAGCTGTTTTGTAAAATTCTTTTAAGTTTACATTTAAAATAATAATCTGGGGGTTATAAAATTTATATCACGAGAAAGATCATAAAAATTCATTAAAAATGAAATCTTTTTCGAATCTTTACCTTCATTTTCTGATTTTTAGTGAATTTTAAAAGATTAATTTTTAGAATTTAATTTATTAAATTCTGATCACGTTGTGTCTTTTCTTTTTGTGATACTTTAAACTAATTTTGCGTCACGTGCATAACAACGAAATAAATTGACAAAAATATATATATTTTTCTTTCTAATGCGCAGACGACTGGACATTATAAAACAGAAAAAATTAAAATACAGTAAAAGAAATGTTCCCCAAACAGTACTATATTAACTGTACTATATTCTTTAGTATGTACTATTAGATTTAATTTGAATATTTTCTTCTACATTATTCTGTCTATAAAAATATCCGTTACTATTTATATATCTATCTATCTATCTATCTATATATATATATATATACATATATACCGGGTGGCATAATTAAACTGACAGTGCTCACAGTGTTCTGTAGCGCGATCTATTTGCGAGAATGACGCCACATTTTGTAGGAAGATTAAACAAGACGGGGGACGAAGGATTCCGTGAAAAAATAAATTAGTTCCAAAAGTCACCGCTAGGGGAATATTTGGCGCTGTGTAATAGAAAATAGAGTGTTAACAAATGCAAATCAATACGGAAATTACCTTTTATTTTGTATTCAAATGAGGTTCAATGTGGCTGCCTTTGTTGTGGACCACATATTGCATTCTGTGCACAGTATGCACAACAGCAGAAAGTAACATGTCTGCAGGAATCTCCCGTACAGTCCGTGATATGTTATCCTTCAACGTAGCCAGGTCCTGGACCACTCCTTGATAGACCTTGGACTTAAGGTAACCCCATAGCCAGAAGTCGCATGGGGTAAGATCAGGCGACCGAGGTGGCCATGCAGTTGGAAAGTAGCGGCTAATGACTCTTTCAGTTGTGAATTTCTGTCGTAGCAGCTGTTGCACCCGTACAGCAACGTGTGGAGGGGCTCCATCTTGCATGAAAATGATTTCCCCCAGGCATTGTCTTTGCTGAAGTGCCGGAATGACAAAGCTGTTCAACATGTGGCGATATTTCTCTCCGGTAACAGAACATGTTTCCGGTCCTGAATGGACCTACGATAAATTCCGCTGTGAACCCACACCAAACAGTTACCTTTGGTGAATGTAAGGGAATTTCTGTGACTGCATGTGGTGATTTGTCATGCCAAATTCGGCAGTTCTGGGTATTTACGGTTCCATGCAGGTAAAAGTGGGCCTCGTCTCCCCATAAGATTTTCCACGGCCAAGCATCATCCACCTCCATTCTGGCAAGAAAGGTGAGAGCAAAAGTCAATCGCTTATCATGGTCGGGGTACAGTAACTCCTGTACACGGCTGATCTTGTACGCATAGAAGTTGATAATCTTTCATAAGATTTTCCATACCGTACTGTAAGACATATCCATATTCCGAGCTAATCCACGAGCGCTAGAGGTGGCAGCAATATTGTCTGGTCCTCTGTCGACAATCGCCGTGGCAACTGCTTCGATTTTATCCTGTGGTACAGGTTTTCGTCCTCTGCCTGACTGAACCTTCAGAGAACCTGTTTTCTCAAACGTCGCAACCATTGCTTTTAGCCCATTAACTGACACAGGACCGTTACCTTTACGCATTTTTTTGTGCGTTCTAAAAGCACGAAGAGCGGCTGACGCGTTGCACTGGTTGAGGTAAAAGAATTTGACCAGTAACGCACGCTCGACTAAAGAAGGAGACATTGTACATAAACTTTCAATCCGATTCATTCGAAACGTAACACATTGCCTTTTAAAACCCAAGCAGCTGGCACTGTGCCAATGGATGTAACGTGAAATTTGAATAAAGAACTTCTTCTGCTCAGCGTACGTGATATTGCAGATCACGAGACTTTATCGGTGTTTATGTAGATTTTACGCTTTTTTAAAAGTGTTGCCATATTGCACTTGAACAAAATAAGAAAATGTGCATAATAAAAGGTAATTTTATTCCGTATTAATTTGCATTTGTTAACACTCTATTTTCTATTACACAGCGCCAAATATTCCCCTAGCGGTGACTTTTGGAACTAATTTATTTTTTCGCGGAATCCTTCGTCCCCAGTCTTGTTTAATCTTCCTACAAAATGTGGCGTCATCCTCGCAAATAGATCGCGCTACAGAACACTGTGAGCACTGTCAGTTTAATTATGGCCACCCGGTATATATACTATATATATATATATATATATATATATATATATATATATATATAATGGTATTAATTGCATACATTGTCCGTTGTATTTGAATGTACTCCGTAGCGAAGCACGGGTATTCAGCTAGCTTAGTATACTTTTTATCAAACTAATTCACGAAAAGTTATACGTTTTTTCAACACCCTCTCTCAATATATTCTCAAATATTTTTATTAACCTTTTTTAAATTACAATAAGTAAAAATATTTCAGGTGATAACTGCCTCAACTTACAGCCGAAAAACGGGCCCGGGGTAGCCTGTCGGTAGCGCGTCAGCATTCGGTACTGAGGCTGCGCGAATCCTCGAAAGCGCCGTTAAATACCCCGTGTCTAGGCCGGATATGGGCACGTTAAAATCCGTAGACCGGAAAGTCCTTCTATGAGGTTAACGGGTGGGGAACGTACGATCCCCCATAGATGTCGGCCCTGGGGATGCTCGGTCAAAATTGTGGTGGCACCTAGCCAAGTGGAACTCCGAACCTTGTGGTGCTATTATAAACAGGAGCCACACCACTCAGCCCGAAGCCTATATGGACCTGGTCTGGAACTTCCGGGCGGGGGCATTAGGGACAACAATAACACAGCCGAAAAAAAAATTCGGATGTTACAGTAAATATTGCAATACATGGACCTAGACCTCAATTAGGGATATTTCTGAGCAGTCAAATAACCAATTCAAGCAATGTTTAACTTTTTTAAAGCGGTCAAGCAAAAATAGATTGAGACTACCCACTTTTTAATAAACCAAATAATTACTTAAAAATTAATATACGATTGCAATCTTTTTCAGGCAATGGTTTTTTAAAAGCCGTCCACAATGAATGACGGATAGCGGCACAATGCGTGACAGATAGCTACCACCGCGTGGGCTGGGAGTTCGAATCTCAGCCAAGGCATACATATTTCTGTGCTGTACCCTCACATGGGTTCAAAGTTTGCTTATTCTTGCTGACAAGGGGGAAAGGGGGTTGTTCACAGCAATGATTACGTAAGTCAGAAAACATGCACGCAATACAGTGCGCTTGGATGTGCACCTGACCACATCAAGTCCTCTACCGTATAAAAATTGACTCACTTTTGTATTACACTATTTAGTTTCAAAGAATTAATAAAACCTTTAGAACTTTGATATAATTCTGTTTTTATTTATTGTTCAATGTATTTACTGTTAATGATTTTATACATACATACACACATACATACATACACCATATATATCTATATATATAAAAGAGCTTGTCTGTTTGTTTGTCCGCTATAGAATCATAGACTGTTTCACCCACCGGGACCAAATTTGACACAGTTAATGCTTAGGACCCGAGAAACTTAACGGAGCAAAAACGAAGTTTGGGGCTCAATCAGTTTTTTTAAATTAATTTTTTAATTATTTTGCGTACCACTTAAATGTGGATACAGCCCCTTCACCACAACATGTTATCAGTGAAATCCCGATCCTATACCCCGCACAGTGGAAGAGGGGATGGTAACAACCATGAAGCTACAGAGCTTCATGGTAATAACCTTTGGTCCTGCCTAACTGACTGACTGACTGACAGATAACGCACAGTCAAAACCGTTGGACCTAAAGAGCTGAAATTTTACATGGCGATTCTTCTATATGGAGTCTATACCACTATAATGGAGTCTATAGTGGAGGGCTGCACTAAGAAAGATTTTTGAAAATTCTTCGATTTTTTTAAATTAAATTTTTAAGCTGTTTTTCTAATTTTTTAAAGTTTGCATTTAAATGATAATCCGAGGGTTATAAAATTTATATCACAAGAAAGATCACAAAAATTTCTATAAAACGAAATCTTTTTCGAATCTTTACCTCCATTTTCTGATTTTTGGTGAATTTTTAAAGATTAATTTTTAGAATTTAATTTATGAAATACTGATCACGTGGTGTCATTTCTTTTGTGATACTTTAAATTAATTTTGCGTCACGTGCATAACAATGAAGTAAATTGACAAAAGAAATATTAAAATACTGTAAAAGGTAAAATTTAACCACTACACTAACTGAGATGGAAGTTTTTTAAGAATGCAGTTCAAATTAGTATGTTTTAACACAACTTTCCCGGGTCTGCTGTGACCTTTGTTATTTTCAGTTTTTCTCATCGCTTGAACCGATTTACAATTTGCTTTTTCTACGGTTTTTGGCCTTAGGAAAATTAAAAACCGATACGGTTTTTGGCCTGTAAACAATAAAAAACCGATACAGTTTTTGACCTGTCGACAATAAATAACCGAATCACCAAAGTAAGGAAAATAGGCTTCATGCGGAATCCCTCCTTACTTTGATTAAATAAAGGGGATAATGCAACTTGCACTTTACCTCTTGGGTGATGTGGAAAAAACTGAGCTTTTAAGGGGAAAATAAATAATAAAGGTAAATGTAAATTATAAAACTTATTTCTAATTTAACAGTGGATCAAACAAATCTAATTAAACAGTATCTAACAAATATAATTAAACAGTAAACTTATTCAATCCAAACGTGCAAATCACGCAACACTGTGTTATTAATTCTCAATAAAATGAGACGAAGGTCCGCAGGGTCAAAGTTTCTTTCTTTCTTGTTGTTTGTATATCATTTCAGTAGAAACGGGCTAAGCGCATTCTGTCTAGCCAGATGAACATGAAGAGTGGGGGGTGCCCAGTATTTTTTTGATGGAATGCATCAAAAATTTTATATCTATATATCTATTCGGGCAACGCCGGGCAATAATGCTAGTATATATATATATATATATATATATATATATATATATATATATATATATATATATATATATGTGTGTGTGTGTGTGTGTGTGTGTGTGTGTGTGTGTGTGTATATCATGTTTTCCACCCATTGGAATTCATGAGCGAACCTTGTAATGCGTTGTACATCACGTAGTGGAGGAGATGATACATCAAAGATTCGCGGGCGCGATTCAACACTTTTGTAGTCGAGGCAGAGGGATGAGAAGAGACTTTAGGAACATTAAGTCAGACATACCAGTATAGTCAATAAGTTCGGGGACTACCCTCCCCCCCTCATGTCTGGTGTGTGGGGGAACCGAAATAACGATGTGGTTTGCAAGTCTGGTTATCTGCGTACGCGTGAGACGCCACATGACGCTTTGCACAAGTTCTAAGGCGCGTAGCTCACCATTTGGCTGCAGACTGTCAGCCTATGATGTCGATGTAGCAAAATGTCCTTTTTGGAGCAACGTTCCAACATTAAATTCTGCTACAAATTAGGAAAAACCACTGCAGAAACGTTACGGTTACTGCAAAAAGCGTATCGAGACGAAGCTATGTGCATATCGAAAGTTTTCAAATGGTACAGCTTGTTTAAAAATGGGAGAGATGCTGTTGCAGATGATCTGCGAAGTGGGTGGCCAGTGACCCCACAAACGGAGGCGAACATCCAACGGGTAGGGGCAGTGGTTGTTTGGTTGGTTGAAATTTATTGGCGCAAGGTCCAGAAAGGACAAGCTGCGCCAAATACAAGGTAACATCGTCAACAAATGGTATGTACAGGTTCTTCGTCGTCTCCGGGAGGCAATCCGTGGTAAACGTCCGCACGTTTGGAAATCCAACATGTGGATGTTGTTGCATGACACGCGCAACGATCCCTGATGGTGCAACAAGCCCTTGCTAAACACGGCACCACAGTTCTGCCACAACCCCCGTATTTCCCAGACCTCGCTCCTTGCGATTTCTACCTGTTCCCGAAACTGAAAGATCGCATCAAGGGCAAGCGGTTTGGAAATGCCGAAGAAGTGATGGCAACAGCGACAACCGCTTTATGACAGCTCTCACGCAACGGTTTCCAGGACTGTTTCCAGAAGCTGTATCAACGCTGGCAGAAGTGTATAGTTCCGGATGGACATTATTTTGAAGGTGATTGTGTTTAGAAGACTTTGTAAGTGTATTAGTTGTTGTAGTAAATAAAGTTCCCGAATTTATTGACTGTACGAGTATTGTAATCCCCACATAGGGGAGGAAAAACTCACAAAGTGGAGAGGCATTGAAGGGACGCACAGAACAGAGATGCGACGCATATTATTTTATTCCGGATTATTCTGTAGACAAATATTATTCAGCAAAACACAGTTACCTTGACTACTGGACACACACAATAGCAACGCCACCGGTCCCTGCCGGAGCTCATTCAGAAGGGAGTTATTACATCGTTATATCGGATAGCAGCGGAGCAGCGCGAAAACAGGACAAGGTTAATAAGAGAGGCGAAGAAGCAGAGCGCGAACAAAAATCCTCTGTCCCGTCTTTTTAAACCATGGTGGCGCTAATGTGACGCTAGGTGTTAACATTTCATTAATTGGCTAGAATTGGGCAACTGACTTGATTACATAAGGGTCGCATGATGTTCCGAAATCTGCAACGTGCCGAAAACATCACGTGGTGTTGATTCATGTTTTAAAAATATCTTTAACGAGCGTGCACTAAGGGATAATATGGATGGTTTGTTGGTCAATGCCGAGGTCGCAATTAGAAGAAAGGGACTGTACTTTATTGAGAGGAAACAAGGATAATTTTAAATACGCATTAGATATATAATGGGGGGATGTTATTATCACACGCACACACGCACACACACACACACACACACACACACATATATATATATATATATATATAGCGTCCATGCAACAGGACGGGGCGTGGAGAGCTGTTTACATTACAGAGAAGAGTCGTCGTGACCACCGGACTTCTAGCGTCCGCGGACAGTAGATCTGAAAGCAAGGAGAGTTAGGTGAGAAGAGAGAGAGAAGTCTTTGTTCAGGCAAATCTTAAATGACTGTTTGGTGATCTTGCCACCAGGGGGCCGAAATTACTTATTATTTAGTTGGAAAAATTTAATTTCGTGGAGTTTACGTGTCCACATCGTGGTTCTCCCGGGGATTAACTAATTGCTAGATCACGCGCTTGCTAGATCTGCGTTTTATTAAATAGAAAGAATTTGAAAACAGGACTTATTTATTATATACAAATTTAATGAGGCCTTCGGTTCGGATCAGATATTATGGGGTTGTTATTGAGTTCAGATATTTCAAATGCCTGCTTAATGATCTGCAGGGTCAATATAATTTATAACTTTGATTACTTTTACGTTGCAATTTAGAAGAGGGGTCGTGCTTTATTAAAAAGAGAATATGCTTTAAAAGTAATTTAGGAAGATGCGTTTTCTTGTTACACACACACGCACATATATTTTGTGAAGAATCAAAATTGTTGCTCCCCAATTAACGCAATCCTTTCCTAAAATTAACGATCTCTAGTGAACCACCGGCTACATAAACATGCGCTCGTAGCCACGGGCGGAGGGCACGGCAACAAAAGGCGGCCTGAACAAAGGTCTGTTGACAATGAAGACGAAGCTACGCCTTCCCAGTAAATCTGAGATGTGACATTAAAGTTAAAAGCCTGATTCTCTTCGCACCCCACTGATTGATGAAGAAGGCTCGTAAAATTAATAGTGCGAGCTCATCTCTGAATCTTCAGCGGGAAAAAACAGACCAATAACAGCCCTAAAGATGATGTCACCTTTAAAGCGCACCACTTAAAATCCTTTTAATTTTCCAGCGACAGGAGCGCCAAATCCAAAGTTAGGTCACTGAGAAAAAATTAGCGTTAGTTAGCCTCTTAGTCTCAAGGGGAGAAGTCGCTCACTCCGGCCAGTGCGGTCGTGATAAAATTGTTTCTCCAATGGAGAACTTGTCTTAGAACCGTAGGTGTTCTTAGTTGATACGTACCTAGGGCTAGGTCGAATCATCGAGACATAGTAAAGTCTCTAAATTCCTGTGTGGTAGGAATCCGTGTTTCGACATCCAGTTGATCAGCTTCTAACGGAAGCATTATATCGTGATAGGAGAGAGAGTAACTCTCCTGATTCCCGACGCGAGAGGAAGTTTATTCGACCCCGGTCGACCAGCTTTAGACAAAGCTCTGTATAGTTATCGGAGCTAACTTGAACATTCGATCCCAGACGAATCTGACTTTTAGCTCGACATCCTGTCATCGTGGTTTCTGAAAGAAGTTCCCTCAACCAGCCAAATAGTCTCCAGTATAGGGAGCCAGTGGACGCGCTTATCCTAAACTCAGACTTACATCAGAAGTGCCAAATAAAATTGTATAAATTCTATCTGAACTGTATCTGCTCCTGCGGTGTGAAGTCCCTGAACTTTGACAACTCGCACGAATCCTTAGAGAGCTTTATGTTAAAATATCATTCCGTGATATCATCATTCTTCAATCAGTGTAAATAAAAATCATCCTTATATAGTGTTATTTTGTCTGGTCGTCATTTTGTTAACCGCTACCAGTCCGACGACGTTTTACAATATCTACCAATAAGTATTTGGACACCCATGCAAATGAAGATATCTGCGGTCCTGATATACGTCATGTCCTCCGCCGTTAAATATCGTGGAGGAAACAACATTGGCATTAGTCGCATGCAAGATGCTTTGAAGTGCAGAGTTATGTGATTTCGAGAAAAGTGTAATCGTGGGGTATCACAGAAATGGCAGATCTTTAAGGGACATATCTAGCGAGCTGAATTACCCATAATCAACAGTGGCCTATGTGATTCAGAAGTGGAAGGTGAGCGGTGATTGTCGGAATATGCCCCGAGTCGGCAGACCCACGAAACTGGGAGATAGAGATCGACGGGTGCTGTCCAAAGAAATTCGGAAGGACCGCACCCATCGGATGGCCCACATATTCCAGGAGTTTCAACAGGCATCCAGGAGTGTTGTTTCGATGAATACCATCCGTAAGGAAGGACATCTGCTTGGTTTTCATGGTTGTGCTGCCGCCCATAAGCCTTTGATCATAAAGTCCAACCGCGCTGCTCGGTTAACGTGGTGCAAAGCACGTCGAAAGTGGACAGTAAATAAGTGGAAACGGGTTCTTTGAAGCGACGAATCGAGGCTCACCCTCTACCATTTGGATGG
Source organism: Dolomedes plantarius (assembly GCA_907164885.2). Taxonomy (NCBI): domain Eukaryota; kingdom Metazoa; phylum Arthropoda; class Arachnida; order Araneae; family Dolomedidae; genus Dolomedes; species Dolomedes plantarius. Next base: position 35,167,983 of record OU015499.1, on the reverse strand, counting down.
CAGGGTCTGGGTCTGGCGTCTGCCCGGAGAACATCTCCTGCCAGAATGTATTGTGCCCACAGTAAAGTTCGGTGGAGGTGGAATTATGGTCTGGTGGTGTTTTTCCTGGTATGGACTGGGACTCTCGTCCCAATTCATGGTAAGCTCAACTCCGACGCCTACTGCTCTATTTTGGACGACAGTGTGCTTCCTACGTTGTGGCAGTTTTACGGGTTGGACCCACGTTACTTCCAGGACGACAACGCCAGCTTTCATGTTGCGAGATCCACCATGGATTGGCATGGTGACAATGGGGTTAACCGAAACAACCGTTCAAATTCGGTGAAGGAACTTACATGACATCTCGTGGAAGAAAATACCACTAGCCGTCATACAAGGACTTGTGGAAAGCATGCCCCGGAGGGTTGAGGCTGTAATTGTCACTCGTGGAGGCTCTACCAACTATTGAATATGAATAAATTTTCTTTTGTATCACAGGTGTTCAAATATTTATTGGTAGAAAGTGTGTGTGTGTATGTATATATATATATATATATATATATATATATACAGTGGACGCTCGTTATTTCGAACTCAAAGGTTCTCGGAAAAAAGTTCGAATTATCCGAAGTTCGAAATTATGTTAAGAGAAAATATATAACTTTAAAAGTGTATCACTGAAGAAGAAAATTCTCCTAGTATGTGTAACCCCGGAAAATACATTATACTATGTTATCTAAAATTAACATATTAAAAAGCAATACAGACTTGCCTTAATCATAAAATGAAGCAGAAGATATGCAGTAGAAAGTAAACTTTAATTAAAAATACGAATTACACTTTGGGGAAAAAGTGTAAAGTGGATGTTTGGTTTTGTTTATGATGCCTACATTGTTCAGCCAACTTCTCGATTTGAAGTAAACATTTCAATTCATTTTCAGAGGAAGGTTCAATCTGAATAAATGCTGTCAGAGTTTTAATAGAGTCCATTATGGCTTTGTCCATTATGGTCGCATTAAAAATATCTTTCGGCAGGTAAGTAGAGAAAAGCCCTGGCAGTTTCCTACCGAAATTAGTGCATACGTCTTCGTTTACATCAGAGCTTTGGCCACATAGAGTTTGATAAGAAATATTGTGCCTTGACTTAAATCGAGAAAGCCATCCATCACTGCATTTAAAATCTTCAATACCCATTCGACTTGCCAATTCATCAGCCTTCCTCAACACTAGGGGTCCATTTATCGGAAAATTTCGAGATCTAACATCCTGGAACCATAGCAGCAGAGCTTTTTCTAGATATTCTTAGGATGCATTTCTCATGCGTTTCCTTCATATAGCAAATTTTGATTTTTCCCATGAATCTAAAATTGACTGCTTGTTTTTCAAATAAGTTGACAAGATTTTTTTTTAATTCCATAGTCAGCTGCTAACTTTGTTTTACATTCGCCATTCTCTACTCTCTTTAAAATTTCTACCTTTGTCTCCAAAATTAGGGTTTTGTACTTTCCACGCGTAGGCATCCTGAATTTTTACACTTTCACATCACACACTGAGGAAGAAAACTAAATCACATTAACTTCTCTGTACTGCAGGCATAACTGACGCAGCTCCCTAGAATCTGTAGTAAAGACTGGTTTTTCTGAAATTCTAAGAAAATCGATACAAATAATGGAAAATCGCTTTGTCCGTTAAGCACTGATAAGGACAATAGCCACTAACGTTTAGCGGAAATGCAATAGTCTAGGAATACGGGCATGTGCCTATTTACGTAGAAAAAAAATACAGGTGATTTTGACACACAAAATAATAAATACAGCGTGTATTTTCTCCGTTAATTGAGGAAAAAGAAAATTGTTTTGTCAAATTTTTAGTTCGAATTAACCGAATTGATGAAAATTTAGTTCGAATTAACGAAATATTTTTAACATTAACTCCAATACAAGTTTTTTGGGGCCTTTGGATTAGTTCGAATTGTTTAATTATTTAATTACACACAGATGAAATAGAAAATGGAAAATACAACAATATTATGAACATTATACATGAAAGTTTACTATGAAATAATTTTACTCGAATCGACCGCCATCTTTATCGATTACTAAAGATCTCTTACGCCACTGTCCTATTGCGGCACGAATCATTTTATGAGGTAATTTGTCCCATTCACTCCGAATGGAAGCTTTGAGGGAGCCCAAACTTCTGTGCTGCTTAGCATTTACTTTAGACTCTAAAATCCCCCAAATGCAATAGTCTAAAGGATTTAGATCTGGTGAAGAAGGTGGCCAATCTTCTTGCTTGATAAGCTTCGGGCAATTGGCATGGAGCCATTCCTGTGTTGTTTTGGATCGGTGGGACGGTGCAGAATCTTGCTGAAATATCCAATTCGTTTTGGGATACAATCTGTTAGCATGCGGTAATAAACGTGTAGCCAATACTTCCTGTTTGTAATATTCAGCATTGATTTTTACCCCTTTATCGATGAATTTCAGAGGCAGTTTTCCATTGTGTTACACTGTAGCCCAAACCATAACAGAATTCTTGTTCTGAAAGCGTTTAACAGTTCGAAGATTTTCAGGTATATCCTCGAAGGTTGCTGAATATACAACATCATTTTTAGCATTATAACTTTGTTCTGTACAAAACAGCTTCTCATCAGAGAAAATTATTTTTTCAACACTTTTGCTACCGTGCCGGTTCAGCAATTTCTTACATCTTTGTAACCTTTTTACTATTTGTGCAGTAGTCAAACCTTGAACTTTTCTTTTGCGATAAGGGCGAAAACCCAGGTCTTCATTTATGATAAGTTGCATAGTTCTGCGACTGATGTTCTCTTCTGCAGCCATTTTATTTGCAGAACGTTGTGGATTTCTTCGTATCTTTTCACGAATTCTTTTGATACGTTCTTTTGTACGAACAGTGCGTGGACAACCGGACCTTGGTCGATCTTTACAGCTATTGGTATCCAATAATCGATTTATAGTCCTATATATAAACGTCCTATTAAAACCAAGGCTTTTTAATTGCTTAAATATTTTACCTGCAGAAAATCCGCGATCAAAAAGCTGTTTAACCATTAACCTTTTGGCTGCCATCTTTAAAAATATTCTACATGTTTTACTTTAAACAAAAATCGTCTGCGTTTACAAAAAGTTGCCAATCACACAAATAGATAGATAAATTGTTTTTCCAAATGATTAAAATTAACTCTTATTCTTTGGAGTGTTACAGTATTTATTAGCCACCCTGTATATATATATATATATATACGTGTGTGTGTGTGTGTGTGTGAGAGATGATAATCACATGCAAAATGAATTTGACGAAATGGGAACACACATAGAAAGCAGTCGCTGTTGAATAGTTGAATATGTAGTCATGAGTATTTGATGAGAGAAGCACTCTTATAGCCAGAGATACTCGAATTACACAGTGTAACTTATTTTATCCATCATGAAGCACTAAGATGCCATTATTCCAGCACATCACTATAAGGTAGGTTTGCAGACATCAAAGAAGGTTTGGCGCAAATGATGATATAAGGTTTGCAGGAGGAACATTGAAGGACAATAACATCCACCGGACCTGCCGGGAGAATGAGTAGGCAGAAAACGTCATTACATGTTATCGGACAGCAGCGGAAGCAGAGCGAAAACAGACAAGAGTAAAAAGAAAAGACCAAGGAAGAGCGCGAAAAATCGCTTCTCTACCTTTTATACTATGGGGGCGCAAGGCGTTTAGAATTCTATAATTGGTTAGAATCGAATACATGATTTGACCATATGATGTATGATTCATCATGACTAATATTCTAGTGATTCTTGAACATGTAAGGCCTGACAATATAGGCGCGAGGTTCTGAGTCATGCGGTTAATCAGTAATCTTAATGTTCCACGCGTGCCTTAAGGGATAATTTAGCTGGTTAGTTAGTTTATTCATAGGTCGTAATTTGGAATGGGGGCTGTACTTTATTGAGAGAATTATTTAGAATACGCGTTAGCTTTCTAAGACAATTAATAATGGTGGGGCGTTATTATTACTTAATTATAAACACGCGCGCGCGCGCACACACACACACACACACACACACACATATATATATATATATATATATATATATATATAATATCTTAAATATTATGCCCTCCATTCTAGCATTTAAATTTCCTTTCCTAAATCCAATCCCCAGTAATATTAATTTATTATTTTAAAACCCTTAGCCACCGAACTTCCCATGAATTGCATGCCTTTACATTTCTACACGTGTATATGTCCCAATTCAGGAGTGAGCTAGCTTCGCGAGCCTCTAAATCTGCTGACCCTACAAATAATAGTCACATATTCCTTTCGCGTTTAATGTTGAAAGGTGATATTCCCAGTCGTTCTTCTGAAATGAACATATATACTTTTGTTGCTCTAATAAACGATTCGGCACGACTGCTTCCAAATTTAATTTTATTCCTTTCTCCTAGGCTGATCCTATCTCCAGCCATGTAAATATGAGCTAGTTTTCCCTTCCAGGTTATTTTTTAAGGACGTGATGTAATGAGGATATTACTTACTTACACACACACACACACTTATATATATAGCATAAGAATCATTTACATAACTTACCTAAAAAAAAATAGTAACTATATTACGAGCATAAATCATGAGATTTGACGGAATTATAACCTGAAAAATTTTAGGGCACAGAATTTCCCGCAGCATGTTTTCCTTTGCTATATTAGTACATATTGTATTTTCGCGCAATTTGGGCTATTGTGCGTTTGACTCGTTATGCTATCAGGGGCAGATGAGGCAAAATAAATGTTACCACCAAATGTTGTTATTTTGGTTGCCTTTTTGTACTTCTTAATATGATTCAAAAGCATAGATGTCAAATTTCTAAAGTTTTAATATTACTGTGTTACGCTTTTTTTTTTTTTTTTGGAAAGGGGGGGGGGGGAGTTTAAAAGACAAACAAGAGAGCGAAACGAAGAATTTTTCCTATTTGACAAATAAAAGCATTACATTTGAAATACTAATAAAGTTTATACTTGAAAAAAAATCTCTACTAGACACCTTATTTCTTACTCACAATACAAACAAAAACTAAAATATTCAAACTGAAAACCGAACTATAAAAAAACATTAAAAACAGCATCCCCTATGTTTATATTAAACACCTTATTTTTTACTCTGAATGCAGAATAAATTTTTTTTTGTCTGAAACTAACACTAAATAATACGAGCTAACAAAAACAAGGGGAGATTCCAGGGCACGTGAGCTTAACAGTGTTGTGTAATAGTAAGAACATCATGACGATTTAACTTCGCATCCGGTTTCAGCTCACGGCTGTCGTGGGGTCGTCATATGTCTTGAATGAGGGTATTTTACTATTTTATCTTATAACTAGCGGCCGGTCCCGACTTTGTCCGGGTTGAACAAAATATTATACCAATAAATTTCCAGTTGATAGCCAATAAATTGTAAATCTCTTTTTACCTTAATAATAACCTAAATAATACCTTAAATTAATATTACGTTAGTTAATAATTAAAGTTAATTTTTTAAAAGAAAAAGGCGTGCCGGAGAACGGCTAGGTTCGAACCGCTACCGTCAGAGTAGAAGCCCACCGCGATAGCACCACGGTAAGGATCGTTGAAGTCTTCGGCACAAAAAACGGTAGAAGACAGTAGCGGTAACAATGAAGATTGTTAGGATTAAGCTCCTAACTTTATTTCTACTGATCTGATATACATAATATATAGCCTATGTCCATCTGGAAATAATGTACCTTTCAAACAGTGAAGGAATTTTTCAAATAGGTGCAGTGGTTCTGGAGATTACCCTCCACATACAAAATTGCTCTCTCTTTATATATAAGTATAAATATGAATTTATGTTACTCAATTAATTTCTCTTAAACAAATAGAAATTAATTATTGCTGATTTATTAACTGAAATATGCATGTGATTCTTTGTATTTTCAGTTTCGCGGGAAATAATTAATTTTACTTGTAATTTTAATAGTTTGGCACGCTCTGAGCGATTGCAATATTGTCTCTAAAATCGGAATATTTTAGAAATGGGATTTTGTCGGGACCAGGGCCCGACTTTGACCCAAGGGGGCCCTGGGCAAAGCAGACTTTGGGGGGCCCCCTCGAAGGACAGATCCAAAGGGGGGGGGCACTCGCTCTCCCCCAGGACCAGATTTCCACATGAACATGTAGGACACTCACCCAGGTCCCCCCCGCATAAACTGGGACCAGAAATTCAAAAAATTTCGGCCAGAAAGTCAAAAATTTGAAAATAATAATAATAATAATAATAATAAGTGCTAATTAATTAATTTACTTTTAATGTTAATAAATAAATTCATGAAATTTTCTTTTGAAATTCAAAATAGATCACAGTCTAGAGTTATTACAAATTCCCCCCCCCCCCAAAAAAAAAGAAAAAATTAAACCAGAAACGCTTACGGATGCACGTATGCTTTCAGTATAGTGAGTGCACTGTGCCCCACCCAGGATTTTTTTTGTATCAACCACTGCTTTCCTTTACTGTATTAACCAAAAACCAAAGTCGATGTGAAGCCCATAGCCAGAATTTTTTTTCGGAAAATATAGGTAGAGGGTGCAAAGTGTAGATTGGAAGAGGGGATTTTTTAAATATAAAGACAGAAAGCAGAAGTAAAATTTCATTACACACAAATGATAAAGAAAATATTTGAAAGATCCAAATACTGTACTTTTTCCTCGTTTCACATCACATTGCACCCCCTTTTTTTTGTGTGTGTGTGTGGAGAGCAATACCTATAATCCTATACCCTCGATACGGACTTGATTTTGCAACTGAATTTGAAAAAAAAAAAAAACATCTATAAACAAATTTTGGGAGTTATGATAACAATCAAATGATCAGTATTTGAATCATTTTCAGCATTTATGTTGCTAAAACAATAATCTAATATTGTTAAAATTAATGGAAATATCTTTTGCAAAAGTAGTCAAATAAAATCGAAATTTTTATAAGTAAATAGGTCAAAATCTTTGACTGTTTCCATCATTATACTTTCAACCATATTAATGTGGATATAAATTTTTGATAAAACTGTACTTCCCCCCAGTGGCGCACCCAGGATTTTTTCTTGGGGGGGGCCGAGATGAATGGATAAAAATATTTGTAATGCATTGGGGGGGGGGGCGAGATGAATGAATAAAAATATTTATAATGCAAAATCTATATTTCTACTTCTTTGGGTGCGCCACTGCTTCCCCCCCCCCCCAAAAAAAGAGAGAGAGAAATTATGGTTATTAAGACAGAAAATACGGAAACCGTTTTAAATTTGCGTACATATAGGAAATTTTCAAAAATATGCACAACTTAATACTAAATTAGGGGGCCCCATAATTTTGGGGGCCCTGCATGGGCAAGTGCCCCACTTGCCCATGCAGAAATCTGGGCCTGGTCGGGACAGACTTTTTTACAAATAACTATGTCCGATCTAACTTACAAAAGAAGACACTGCCCTCCCTTCTTAAAAAAAAACAACAAAAAAACAAAAAAACAAAAAAAAAAACATAGCTATTGTAAAAATTTTTTTAGTTTTGTCAGGAATTTACCGATGGTAGCCATTGAATTTTATTTTATTTTATTTCCCTCCTGGCGCATTTTCGCTGAAAATAAGTGCTTTGCAACAGCTTGAGGGAAGTTCCGAGTCTTGATTAACTGATAATAAACATTAAAAAAACAGGAAATTTAAAGTTTTCAGTCTGCCAAGTTTTGAGCATTTTTCCTTCATCCAGCAACATTCCTCCTATGAGAGAATTCTGGCTTAGTTGTCAAGGTGGGTTTAGGTGTGAATGAGCCATAAGGTCATACACCTTTAAATAAATTTCAATAGTTAAAATTTTTAGTTACATTATTTTTTCTCCTTTACTTAAGACTGATATTTTCTGCTCTGCATGAATTGCAGCGTTATACAAGTTGACCTTATCTTATCTACGTGCGTGTGTGCTTCCCCCCCCCCCAAAAAAAAAAAAAAAAAAAATAGTAAAAGCAAATCATGGAATCATGACAAAAAAATTGAAACTCCCCATTCTACTAACTCATGATCACAAATAGGTCATGCAGCGACCTCTTGTGGCACCTGATAAAACCTCATTTGGTCAACACCTGACGTCATCTCAAGCAGGATGGCGGTTAATTGTAAATGGAGGACTTAGTACCTTAACAGCTGTTATTGTTTCAACATATATGTAGCTGTTAATAAGGTATGAAATGAAGTAGAAACAAAACCGAACATCACAATGGAGGTTCATCCGGACTTTGACGCCGGAGAAGTGGCGCGAACGGTTGCGCTAGCTGTTTCAAATTTACACACACGTTCGCAATCTTCTGACAGCGGCAACGACGAAACACCTCTTGTAAGAAATCGAGGACGACCGGATATGAATGTGAATACAGAATACGATCCTGATGACAGAAATAATTTAGTGTCAAGTGGAAGATCGGGATGGATTCGTAGGTTAACTTTGATTAGTTACAGTGGGGGAAGTTTGTGTTGAAGTAGCAAATTTTAGTTTTGTGGGCGTATATCTAAAGTAACTTTAAGTGAATTTAAGCAGTGGATTAATAGGAAATAAAATTGTGATTTAGTTTGCATTTTTGAGTTAGATTCTGGTTTTCAGCAGTGCTATTTTCTAAGATTTTTCCTCTCTCTTCTCTGAATTAAAATGTTATATGTTGTGTGGAGTAATGTAGTCTTTTCTGTGTGCTTTTGCTATCTTTATTTTTCTTTTCTTTTTTCAACCTTACTTTGATATATATTTTAATTTAATTTGTGCATTTGTGGACTGTTGCAGAAAATTAGCTCTTAATAAAGTATTTGCTGGTTAGATTAATTTTTACTCTTGCGAAAATGATATATATTAAATGCTGTTATTCTCAGCAGACTAAGTTACCCCAGATGAAAAACAATTTTTCATACTTTGTAGCAATTGGAACTATTGATTATTATCTAAAATTGATCCATTCAGGACTTTGGGGATATGACTTTAACTGTACTGACTACAAATTTTCTTTTAAATTGTTCACAATTACTTTAAAAATCTAATTGTCATTTTGCCACTTTTTTACTTTTCAACATGATCCAGAAGCAAAGATGTTAAATTCCTAAAATGTTTCATATTTCTGTGGGCTGAATTTTTTAAAGAATCAACACAATAAGAAAAATAATCACCTGTGTTTACAATTAAAAAGTCTATTAAACATCATTTTTTTTTTCAATGAAAGAGTTGAAATTTTTATCAAATCCATGGCATCATGATATCAAATTCATAGCATGAAATAATAGTTTTCTAAGTATTTGGAAGTTGAGTGCAGATTAAGAATCCCATTGTTTAGTTCTGTGTTTTATTTATTGCTGAGCTCTCCTGACAATCTATTTAGTGAAAGTTCGATGTGTTCCTATTGAAACTTCTATTCGTTTACATGTCTTTATTCTATAGGTAAAAATTATATTCATCTGTATATTAGTTAAATAGGTACTTTTTCGTTATAAGCACTACAATCGTTTTCATGCCAATTTGGTACATTTTTAAAAATTGCCGCAGCGAGAGAAAAGTAACACGATATAATGACACTAATGATTGGCAAATTACAATATAAAAATATACAAATCTCAAGATTCAAGGATCATGAGACGATATGAGATCGATTGTTTTCGTGGTCATGGAGATAACGAGACTTCATGGAATGCCGGAATTAAATACGCTTAATTGTAATGAATTTAGAGTCCGTCAGAAAATTGGACCGTATTTTTACGTAATGGATTTTAAAATATGGAATTTGCCTTAAGATGAGCAGGCAGCTATTACATTACTTCAAGAAGAAGGTAACCTTCATAAAGAAAGAGTGTAAATAATCATATAATGAGCTTGAACTGGTTTAAAAATTTTTAAACGAGTTCAAGGTAAGTTTTTTTACCTTTTTCTTTTAAATTCCGCCAAGATTAAAAATAAGCCGAGTGTAGTGCTTATAAAGCAAAAGTACCTTTAAATAAATTTCAGTGTTAAACTTTATATATATAAATATATATATTTTATACTTTAAAAATGTTTAGATTTTTATCATTTTAACGTTTTTAGTCAAAGATGTTGTAGGACGTGACCTTATCCACTTAACTTTTCTCTCAGTTTTAAAATTCCATCAACAGTTCATAATAAATGCTTGTTTTTATGAGGTTTTTATTCTACTTCATAGCTTTTTTTTTTTCTAAATTTGATTCATTAAAAAAACACAGTTTTTCTGTAGTGTAAGATTTTTAATGACATATGAGAGAATCAGTGGCACACCAGGGGAGGGGGGGGGGCAAAGGGCCCTCTCCTCCCCAAAGAAATAGAAATTGCATTATGAATATTAATTTTGCACTATAAATATTTTTATCCGTTCATCTCGGCTCCCCAAGAAAAATCCTGGGTGCACCATTAGAGAGAATATTAAATACTTTGAATATGTATACTTTGAAAGAAATCTTGAGAAAATTTGTTTAAAAAAATAAATATTTACTGTTATAATGTTTTTTCTTTTTCTTTTAGATTCCATCAGAAATATACCCAAAAGATATATACTTACTTTTATGGGTTTTCTTGGTTTCTGCAATGTTTATGCATTAAGGGTCAACCTCAGTGTTGCAATTGTTGCTATGATCAACCATACCGCAACTTATAAAAATACCACTAGAGGCGAATATGAATGTTCTATTTCAGACTCAGATCCTGGAGATTTGCCTAAAGTAATTATTTCACTTTTACTTAATTTTGATTTTTAAACTATGTCTTATTAGAATATGAACAGCTTAATTGTTGAGTACTCCTTTTTAATTTTTGCTTTGATATTTAGGGAACTTCCTATATTTCATAAATGATTTATAAATATAACATAACACTAATCTTTTTGTAAAATAAATATTTCAATAAAATGTTTAATTCTTATTAAATTTCTTTTCTAGTTTTAGAATTTTTAACAAAAATAAATAAATAAAATCCTAGTGTAAATGAGAGAATTAAAATCATTTTGATGACATTTCAATCTTATATTCTATCTTTAGATTACATTTTAAGTGATATATTATGAATAGGGATATGTAATTTTTCTTTTGAAATAGATGCGAATAAATGCAAAATTTGGCGTTATGAGCGAATAGATTAAAAATTATTTTATTACTACTTTTCAGCTTGAACTCGGTGATAAATGGCTTTTTAAGCAAAATTAGATAATAATAGTAATAATTTATTAACATAATTGCTTAACTAAGAACATCCGCGGTCTTTAACTGAAAAATCTTACTCTCCTTCAGATTTGCTCCAAATTTCACCCGGACAATTTGTCCGTACCGGAGTCAAACCTAAAAATCTAACTGTAAAAATCAACCATAAAATTTTGTGGAGCAATTTAGAAGATTTAAGAAGGTCTCTTGAGCAAGTCAAGGTTATTTCTGCTACTTACAGTATTCAACCAAGAGACTTCTGTTGATGTTATACAGATTTTAACTGCAACAAAATGCTACTATCTTAATTTTGTAAAGGCAGCTATACAAAGCCTCTATAGTCCCGTTAACAGAGTAGATGCTGAGATATTTTAGTATGTACAGCATACAAGTAGTAATTAATGACTGAAGGCAAAGACTTAAGGAACATAATGTGGAGATTACTACAATGTTAGCTTTTAACTGAGAATTTTGATACTTACCCATCCAAGTAAGTAAAATTGTAAATTTTTTTTAACAAATGCAAAAGTTTTGAATTTATATATATATATATATATATATATATATTGCGAATGATGGCAAAATTTTATATATTGTATTTTTGTTGCGAAATTTATGTATTCCTAATTATGAAGTCTATTTATACAGCTCATCTTTCAACTTCTCAAGCATTAATGATATTTTCCCTATATATATAATGTAATTTATCATGGTATTAAAAAAAATCACTTGTAACTTTTGTGCTATTGTATATAATTGCTTCCTTTAAACTATATTTTAAAAGAACAAATTTTCAGGGGAAACACTGCACCTGTAGGTCCAAGGTTATTTATGTATGAATTTCAGGTCAAAATTTTTTTTATGGATGTCTTAATTTGTTTTGGTGCAAAAAATCAAAATACTTGTACTTTATTAATTTTAAATAAAATTTTTTTTTTCATTGACTCTTAGAGTTAGAACCCGTTAAATCATATTAAGATCGTAAATTAGTGGGCTCTTAGTACCTTAGTGAATAGTGCAATGGGATTTGGTGCTGCTAAGGGTGTTCGGTTTGAGCCTTAACCAGCACCACTGAATGCTCTCATGCCTATGCCAGGTATGTATATGTTAAATCTGTAGGTCAGAAGGAGCCTCTGTGGGAAGTGTAAGGAAGGGAAAAGGGTATGAGCCCATCTGGATTTCACCCTTCGAAGTTCTCGATTGAAATTGGGGTTGCACCAGGGCAGAAGTCAAGATTCAGACCCTTGTGGTGCCTAATAGCAAGTGCTAAAATCAGAGCTGCACCCATTCTGTCCTGCAAGGGGCAATATGAGAGTGAGTGGTCACAAATTAGTAGAAAGTATGATATTATATATATATATATACAGTGGAATCTCGATCAATCATTCCCCGAATCATCGTTTTCCCGCATTTATCATTCAGTTTAGTCGGTCCCTTGAAAAACGTATAGATCGAGATTCCACTGTATATATATATAAATATATATATATGTGTGTGTGTGTGTGAGCATCTTTTAGTTTAGTTAAAAAAATATAGCTTAATTTATGACATCTATAACAGAAGTGTAGGTTTTGCTTATAGATCATGAAGAAAAGAAATTTCTCTTTTTTTGCTTAAGTTCTCAGTTGAAATAACTACTTTAGGTTCAAAATTTAAAATTCTTACTTTTTATACTTATAGAATTACTAAAATTAAAGTAGTATCTAAACTGTATGAAATTGAAACTTGTTTTAGCAATGAATAATTATTTTTTGCGTTTCATATAATTAAATCATTTAAGGTTTACATAATTTACTTAACATTTCTTATCTGTTGCATTTTTTATTTTCTATTCAGAATGTTGAACTTAGCCATTTACTGCTGATGAAAAAGTCATTTCTAATACTTAATTGTTTTCTAATTACAACGTGCTAGAGTTATATATTCTTTTTTTGTCACATGTATAGTGTTTAGTGTTGTGAGCCTCCACAAAGTGGGTTTGGGTTTAAATATTATCTAAGACATTTATCTTAATGTGCTGTCCTGAAATAAGGAGTAATGTTGATACATGTATATGGTGTTCCCATGATGATGTAGTGAAAAAAATTATGATGTGAATCAGTGAATTTCTTCAAGATATGCCTGCTGTGTTAGAAAAAAACCCAGAAATAATTCTTTAAAAATGTATGACATTTAATGTACTGATTCATTACCATCTCATTTCTGTAACAAATGAGGTAGGTCATTTTTTTTTCTTTGTTATTATATTGTTGAGGGATTAAATGATGTAAAAAATTATTTATATAATTTAATCTAGCAACAATATTATTACAAATTTTCCAATATATGTATACATATATATATATATATATATATATATATACAGAGGCTGTTCGCACATTTTTTAGACGATTTTGGTAAGCGGTAATAAAAAATCGTTTGCTGCAAAAGAAATAATTGCAATTATACAATGTTTTTAAAACTCAAAATTATCGTCTGCGGCTTGAAAGTTTTGTTTTTATTCAAAATGGCGTTTTTAACAAAGCAGTGGTTCGAAGGCTACATTTATGCTCTTTCCGAAGAGAAATATGCATACTCCGTTATCCAAAAACGATGTGAGAGTCATGGTTTTGTGATATCTAAAGCGTCGATAGGTAATATCGTCATGAAGAAAGGAAAAAAACGTCAAGTTGGAGCCTCAAGTGGGACAAAAATTCCAAACAAGTATCCAAGGAAAAAACGGACATCTTCGACTATTGCAAAGGTACGTTGTTTAATGTTAAAAGAAAATCCCCCTAGTCAAAGGACACTTGCAAAATCATTCAAATGCTCGGTGTCCACTGTAAACAAAATGATAAACGTTGATTCAAATCTTGAGAAAGCGAAAAAACGCAATGTGCATCGTCTTCTTCCAAATCATATCGCTGAACGCAGGACACGCTGCAGAATTCTATATGAGAAACACTTATCCATAGAAAAATGGAAAACAAGTGTCACAATAGATGAATCATGGGTGTATTTAAATGATTGCAACAAAAAAAAGAGCCATTTATTATCATAAAAGGGGAGAAAAAAATTTAAGTGCATGGTTCAAAGAATCGAAAGAAAGTTTTTCTAAGGGATTCATGATTGTTGCTGGTTTTTCTTATAATGGCAAGTTAAAACTAAAGAGAGTGGGAAAAAAATGTCAAGATTAACTCCAAATACTATCAGGAACATATTTTATCGCCAATTTTTCTGAATGAAATACCATCGCTTTACCCACAGTGCCATCAATTTGTGAGACTCCATCAGGACAAAGCTAGCAGTCACACATCAAAATCCACTGTAAATTTCCTAAAAGAAATGGAACAAAAAACTGGTATCAAGGCCATACCCTTCACTGATATCCCTACCAAATCTCCCGATGTATCACCTATGGATTTTTGTGCTTTCGGACTTTTAAAATCTGCATTATCCAAACGTCGTCCCAAAACCATTACAGGACTCTGGAAAGCTGTTCAGGAGGAATGGGATAGAATACCTCTTCTGACACTCCAAAAGGCATTATTATCCTGGAAATTGCGGTGTCGAAAGATAGTTCAGAATAAGGGATGTCAAATAGAACATTTAAAACACAAGAATTTTATGTAATTTAGTTTTGTGAATACAATATACATTGTCTAAAAAATGTGTGAACAACCTCTGTATATATATATATATATATATGAATAAAATTTTCTGTTTGTCAGTTTTCTATTCATACTGATATTCTTGTAACTTTAATTCCATTTTTATACCTGAATTAGTCTAAAAAAAAAGGACTCTATAAATGGTTGTGATTTACAAAAGGAAATAGCTGTTACAGAGTTTATATTTATGTTTTAATTTCATATTTGTACAAATCTTTGACTAAATATTTTATCATATTTAATCAATGCATGAAAAATACTGAGTGATTATGTGCCTTTGAAAGGTTAAAGATTAACTGGAGTATTTTATTGGCAGTAATGCAATTTTGATATTTATATATTTTATTTCTGTTCAGTATTACATAAATATTAGATGATATAGATGAAACAACTACTAGTTTCATTTTTCAAAAATATTATGGATGGGTTAAAACCTCTTTTAACATTTTTATTTTTAAAAGCATAAATACTGATTATAACTAACCTAAGTTCTTAATTATCTTAACATTTCATATTTAAAGACCCGTAAATTTCATCAATTTTTAAGGTCTCACAAAGTGTCTTTTGAATTAATTCTTTTTACCCATTATCAGTTTGTCGTATATTTCTAAAGTGATGTGTATCTTAATGGCACGTCAGAAAATTTTATAAACATAATTTCCTGCATAATAAGCAATTTTTTTTCATGCTTTACATATATTGTTCATTTGTTTAAGATTTAAATTATTCAAATGCACCCAGCATGGCTGTGAAGCCGTCCAAGTGAATTCACTGTTAGCATCTTAAAATAGCCCGAATTGAATTCAGTTAGGTTCCTCCTAAGCTCATTGATCACTGGACGGTCCTTAAAGTATGAAATATTATGATTTTTTTAAAATTGAAAAACAATAAAATTGATGTTTGAGTAGTATTCAAAAGTTATACAATGAGAAAAATAAATATAATATAAATAATATGAGGAAAATATAGCATCGAATTTTTGTTATGGATCATATCATTGTTTAAAGAACTATCTATGTTAGGCTAAAAACATAATTGGAATCTTCAATTTCACAGTTTGAAAAAGTGGGATATAAACCAACTTTCTCAAAAGTTTTGTACAATTTTCCGATTTTAACTGAACTTCTATTAATGTTTTAATTTATTTCCAAGTTAAGTTGGGGGGGGCATGTGCCCCCCCATGCCCCCCTTATGTTACGCCTATGATTACAAGTCATTGTCTCTTAAGAGGGTAGAAAAGTAGGTGCATAATATTGTCTAAACCTTGAATTTGAAACTTTAAATCTTAGTTATTACTATTATTGTTATTATCGGAAGGTTTTTCATATTGAAATCAGTGTTTTAACATAATGTAAGAAGGGCTCGCTAATGCAAATTTTATCAAGTTATTATCTTACCATAAGATGTTATAACAATTAAAAAATTTATTTATATTCCTCTTTTTAGGATGGAGAGTTTGCTTGGAATTCAAACATTCAAGCTCTTATTCTAGGTTCCTTTTTCTATGGTTACCTTGTCACACAGGTCCCTGGTGGTCGAATGGCTGAAACGTTTGGGGGAAAATGGCTTTTTGGTATAGGTGTTTTGATTACTGCAGTGCTGACACTTTTAACACCTGCTGCCGCAAGGATGGGTTATGGTGCACTAATTTTTCTCAGGGTTCTAGAAGGTCTTGGTGAAGTAAGTTTTTTTAAAATTATTTTCATTATACAATTATAAATTATAGTGTTTTAAAAATTTTTGTATACAAAGATTTCTTTCTTTATGTGGGGGAGTAAAGAAAATTAAGGATATATAAGTATGTCTTGTATAAATATGCATGTGTTTATTTTACTACTGATTCTTTTTTATTGAACTTTAATATGTTTTTATTATGCTTACTAAATTTCAGATATTCAGGAAAAAATTTGTGATTTTAAAATGGGTCAAATAAGCTCCAAGAAATAAAGGATAGTCATATAAAATTATAGAATGATTATAATCTGCAAAATTCATAGAAAATGCTATTTCATATTTCATTGAAATTTATGCTGAAGGTTGAGATATGTATATTACTAAAGTTATTTTAGAACATCACTATATGAACATAACATAGATACAGTTTCTCTGACATCTTGTCTATTCTTCTTCTTTTGTTTTGATTTCATCATAATCAACAAAGTTCTGTATCGAAAGTCATGATGCTATTGTAAAATAAGAATAAATTATAAAAAGATAGGAAGATTTTGGGATTTTCCCTTACACTGTATATAATTTAATTGAGACAAATATATGTAAAAGATTTGTGAAATGTTGTGATTTAATAATTTATCTTAGTATGTTAATCACATAATAGATACCTTTTGTTTTACAGACCAAAGTAACTTTATATTTTCTTTGAAACCATAGTTTTTATTTTATTGTTTATATTTTTCGTATTCTTTAAATATCTTTCAAGCTGTTTCTATTGTAAGTTACATTTGCATTTGTTTATTACCTTGATTTTGTTTATCAATTCAGAATTCTTATTATATTTTCTATTATCAAGTCATCCTGTTAGGGAACAATATAGCTTTTGGATAGTGAAATTTGCATTAGTGTTTCTCTCTGCTCAGTTTTTGAGTATAATGAACTGATTCTGAAGCTAAAGGCAGCAATGGCTTGTTACCATTTAAATATTTTTTTAATTATTTTGAATTTTTATTATCAGTTTTAGTTTCAATTTTCTCAAAATCATATATTCCTAGGGTGTTACTTTTCCTGCTATGCATGCCATGTTAGGATGCTGGATGCCGAAATTAGAAAGAAGTATGTTGTCAACAATTATTTATAGTGGAGCTCAAATAGGTACTGTGATTGCCATGCCAATATCTGGAATGCTCTGTGATTCAGATTTCTTAGGAGGATGGCCATCTGTATTCTATATATTTGGTTTGTATACATTTTAATTTTGTGCATGTAATAATTATCTTTGTTTTAATTATTTGATATAATTTTTTTATATATTTTTCTTTTTTTAATTGATTATTATAAGTTTTACTATGCATTTAGTAATAGAATATAATGGAGTAGAATATAATATAAATATTTATGATATCATGTTGGCAATAGGGTATATTCATTTTGGGGAAAAATATCTAACTAAATAATTAACAGTGATTTTCTTTTGGGCTGGAGTACACTCTATAACTTTGTTGTCTTTTATATTTTTCATGTAGAGTACAAAAATTCCAGAATAATTAGAGTTGCTTTATATGTAAGACAATAAAGTTCAAAAATTTTTGTCTTTCAATAATGAAATTTGTCAAAATATCAAATTTTATATATGTAGTTATCACTATCAAATTTTAATAAAATTTTATTGTTTTTTAACAGAAAGGAAACATGAATAATCAGAATAAGTTTTAATGTAATGCTTATTTAGCTCAGCATTTGTTAAAGTTAATGTATTGAAAAATAAAATATAATTATGCTGGTAAGAACTTTAATGAATTTATCATAGAAAATAACTTATATGTAAATAATATCAAGTTGAAATTGTTACACTTTATTTGTTTTATTTCTTCTTTTTATCCTTCTTTAAGTATTTTTTTTACCAAAAATTTCCTTCCTGTAAAAATAAAGTTTAATGATAATGTTGTTATTCTGAGTTAGCTTGAAAAAAGTCTTGTATTTAGACTTGTTCAACATTTTTGTTATTAATTTGCAAAACTATTCTGTAAAGTTAAGGACATTTAATCTTAAAATGACTAACATCAAAATAAATATGTATGTCTTTATTACTTTGATTATTCTTAATTTTGTACTTAATTTACTATTTCTATAGGATTGTATTAAAGTACAATGAATTTTTTTTAAATTATGATTTCAAAGATAGCTGGAAATTACGTTATATTTTCTGCTTTTGTGTGATAATGTTCAGCTTTAGTTTGAACAAAGGCAGATTGATGTGATTTTAATTTGCAAAAATGTATCATAAAGTAACAAAATAGTTCTATATCAATCCTGATTAGATTTCAGTCGCATGAATTCAGTGATTGTTAATTTCATTTGCAATTCTCCCCTAGCTTTAAAAAATATACATTTAGCTCAAATAACCCCTGAACTTTATTATTTGTACATGTTTTCATTCTTATAAATAAACAATTTTCAATTTTCTTACCTGACATTTGTTATCAATTTTGCATTTCCTTTCTCAAATTTCACTATAATTCCATACAGTATATGGTTTGGTTAATTTTTTTGAGCATTACTTAAATTTTTGAAGCTTATCATTTTTCAGTTATTCTCAGAGCTTAGCTTTAATTTTAATTATGATAAAACTAAAAGATTTAAAAATGATTAGAATTTTTTATGATGCCTGCAAAAGATTAAAATTTTTTCTTATAGAAATATTTTCCATTATTCAATGTTTGACTATAATATGAACAAAAGAAATCTGATATTAAATTCAATTAAAGAAATTAGATTTTTATAGATTCATAGTACTATGATAATCTAATAGACCATTTTCTGTTTTTAAGATTATATAAAAGTTTCAATAGTAACCCCATTCATTTTAATAATACACCTGAAATTGCAGATAGATATTTGAGAGAATGTATTTGCAAATTATGTAATTGTTGTTTTGTAATTTCCCTTTCATGTAATGAGATGAGTTAAGTAGCTACATATTAGTTTAAAATATAAAGAAAAGTGAATAGTTTGAAATTTTATCACTTTAAATGT
Source organism: Dolomedes plantarius (assembly GCA_907164885.2). Classification (NCBI taxonomy): domain Eukaryota; kingdom Metazoa; phylum Arthropoda; class Arachnida; order Araneae; family Dolomedidae; genus Dolomedes; species Dolomedes plantarius. Next base: position 35,148,391 of record OU015499.1, on the reverse strand, counting down.
AATTTATTAAGTTTAGCTAATATTTATTATTATTTTAAATTTATTTTTGTATAAAATTTTGGTTCACTCTGATGTACAAATGATGATTTTATTGAAAAGGAGATATGATAGAGATGATCAAGAGAACATGATACTTATTACTTGTATTTATATGTTTAAAAAAAATCTTAATGAATTGGATAATTTCCTGTTAGGTTTTATGCCAGTAAATAATATATTTAAATGTTAAATCACCTACGATATTGAGACAGCACATATCTTTAGGTATTTTGGTTCATTTTACACATTTTTTAAAACACAAGGCCAGTCTTAAACACCTGTAGAGTTTGATTCTGTCTTGGAAGAGCAAAATCCATGAATTTTAATTGATGCCTAATATTCATAGAATATCATATTCCATCAATGTTGAAACTGCTTAGCTTTTTCAACAACCGTAGGACAAGTTATAGGGTTACCCTCTGATCTTTTTGCTATAAACCAGTTGTACAAAACCAAATCTAGTTGGTCTAACATGGTTTTTTTTTACAGTTTGCCTTTCAATTAAATTTTTCAAAGTTTCTGATGCATTCAAAAAACTGTTTCAACTTGTCTTTGTTTTTTTCAATGTTGTAAATTGTAGACAACCCTACGTCATAATCTTTCATAATGATGTGCCTATTTACACCATTTTCAAGCGTCTTCATGATTTCCAGCTTTTTAGCCAAAGTTAGAGTCAGATGTTTTCTTTTTGAAGACATGACGGTAACGTTAGGACCCATGTGATAGTCACTATAAAATCACTCAACACAAAATCAAGCACTATAAAACACAACAATATTTGATGTTGATACAGCAGCCTGAGCTTCACTTTAATTAAAATGGTAGAAACTGAATGTAAAATGTAAACAAAGCCACAGTGATGTCCAGGGAACAGGTGACTCCCGAACATATAAGATGTCACCTGATGTCGGCCGAAGATGAGCGCCTTGTTATATTCAATGATTGGCTTCCCCTCCACACATGTTGATGTGCTTTGTCTGGCACAATGTTTTCCCCTCGCATCTTGTGATCGCAAACAAACTTGAACAAGGCATGATTGATGTTTTGTGAGTGATATAAATTATTTTTTCCGAAAGTCTTGCCAGATTATTCAGCTTGCCAGACTGTAGGATGCTGGATTAGAGGAAGATTACTGTAACTCCTACTACAATTTGATCTTTATCAGCTGATTTTTGTTATGAATATTACAGTTTTTTAATTTTATTATTTCTTCAGGTTTTTTATATTTGCAACCACAATAGATAAAGAACTCTTAAATTTTTTTTTGTCATTATTTTTAAGATGAATATGGCCAGCGGATTATAAACTATCCTGTTTTTAATGTATTGAAAAAATCTGTTCTGACCATGTCATTTTTAATGTGTATTTTAGGAACATTTCTTGGATTTATGCAGTCAAGTTTAAAAAAAAAGAAAAAGAAACATTTGTAATGAAACTATTAAGCATTAAATTAAAAACATGATAGTCTTTTAGCATTAACTGAAATATATCTACCTTATAGGATGTTTTGGTTGTTTGTGGTTCATTTGCTGGGCATTTATTGTCTATGAAACTCCAGAAAAACATCCTACTATTTCGAGAGCTGAATTGATGTTGATTCAAGCCGGAAAGAATGAAGACTCTAGAAATGAAAAGGTAATATATTTAAGTTTTCACTGGAGGGATAGAAAGTTTGGAGAAGTAGAAATATGATGATATTAAAAGAAGGATATATCATTGTATAAAATTGATAATATCACTGACAAATTTTAGTAATATTTATAACTGTGAGCTTATTCTCTTTGTACATCAATTATACTGAAAAGAAAGCTAGTTTTTGTATGTAGCTTGACATCACTAAGACTCATTGTGGTGAATATGTATTGAAAATATTCAAACAATATAAATGTTTTTAATTTATTTCTCTTATCTCCCTTTCATATAAATGGACTCTATTCAGAGCAATGCTTTTTATAATGAATTTCTCTTAGGTATGTGTGTAAAGTATTTTGTGTTTCAAACTGTGACAGTTGTTCAAGAAGGTGTATGTGTAATTACATCAAAATTTTTTTTCAATAAGCAGTAAAAAGTATATACAGTACAGCCTCCCAAACCCGGACGTCTCAAATTTGGAAACCTCCCAAATCTGGAATGTTTTAATAAATGGCCAATTTTACTTTTCCATTTTACCGATAGATGTTGCTACTAAAATGATCAGTTAAAAAACCCCTTTTCTTTCAAGGAAGTGACAGCAGTGATTTTGAAGGCTTTCCGGTACCTGGGAAATAAGCTGAAATAGTGGAATTAGTAGAATGGGCAAATAAAGGCAACATTAACTTGGATAAATCGGACATACAGAAGTTTTAGACATTGACGAAAATGTGCCGATTGTTGGTTCTCTGAGCGATTCTGAAATTATTAATAGTGTGGTAAATAACAAAGGTTATGATGACAGCGATCGTGAAAGTGATTCAGAATGCCCCAAAAATGAAAGAAAGTCAATGGAAGACCTGATAAAATCATTAGATAAAATAATTTTAGGCTTAGAACAGCGAAATTTTATCTTGGAACAGGAAATTATGGCAGTATATAGGATTTGAGAAAAAAGAATTTCTAATAAGCCAAAACTAAAGCAACAGACATTATTGACTGAAATGTTTAAATTATAATGTAATTATATGTTCTGTATTCAAGTTTATTTAATAATTAAACCATTTTACATGTTTTTTTAAGTGTGTTTATTTTTCCCTAAAATTTTGTTGTATTATTTAAAAACCTCTCAAATCCAGAAAATCCCCAAATCCAGAATTGCCGTGTCCTGAATGATTCTGGATTTGTGAGATTGTACTGTATTAAAGTTAATTTAAAAAAAAAAAGATTTAGAAAGCTGAAGCACAATCTGTGAATGATAGATAACTGAGCTACATAAAAAGTCTTTTCAGGACCTGTTGGGTCTGTATAATAAGGTTTGAATTGAAGATATCTTGATAATGTAGTGGATGACCCAAGAAAAATTAAAATAAAGAACTGGAAGATAAGATCAAAGCCCATCACTTTAGTAATGGAGAGCTGTCCTGAAATTAGCTCAGGTTGTGTAAGAACTATAGAGCCAAAGGAGTACTTTGTTCTATATTTTTTCTTTTAGTATGAGTGTAGTAGGTATGAGAAAATTAGGGTAATGAGTCAGAGAAAGTTTGTGTTCTGTATATGCCTGCTCTATTTTAATAAATTAGTTAGTGTTTGTTATCAGAATTATACTGGTATATCATTCATAATCTACACTTGTATCTAGTATAGGATGAACGATGGAAGATTTGTTAAAATATGTAATATATAGAGATTATAGAGATATGTTAAAATTTGTATAATAAGAATGAGGAAGCTCTAATTCTGTTAATTCTTCATTAAAAATGCATAAAGAAACATAAAATTTATAAAATTAGTAATGTCAATTTATATTGAATAAAATAATTATAAAAAGTTTTACATAAAGGTGCTTAAAGATTTCTTTTTTTGAGGTATGGTGATAATTTTTTCTTTCACTAGAAAAAACCTATTCCTTGGAAGGCTATTTTTACATCTATTCCTGTGTGGACTTTGATGATAACCCACTTTGGCCAAAACTGGGGATTTTATACATTTTTGACTGAATTACCAAATTATTTAAGCTCGGTTTTACTATTTTCTTTGAAAAAGGTAAGTCTAAAAAAATGTTTTTTTTTCAATTATTTTACTGATATGCCATTACTTTGAGTTGTCATAATCATTTCCTGAACCACCCTAAGTGAGTCAAGGGCATTCAGAGAGCTTCTTCCAGGTATCTGTATTCATAGCAAGTGTGTGCTAATTTATTTTTTTTTGGTGTGCTGTTTGTTCCAAGGACAGCTAAAAAAATTGCTTCATTGCATGTATCAAATCAATCAGCATTTATCCTTACTTTTACCATCTGGTCTATTGCCAATTTGTATATTATATGACAAGAACATTTTAATTTATTGACATCAATGAAGTTTACTCTCTATAAAATTTCTTTAATTCAAAAGTTTTTTTCTTTTCCTGCCAACCTTCCTGAATGTGTTTATGTATTCAGAGATTTCTTTATTGAATTTCTTTTTTTATTTATTTTGTTTTTAAAATTCAGTTCTGATCCTCAGTTTATATAATTTAAGATCCACTGTTTCAAAATTATGTGATCTTCTCAAAATAAGGGTTACTAGTTCATTCTTTTTAGTTTGGTTTATTAATATGATTTTATATATTTCTCTTATTAATTTTCAGATGCATCATTAATGTTGCAATTAAATGCTTTTACATAAAACAGCTAACTGCAATAAATTAATATAAGCTGATCTTAACACATTAATAATAAAATATTAAATGCATAATTTTTTCTTGTGTATAATGTTAATTTATAAATTTTTAATCTTATTTCATGCATATTTAAAATGTATTTTTGGCAAGGTACATTTTTTAGTTATGTTTAATTTATTCACTCCATGAGACAGCTATTTTATTTCCAATATTGTTTTTCCTGCAACAGTAACCCTCAAGAAAGAGAGCTTTTATCAAGCAATGTTAGTATTGATTAAAATGGCTATGTTAAAGTCTGGTTTCAGGTTTTGACCTCCTCTTCATATTTTTTTTCAATATCTGAACCACAATTATGTTAGAAACCTGAATTTAATATTTATTTAAATCAGTGGTTCCCAACCGGTGGCCTTCGAGAGCCTTGGGAGTAGTCCGGCACCACATATAAAAATGTTGCTTATTAAATGGAGATTTTGAAAGCAATGTTCATTCAACTAGATGAGCCGAATATTTCCGATCACTATCAGGTGTTGAATAAAAATTTCTAAAATGTTTAACATAATTGTTTTATTATTAGAATATGATATATTAGAATGAGTTTTCAATTTCTGGCTTAGTGGTCCGCAGACTTCTACGGGGTGGGAACCACTGTACCACGTATAAAAAAAGTTGCCAATTAAATGGGAATTTTGAAAATAATGTTCATTCAACTAGATGGGCCGAATATTTCCGATTACTATCAGGTGTTTAATAAAAATTTCTTAAAAGTTTAACATAATTATTTTATTATTAGAATATGATACATTAGAATGTGAGTACGTTAATAATGTATCCCTTTTGTTTGAGGGATATTCTATACCCCCATACCACTCAGAAGGTCCCCCCCCCTCATGTCTGTGGAGGGTGGTGGTAGTCCACACATGGTTCAATTTCTGGTTTAGTGGTCCATAGATTTCTACAGGGTGGAAACCACTGATTTAAATACAGCCATGAATATAAGTAATATCAAAGTCACTTGCTTTTGTCATTTTGCCACATTATCAGTATTTATGAATTTAAATTTAAAATAGATCTCAGTTCTTGTTTTCAATCATATTATATAAATTAGACTCTGCATGTTAAATGATATGTGCTATTTTAAGTTAATGGTTGATAAACAAAATATACTCAATAACTAAATTTATTTTTCAGTTAAAAAAATTCATTGTTTTCTGACCAGTATTGGCTTTTCCTTCTTTATAAAGTCACTCTACTTTATTAAATACTAGCATTATTGCCCGACATTGCCCGGGTAGGTTAATAGATATAAAATTTTTCATGCATTCCATCAAAATAATACTGGGGTGCACCCCCCACTCTTCATGTTTATCTGGCCAGACAGAATGCTGCATTTCTACTGAAATGATATACAAACAATAAGAAAGAAACTTTGAGCCTGCAGACCTTTGTCTGATTTTATTGAGAATTAATAACACTGTGTTGCGGGATTCGCACGTTTGGATTGAATAAGTTTACTGTTTAATTATATTTGTTAGATACTGTTTAATTAGATTTGTTTGATCCACTGTTTAATTAGAAATAAGTTTTATAATTTTCATTTGCCTTTATTATTTATTTTTCCCTTAAAAATGCACTTTTTTCCACATCACTCAAGAGGTAAAGTGCAAGATGCGTTATCGCCTTTATTTTTATCAAAGTAAGGCGGGATTCCCCATGAAGCCTATTTTCCTTAAGCTTTTATGTTTTGTAAGAAATGTTTTGAATCAGATGTATTACCTGTGAGTGATGTTCTCAAAGGCCCGGGTGGTTCTGGAATTGCAGGCAATTGTACTTTCCCATTACTGCAACACATTCCTGGTGATTCTCTAGACCACTTTTTAGCACCACAGCTGTCACATATTTTCGACATTGATCCAATACTTACTTCATTAGCAGATGCATAATTACATTCTGGATTATAATGAAATGCACATAAACTCCACTGGTCAGCATTCATGGCACGATATCTACTTTGAGCATGTCTTTTTCTATCAGCATGAAATCGTACATTACGTTGTACTTAGTTTTCTTGTTTGTCTTTCAGCAATATCTTGAAGCCTTCGATTGCGTTCTTCTGTTTCGACTGCTCTTTGTGCTTGTTTTCTTTTCGCATCAGAAGACTTTCCAAATGAAGCACGTTTCTTAGGTGGCATTATTAGTTTTTCTCCTTTATGTTAATTAAAGATAAACATCCAGATGCATTTATTCCTTTATACTTTTTAAGAACATCATCCGTTTAAAAATCCATTAAAAAAATCGTCTGCATCACTTTCCGCATGAAAACGAATATGACATCATATGAGCATCCAAACGATGTGTAATCAAAATCATCTGCAGATTTCACTAAGCAGAGCCAGGAAAGTTGTGTTTATCTGGGGAGCCAGGGCAAAAGGTCATTCCCAACCCTCTTCCTCCCGCACATTGGAATTTGACCCCCACTGTCATTCCTAGACCAGCCCTCTTAACGCAGCTGGTTGTGGTGAATGGGTTGTATCCACGGGTGGTAAGCGCACATCTTAGGGGCACAAAAAATCATTAAAAAATTAATTTAAAAAAAACTAATTCAGCCCCAAATTTCGTTTTTGCTGCATTAAGTTTCTGGGGTCCTAAACATTAACTGTGCCGAATTTGGTCCCGGTGGGTAAAACAGTCTATAATTCTATAGCGGACAAACAAACAGACGAGCTCTTTTATATATAGAGATTATGATAATTGAGTTGATAGTACTTAAACAATCCAATATGTATTTGAAAATTATACAAGATGTTTTTTAGTAGTTATATACATTTTGTTAAAATTGGGTTTGTTTTAAGTCTTTCATTTAGAGCTGTGATATCCACTTCGTTTTGTCAAAGGAGAGAGAATCAATTTTTCATAACTTTATGTATATTTTTCAATGATTCAAGTGCTTAACTTGAATAGTTTGTACATTAAATACATCCAAAAACTGTCTATTAAATTAAAAGAAAAAATAAATTGAAATAAGAAATGTAAATGAAATAATATGAAAAATATTTGTAATTTTTCATGTGTTCTCTAGCAGTATTGATGTAGATAACTAAATAATTTTTAATTAATTTGAAACTGTTTCAAAACAAATTATTATTACATAGTTAAAACCTTTATTGGGCTTCAAATAGTTTGTGTTCTTAAAGTTACCTGGAAAAAATAACATATTAGCTGCCATAAGTTTCACCAAATAAGTTAAAACAATAATATTTACTTTTCAAAATCAAAATACTATTGTATTAGATGATTAGTTTTTATATGGTAATTATTTTAAAATTGTAAGATTCGAAACTATTAAGTTACCCAGTGTTCAGCCATAAACAAATTTGTTACAGATAACCAGTCGCTGCAGTAATTCCTGAATACGCAGCCAGGGTCCATCTGTTTGTATATGATTTTCGGCCTTAGGAGTTACGTCAAGGAGTATAATTAACTCTCAACGGATGGCCTCACTGGCCCCTTTTAAAATTGTAAGATAAGAAGATAACTAATCAGCTTTGTGCTGTGGTCAACAATGGTACATGAGTGCGCCTGCAACCTCGAAAGCCCATATCAATGACGGTCCATTGAACAGTTTGCATGTTGACAGTGGTTGATACCCCAGCATTGAAATCCACAGCAATTTGAGGAAGTGTTGCACGGCTATCTCATTTACGGATTCTCGTCAGTCATTGATGGTCCCATTCATTCAAGGTCTTTTTCTGGCTGCACCGCTGTCAGAGATTTGATGTTTTTACTGGATACCTGATATTCACGGTACAGTCTTCATATGGTCGTGCACGAAAATCCAAATTGCATTGCTACCTTGGAGATGCTATGTCCTGTTTCCCATGCGCCAACTATAATGCCACGTTCAAAGTCACATAAATTTGGATAACCTGCCATTGTAGCTGCAGGAACCAATCTAACAGCTTCACCAGACACCTGTTGTCTTATATAGGCACTGCCGACTGCATCACGTTATGCTGATTGGTTGTATATCTCCGTTATTTGCATATGCATGCCTGTACCAGTTGTTTTGGGCTCTTCAGTGTATTTGGCTTGTTCTGGAACAGAAAATATTTGCCCATTATGTATTTTCGTATGTACTTTATAAATTTTTTTTATTCATAGAATGGCTTTCTATCTGCTCTTCCATATTTACTGCAAGCTATAGTTAGTTGGACGATGAGCTATGTTGCTGATTTACTTAGACAAAGGCAGTCTTTTACCATTAGTACTATTAGAAAAATTTTCAATACAATTGGTAAGTTATTCATTATGTACTGTACTAATAAAAATAATTAATATTCTTTTGTTACAAACACAGTTGTATTTATTACAATATAAATATTTACTTTTCTGCTACTTACATTTTTATTTAATACTTAACAATATTCCTACATTCTTTAGAGATCATAGGGGACAGATTCCCCTGAAACTAGTCACAAGCCTTCATTTTATTGTTGTAGTTTATTAAAAAATGGTATATTTTAATGTCATTGTAGTTTTTTTGCATTAGAATGTATACCGTAGATTTGTGTGTGTATGTAATTAACCCTTAGACCATTCCGAACGCTCTCAGCGCGTTCATCAGAGTTTTTCCCCCAAATGCGTTCTAAATTGATTTTTTCATACAACAATAAATGGCAGAATTTAATGGCATTCAAATATATTCTCTCCTGATAAGTAGATTTTTAGGTGAAATTTTGAGAATGCATACAGTATAAAATAGCTTGAGTTTTGGGTTTTCAAAAGCTTAAGGCTATTCTAACTGACATTTTAAGTGATTCCGAGACTGATTTTTCAGATTTATTCAATGACAAAAGTGATGAAAAGACTATAGGGGACTAAGTGATGAATAAACTATATATTGTAAAGACTGTGAAGTGGGTTTATGCATATTACCTTGCTTTAAAATACAGTGATTTCCGCTTATAAGAATCACGTTTGTTATTACTGTTTTTGATTCTTATAAGCAGTTGATACTTATAGCCGAAATTTAGGTTTTTGGACAGGCGCACACACACACACCTATATATACATATATTAGATAATTTACCATAAAATACTCTTTAATTTACGTTAATTATCTTTTATTAAAATTATTCTTTATAATTTTAAAAATACAACTTAATTTCTAGACCTATAAGTAGATACACATGATTATAGTAAGAGAAGAAAAAAATCCAATATTTGTTACAACATACCTGCTTAACAGATTAACATTTCAATTACAGGAAGGGTGAAAGAAAAAATTTTGTATGGTAGTTTGACGTAATGAAGTTTTCTGGAGGCTGTTTATACCTCTTTCAATACCAATAGTCTCAGACCAAGATTCATCTTCTAGCTCACGTTTCACGGTTTGATAACGTGCTGAATCTAATAATGCCACGTTTGCCTAAGTAATAGTGGACACTTTGCCGAATCTTTATGTGTTTCAGGGTCCAGGAAGCCGCAACCAGGATGTGGGAGGTGGGAAAAAAAGAGTCCCTGTCTATGTTTGTCAGTGGAGAAAAGTGAAATCAGATCTGGACAGGTAGGATGCCCCTGGGTCAAGCTAATAGGACAGTGTTTAGCTAAAGCATTTAAGGGGAAACTATTATGTTATGTCTAACAAAAAAAGGGATGCATTTTACGACTGTATTCCATCCCATCTTATCACTCTTCCTTTTAAAAAAAATAAAGAAAGAATTTCGTGCCTTTTGAGGGTTTAAGTGGTTTTTTTGGAAAAATGAAAGGAAAGCGAAGAGTGTAAACTGATTCTTAAAACTGGTGGATCGATTCTTTAAAGCGAAAATTTTAACATGGAAATAATACATTTGTTTTTGTTTTTGCGATATTGATTCTTATAAACGGTTGATTCTTATAACCACTGATCACTATAAGCGGTGGTTACTGTTTATCATACTTTAAGAAATTTATAAACAAAAAAATCTGTGCATTATACAAATATACATATGTATTCTTAAAATTTTTATGTTTCACTTATTTTGTACTACACTGAAGTGTCACTGAATTAGGGATAGCAAAGCCTATGCAAATTGTGTATCGCTGAGCATCATGTATGCGCAAGTGAGGGCGCTGTGGTAATTGCATATATAGCACGTACTATGGTTGTTCTGAATTAGTTGTTGGAATTGCCAGTATGGGTAAACTGCCTGATTTAGGCGCCTTCGATCGCGGACAAATCGTAGGTGCGCGACGCATGGGCCATTCAATTTCCGAAATCGTCAGACAGCTAGGATTTTCAAGGTCGACAGTGTCAAGAGTATACCAAGAATACATGGATGGTGGAAAAAAAACTAGCGATCGGGCAAACTGCAAAGGACAATTAGCCTTGACAGTGCATGGTGAGAGACGGCTCAGGCGTATTGTACGTAGCCAGCGAAGCCAAACATTAGCTCAAATTACCACCCAGTTTAATGACGGTGCCAGTCATACAGTCAGTAAACGGACTGTGCAACGCTCGCTTCACCGTATGGGTTTCGGGAGCCGTCGACCTACGAGAGTACCATTGCTCTATACTCGCCATCGGGCTGCACGTCTTGCCTGGGCAAGAGAGCACAGAGACTGGAGCGTAGAGGACTGGAAATGAGTAGCATGGAGTGATGAGTCTCGATTCCGACTACTTAACGCCGACGGGAGGCTGAGAATATGGCGTCAGGCTCATGAAGCCATGGATCCTGCATGCCTGGCTGGAACTGTACAAGGGCATGGTGGCTCAATCATGGTCTGGGGTGTTTTTTCGTGGCACAGTTTGGGATCTTTGGTGCGTGTACCAACCTCCCTCAATGCAATTCGGTACGTAGAGTTGCTGGGTGATCACCTCTATCCGTTTATGCTGTTCTGTTATCCGCACGGTAATGGAGTTTTCCAGCAAGACAACTGTACCTCTCACAAGTTCCGGTTGGCTAGTGGCTGGTTGAATGAGCATTCCTCTGACTTCTCTGTCATGAATTAGCCACCTAGAAGCCCAGACTTAAATCCTATTGAGCATCTTTGGGATGTTTTGGAACAAGGTGTGAAAGGCCATCACACAGCACCAAAGAACCTTACTGAATTATGGACAGCTTTAGCCAATATTTGGCAAGCCATTCCCGTGGAACGTTTCCAGAAACTTGTTGAATCTATGCCTCGTCGTGTGGTAGCCGTTATCAAGGCCAGAGGAGGCCCAACTCGTTACTAGGTAGGTATCCCTAATTCAGTGGCACTTCAGTGTATTTATTTCGATTTAAATAACTTAACTGTATTGAACTCGTGTTTTTGAACATTCCTTCAAAACGCACATCCTCCGAAACATGTTTTAAAAAAATAACCCAATGCTGGGAAGAACCCGAAGGCGAAAACTCAATGGTCTAAGGGTTAAATTGTTTATGTGTATAGGGTATTTGTAAAGTTTAGCTAAAGTCCTAAACATGAAAGAAAACTAAATAAAGTAAAGCTTTATGTATTTAAGTTAACTATCTAACAGTAAACTGTTTCACATCCGTATTTCATTCAAGCATTTGTCTTTTTACCCAACCATATGTTATTGTTATGCTTTTGTTGATTACCTATTCTGATTCAAAAATAAAAAAGCTGCCAATTTTTGTCATTTTGTTGAAAACTTATTTTATAGCTCAGTTGTAGAATAGATTGTTTGAATTGTCTTTTAAGCAATACTCTCTATGATCCCACTCATTTTTTGATGTGAAAAATTGATGAATTTTATCAAATAAGACAGAAAATTAACTTTTCATGAAAGATGTTAGCCGGATTTTGGAAATAATTTTTTAAAATTTTTTTGAGGTTGATTATTCTACTTTATTGTTTTCATTTACTGTATATAAAGCTGTTAGAAATCATAAAAAGTACAAACATAAAATTCAAGAAATTTTAGCTTTTAGTAATGGACAATTAAACAGTTTTATTAACAAAAAAGGTAATAGAATATTATAAATCTGCTATTTAATGTATAACAATCAGGGCCCAATTTAGAAAATTCTTAACTATAGGCACCTGTGTGTCTATAGTTAAGAAGCCCCCATCCCGAACCTATAGTTAACTATAGGCATTCTTAACTATAGGTTCAGGATGGGGCCCCCCTGACACTGATGTGGGCATAAAATTTCCAAAACTGACACTTAAAAAAAAAAAAAAAAAAAAAAAAAAAAAAAATCATGAATGATTGTAAAAGTACTATTTTTTCAAGAATTGGCTATTTGAAGCATAGAACATTATCAAATAACAAAAAGCAATACAACATATTAACTTCATCATTAAAACACCAATACAATGCAATCAGAAAAACTTATTAATCCCTCGTATTCACTATAACATACATATGATGAACTATACATAAAACTATGCATATTATGAACTATACATAAAACTATACATATGATGAACCAATCAATCAAATTTGAAAGGAGATATATAAAAAATTGCTATTAAAAAAAGGTAAAATAAAAAAATAATTGAATTAGGAATTTTTCCTTTTTTTTCTTTTAAAATAAAATTTTTTGGACCAGGCCTAATGGAAAATCAGGGCCTGATAACAATGTTGATTACAATATTTCGAGTATAGTCAACTTAAATGTTATTACAGTGGAGTATTTCAAACTTTGAACTTTGAATATAAAGAATTCAGTGGTGAGGGAGAAAAAGAAGTTATCTCTGGTGTCTTAGATTAAATGAAAAAAGTATTCTAAATGTCGTAATCATGATTTATGTTTGCTGCCTGTAGGTGAATGTGGAACATATTGTGCAAGTTTGAAATCTGTAATATGAACAAATTTTACATTACCAAAGCTGGTTACTTGACAAAAAGTAAAGCTATTTACTGTGGTAAACAGGAAATTTCTTTAAAAAGTGTTCAGATGATTATAACTTTAAAAATAATTATCTATATTGATTTCTGAACATTTTGTTGAAATTTCAAAACGATTTTCTTTCTTCATATAATGAAAGATTAAAATGAAGTTTTACTATTTGCAAAGTGGTCTACTTTTAAGTTTTTTTTTATGTAAATGTTATAAATGCTTACTTGTTTTTTAAAATTTCAGTGAAAAATAATTTTATTTCTATTTATAGGTTAAAGTAGTAATACAAATTGTGCGAATTATTGAATTACCTTGTTGTTAAGAAAATGTGAATTTTTATGCTGTATTCAGTGTTTACTTTTGCTTAATAGGATTTTTTGGACCTGCTTTTTGCCTGTTTGGTGTAATGCTAGCAGCATGTGATCCTATTTGGAGTGTATCTTTTCTGACTTTAGCCATGGGTTTCAATGGCTGTACTTATTCAGGATACATGGTTACACATGTTGACATGTCTCCAGATTTTGCAGGTAAACTGAATGAAATTTGTTTCTCTAATATGAAATGTATGCTGTTTTTTTTTTTTTTCATTTCTAGTGTTGGCAACTGCTACTGTCTGTTTTCATAAATCTTTTTGATCATAAAGTGTAAATATCTGTTGAAACTGAAAGCCCATTCAAATGAAAATTTATCTTGTTCCTGTCCACATCAGGAAATAAAAATTCAGTTGGGAATTAACTAGTGATTTGTACTGTCTTTTTTTAAAATTTTTTTATTTATTTTATTTATTTATTTTTATTTTTTTAAGTACTAGTCTGACTCACAGCCATTGATTTGTGTACTGTTAATTTGTCTATCATATGTAGGCATAAACATTATTTAATTATATTTATTTGATTAGGTTTATATTTGTATTATATACGATTAAGTATTATAGTTATGGGTGTAGTGTTCCTTAAATAAACAAGTATGCCAATATGATTTTTACATAAATTAGTAAGCTTGATCCTATTCAACAATTATTCCATCCTTCCCAGTTTCTCCATTTTGGAATGGCAACAATTTCTGGGGGCCATTTTACCCGCTTTTGCTAACTGTATACATATTCTTTTGCTCTGCTGTGGTCGAGGAAAGTTGTGTTTGCTTTCAAAATTTGTGAATAGTGTTTATTTTTGTTATTTGAGGTAAAAATTTTGAGGTTTTACTGTCTGAACCCATTTTACTACTTTTGATGCTATATTTTGCATCAGTAAGGATATATATATATATATATATATATATATATATCTCCTTAAGGATTAAGTAGAGATAGAGAAGAATAATTAGAATAATTGTTAAAAATTAAATGGATTGCATAAATTAATTATGAAGAAAGGAAGCGGGAGGGAGGTGGGGTTCTAATAACAAAAGTGATCAATAGAGGCCCCCACCTGACGGTCCAATTGAAAAGGGATTATTTGAAAAGGGGATTTTAAAATTAGACTCGGATTTGGGTGTGAACTGGTTACGTAAGTAGAAGCTTCCAGAAATTTCGAAATTAAGTGTCAGCAGAACTATTGGGTGGGAGAATGACAAAGAACTAAGCCAGTTGACAGATAGATTTCGATGGAGAAGGTTGCTATGGCTCGCAGTAATTTAGGTGGAGTGGTCTCGCCAACTATCATTCGGAGCTCTGGTTCAATAGAGTCTTAATAAATGTTTTAAAGGATTAATTCATCTTCTCTTCTGTCTACCAGACCATGACTACACAATGATAGCACTAAATTAACATGAAAAAGGAAACCCTGTCATATATATATATATAGGTGCAGGGGCCCAGTTGGCAAAGGCAGCGAGCCAGTGATCTGAATGTCACTGGTTTGATGCTCGTCACTGACAAATCCACCGCCATGTACACTAAAGGTGGCTGGTGCACAAAAAATCTGTCATGGCTGCAATGTCCTCTAAGTTCTCAAATCGGGTGCGGGTCAAGTGTACCGGTCTTGTCACTTGACTCAGTTCTAAATTACGGGACTGGCTTGTAGGGGGTAATGCTAACCACCTATACGGTGCTCCCTTAAATGAATGGCCATCAGTCTCACGCTGTACATACAGGCAAATGTTAGTGACAAAGTACATCTAAATTTAAAAAAAAAAAAAAAAAAATATTATAGTTGATTCTTATTTTCAATGAAATTCCAGCAACTATAAAAACAAACCAACGAAAACTCCTTTATAGATAAAATGAAGGAAAAATAGAAATCAATAAACGCTTATAAATAAATTAAAATTTAACTTATTTTTCTTTTATATGAAGAGTACAAACCCTTTTTTTCTCTCATAGAGGTTTACAACTTTTTAAAGCCTTGTTAATGTATATCTTTGCATATTTACTTGGCAGAGAAAAATCTCTGACTCTAACCAGATCTTTGTGCACTAAGGAAAGTTTGTACAGGGTGCGGCTGAGAGAATGTTCTGATTTGGAACGTCAATAACAAAAATACAAAGCAAGATGGAGAAAAAATTCTTTTATACCTGAGAAAAATAAAAAAAATTAATAATTTATAGTTATTATTATTTATTTATTTATACCCTCGGAACATTCTTTCTGCTGCACCCTGTATTATTGTATGTAAAGATTATAAAGAAATCTTGCATTTAGTTAAAAACAAATAACATCTTGAAATGTTGAAGTTAAAATTAGATTAAATTATTTATTTTTTATTAATTTTCTGTCAAAGAGGTTGCTGTAATGTAAATAAAATTTGAAAAGGAAATATTTGATACTACACTATGTCTTAAAATGAAATATTATCATTTATTGACAGTTATCTATAAATTTTATCTAGTGGTAGTCATGGACTTTGATAACTAATTTACCTGGTTTTTCAATAAGTCTGCATAATGTGCAAAATTTGATGGACTTAAGATTGTGTACCATTGAGGGAATGATTATAATCATAACTAGCTGACCTGGCAATGCTTCCCTATTGCTAGATTTGAGTATATATGTAGATTAAATGACATAATTGAAAGTTTGATATCAATTATTGTATTTAGTTAAAAGTGGATATTTACATACACATTATAATTTTTATGTTTTGGATTACATAAATTGTGATTACTGTTTTATTCAATTTTAAGTTTATTGCAATGCTCTTGGATATACAATGTTTTTGTGATTCCGTTTGGCATATATACAAATAAATCCCTTGGTTTTCCTACATGGGAGCATGCAACATATAATTGTCCATGAGAAAAACATGGATTCTCCAAATTCAATCCGCATACTTGCAATGATTGACCTTGTGCTTTGTTTATCAATATTGCAAAAGCCAGTTTAATTGGAAATTGCAATCGTTTGAATTGGAATTGCATATCTGTTGGTATCATTGGTATAGTGGTATTAGCATATCCTCTCCTTTGAATTTATCAGTTAAATTGTTAAAACATCACTGAATTCATAATCTTTATTTAACTGAAATTATTAATTAATTCTTGGTGTACTTTTAAAAATAATAATAGTTACACAATCATTTTGACCAAAAAAATATTTCATATTGTTCTATATGTGTGATAGAACATGGAATTGAGAATATTTTCGTATGTATTTAAAGATATTTTTTTTTCATTTAGCAGTATTTATAGGATTTGATTCTCTGATGGGAATATGTGTGTGTGATTTAGCACAACCATAATTTATATAGAAATGGGAGTGGAAATGTGGAGTGAATGATTTTAGCCTTATGTCTGACACATGACCAAAGGTATTGCACCAAAGAAAGATTGTACCTGTTTGTGTTAAGGCAGTTGAAAACAGGCATTTAATTAGAGACAAAAGTGCACATTTTGAGTATAATTCACCTTTCAATTTATTAAAAAAAAAAAAATTCTAAAAGTTAAGATTACCTTTGTGAACAAAATATTTGCCTTTTGGCATGTGATGCAATGTGGTTATAGAATGTCCTTTCTTACATGTTTGAAAATATTTAGTTTTTGCTATATGTACAATTTAGTTCACTAGAGAGAATATGACTAAGGGGATGATTTAAATTGAATCCGAGATTTGAGTTTTTCTTAATAAAAGAATATGCATTGGTTTAAGGTTGTATGTATGAATGCCATGGTAACTGAAAAATTGTGTGTTGTTTGAAGCAGAAATAATGTTATAAAATATTTTCAAGGGGTGTCATCACCTTTGCACAAGTGTAAAAGACAGAATTTTTGCTATTTGTTCTTCGATAATTTTTGAACTTCTATAATTTTTTTTTTTGTTATATTGTCCATTATATATGAAATTTTCAGTATTAGTTCTCTGAACTTTATAGATTATGTTCCCTGAATTAATTTTATTACAAGTAAATAACAATTTTGTTTATGAAGTAAGAAGTGATTGTATTTTTTGAAAATTTCAAATTTATATTGATACACTGCGTGCAGACTTACAACAACACTCTCTAAATTTCAATAATAAATTTTTTGAATTTTTGTGATGGTAAAACATTAGGTATATTTCTACACCTATTTAAATTTTAAAACACCCAAAAATATTTACTCCAGGGCAATCGGATATTAAAAAAACTGAAAAAGCCCATTAAAATTACAAGTCAAATGCTATAAATTTATAGTAAAATAATTTTTGTAAGAAAAAATTGTGCATATTTTTGGTAGCATCATTATACACCTATCCTGAAAATATGAAAGCAATATCTACAGTAGTTTTTTTTATACTGTGCGTGCAAGCATGAAAATGATCATTTCGAGAAAAAGGCCTCTAAAGTTCCCACACTGGTAGTGTTTCCATTAGAACTGCTTCTTTCATGTCATAGTTCTTAATGTTCTAGTTGGAATATTTTAACGTGGTTTGTTTTAAATAATTCAGAAATGTTCAAATATTTTAAAAATGCAAAAAAAGTAAATTTCGATTTTTTGAAGGTTCAAAGGTGATGACTCCCCTTTTAATCTGTTTGTTGTTGCTGTGGTTAATATTTTCATCCTGAAGAAATTTACTGAAATGTAAATAAAACTTCAACAGATAATTTTTTTTCCGCTGTTGCCTGTTCTTTTGATAGAACAAAAACCAGCAAATGTGTTATATATTTCAGAGATATTTATTTCTAATATGTATCAAAAGTATGGCTAAAGTAAAAATGGTGGTCATTATTTTATTTATTATCTATATATATATAAACAGTTCTGTAACTGACAGACTGACAGATAACACACAGACCAAACTGCTGGACCTAAAGGGCTGAAATTTTGGATGGCGATTCTTATTATAGTGCAGGGGTGCACTAAGAAAGATTTTTGAAAAATTCTCCTTAGATTTTTTAAAATTAAATTTCTAAGCTGTTTTTGTAACATTCTTTTAAGTTTGCATTTAAAATAATAATCTGAGGGTTATAAAATTTATATCACAAGAAAGATCATAAAAATTCCTTTAAAATGAAATCATTTTTGAATCTTTGCCTCCATTTTCTGATTTTTGGGGAGTTTTTAAAGATTAGTTTTTAGAATTTGATTTATTAAATGCTGATCACGGGGTTTCTTTTCTTTTTGTGATGCTTTAAACTAATTTTGCGCCATGTGCATAACAACAAAATAAATTGACAAAAAAAAGTTTTGTTTTTCTTTCTAATGCAGTAGACGATTGGACATTATCAAAAAAAAAATATTAAAATACAATAAAAGAAATGTTCCTCAAACTGTACTATATTCTTTAGTATGTTCTATTAGATTTAATTTGAATATTTTCTTCTACATTATTTTGTCTATTAAAATATTCGCTATGATTTTTTTTATAAATATATTTTTTTTGGCATTAATTGCATACATTGATCGTTGTATTTAATTTGAATGTACTCTGTAGCGAAGCATGGGTATTTAACTAGTATATTTATATAGCTGTTAAGTCTGTTTCTTAACTAGATGTGTGTCTACCAAACAAAATTTAGCAAATGTAATTGTAAAGATTATTGAAAATTTATTTTTATTTAAAGAAACAAACAAAAATTTGCAGGAGTATTTTAGTTAGTGCAATTTAGTTTTATTTGATGATTTTTCCATGAAAAGACTTCCATTTCGAAAAGCTAATATATGGTGTAGTGTACTTGGAGATCGAATGGTCACAGAATGCTTTCTTAGAATTATAAATCATTAAGATTTTACGGTATACCATATGTAGTGATAAAAATAATTCTACATGTTAAAGCCTGGTGTCTGATGGTATGCACATTTGAAACTTTGTATGTGTAGGTATTAAAACAAAAATAGTAAATAAGTAATTAATAGTCATTAAAAGTAAATATTTGACACTACACAGTAAATAAGAAAGTTTTAAAACTTAGATAGAGCTTGTATATAAGAGTTTAAAAAAACAAAACAAACAAGCAATATTACACATTGAATTAGAATAACCTTTGAGCAAAACTGAATTAAAAAATCTTACATATCTGATGTCTAATTATGTGATGAAAATATTCTAATTTAAATGAAAATTATAATTGTAAAAAAATTGTAAAGGAGTTTTATAAATTGCTAATATTGTAGTATTTAAGTTACAGTGGTCACTCATATATGGAAGTACACTACTGGTTTCTTTAAAAGTCAGTAGCATAAATCTGTATGTCAGGTCAGAGGTAAACTATCATATGTGTAAAATTCCTATTTTTCAGGACAGCATTTTGATGGTTTACCACTCATCAGGACTTACATATGCGATAGTTTATAAGTTCATATTTAACCCAC
The DNA here is from genome assembly GCA_907164885.2 of Dolomedes plantarius. Classification (NCBI taxonomy): domain Eukaryota; kingdom Metazoa; phylum Arthropoda; class Arachnida; order Araneae; family Dolomedidae; genus Dolomedes; species Dolomedes plantarius. The sequence goes on along the minus strand of OU015499.1, from coordinate 35,128,511 downwards.
CATCTTATCTTGCATATATGACAGTTTTCCTCAAAGAAGCTTCATCCAAAAGGAGTCAAATAAGAATATCGAAAATGAAGAAAATTCACTTATAATAGTTTACCTCTGACATACAGAAATATAACTGAAATTTATTAAATATACTGGAAATTTTATAGGAACTCTTATGGGAATGACAAATGCTTTTGCAACTCTAGCTGGAATCTTTGCACCTTTAGCAGTAGGGGCATTGACAAAAGATAATGTAAGCATTAACTATGAATTTTTTAATTTATGTGTGACTATTGATATATTTTAAATTGTTTCTTTGCAGTTACTTCTACTATGGTTCCTACTCTTTAAACATTCTTGGAAAATAATTGCTGATTTTCTTATGATTGGATTATTAAATTTTTTTCTGATGTGTAATATAGATATGATCTTCACAGATGATATGCATACATGTGGCACATGTAAATATTGGTTTATGCCTTGAGATTTCAGTTCTGCCCCCCCCTTCCCTCCCACACACACTGAAAATTTTTTTTTATAATTACCAGCTTATTAACTGTTTTAAATTTTTGAAAATTATAGTTATTTTGCCATACTATACACTCTAATAAAACTATTAAAAATTTTAAAATACCGGTAAAAAGTTATGTTTAGTGATGCTAGACTGTTAGCAAACTCTGTTCTAATTTTGAGAGAACAGTGTTTTTGTAACTCTGGTTTAAAATAAATTTTTGCAGTATATAAAAGAGGACAAATTCCCTACATCTTCAATCCCTCATATTTCTGCCTTGAACTGACGTGCTAAGGCTGCATGTAAGATATAAAATGTTACATACTAAAATTCTTATATGTCATGAAATGTTCAGTGAAAACCAGAAAAAGTGAGAGTTTTTTCAAGATCACATTAGAATTATGCATCATTTAGCATCACTACTTTTATGATTTACACAAAAACTTGTGTTAAATGTAGTCTACATAGAGGACCCCCAGTTTGATTAGAAATTTCCAATTTTCTACCTAAATCTTTAGTGAACTAATGAGCTCATTTAAGAAAATGATGAAATTTATTTCTAAGTTTTACTGTGAGCATACATTTCTAAGCATTAGTAAGAGATATTTTTTTATCTACAGTCGATTCTGGTTAATCAGACCAGCGGCTTATTCGAACCGAATCCCATCTTGTAACATCTGGCATGTTCATTTAATCGGATTAGCCGGTTATTAGGACCAAAAGGATTGCGTCCCGATGTGGTCCGATTAACCGGAATCGACTGTATATCAGTACTTATATATAATGCTATAACATTTTTTCAAAAAATAGGGAATTTTTTTTTGTTTTCTTTCCATTCTAAAAATTAAAAAACATTTATCTAGTATATTTAATGCAAAATATTAAACATATTGATGGCTCTTGTTTATCCTGGACGACTCCCCCTCTCCCCCCCCCTCCAAAAAAAAGAGAAAGAAACCATTTTATCTTAAAAAGTTGCAAACCTGAAAATTTAAAGCAAATTTTTCAATATTTTTTTTTTTCTAAATTTTGGTTCTCTTAGTATTTTGTTTCACTGCCATATACCAAAGGAAAGAGAAGCTTAAAAGTCCTATTGTGAAACTAATTATTAAATGAATAAGAGTTCTTTACGAGGCTTTGTTTATCTTTTGACTTTCAGCCCACTAGATATATTTTAAATTCTTTGCTTTATAGCCCACTCTGGCCAGATGGAGAATTGTGTTTGCTATTGCAGCTGGTGTCTATTTTGTGACTGGAATACTGTTTGCGATTTTTGGTTCAGCAAAGCTGCAGAAATGGGGAATTTCAAAAGAAGAACCTCCAAAAGAAACAACGCAAGAGGAAAAGGATAGTGATGTGGATGGAAAATAATGAATATGATATACTATTAATATGTGCTAAAAAATTGCTTATGATATATACTTAAGATTTTGATTATTCAAAGATAATTTATTTCTTTGGTTTTTTTTTCTATAAAACAAATAACCACCATCAAGAAAAGGACTTTTTTTCTTACAGAATGGTCCTAAAATTATGTTTTGTTTATATTTATTATATTCATGACTTATAATGATGCTTTTTTAAACTTTTTTTATATTTTGATATATTTTGTCCTGACGTGTACATAAACATTTCCATTATTGTTTGAGTGTAGTACATATGAGTATTATGTATGTATACAAAATGTGCATAAATACTTTCATTCAAAATTTGATTTCTTTTTTACAGTGAACCAATATTCTTTTTCTTTATACATAATGTGTATGTAAACATATACTCATATTATGTTTCTGACCTGCGCACACACACACACACACACACATATATATATATATATATATATGGAGCAAGTGAGAAACACCAAAACAAATAATCAAGAATTGAAGAGGAAATGGTGTCAGTTTGAGCAAATGCATTGAGAATTGAAACCAGACAAAATATATACTATTGAATTATTAGCATTAGGTCTGACTCTATAAATGAGCATACAAAAAAAACT